>CM077090.1:157013619-157613619 GCA_039513925.1 Platanthera zijinensis | reverse complement strand
CCATATCGCGTGACACGGGTAGTGGACTCGGGCGTGTTCCTACCCGTGTTGGTGTCCAAACGACAATGTAACCGTCGACGCCGATTCACCCGAGCAGGACATGGGTAGGGACAAGGGCGTGTCCCTGATTGTGCGAAACTATATCCACAAACGACAACGGCAAGTGTACCGTATCGGGAATGGTATAGGTTTATAAAAACCAAGGTCGTATTAGACTCGGGGTGATCGAGTAATCCTGCTTTGAAAGATCGTTATTATCTTATCAATAGAAATTTTAGTTGGGGTTGCAAAAAGTAAAAACTAGAAATATTGACGGACTTAATTTGATGGGTTAAAGGTAGTGCTCGATCTTTGAATCACCTTGGACATAGAAAAATTATGAAATGAAAATGGAAACGTAATTCTCTTGTTGAAGAGGCTTTGACCGTGAAGGTTCCCGAAGCATGAACGCTCCTCTCTCGAGGATTAGGTTCAACTAAGCTTAGGTGTATCGACCGAACTTTCGTTCTCAAATCGCATCGCCTAAGACTTGCTTTAGGTTGTGAACCTCGCTATTGGATTTTACTCCAATCCGGAAGAGTTACGTCGTCCTCTCTCGAGGGTTGCGCTCTACTCTTTTTACCAATGAGTGATCAATTCGCCTTACGAGCCTCTCGGCCAACTAAAGAGCGAAAACTATTTTGAAAACTATATAAAATATATAGTCTCAATGAATTGATCAACGGTAAATCTTAAGCGTTCAATAAATTGAGAAAAACAAAACTAAAATCATAGCGAAAATTATCTCATCCTTGGATCATCGCGATCGAGCACTATAAAAATTAGTTGCACATGATGATGAGTGGATCATTATTATAAAAATACGACATCAAGAAAAAAGAATGAAGGTGATGCGAGTTAAGAATCTGTACGACTACAAGAGATGAAATTTGAAATAGGAATAATAAAAATTTATTGCTAAACGAGAAAGAAATTACGAGAAACAAGCTTACGAGAATACAGGAAATAAAAGTGCAATAATACAAGTTGATGAAAGTCAAAATAAGACTTACACTATTCAATTAGAGCGGTTAAAAAATGAAAACAAAAAGAAACACAACTAGCCCAAAATCGATTCCTCTAATTTCTTGGGATTCAACTTAAGTGAAATATTCCCCTCTAATCTCTCTCCCTCCTGACCTGTCCCATTAACCTCAAATATATAGCATAAATATTTGACTTTAGGAAGAGTTGGCGGGAGTCATGCTGGAGCATTGAAGATGGCGCTTTCATCGGGCAAAACGGCAGGAGCAGCGGGAGGTCCAATCAGCGGGATGTTTTTGACGCGGATCGGTGAGCTGGAGGCTAATTTGGAGGAGAGGGATGATGTGGCGTTTGCTGGAAGTCGGGCTGACGTGGCTGAATGGAGGAGGGTCGGGCTCGAGCTGCTTGTGGTGGTGGAGCTAAGGTAACGGAGAATGGTGGTGGCACTGGAGCTTTGTGGAGGTGGCCGAGCTTCCTGGAGGTGGGGCTGCTGGAGGAGTTCCTGTTGGAAACGTGAATGAGTCCCTGCTTCGGACTACACCTCAAAACACTTAGCACAAAATCCACTAGTAAACAGCGAGTTCGCTAACTCTAGCCGCCTACCCGCGCAAGCTCCCACCTGCGAGATGACCAACGCGAGACCACCACACCAAGACCTCCTCGCCAACACTTCTGTGGTCTCGCAAGCACTTACTCGGCAGCGAGACCAAATAACCCGCGCGGCTACTACTAACTCAACTCGCTCGCGAACACACGCGAGTGCACAATACTTGCGAGATCACTATACTCCGCGAGCACGCACTCGCACGGCGAGACGGCCTAGTCGCCCGGCTCTCCTTCTAACTTGGCCTAACCGCTCGGCCGAGCTCAACTCGCGAGCTGCTCCATAGCACCGGCGAGAATGAGCACCAACTGAGTTCCCCTTCACCGCCGAGGCCAACCCAACACCGGCGAGCTGCAACTCCTGTTCGGCGAGATGGCGGGATCAAACCTTCCGGCCGGCTTCAACTCCAAACTGCTCGGCACGTTCACCGCCGGCAACCTTCTCTCACTAGAAACCTTGGCGCTGCGGCGCTCTCTCCTCTCTCTAAACTTGAACAAGAGTTGGGAATTTTTTCTCACTATTTCATCAAACTACAACTAAGGATTACAAGCCTTTATATAGGCAACTACATCGAATAAAAATGTGCCAAGTGGCAAAACAATAAAAGCCACTAACTCCTAACTATTCACCTATCAACTCCTCAACTCCCCATTGATTACATTCATTCCCCCTTAATGCAATTAAAACAACATAAAATATGTAACTCCCCATGCATGTGGGGCCCGGTCAATAAGTCAATCAAAGCTCCAACAAACTCCCCCTCAAACTTGGCAGCACATGCCAAGTTTGCCTTTGAGCTTCAGGAACGTGTCCACCTTCAACGCCTTGGTAAAAATGTCCGCCACTTGCTCTCCGGTCGGGCAATACTTGACATCCACGGTCTTCAGCTCCACCTGCTCTCTCAGGAAATAATATCTTGTATCTATGTGTTTGCTCCTCCCGTGTAGTACCGGGTTCTTCGCGAGCTGGATGGCCGACATGTTGTCCACCAACATGGTCGTTGGCCCATCCACTCCATGTTGCAAGCTTTCCAACAGGTTCCTTAGCCAGATGGCTTGGCAGGTGCCAGCTGCCGCCGCAATGTACTCCGCTTCGCAGGACGATAGAGCTATCGTGGCCAGCTTCTTTGAACTCCAAGAGAACACTCCTATTCCCATGTTGAAAGCATATCCGGAAGTGCTCTTCCGGTCATTGACATCCCCGCCGTAGTCACTGTCCGAGTAACCTACCAGCGTCAGCTCCTCTCCAGTACCATACTTCAGCCCATGGCCTCTCGTCCCATTGATGTACCTCAGGATCCTCTTCGCTGCTGTGAAGTGGTCTTCCTTTGGCTCCTCCATGTGCCTACTCACCACCCCGACCGCGTAGATGATGTCCGGTCGGGTGAAGGTCAGGTAGCGCAGACTACCCACCAAGCTCTTGAATAAGGTGGAGTCCACCGCTCCTTCCTTCGACTCCTTACTCAGCTTCATTCCCGGGTCGGCAGGAGTGGAGATAGACTTGCTATCCTCCATCCTGAATTTCTTCAAAATCTCCTCCGCATACTTCTTCTGGGATATGAAGATCCCGTCTTCTCCCTGCTTCACTTCCACCCCCAGAAAGTAACTCAGCTCTCCTAGGTCTGTCATCTCAAACTCCCTCTTCATCATCTCCCAGAACTCCTCATACATAGTTGTGTTGTTCCCCGTGAAGATCATGTCATCCACGTACAAACACACTATCATCATGCTTCCGTCCTTATCCACCTTGGTATAAAGGGCGTACTCATGTGGGCTCTTCTGATAGCCATGCTTTTGCAGGAAAGCATCTATCCTCCCGTTCCAAGCTCTAGCTCCTTGCTTGAGCCCATAGAGTGCTTTGACAAGCTTGTAGACCTTTCTTTCTTGCCCCTTCACCACGTACCCTGGAGGCTGCTCGATGTACACATCTTCCTCCAGGTACCCGTTCAGGTAAGCAGAGACCACGTCCATCTGCATGATCTTCCACCCATGATGAGCAGCTAGGGCGATGATCAAGCGGATGGTGTCAATCCGTGCTACCGGTGCGAAGACTTCATCATAGTTCACACCTTGAACTTGGCGGTAGCCCTTCACGACCAGCCTCGCCTTGTGCTTCTCCACGCCTCCATCTTTATTTTTCTTCACCTTATACACCCACTTCACCCCGAGGGGTTTGTGTCCTGCAGGTGGGTCGACCAGCTTCTAGGTCTCATTCTTCTTGATGGAGGCGATCTCCGCATCCATCGCCTTCCTCCAACTTTTCTCCTTTGTAGCTTCATCATAGGAGCACGGCTCGACATCTGCCAAAAGACAATATAAAGAAAAATTGTTAAGGACCGGTGCCGTCTCCTTATAGATTTCATCCAGCCCCCTCATCCTGGGCTGAGGACGATTGTCCTTGCTCCCACTGGTGCTTGCTCCTCCAGAGCCGCCTCCACTCGTGCTTGCACCACTAGAGTAAGGGGTGAGAGCTCCCCCTGAACCTCTGCTAGGTGGTGATGGTGGCTCCGCTCCACCCATCTCGGCTTCAGCCTCTTCTCCACCTTCTTCCTCATCATCCTCGTAGAACATCCCCTTGGTGTTCTTCACCTCCTCATTCCATCTCCAGCAGCTTCCTTCTTCAAATACCACATCTCTAGAGATGATGGCTTTCCCTGTCTCCGGGTTATACAACTTGTAAGCCTTGCTCGCAGGAGCATAGCCTACAAAGATGCATCTCTCGCTCCGGTCATCTAACTTCCTCCTCCTCTGGTCCGGGATGTGAGCATAAGCATCACACCCGAAGACCCTAAAGTGCTTCACACTGGGCTTCCACCCACTCCAAGCTTCAAAAGGTGTCTTGAACTTCACACTCTTTGTTGGAAAACGGTTCAGCACGTACACTGCTACCTGCACTGCTTCCGCCCAATACTTCTTTGGCAACCTCTTGCCCTTCACCATACTCCTCGCCATGTTCATGATGGTAAGGTTCTTTCTCTCCGCCACGCCATTCTACTGAGGCGAGTATGCCGCCGTCAGCTGATGAGAGATCCCCCATTGCTTACAGTACTCATCAAACAGCCTAGAGGTGTACTCCCCACCCCTATCCGTTCTGAGCACCTTCAGCGGTTGACCACTCTCCATCTCAGCCATTGCCCGGAACTCCTTGAACTTCTCCAGTGCCTCAGCCTTCTCCCTTAGAAAGTACACCCAACATTTCCTGCTGAAGTTGTCGGTGAATGTGATGTAGTATCTGCTTCCACCTATTGAAGTAGTCTCAAACGGACCAGCGATGTCTGAGTGAACCAACTCCAACAGCCTTGTTGCTCTCCGGGACTTGCCACCCTCAAATGTCTCCCTTCTTTGCTTCCCCTTCGTGCATGCCTCACAGACCCTTTGAGGAGGTGTGATCATAGGCAGCCCTTCCACCATCTTGGATCCAGACAACAGCTTCAGGCCTGTGAACCCCAGATGCCCCATCCGGTGGTGCCACAGCCAAGCTTCTTCCTCCTCTTCAGTCCTCGCGAGACACGCCGTCTCCTTCACATCCATGCTCAAAGTAAAGAGACGATTCGTCGTCATCTTCACCCTCACTACTTCTTTCCCTTGACCATCCTTCATGGCTAGGGTTCCATCCCGTAATAAGACCCGGTAGCCCTTCTCCACCAGTTGCCCGAGGCTTAGGATGTTACTCCTCAAGCCTGGAACGTAGAAGACGTCGTTGATGAGCACCTCCTTCCCATTCAACACAACCGCCACTACTCCTCTTCCTTCAACCGAGATCTTAGAAGCGTCGCCGAAACTCACCTCACCACCATTTGGTTCAAGGCTCGTAAACAGCTCCTTCTCTCTGCACATGTGATTACTGGCTCCGGTGTCCAAGTACCATATTCCATTCTTTCCACCTCCAGCTCCTTTGACGGTTAGGAACATCATCGGGTCGCCTCCCGTGTTGCTAGTCTCCGCATAATGGTTGGCATCTCCTCCCTTCCTAGGATCCCAACAATCGTAGCTCATGTGCCCGAACTTGCCACAATTGTAGCATTGGGTCTGGGACATGTCTCCTCTTCCTCCTCTGCCTTGACCTCTGCCTTGGTCTCTTCTCTGACCTCTGCCTTGACCCCTTCCTTGGCCTCTTCCTCTTCCTCATGCGTCGTGTCTCCAACCCTGAGGTTGTTCCACTTCACGCTGGTTGTACTGATTCCTTCCAAAGTCTCTTCCACCTCTTCCTCCTCTACCTCTGCCTTGGTAGCCTCGGCCGCGCTGGCCTCCTCCTCTTCCTGAGCCCTCTCCAAAGTTAAGCTGAGTCTGGAGTGCTTTCCTAGAGCCACTCGACTCCTCCTCACCTTGCATCATCCGATACTCATGTTCTTGTAGCGAGCCAACAAGCTCATCCACCCCCATCGTGGTGAGGTCCTTTGACTCCTCAATAGCCACCACCACGTGTCTGAACTTCTTGGACATCGACCGCAGAAGCTTCTCCATGAAACTGACGTCGTCAGTCACCTCTCCGTTCCTCTTCATTTCATTTGTGAGCGTCCGCAGACGGGTCACATAATCACCCACCGTCTCCAAGCCTTGCATCCTCATCACCTCATACTGGACTCGGAGGGTTTGCAGCTTCACCTTCTTTGCCTTGTCCACTCCTTGCATGGAGTGCTGTAGTATCTCCCAAGCTTCCTTTGAAGTCTCGGCATCCGAGATCTTCTCAAATGTAGCTTCATCCACCCCTTGGTACAAGATGAACAACGCCTTCTTGTCATTCTTCTTGGTTTCTCTCACCGCCATCCTTTGAGCGTTAGTCAATGCGGCTTCTGCTTCGGCAGTAAGCACCTCGACACCTTCCTCCACAACATCCCATAGCTTCTTAGAGGCGAGCAACACTCGCATCTGAATACTCCAATTTCCGTAGTTTGTTTTGCTTAGCTTGGGGACCTGCCCCGGCATCCCGCTTCCCATCTCCATCACTACTCTTCGCAAACACAACTTCCAGGAGTCTCTCAACCTGGCTCTGATACCACTTGTTGGAAACGTGAATGAGTCCCTGCTTCGGACTACACCTCAAAACACTTAGCACAAAATCCACTAGTAAACAGCGAATTCTCCAACTCTAGCCGCCTACCCGCGCAAGCTCCCACCTGCGAGATGATCAACGCGAGACCACCACACCAAGACCTCCTCGCCAACACTTCTGTGGTCTCGCAAGCACTTACTCGGCAGCGAGACCAAACAACCCGCGCGGCTACGACTAACTCAACTCGCTCGCGAACACACGCGAGTGCACAATACTTGCGAAATCACTATACTCCGCGAGCACGCACTCGCGCGGCGAGACGGCCTAGTCGCCCGACGCTCCTTCTAACTTGGCCTAACCGCTCGGCCGAGCTCAACTCGCGAGCTGCTCCACAGCACCGGCGAGAACGAGCACCAACTGAGTTCCCCTTCACCGCCGAGGCCAACCCAACACCGGCGAGCTGCAACTCCTGTTTGGCGAGATGGCGGGATCAAACCTTCCGGCCGTCTTCAACTCCAAACTGCTCGGCACGTTCACCGCCGGCAACCTTCTCTCACTAGAAACCTTGGCGCTGCGGCGCTCTCTCCTCTCTCTAAACTTGAACAAGAGTTGGGAATTTTTTCTCACTATTTCATCAAACTACAACTAAAGATTACAAGCCTTTATATAGGCAACTACAACGAATAAAAACGTGCCAAGTGGCAAAACAATAAAAGCCACTAACTCCTAACTATTCACCTACCAACTCCTCAACTCCCCATTGATTACATTCATTCCCCCTTAATGCAATTAAAACAACATAAAATATGTAACTCCCCATGCATGTGGGGCCCGGTCAATAAGTCAATCAAAGCTCCAACAGTTCCATGGTGGAGCTTGCTGGTGCCGAGATGAGGTGGCTCTGCTGGCCGGAGCTTTGCATGGAGGAGGGGGATGCTCGGGCTGCTGTATATGGGAGGAGTTGGCCGGAGCATGCATGGAGGAGGGGGATGCTCGGGCTGCTATATATGGGAGGAGTTGGTCGGAGCATGCATGTGCAGCTGTAAGTGGAGGGTGTTTACATATATCTTTACTTCTTATAAAGAAGTATGAATGGTTTTTAAATGCCATCAATTTAAAAGCCATCTAAACAATCTCATTCCTTAATTTCAGACATAAAAAATAATAGCCGTATGATCTGTAACTGATGGAGAGAAAAAAAAATCATAGCTCTCCTACACCTATGTCTGAGAGCGGAGAGAGAGAAAGAGATGGAGGAGAAAGAGAAAGAGCTGGAGGAGAGAGGGCGGCAGAATAATGGCAAAGCACATGAAAAGAGAGAGAAACGGGGAGAGAGAAAAAGCTAGAAGAGAGAGGGCGGCGTATATATATAAATATAAATAAATAAATCCAATCCTAACTTATCTTATTGACATATATTTTCATTCTCCATATGCTGACACCTGGCACCACCATTCAGAATAAAATAAACAGCCATTATTATCCTATTTGATTTCGGTCAATCACAATAATTCCGCCAATAGTGGGTGAAGCGAGCACGGGCGAAGGCCGCTTAGATGCGGGCAAAGGTCGGCCGAGAACATCAAGTCGGGGCGGGCGAAGCCTGCCAGCGCGGGACGGGTACTGTGGCGCCGAACTAGCTGCTGGCGAGCCGAACTAGTTGCTGGCGCCGAGGAGATTAACCGGACACGACGGTGGCGTTGAGGAAGTTAGCCGAGTGTGGCGGTGGCGTTGAGGAAGTTAGCCGAGCGCGATAGTGGCATTGAGTCCTGCTATATATATATATATATATATATATATATATATATATATATATATATATATATATATATATATATAATGCATGATGATTTGCTTGGGTGGCCGGATGAGCTCGGGTTGCATGCATGGAGGGTGGCGAAATCATCATGTGATGGTGATCGACGGGGCTCCAATCTGACGAACTTGACTTGTACTCGTGACAGCGAGGTGTATCATAGAAACCCTCCCCATGCTTGCCATAATCCTGCAAAATACAAATATATATAAGTTTAGGAAATAAAATATTATTTATACAAAAATTTATAAAAATAACGAGCGAATGCAATAATTTATTAAAATATCTAATGTGATATTAGTTTAAAACAATGACAATATTACTAGTCATCAGTCCCTACCCGTGTTGGTCCTATATATATAGGATTTCTGAAACTTGGCCGTTTTTCATTCTCTTCCCAAGCCTTTTCTGTGGAGATACTGGTGCTGGAGCAACTTTCTTCCTGTGGAGAACCGACGCCGCTAAGGAGAAAAAGATGTCGCCGCGTAGGGTGACGAGATCCATGGCCGAAAATGGTGGAAACGCCGGAATCGAGGTGAGCTTCCTTCGCTCTCCCTTGGTTCTAGATCTTTAGTTATTCCTAGGCAAGATATCGACTCAAAAGAGCTTTGAGTCTTAATGTGTGAGATGAAGGTTTCTAGGAAGAAGTCATGTTAGGACTTGTTTTCTAGGGTTTAGTCATCTTCAACCTCTCCTTCCTTCAATGTGAAGATGGGGGATGGTCTCGTGAAGAGAAATGGCCTTATGAGGGTGAATAAGGCTGGAGGAATTTTTGGTTGTGATTTGGGAAGATCGGTTAGAGGAGGAAGACAGACCGATGCCGTTCGTTCCGCCTTAAGATGCGTGCAGGAATCTGCTTTCTGCGCGCAACGATTTTCGTGGCCATTTTCAGATATGAAACGGACAGATCTGGGCTTTCTACTAAACACAAAGGTCGTAGCCCATGGAAATACCTTTCCAATGAGTAGTTACACGTCTTCAGGCGAGGTCTGTAGCCACGGAAAAGTCTGATCGAAATTGATGGCTGATAATGTAAACGTGCAGAAACTGTAATCTGGATGTAGCAGTCTTAGAAGCCGATTTCAAGTGTGATACGGCCAAATTTGGGCTACCGACTAAAGGCGAATGTCGTAGCCCTTGTAATTACCTTTCCAACGAGGAGTTAAACGTTTTAACCGGATTCCTGTAGCATAAGGAATCCCCGGTTGAAGTTCTGTACTTTATACTATTCCTACCTGCTTTGTTCTTTTGATTATGTAAACCTAATTTAGAATTATTAGAGAGATTGGGGATAGTTAGTGTGAAGTTTGTTGTGAGTAGTTGGATTGATCCTTTGTAATCAAATGACGAACTGAAATGTACTAGTTTGAGATGGTTTGGTTGATAGACCCCTAGGTGAACTAGTGGGTAGGCGAGTTGGATTGTATAAACAAACTAGATATGTGAATCGGTAAGATGAGCTAAATACTAGCAAGGTGATGAATATTATGTGGAAGAGGATTGAATAAGGTTAGAGCATGAATATGTGGAAGGGTTGATGGTGTGTGAGTGTTTGCCGCACTTGATCGATTGTGTTGATAAGGGACTCGGTGAGGAGCCCTTGTGAGTTGTTGAGCTCGAAATGTGAGATTGGAATGCGGTGTGAGTCGACACGTGGTGTCGTAATCTTGGTTTAAGGATAGTTTTGCAGGTCTACGGGCTCGCCAGACGTCACAGCGACGGGAGTTGATGGTTAAACCTTGGGTGGTTGGGCTTGGTCCTCGGTGCTCATTCCCGGGGCTCCTTCCATGCCAGGTGAACGGTTGGGCTTGGTCCTCGTGCTTTTTTCGAGGCTCCTTCCGGGTCACATCTTGGGCCAGTTTGGGGCTTGGTTCTCGCTGCACATCTACCCGAGACTCATGTTGAGCCATAGTACGCGTGTAAGCTCCGCTGTTGTGTTCTTAGCGTTGAGGCATATGGAGGCCTAGGCCAGGTAGTGTGGAGACCAGCCTAGTAGTAGAGATGCTCACTCTACTGTCACCGTCTGGCAATGACGGATGACGCCTGATAGGTTAGCTACCTACTCGAAAAGTGGGAACTAAGAGTCTGTGTCGACATAGCAATTACTTGTGCGTGATCATGGGTGAGTCGTTGCATAGCATTCATGACATTACATTACATCGCATACACAAGATCCTCATCGTATAAGTTTGTATGGACACTCTTATACGATGAGTTGCTTTACTGTTGAGCCGAACCTCAACTTATATGTTTGTATGGACATTCATATAAGTTGAGTTATTTTCTGTTGTAGCTTTATACTTTTACTTTCTGCTGTAGATGTTAGAACTGTTAGGGCATTGTGTTTGCTCATTTACTATGCTGCTATATATATACATTGTTTACGGATCACTTCATTCCACCTGTTTGTACTATTTCTTATATACATATATTGTACCTTGTTCCTTTCTCTGCACGGTGCCGATAAGTCGCCGGGGGAGTGGATATGATGGCCACTTAGTTTTTATGACTAACGGTTGCTATGTCTTCCTTTTTAGGAGGAAACCCCGCAGACAGAGCAACAACAGGTTATGCAGCATGACAGCAAGGCTAGGACGACATGGCCTGAGGGTACAATACCGTCGTTACCGTCGGTGACTGATGTGAGTCTTTGAGAGACTTTTGTTGTAGCCTCTTTTGAGCAAAGTTTTTACGTACTCTGATTTTAGAAGCTTGTTGTAGCTTCTTTATTTGCTGTACTTTTAGACTATTATATGCTTTTTTGTGGATTTGACTTCTCTTTTATATGTTTGGTTGGGTTGGCATGATTGATATTGGTAAAGGCCGGCAGAATAGGCATCTTGTAGTACAGGCTTGCCCGAGTGCTAGTGCTAGCACAAGGCGGCTATTCTGGGCATAAGACTCCCCTCGTGTCGTGTTTTGTGTTTCGGGAGGGGGGGGGGGTCTTACAGGTACAAGGATCTGAACTTCGGAATCTCGCAAAAGATCTCGACTGGACCTTTTTCTGGACTTCTAGCTGTGCGAGATAATGATCATCCCTTTCATCGCCATCCTCTGGTAATCGCCAACTAGTATCCACCTTGTACCTTGCTCGGCAATTTTTGGTTGTGGAGGTGAAGCTTCTTTCAAGCATCCGGATAAGTGGTGGGACCTCCCGGCCGCAACACCTGGGGTCCTTCTAGTCATCTCTCTGTTTTTGTTCTGAGTCTGTCAAGCCTTCAAGTCCGACCGCTGAACCAGTAACCTTAGGCTGCATTGAACCAAATTTTTGAGTAGGGATTTTCTCGGCTTCAACAATACTTTGCAAAATACTCATATACTATCATCGCATCCATGCATGCACATACACGCCTACTATGTCAACATAGATTTATCATGCAAAGTGTCGAGACACAGACACCCGATCGTAATCGAGTGCAAACTAACGTCTGAGATATCTTATTTGTGGGGTAGCTAGTCCCGCAAGCACCACCATCGTGACCAAACGGTGGCAATGACCCATCCATGCACTACCAGGGTGTTTAAGCATAATCATCCCCATGCCTTACGTATGGCTATCTGAGCTCGTACTCATTCTTCGCCATAAAGACAACATAACCAAAAGAACCAATGCATATCTCATGCCAAACCCCAGGTGGCTAACACCTAAACAAGCAACAACTAGGCTAGGGCCCACACTGTCATTTGACCATGATGTTATCGACAAGTCACTGTCCTTTTAGGGATTAGTAATAGAACATAGATGCTTAAACCCTTTTCACATAATATTTTGCAATGCAGAACATGTGATTGAGAAGCCCTCTCCTTTTAGGGCTTAGGAAACCTTCTTCTAAAAGGATTTCAGAATATGGGCAAACATGAGTGGCTTGAAGTTCTTGACTTTTCATTGTCAATGTAGAATCTTTTAAATTCGCCCAGAATTACTAAGCACTAAAAGGATTTCTGGACAAGGGCAAACATGATATGCAAATGATAGTTTTCCTGCACGTAGACATGGAAAAACCATTATTCTAGAAAAATGATTCTACAATTCTTAGCATTGAATTAGTAAAATGAATATTGAATCCTTAACATTTAAACCATTATTCAAGTAAAATGATGAAAAAGAGGCCAACCTAGAAACAGAAAAAATTCTTACCGATCCCTAAAACCTCCATGTCTATCTACAGGAGTTTCTCTAGACTGACTGACTCGTATTTTCGCAGGTTCAAGGCCATCCTGCTGGAATCAGACTATGAGTGCCAAGAGGCTCTTCAAAAGTCTTCCTCTCCGCCGATGTTCATCGTCGATCGTGGTATAGAAGTTGGGCGGGTTTCGGCGAAGTCCACTCTCGCCGAAATAAGACGTGCGGCTTAGGGTAAAGATTTGCACGCACAAAAAAGAAAAAAGAATTTTAGAGGAAAATTTTGGCTCTATTTGTTTGGGCATTTCGCTGCTTCGTTTTGGGAAAATGCCGCCGGAAGGAGGGTAAACAAATGAATCTTCGGCGGCATTTGCTCCATTTCCACCCGCCCGCCTTGAGAAATGCCCCAAAAAGCTCCATTTAGAGCAGCCACCTCCCCCCTCTGATTCGAACACTCTATTTCTACCCGCCGGATCGACCCGCCACCGTCGAACCAAATGAAGCCTTTGTTTCTTTTGTGTGCGGATAGTCATTTTTTATTTGCAAATAACAATTCTCTTTTAAATTTAATCCGTTTTAATGAACTAGAGGTCGCGGAGGAGCCCGCTTTTTTGGAGGTTAATCTCTCCCCATGCCTGATAGCTTGGCGGTGTGGTGCCACACGCCAAATGCCTCGCTACACAATCCTTGACATGCTTGTGCTCAATAACGCGCTTCAGCTTGTCTTGGCGAGGGAGGTCACGTGAAGGAATGACGCTGAAATGCACCATGAGATTATTTACAAGCACGGCCTCTGTGGCTGGCTCCAGGCGAGTCCCAAGTCGGGACCTTGCCCTTAACTCGACGGTCGAGGCAATCGTCTTACTGGGTGAGGTCATATTTCTTTATGAAGAGTAGCGAACCAAAAGTGAAAATGTAGAGCTCTACCCCCTATTTATAAGAGAGGGGTATCAACCGCCGCGAGCACGTCATCTCCAAGCTCGCGGAATAAAGCTTGGACTCCACTTTTCGAGCTCTCAAAAAACTAGCAAAGAGTGTGGATTGTTTACAACCCTTATATGTTGAGGTGGGCCCCAACCCTATGGTGGGCCTCCTTATCTCCAAAAGTTGACGGTTGACCCAAAGAAACAAAGACGGGAGAATCGGGTGAAGAATCGAGAGCTCTCCAACCCTATGGGATGGTCGTCAAATGGTGGATGTTCGCATCCACCCCCAAATGAGTTCGCTGCATGTGAGCTTACCTCATCGCGAGCTCTTCTCTCAGTCGACAGCAGCCCGCCGACATGCTTTACATGAGTCAGGCTCTCGAGCCTGCCTCGCCTGAGTTTATTTCATCCACGAGCTTTTCTCACATCATGCATGAACTTGTTGGACAAGATTAACAAAAATAACTCGCAAGAAGGCGCCGTCACCTGCTAGCTCATCCAATTTCTGTATCACATGAGAGGGTAAAGGATCCCAAAAACCATTCCCTTCCTCGCCTATGTCGAGCTCAGCCCTGATTTCGGAGGGGAAGTTCCTATATACTTCTGTGAACGTGACATGACCTCGTCGTAGCTTGCAACCTCCTATTTACAGGAAATCCAGAAAGCTCCTGCCCCTCTCATCTCTCCATAGTCTAAACACGTATGTCCCCGCCTGATAGATAAGAAGCCTTTGGTCCCTCTCATTGCTTAAACCCTTTTCACATAATATTTTGCAATGCAGCACATGTGATTGAGAAACACTCTCCTTTTAGGGCCTAGTAATCCTTCTTCTAAAAGGATTTTAGAATATGGACAAACATGAGTGTTTTGAAGTTTGTGATTTTTCATGATCAATATAGAATCCTTTAATTCTGCCCAAGATTACTAAGCACTAAACGGTTTTCAGGACATGGGCAAAAACATGATATCCAAAAGATAGTTATCCTGCACGTCTACATGCAAAAACCACTATACCAGTAAAATGATTCCAAAATTCTTAACATTGAATCAGTAAAATGAATATTTAATCCTTAGCATTTAAACCATTACTCTCAAGTAAAATGATGAATAAGATGCAAAGCTAAAGCAAAAAAAAAGAATCTAAAATCCTTAGCATCAAAGAACTAAAACTAGAAGAACCGGACAAAATTCTTGCCGAGCCCTAAAACCTTCATGAATATCCACGGAACTTCCTCTAGGCTTGTGTTTTCACGGGTTTCAAGGCCATGCCGCTGGAATCAAACTGATGGATCCCAAACGGATACCAGGGGACAACAACATAGTACTCTTCAAGATTCACCAACAATAATACTAATAATCTCAATGAAATAGTACCAGATTAACACACACACAACCCCTTAGATTTAGGGGGAAAGACCAACGATCAGACTTCAATAACAGAGAACTGGAACCACATACAACCAGAAAGAGTCCTAAGAGGAATGATTACCTCTGAACTGACGAATACTCACACAAGGGAGGAAGTTCCTCTGATGAACGCCAAAAGCGGGCAGCAACCGCACCAGTACAGAGATAGCATAAGGAAAAACATTAGGGTTACATGGCTGTAAATATGATAACACAACTTGGCTAAAATGCCCTCGCTAAACTTCCCGCTAAAACCATCTGCAACCCGCTACATGCCCAGTCCGCCTATTGACGATGTCGCCGTGTGAGAACGCATCATTGCCTCCTCAATAAGTGGTTCCTTGTCCTCAAGGAAAGAGAAGTGCGAGTAGAGTTGTTGTAAGACCCACAAATCATCCCATGTTGCTTCCGTGACCGTCCCAGTTTGCCATTGGATGAGGAGTTGTGTTACCACCCTATTGTTCTTTAGAAGGAGTCATTGCTTTAGGACTCGCAAGGGCTCCACGAGTAGGTTGCCCTCCCTTGTCACCGCGGATGCAACAGTAAGAGTTGAGTTGGAGGTGCTCCCTTATGTTTACGTAATTGGGAGGTATGAAAGGTATGGTGAATCTTGGCGTCGAGCGGAAAGTCCAATCGATAGGCGACCGCGCCTATTTTCTCCACCACTGAAAGGGGTCGAAGAATCAGGGAGATAACTTGTGGTAACCGTGAGTTCTTAGACTTGTTTGCCGGTAAGGTTGAATGCGGATGTAGGCCCATGCTCCCACTTCGAGTGATCTCTCTCACCTCTTCTGATCGGAAAGCACCTTCATCCGACCTTGCGCTCGGGCCAAGTTATATTTCAAAAGTGAGATGACTCGCTCCCGTACTTCCAGGGACCGATCGACGCTCTCGATTATCGCCGATCCAACTATGTAGGGGGAGTGGAGAATAGGATCCTGCCCATAAACCACCTCGTACGGGGTCATCTTGGAGGCGCTATGGAACGTCATATTGTACCACCATTCCGCTAACGGTAACCACCTCATCCAATGCTTGAGTCTCTCAAAACACATGCAACACAAGTAGCTTCTCCAAATATTAGTTGACCACCTCTGTTTGACCGTTAGTTTGTGGGTGATAGGTTGTTGAAAGCTTCAGTTAGACTTGAAGGAGGTGAAACAGTTCCTGCCAAAATTGACTTAAAACACTGCCCCACAGTCACTCACAATAGATGTTGGCAGCCCATGCAATCGACAAATAGAGTCCAAGAAGAGTTGGGCGACAAACTCGGCTGTATGGGGATGTGAGATGGCCATAAAATGAGCTTGCTTGCTGAGCCTGTCGACGACCACCATGATAGTTTTTTTCCTGTTGCTCATGGTTAATCCTTCGATGAAGTCAAGGGAGATGTCTTGCCAAACACGTTCGGGAATGGGCAGTGGTTGGAGCAAACCCGATGGTTTTTGATTGTTATCCTTGCATTTTATGCAAACTTTGCACTGTTGGATATAGGCGTAGACCTCTGGTTTCATACGCTTCCAATAGAACATTCTCTTCAGATGTTGATAAGTGGCGGTGATACCCAAATTGCTGCCCAGTGTGCCGTCGTGGTATAGTTGGAGCAACTTGGTTTTAGTGGTCGTGTCCCTCCCCACGACCAACCAACCCTTCTATTTTAGAATGTTATTCTGCCATTGGTAGTTGGGTTTGGATGTAGGGTCGGCCTCCTTAGCTGTTATAACTGCCTGAATGTAGGGATCCTGTGTCCAGGAGGCTTTGATGGCCTGCAAGAGGTCGGACTGGACTGAAATCAGCACACATAGTTCAGCACCGAGTCCCTCGTGCTGTCGGGACAAGGCGTCGAAACACACATTGTCCTTCCCCCCGTCGGTATTGTATTTGAAAATCATACCCTATGAGCTTCGATATGTATTTTTGTTGCGCCGGTGTAGCAATATTTTGCTCCAATAAGAATCGCAGGCTTTGGTGATCGGTTCGAATGATAAAATGGCAGCCCGCTAGATAGTGTCGTCAGTGCTGCACGACCAAAACTATGGCTAATAGCTCCTTCTTATAGGATGAAAGATGAGAGTTGCGTACCCCCAATGCCTTGCTGAAGTAGGCAATCAACCTCCCCTCTTGCGATAGGACCACTCCTACCCCAGTGTCCGCGGCATCCGTCTCCACGGTAAATGTCATGCTGAAATCTGGTAAACATAGAACTGGCGGGTGCGAGACCGTGAGCTTCAACTGCTGGAAAGCATCTGCCGCTTCCACTGTCCAACAAAAAGATTTCTCCTTGAGTAAATTAATGAGTGGCCTTACAAGGATTTCGTACCCTTGGATAAATCGTTAGTAATAGTCGGTGAGGCCTAAGAACTCGCACAAACTCTTAAACGTCTTCGGGGATGGCCACTCAAGCATAGCCTTGATTTTAAGAAGGTCAGTGGACACCTCGCCGGCGGAGATCAAGTGACCTAAATAATGGACTTGTTGTAGACCAAAACTACATTTGCTTCTTTTGAGACGAAACTACTGAGAGCGCAAGGCGTGGAAGGTGAAGCCCAAGTGCTGAAGGTGTTCTTCCCACGTTCTACTATAAACCAAAATGTCATCGAAAAATACTAGGAGGAATTTTCACAGCTGATGCTCAAACAACCGGTTCATCAAACTCTGGAAGGTCGACGGTGCGTTGGTGAGGCCAAAAGGCATCACTAAGAACTCGTAGTGCCCCTGATGTGTCCGGCAAACCATTTTGTAGATATCCTCCTCAGCCATGCGGACTTTGCGGTACCCTGAACGGAGATCCAATTTAGAAAAAAAAGAACACTCCCTTGAGTTCATCCAATAACTCCTCAATGATAGGAATCAGAAACTTGTTTTTGATTGTGTGTTTGTTTAATTGGCGGTAGTCAACACATAGGCGCCACGTGTCGTCGCTCTTTTTCACTAGCACCATCGGTGACACGTAGGGACTGGATAAATGGCGAATGATTCCAGCAGCTAGCATCTCTTGGATAATCTTCTCAATTTTCTGTTTTCTGTAGCGGGTGATACCTATACAGAAAGATGTTGACTTCAACTGGCCCCTCCTTGAGAGGAATATGGTAGTCATGGTCCCTGACTGGTGGTAAGCCATCAGGTTCGTCAAAAAGGTCGACAAACTCATCTAATAGTAAGCTGCAACTGGTGACTGGCTTGTGGGTTGAGGGGCGGTCTGGATAGGGAACATAGGGGGTGTACACGCAACCCTATCTCATGCTCTGAAGGCTGAACATCTTGGATATGACATAGGGCCATCATGTTGAGGTAGGCTGGTTTCTCCAGCAGCTTTTGCATGCGTTGTTGCTTCTCCCATGTCCCCGCAACATTTTTGGATCCACGTAATGAGATTTTCTTGCCCTGACTGGTGAATTCATCCTTCAAGTTAGAGAAATTCCAGTGAATTACCCCTAATGTGACCAACCATTGGATACCGAGAACTATTTTGCAGCCTTCCACCGGAAGGATTAGCATGTCAGAGGTGAATGTGACACCTTGCATACGCCAACGAAAATCCCGCACTTTGTGTGCACTGGAAATAGTTTGGCCATCTGCCACCGCAACATGAAAGGAAGGAATGGGGGTCAGCGGGCATGGGAGTCGAGTGGCCGCTGAACTATCCAAAAAGTTGTAAGTGCTGCCGGAATCGATCAAGACGCTGATGGGGTGGCCCTCGTAGGAATTCGTAACATGCATGGTGTAGAAATGTGGAAGACCCATCAGTGCATGGACGGAAAGGTGGGGGAGGGGCTGGTCATCATGTTCTTCATCTGGTGGAATGTCCACTTTGTTGTGCCCATCCTCTTGTCCTTCGTCGTCGTCATCCTCTACCACTTCAATCGCATACGACTGTCGTCGATTCAGGAATTTGTGGCCCGGTGTGAACTTTCGATCTGATAGAATTGATTTCAAGATAACCCAAACACCTAGAGGGGGGAGGGTGAATAAGTTCTTTTCTTTTTTACTTAAGGCAGAATAATTTTTCAGATCTAAAAATAGAATATAACTATTCTACAACAATCACAGCACAAAAATCACAGTCACACACACATCACAGATTGCACATAGATTTATAGTGGTTCCCCAAGGTCTGGGTACATCCACTTTACCCCTTCACCTATCTAGCAGTATGCTAGATTCGGCCTAACTTCTTCCTTCTTATCAGATCCACAGATCTTACAGCTCAGAACCCTGAAAGGTTCCTACAACTCAGAACCCTATAAGGTTCCTACAACTCAGAGTGTAACCAAACTCCTACAACTCAGGCGAACAGCCCTACCTCAGCCTTGCCACAAGGCCTACAATTCAGAGAAAAATTTCTCCTACACTCAGGCTCAAAAGCCCTCCACTCAGAGATCTATATATCCTACACTCAGCCTTTATATAATAGGCTTACAACTCAGATCTTGAAAGATCCTACAAAATTTGATAAGTGATTTAGATGGACTCTTACCCTTGTTGAGAGAGAAGGGATAAAAGGTTTCTTGATCAGCTTCTTGATAAAATTGATGGCTGAAATCAACCTGTTCTTAGCTTTCTTCAAAGCTTCTTGAATCTGAACTCAGTAGGGTTGATCTCCTTTGAAGTTGACTGACTGCCAGCTTCCTTCTTAGAATCCAGAAATAGATCTGAATCCTTCTTAGCAGATTAGTTCAAGATCTGCTTCTTAATAGACTAGTAAATGTCTCATACTTTACTTCAACAGATGGAGATCTCTCTCTCTCTCAAGAACTTCTGAAGTTTCTTCAGAATTCTTGCTTGAATTCTCCTTAGATCTTCTCACAAAAATCTTCTTCTGTGTGACGTGCACTCCCTTGATCAATGATCAATACTTCAATAGTTGTTCGTGTGGTTGTTATTGTTCTTCTTGTTGTTGTGTTTTTTGATTTGACAGAATCCATCTATATATATAGAATTCATCCATGGTAACCGGCTGATCCGGTTTCTAACCAACTTCTGACAGGTCTGACAGCGTCAGCAAACTTGTTGGAATACACAGCTGTCAAGTCTCCAGTCAGTTCTTGAACCTTTGTCTTTGTCAGCAAAGTGTCGAGACTGATTATCATTATGTGTTGACACAAGTAGATTAAGTGTCGACACAAGTTTTGGTGATGTAGACACAGCTCCTCTGGTGTCGACACAGCTTCTTGACACTGCATCTGTAGAATGTGTCGACACAGCTTCTTTGTGTCGACATAGACACTCCTTAACTTCACAACAATCAACATTGTTGAAACTCTGTTGAGTGTCGACACAAGTCCTGTGTGTCAACACAGTTGATATAGTCTCAGAATTTGTGTGTTGACACTGCCTCCAGGTGTCGACAAAGTTGATGTCGACTAATACTTCTGTGTGTCGACACTGCCTCCCGGTGTCGACACAGTCGATGTCGACTGTCGACACTGCCTCCCGGTGTCGACACAGTTGATGTCTACTAATAAATACTGTGTGTCGACACAGTTACTTCACGTGTCAACACAGCTTTTCCAAGTGTCGACACAGACTTTCTTAAGTGTTCGACTCACGGACTTAAAAACTTTTTCTGCATTTTAGCAAATACTTAACCTACACATATAAACTTAAAATAACATCAAATACACCTTGATGTATATCATTGAGCTAAGTGAGGCTTCTCCAAATCAGGTACACATTTTCCAATGTACCCAACAATCTCCCCCTATTTTGAGAAGTCATAACCATTTTGTCAATGATATACACCACTTATAATAAACAAATATGATGATGTATATAAATAATAAATGACAGGGTAACTTATAAACAAAACATATAACCAAATCACATCACAGAATAAGAATGCAACTTGAATGAACATGAAACATTGTTTTGTTTATACTTTTTCAAAAAATTTCTTAACAACTGATTACTTAGATTTCTTCTAAAACTAAAAATTACATTGTTTTTGCAAAATCTAGTAAATCTATCCTAAGGCTGATCAGGCTCCCTAATGACTATGCCTTTTCCTGGCTTAATCTGAGCTTGCACAGGAGGTTCTGCATCATCAATAGGCTTCTTTCCCTTCAATTCTGCCTTCTTCTGAGCTTCAACCTTAATCCTTTGCCTTTCAAAATAATGAAAAGGCTTAGGGAAATATTTGCTAGGCTCCTAAGCATTAGGAGGTAGCTTCCCAATTTTAGCCTTTCTTCTATGTTGCACAATGGCTTCTTGCCTTGCCTCATATTTCTGTCATTCCTGTTCATTATACCACTTGCCCCTTTCATAAACTTGATATTTCACAGCTTTCTAGGCAGTCAAAATTATATTTCTTGAAGTGGGGCTCCACTGCTCAAAATCAGACTTTAACTCAGCCTGTTCTCTGAATCTTTTCTTTGAAAGTTGAGCTTCCTGTTGAGCTTTCAAAGCAGCTTCTGGCATTTCAACTTTTTCTATTAAAAAATTATCAACTTCCTATTGAGGACTGTACATTGTCTGAACCTGTTGTTGAATCATATCAAAATCTACTAGAGGGTAGAAGATCTGAGCAACTTCAGGTTAATCACCTCCAACATAAGCAGGTTGCACACCAGACTCAACAATATTGTCATCATCACAAAGGGGTGGATATCCCAAAGTGGCTCTGATGCTATTGGATATCCATTTGGCATGATCTGAGCCTGCATTGACTAACACTCTCTCCCTCTTTATGACTTCTCTTTCAATGTGATCTCTTAAGTCATCTTTTTGAAATCTTATTTAGCCATCAAGAAAATTTACACCATCTTTATAAAATGATTTTAACTTAAGAAGCTGATCAGAGATTGTTTTCTGAGAAATAGTAATGGCTGTCTTAAATGAATCCAAGGCTTCTTGTAGCTTCTGATCAAATTCCTCTTTCTCCTTAGCCCTTGCTTCAGTCATTGTAGTAACTGTTTTCTTTACTTCAGTCACTATCTCATTGTGAGATTCAGTCAGATTATCGTTCATCCTAATCTGATTTTCAAGGACATAGCCTTGTTTGACAGCAATATCATCCACTTGTTTCTTTAGCTCTACCTGCTGCTTAGCCAGAAATACCACAGCATTGCCCCCTTTGTGGAAGCAATCTGTCATCTCTTTCTTATTGAGATTTACCTCAAACCTGATGGATTTGATATCTTGAGCCAAATCAAATTGAAGTGACTTATTGCTTTAATCCACATACCTCTCTAGAGCCATTTTCTACTCATCTAATTTAACTTGCAAAGCCACCAATAAGAAGTTGTAATCAGCCTCTGGGGCAGGTTGTGGAGTAGTAGCTTGCAAAGCCTTCTTATAGCTCTGGCTTCTTTTTTTGAAAACAACCAGTTTTCTTTTCTTGACACTTGCAATCTCCTTATCCTCTGAAGCAGATGTACTGGCAATATCTACTCTTTCCTTAGGACTAGGAGGCAGCTCCTTCTCAGTCCTATGCTGCACCCCCTCAATGTCAGCTTGCTCCCCCTCAATACTTACTTGCTCCTCCTTATCTGCTGCTCCCTCAATGTCAGGAAATAATTCCTCAAGAGTAAACTCATGTTGAGTGTGAACTGGAGATACTACTTTCTCAGGAGCATCAGCAGCTCCAGATGTATCCTCCATGATAGCATCTTGGGTTGGACTGTTGACATGAGATGTCACAAGGACTGTTTGTGAATATATTTCCTCTGCCAAGTGAATTCTCTCTTCCCCCTGTACCTATGCAGTAATTGTCTCCCCCTGCACTTGTGCATTCTTAGTTAGGTCCTGTGCTTGTACACTAACTAGCTCCCCCTGCACTTGTGCACTAACTTTTTCCTTCTGCACTTGTGCAGTCTCAGTAAGGTCCTGTACAGGAGATTTATCAGTAGCCTCTTATCTCTCTATATCAGGTATGTCCTTTAATAGGACCCTATCCCATCTGGAAATAATCCTGATGTCCATTCTTCTCATATGATTGATTTTAGAACCAGGAATCTGGTTCATTACTTCTGGAATTTCTCCAGCCAAGTATAGAACTCATTATCCTAGCCAAATTAGGCTTCTTGATGCTTTCCTTAATCTTTTCAAACAGGATTATAGACCAATCTGTGTGGAGTTTAAAAATTATCCTTGTCATGATGTTGAACATATAGGCAGAAATCCTATCATGTCCCCCTGGCTTACACAGAATAACCTTTCCTACCACTTCTGAAAGGAATTTACCTTGCTGATTCATCCCTTTCCTGTTAATTGCTGCTCCAATCTTCAAGGTGGGATCCAATCCACACCATTGTAGTGCCTCCCTTGTTTTTGATACTGGTACTTCTTCTTCATCCTGAGTTCTTGGAAGATAAAGAATTTTTCTCAAACTCTTCAAGGTCACTTTGACTTTAGCTCCATGAACTGTTGATTTAATCTTAAGTCCAGTTGAGTCTACTGTTGTTGCAGCAAAGAACTCAAAAACCTCCTTCTTCCAAATCTTGGTTGGTTCGGATATTAGAAACTCCAAACCATTGTCAGTGATTAGGGTAATTACTCCTTTAATCTCTGAGTCAGCATCATCAAAGGCATGGCGAACCACCTCATATCCTTCGTTAATATTATCTTCAACCTTTGGCTCCATTGGGATGGTGAGAAAGCATGGATTGAGAGAAGAGAGTTTGTCGACACAAGGGTTTAGTCTCGAAAATCTGGAGAGCGTGTCGACAGAAAATGTTCTTGACCTATTTATACCCTTCTAATCAAAGAAGGTCAAAAAGCGGGCAAAAACTATCTAAATGTGTTGACACTGTTGTAATGTGTCGACACAGACTTCTAATGTCACGACAATGACGTTGATTACTATGTGTCGACACCAATTGATGATATGTCGACACTAGACAAACTTAGAAGTTTATCAGAAATTCTGTGTCGACTCTTATTGTAAGTGTCAACATAATTTCTGGATGTGTCGACACCACTACTCTGGTTGTGTCGACACCACTTACTGAAGTGTCGACACCACTTCTCTGGATGTGTCGACACAGATTTATCTTGCCAAATTTGTTAGACTAATCTATGTTTAACATTCCTAATTCAATTTTTTGATCTAACTCTTTCTCTAAATAAGATGCAGCCATCTTAAGATCTGCAATTTCCTTAGCCTGAGTTTTGGCTAGGTTTTTGCTTTTCTTTAGTGCCTGCAACAAGTCCCCATATTCATCTATCAGCTGATGAATATCTCCTTTAGACTCAGATCTATCCACATCACTTGATGCAGATGTAGCTGACTCTGTACCAGTACTACAATCTGAATATCTAGAAATACATTGTACCTTACTAGGACTAGGCTGATCCTAGCACTTGTCTTCTTCTGATACAGCCATCAGTCACATGTACTGATGGTCTTCTTGTTCATAGATAGAGTTCAGCAATTGCATAAACTCATCTTCTTCATCTGTTGCATATAGACCAATGTATGCCTCAGCTTCAGATTCAGATTCTGAAGATGACTGGTCTGTCAAGCTCTTCTCCTTCTTGGCAACAAAGGATTTCTCCTTCTTGCTCTTTTGTTGAGTCTTTCTTTTATCAGCATACTCCTTTCTTTTGTCTAGACACTCGGCCACACCATGTCCAGGCCTATTATAGCAGTAGCAAACTATCTTTGATGTTGTAGATTTGCTAGGCTTAGACCCGCTCCTGTCTTTCCTTGATGACTTTCTTTTTTGATAATAGCCATCAGCTGCATCTCATATGACAGCAATTTTCCAAACAAAGTTGGAGGAGAGATATCTGCAAGTTTGGCCACTTCCCTAATGGCACAAATCTTAGTGTCTCAATCCTTTGTCAAGGATCTTAGAAATTTATCATTCAGTTCATATGTACTGAAGATCCTTCCATAGGACATCAGCTCATTTACTATTCTATAGAACTTCTTATAACACTCAGTTATACCATCTTACTTTCCTTGTCTGAAACTCTCATATTCCTGGTTCAACATAGATTTTCTATCTTGTCTGACTTCTTCAGAACCCTCCATGTAGACTATTAAAGTGTCCTACATTTCCTTGGAGGTCTTGCAGTGAATCAAATTCTGAAAGGTTGAATCATCTATGACACTTACTATGATATTCTGGGCTCTTTTATCCATAGTTTCCAGGATGATCTCTTCCTTTGACATCTCTGAAAAATCCTTGGGAGTTCTATGATTTCCATCTAGAACTGATAACTTCATTGGAATATAAGGACCTTCCATTACTGTAATGTAGATCCTTGGATCAGAAGCCTCCATGAAAAGCCTGACCTTTTCTTTCCATATTCCAAATATCTCTTTCCTACATATGGGTAATTTCATAGAACCTAGTTCCTTATGATTTTCTCCTGAACCCATTTTCTTGATCTTGAATCTGCCTTATGGATCTTACTCAGACTATTAAATCCTTCTTTGAGGAACCTCTCTCTGCTACCACTTGATTGAATTGATTTCAAGATAACCCAAACACCTAGAGGGGGGGGGGGTGAATAGGTTCTTTTCTTTTTTACTTAAGGCAGAATAATTTTTCAGATCTAAAAATAGAATCTAACTATTCTACAGCAATCACAACACAGAAATCACAGTCACACACACATCACAGATTGCACACAGATTTATAGTGGTTCCCCAAGGTCTGGGTACATCCACTTTCCCCCTTCACCTATCTAGCAGTGTGCTAGATTCGGCCTAACTTTTTCCTTCTTCTCAGATCCACAGATCTTACAGCTCAGAACTATGAAAGGTTCCTACAACTCAGAACCCTATAAGGTTCCTACAACTCAGAGTGTAACAACACTCCTACAGCTCAGGCTAACAGCCCTACCTCAGCCTTGCCACAAGGCCTACAACTCAGAGAAAAATTTCTCCTACACTCAGGCTCAAAAGCCCTCCCACTCAGAGATCTATATCTCCTACACTCAGCCTTTATATAATAGGCTTACAACTCAGATCTTGAAAGATCCTACAAAATTTGATAAGTGATTTAGATGGACTCTTACCCTTGTTGAGAGAGAAGGGATAAAAGGTTTCTTGATCAGCTTCTTGATAAAACTGATGGCTGAAATCAACCTGTTCTTAGCTTTCTTCAAAGCTTCTTGAATCTGAACTCAGTAGGGTTGATCTCCTTTGAATTTGACTGACTGTCAACTTCCTTCTTAGAATCCAGAAATAGATCTGAATCCTTCTTAGAAGATTAGTTCAAGATCTGCTTCTTAAGAGACTGGTAAATGTCTCCTACTTTACTTCAACAGATGGAGATCTCTCTCTCTCTCTCCAGAACTTCTGAAGTTTCTTCAGAATTCTTGCTTGAATTCTCCTTAGATCTTCTCACAAAAATCTTCTTCTGTGTGACGTGCACTCCCTTGATCAATGATCAATACTTCAATAGTTGTTCGTGTGGTTGTTATTGTTCTTCTTGTTGTTATGTTTTTTGATTTGACAGAATCCATCTATATATATAGACTTCATCCATGGTAATCGGCTGATCCGATTTCTAACCAACTTCTGATAGGTCTGACAGCATCAGCAAACTTGTTGGAATACACAGCTGTCAAGTCTCCAGTCAGTTCTTGAACCTTTGTCTTTGTCAGATAAGTGTCGAGACTGATTGTCATTATGTGTCGACACAAGTAGATTAAGTGTCGACACAAGCTTTGGTGATGTTGACACAGCTCCTCTTGTGTCGACACAGCTTCTTGACACTGCATTTGTAGAATGTGTCGACACAGCTTCTTTGTGTCGACATAGACACTCCTTCACTTCACAGCAATCAACATTATTGAAACTCTGCTGAGTGTCGACACAAGTCCCGTGTGTCGACACAGTTGATATAGTCTCAGAATTTGTGTGTCGACACTGCCTTCAGGTGTCGACACAGTTGATGTCGACTAATACTTCTGTGTGTCGACACTGCCTCCCGGTGTCGACACAGTCGATGTAAACTAATATTTCTGTGTGTCGACACTGCCTCCCGGTGTCGACACAGTTGATGTCGACTAATAAATACTGTGTGTCGACACAGTTGCTTCATGTGTCAACACAGCTTTTCCAAGTGTCGACACAGGCTTTCTTAAGTGTCGACTCATGAACTTAGAAACTTTTTCTGCATTTTAGCAAATACTTAACCTACACATATAAACTTAAAATAACATCAAATACACCTTGATGTATATCATTGAGCTAAGTGAGGCTTCTCCAAATCAGGTACACATTTTCCAATGTACCCAACACGGTCGCACCAGAAACAAAGCCCTTGGCTGCGTTTCTCATCTATTTCCACTTGATGTCAGCCGCCTTCCTTCCCCGACTTGTCCCCCAGGTCAAGGTGTGAAAACGTGGAAGTATTTTGGTTGGATGTGGTCATCGGTGCCGGAAAATGAAATGAAGATGTGGAAAAGGGCTCCCTCCTAGGCTGGGAACTTAAAGCTGGAAGGCCAGTGGAGGAGGTGCCAAGCCTTTTGTTGCTCGCGGCATCGCGGTGTTCTTGGAGTCGGGCTAGAGAAAAAAATCAAGGAGAGTTTTTGGTTAGAACATCCTCACTGCATACTCGATCTCGTCTTTGAGTCCTGCCAATCAGAAACTTATGGCGTGCTCCTCAGCTATGTTGACACGATGAAGGAGAAGGTCAAATTCATCAAGGTACGCCTACACAGATGTGCGTTGTCGGAGATTTTTGAGTGCGCTTATGGGGTCATTGAACAAGATAGAGCCAAAGCGGTTGTGCAAGGCTTGACTGTAAGCCTCCCATGTAGGCCATTCATGAGTGAGCTGCGCTTTCATGTAAGCTTATGCCAATACAATGCTCTCCCTTCCAAATGAACTGATGCCACCTTCACCTTTAGATCTGCTGGAGTGTTGTCAACTTCAAGAAATTGGTCACACTTGTACACCCATTCGAGCAGGCCCTCCTTATCAAACCGGGGGAACTCCAATCGCTCCAGCCTAGTGGGCATATAAGAAGATGAGGAGTGGGGGTGGTAGGTTGCGGACGGAGACCCTAATGCCCCTGATTCGACCGAGCGTTCGGAGCGCAGGCTCGCAAACATGGAGCGAACTTCATCCAAGGTGCGTTTCTGCTGAGATTTGAGCAACGCCTTCATCTCGTCAAAGGACCGCTGTTGATGGTCCGTAAGCTTTTGAAGGGAGATCGCCATGGTGTCTTGCTGTTGTTTGGGAGCATCGACTTCATGCTGAAGATCCTTGGAGCGAGTGGATTCTGAAGCCGACATGGTTGCCGGGCTGCCGCAGGATGGAGTGAGGACGCAGGACGGTGGCTCTGATACCTTGATGGATCCCAAACGGATACCAGGGGACAACAACAGAGTACTCTTCAAGATTCACCAACAATAATACTAATAATCTCAACGGAACAGTACCAGATTAACACACATACACAACCTCTTAGCTATAGGGGAAAAACAACGATCAGACTTCAATAACAGAGAACTGGAACCACATACAACCAGAAACAGTCCTAAGAGCAATGATTACCTCTGAACGGACGAATACTCGCACAAGGGAGGAAGTTCCTCCGATGAACGCCAAAAGGGGGCATTAGCCGCACATACGCCAGTACAGAGATAACATAAGGAAAAACATTAGGGTTATAAGGCTATAAATATAATAACACAATTTGAATAAAATGCCCTCGCTAAACTTCCCGCCAAAAGCGTCTGCAACCCGCTACATGCCCAGTCCGCCTATTGATGTTGTCGTCGTGTGAGAACGCATCACAAACAAGGGGTGCCGAGAGGCTCACTGGAAGTCGTCCCCCCCGGTCAGGCCTCACTCTGGTCCGACTTAATCTGACTGATTTTGCGTGTTTCCCATTTTACCCCGGCAGTTTACTAAAAACTTTGTTAATTTGTCTTCGCCTCTTACGCAATTTTACGCGATTCGCATTTTCCAGCCCTAAATTACTGCGACGGCGAGGAGGCACACAACGGAGAGGAGGATTTGCATTTTCCAGTTTCTCGGCGTCTCCCGGTAACTCCAGCATAACCCTCAGATCCACGCATCCAGCAACGTTCTTCCCCGTTCCCGTTCGCCAGTCCCGTCGAACGCCTCTTCTACCCCGTCCGACCCCGGCGAAGCCTCATTGAGCCGGTCGACCCCAAGCATTCAAATCCCGAGCTCCCAGGCCGCGTTGACAGTGGTCGTGCATAGATCCCCGTCGTCTAGGCTGCTCCGCCCGTAGTGCTTCACTGTTCCCTCATCCCTGCATCCAGCGACCAGCCGTGCGTCGGTGCCCGAGCAGAGGAGAAAACCTTGGTCTCGTTTCTCATTATCAAGTGAATTTTTAGCCCCTTTTGATTTCGTTTCCTATTTCCATTTCCATTTCAATTTTATTTCTTCATCCATTTCTTACTTAGTAACTCAATTCTCTTTGGCCCTTCCCTTCACTAGCAGCTTTCAGTCGGCCCTTTCCGTGGCAGCAATAGTTGAGTGTTGTGTCGGCCCATTTCGTAGAAACAACCCAGTTGCTCGATTCCAGAAGGAAGAAGCAGTCGGCCCTTCCCTTTGTTCCCTAGCAGCAGCCAGTAGGTTACAGGTAGAACTTCCATTTCAATTTCAATTGATGTTTATAAATAATGACAAGTTTTTGATTCCCTATTTGAGAGCTTGATTTGGCAAGCTTATCTATTTCATTTTTTGATTCTGCATTGATTCCATGTTTGTGGTGACACTAGCACAGTTGCACAACAAGAGTTGTTGATTTTGAATTGTGCACTTTTGGTCTCGATCCTTCATTTTCTTTTTTAATTATAAACATATGATAGTCGGAATTTGCATTTTATCATAGTCTGATATAGAAGAAATGAAATGAGATTTATATTAAAACTCGCTATTGTAAAAAAATAGATAGTTGATATACATTTTTTGGGTAATATGATTAATTCGGAAAATTTGTGTTATCAATGTAATATAATGTCTGTCATATTTAACATCAAAGTTTAGTTCCTGCATGATCTAGTTTCCTTCCTGCTTAGTTGTATGTTCTTTCTCAAATTGGAAGGGCCCAATGTTTAGGCTCATGAAAAAAATAGAAATGATTGAACTAAATTTTATTTTCATCGATTGTTTGGTCGAGGAGAGTGAAAGAAAATAGATTTTATGTTATTTTTCTTAAATGCTTTTTTGGTTGATAAAAGTTGTTTTTTTAAACTTTCACAATAAGTGGACGTGAGTGATAATTCATTTATTTAATCTTCACTAGAATTGAGTGGTGAATTTATACGATAAAAATGTATTTCTTTACATTTTTAGGTGAATCTAACTATGTATTAATTACTGCTTAAATTTGAAAGTCATAAAATATTTTAAAATGTTCATGTTTACAATAAAATTTACAGTCCTCTAAAAATATTTTAGTGTATTATTATTGAGAGAGCACTCGATGATAAAGCTAGCCATTGGTGTTCTACATAGATTTTTGCAATGCTTGCAAACATGACATTGGTCTTATATATAAATGTTTTTGGTGTATTATTATTGATGTCGATTAATTAAAGTGATAATTTACTTGACATGTTATATTCCTTTATTAAATTATTTTCTAGGATTTTTTCTAGAATTTGGATTGAATTACTAGTAAAATTTTGAACTTTGGACCATGTGTAAATAAGGGCTTTCTAATGGGCAAAATGGTGAGGGTCTTGGCCAAAGGTTACAATACTTCATTTGTAAGAGTGGTGGACACTTTGTTTAAATAGTTGATGTTAGTAAAATATTTCCAACCATACTATTCAGTTCAAAACCATGGATGGAAAAACACTAGTTCAGCTAAGAGTTGAAGGAGAAACTACCTAGATACATTCCCACTTCAGCAAAGAGTGTCTCCATGTAAAGTGTTTCTTCATTGTCCTGTTATAACAATCAAGCCCATAAAAAATTGAATATATATGTAGAGCAAAACAAAAATAGTTGAATCATAATTATAACTACTATCACTCCCATATAAATTCATCATCTTCAATTTTGAATCCAGTTGGAACATTTTGTAACTGCAAGTAGTTTATATATCTGTTGAATCATTTTTTATATTCAATAATGTAGGAGATAATTTATCATCTGTTAAGTAGTTTGTTTACTGTTATATTTACTTATTGTGCCTCATTTTTTATTTTACTTCATGAAATTGGACTATGTTATGAAGCTGTGATTTGCTTGTAATTAGGTATAAGTACATGTTACTATTTAAAATTTGATTTTTTGCTAAAAACTTGCAGGAGGTAAAAGGAAGCCACTGATTTTGCCCAATTCATTACAGATTGTCTGTTAGTCATCATCGGCAATGAACGGTATCGACCTTGTACTGCGGGACATTGCGAAAACACAACGATCGGAGGAGACCCTCGTCCGCCGCTGCCCTGAAATTCCACCAGAATCGATTCCGACCCAAACACCGCCATTCTATTCGTCAGCATTTGACCAGCCCACTAGTGAGCCATGCATTTGTGACAAGCAATCCAACACGTTGAACAAGATTCAGGAGGATTAGATCAAGATCCAATTGAAACTGCTCGAGGATGGCATGCGCCCTCCTATCTGAATCGATCCGCCTGTGCCACTGTGGAGCAAGCGTCTAGAACTGAATGCGTATCTGCTGAAACTATTGTTCGTGATCGATCCGGAAAGGCAGTATGTCGTCAACGTGGCAGCGAGTGCATGCCTATCTTGCAACAAAGTTGGCTTTCTTTTCCGCAAGCAATTCAGTGCCCCACGAATCATCGATTGCATCGACACTTCCGGATTTGCTCTCTATGCTCGATACGTGTGCAAGAAGTCGAAGAGCTCGAGCAGCTGTGGTGCCACGTTCCATGTAATGGACGAGGCCAAAACCGAGAAGTTTATCCCGACGCCCATCGTCCTTAACTATTCAGTGCAGTTGTTCGAACAAAGCGCGCACGACATCAGTCATGTTCAAATGGCATACGACTTGTACACATCCCGTTCCGGCAGTGTTGATGTCGCTAAGGTGATTCGTTGTACTCAAACGACTCGATACATGCGTCAAGCCGCGCTATATCATGGCCACGTGTCGTGGTATTTGGAAATGCGTGCTCGGGATGTCGCACTTGGGCAATCGACGTCGCCTCAGGATCCGACAGTGTTTCCTGATTTTCCGTCGTTCTTTCAGCATTGTAATGGGTACAATGGAACTCTCGGTTCAGTGGAATAGACGCTGACAAGCCTGGTCAACGACTACATTGCTCGCCAACTCTCATTCTACAACTGAATGGAAGGCGCCATCATCGAGACTCATCTCTTGGCCGACCATCATCACAACGTGCCGGGACGCATGCAATTAACGGATGAGTTCAACGACAGTAAATTCGCCCCCTTTGCCGGATTGCACTCCGTCATGAACGAGCGCCAACAAATCCTCTTCCATCAATTCACAAACACGACGGGCAATGCAGAATGTCGATCTGTTAGTCGGGGTTTGCTGAGACGGTACAACGCTTACAGTATTGATACTTCGATGCTCATCATGTACCTGGACAAGTGCTGCGATGATCGGGAATGGCTAGAAGAGTTCGAGAACATCATTGCTCTCCTCGACAATCACCACCTGATCACAAGGTACCGGGACAATTCGAACAGCACGAATCGTGCTCGACACGAACAAGTCATGGCTGTCGTGGCTGAAATCATTGTTGGCACTGGACAAGCTCCAATGCGGGAAGGCTCCATCATTGAAGTTGAACTAGATGCATTGTTGGATTGCATTAAAAAGTGGGAAATCAAGAATGATGTGCCCCCATCCAAGCGCATCGTGACGAGCAAACTTCTCGCTTGTCACGAGACATTGAAAAAACACATCAGAAATTGCTTAACGCCGCCCGCATTCGCGTTGACTACCGTTATGGATCGCTTCTTTCATTCGAGTCTGCGTCGTGGATCAAGGAAGAATGAAAACTTGTGGCGTCATGGACGAGCTATTTTCCCGGAGACCATATCCCTGGAAGGAGGGAACTTGTTGCTCCATGCTGTTGTCGCTCAAATCAACTTTCGAGGCAAACTCCAATTTGATCCTCGCTGGGCGTATTTGCCAATATCTGGGATGCATATCATTCTCACTCAATATCTCGCACTGTTTCCGACCGATGTCATCACTCCATCGCCTACGTCTCTGTCGACGATATTTCACATATTGCCTCTCTCGATTGATGATTGTGACGACGAATTTGGATTGATGACAATGTTTGGACAATCCCTTCCTCAACTACCCGAAATTCCTGCAGGGCAACTGGAATCGCTTGGAATTGTCGTGGAATCAATCGCCGATAATGCAATTTGGTCGAGTCACACATTCGATGCGATTGCGCACGATGCCCTTGATGTTGCCGCTGGTGTTGTCGAGCGGGCTCACGATGTTCATCACATCATTGAAGAAGACGATGCTGCACTGTGGGATGATGGCCATCCGAAACATGCCAATTTCGCTGATCCGTTGATTGACGTCCAATCTGGCATCAAATTCAGCAACATGCCCCTTTCCATTCAGTCCAATCGCAAGCGCCGCAAGCCAGGACCAGCATCGCATGAGTGCGGCTCTTCATCGAGTCACCATAAAAAACTCGCAGCCTCAATGCATCGAGCAATGAACGCCAGTCAGCATTACAAGAGCTTAATCTATGGGAAGCTATCATGAGCACTTCACCAATGATCAACCCCTTGGAGCGTCGCTTGCTCCGAACGATTGCCATCAAATTTCTTCTGCCTGATGAACTCCAGGATCTGAAGGATTTCCCTATTGAATCATTGCATCTTCCACAATTGCACTGAATCTGGTCTGTTTTAGTCTCGGCTCTGCGTACCACCAATTTCGCTTTCAAACGGTTCATTCGGCCAAAACCGAACAAGTCCTAAAACAACACTTGGAGGATATGGTTGCCCAGGCCCGATTCAGATTGTCCATTCAACGAGCAACACCCAAACGCAGCATCATTACTACCCTAAATCAGGCAGTGCCAGTGATTGCTCATTTGCGGTCGCCCTATGCTGACAATTTCAACATTGTGCAGTTGGAAGAGACCGTGACGACTATAACTCGGATCATCACCTTGGTAACCGACGCCAATAAAAGTTCACGCCAACCCCGTGCATCGAATCTGCAATCTACGCCCGAATAACTCAATGAAGGGTCATCAGACGATATCATTGATCGACTGGTTCAACAAGAGATTGATGCCAGGCATGCCGACAACATTCATTGGACCAAAGTGGTCGCCCCCGCATATGCCCGCATTGCTTCCCGTCGTGATGATCTGCTCGAGATGACCCACTAGGAGATCTAAAATCGTTGGGAGTATCTTGCACGCCTCAAGAAGCGTGCGCCATCAACCACATCAGCACGACCAGGTTATTATTATCGTTTGCAATCACATTCTGAGGCGGCCCATCAACACGACGATCTAGGCTCCCTAAATATTCTGCCATCTCCGCCGGCCGAACCATCATTGTCAGCCGCATCTCCGACCACACGGAATTCAAATCAACCTACCTCTTCTACAGTCATCACGACGGCGGAGGAACCTGCTGTGGCCAACACGTCTGCTGTCAGCGAGATTGTTTTGCGTCCGCCATTCATGGTCGATCATCAGTTTCCTGGTTTGGATCAGATATTGGCGGCCAGCGTCCCCGCCCTATCTGCAGGGGAGCTGTTTTCCCAAGCGGAGAAGGAGCTGCTCAATTACTTGTTGACCAGTCCAGCAGAGCGCTCCCATGTGAAATCGGCGACTGGTGATCAAACGTCTTGGAAGAGTCTAGCTAAGCGTTTCTTGTACTGGGCGTGAGTCGCACGGGTATTGGGGATGAACCAGTTTCTGGCCCGATCCGATGGGCAACTCAAGCAAAAGGTCAAAGATGATAACAAGAAAAAGAGCTGCTAGCAGGTAGACAATATTTGGCTTTTGGTTTCATTTCCATATTCAAAATTTTCTTTCTCAATTATTTAAATTTTCCTTCTTTTAATCTCACTAGGCTTGTTGAGGTGGCTCAAGCTTGAGAAGATCATACTTCCGCGGTATGCTTGATTTCAAAAGCTGACTTAATTTTTTTACTCCTTGGGATTAGGCATTAATCGAGAAAGACAAGAAGGTATTGATCTCTTTGGTTCTCCCTCAATTTTACCTGGCTGAAATTTACATATTCTGGACAATTGAAACAATCTCCCTTCACAGGTGCCAGGTGCAGGGAATCTTGAGAGAAGGATATTAGAAGTCAACAGGAAGAGGGTGAAGGTTGTGAAACCTCGTTCCAAGACATCTTTTCCTACCACTGAAATCAGAGGAACCTATGCTCCACCCTTTCATGTGAGTAGTTTCATTCAATGCGAAGTCCTCAATGATAAAATCTGCAGTTGTTCAGAATCAGTACACGATTAGTACCCAGTCATTCCTCAAGCCTTCCATGGCATCTCGTCCTCCTGAGAATTTCTGCTCTTCAAGCTTAAAGGATGGATACTGCTCAAAATGTTCTTGTGATTCCTTAGTGCACATGCATGGCTCTTGACCGTCCCACTTGATGAGATCATCAATCATGCCATCTTTCATGTGCGAGCCTTGAACCTTTATCAATTTCAGCATGACTAATTATGTTATTTTGGATTTGCTGTAATTGTGATTATTTATCTCTTCAATTGTTTGATTAATTTAAGCTAAATAAGGATGATAATTAATTTCATGATACTTATCTACGCGAATAGCTTGCAAAAAAATGAAGAAGATTTTGTCTTACTTCCTCTCTCTCTACCTTTCTTTTTTCTTCCTTTCTCTCCTCTCTTTCTCCCTCTCCCCCCTTTCTTCCTCTCCCCTCTTATTCTTTTTCTTCCCCCCTCCACCCCTTTTCCCCTCATACCAGAGAGAAACCCGGCGGCCCCCCGACAGGTTTCGGCTGGGTTTCAGCGAGGTTTTTTCTCGCCAAAAAATAAGATATGCGGCTTGGGCAAAGATTTGCAATGGAACCATCAAAAGAATTTAAGAGGAAAAAGTTAAGTTTCTTTCATAAGTGGTCCATGTGAATAGTCATTTGTTATGTGCAACAATCAAAACAATTAAATACGTTTCAATAAACTAGGAAGTCCGTGGGGACAACAAGCTAGTTCAGTTCTCTCCGGTGCCTTGCGGCCAAAGAGCTGTTATCCGCACGTAGGAAATGAGCCCCAGCTGCTGCTGTGGCGGCTCTTTGAGCTTTCTCGGCAAACCTCTTCTCTCCTCGGAGCCATCCGGCGAACTAATCGAACGCTCCTTCCTCGGAAGGCCCTTGACAAGAAGCCGCCCCGGGACGCATTCCACTGAAAAGATCCGCAGAAGATCTGCCATCATTTCTGTCGTCTCCTCAAACTCTAGGGTTCTGTGCGGGATCCTTCCAACGGACCCCTGGTCTCCGACGGTCGATTCCCAAAGCATTGCCTCTCAGCTCTTCGCCGTCTCGCTCTTCCCTTACATCGGTTTCTTGTACTACATTACCAGATCAAAGACCGCCCCAAGGCTCACTCTTTTCGGTTTCTACTTCTTGCTAGCCTTTGTCGGCGCCACAAGTATGTTCATCTCCTCGGTTCTCTTCTAACGACTGTTTTTTTTTTCTCCTTTTTTGTGTGGTAATCCGTGCTGGCACAACCTGTTATTTCTTTCCTTTTCTATAGCCTTAACTTTGTTATTCTATGCAGTATGCCATGCTTGCTAATTCCTTCTCTTCCTATGGTGCAGTCTTCTGCTTGAATTTTTATTAGAACTATAGTTGTTACTTGTTATGCGTTTATGTGTTTAGGGTCACCATTAATCATGGAATCCTGAATTGAAAATGTCCTTCATTATAAGATTTATAAAGATGTCCAATTGACTGTGCATCATTTTTTTCTTGAGCTTTCTGCACTTTTAATCAATGTTGATTGTCCTCCTCTACTACAAATATGAGGTAGCCCTTTTTAGTAAAATAAAAGAAAAGTATTTACTAGTTCTAAGAGCATTCATGGTGGTATCTAAAAAGAGATAAAATTAGGACAGGTAAAATTATATTAAATTTTCTGTCGCCCATTACTTTGCAACAATAACACTTATATCTAAGAAACGGAAAAGCATTTAATTACAAACAAAAGTGGAGGCACTAGCTCATAAATATATTTCTTTTTGCTAAAAAAAGAAATGAAAAGGTTCTTGGAAAGATTGCACGGTGATCCTAAGAGAGTTTGATCATACAATATATAGTAGTAGACTAGTAGTTATGGTAACTAAGGCCAAATATTTTAAGAAGTTATTGATGCAGTGGTAGACCGGATAAAATGAAAATGCACTAAGATGCAATCAAAATGAGATTGTGGTTTAAATGCCGTGCGCGTGTCAACATGAGACAATCCCAATAAATCCACTAGCAAGCAATAATTTTTAGCAAAGCTATGAGCACGATTAGCAAAAACGATAGTAAGGATTAACGTTAAGAAACAACCATGATTTACCTACAAAGTGAGCCGCGATTTCAATTGAAGTGCGCCGGTAAAAATCCCGCAAATCAAACCACAAATATAGTGCAATAGAATAAGAGATCCAAAATACCGCAACAATAGTTAATACCAACACATTCAAGTAAGAAAACTATAACACTTATACCTTGATTTGCTTATGCATGGGGGCGGCGTGATTAGGATTGGAGGAAGGCGCTGGTGTAGTCTCCCTTGGCCATGAGTGGTTCCACGAGTAGGTTGAACGGGGGTGTAAGCTGTAGATCGGGGTGGACTTGGACTGTTGAGGGGTATCCATGTGAGAGAGGTGGGGGTAGACCTGCGGGGTGGTGGAGGAGGGATGGGGATTTGCGGGAGGCCGGCTGGGCTTAGGGATGGGCAAATGGAGTACGATAGTAGGTCGGGATGGGGGTGATCAGTGCTAGGGAGTGGGGAGGGACCGGGGTTGTAATTGGCGGCGGGATTTGGGGCGGGGATGGAGATCGGGGGTGGCCCGGTTGAGCAAGACGGATCCGGGAGGGGGTCGAGGAAGGGATTGTAGGCGCGGGTGGGTTGGGGCACACCGGGAAGGGGAACAGAGAGGGGTTTCGGGCTTGGCAGCTTGAGGTTGAGGGCGGCGGCAACAACGGGCAAGAGGGACAACCTTCAGAGTCCACCGAAGGGGGAAGACCGACGGATTGCAATGGGAAAACCTCGATTCCTTTCGCTGGCCCCTATGCTATCATATTTATATGTGGGAAAACCAAAATAGAATTAGGGCTCCCCGATCGGACAGTTGTAATTGTTCAGGACGATCGGGACATCAGAATAAAATAAACTAATATATGAAATAGACTCGGAACAACCCTCTGGGCGCATCCGCGGATTCGGATCGCCCAAACGGGTCGCGGATCACCGCTTCTTGCGGGAATAGATGTCTGCGTGCCGTCAATCGCCATCAACTCCCCCGACTTGAAAGCATTCATCTCCGGTGAGTGAAAATGATCGTACTTTTGGCGTAAGTCTGGGGCAAGTTTCTCGAGCTCCTCAGCAGAAATCCAAGTGTCTTCGGAAGTCGGGCGAGCAAACCAATGGACCAAGCACCGCAGGGCCACCAAACCGCCTGTCTTCGTGAAGTCATGTCCAACGATTGTAGTGTATCTTCGGTAGGCGGCTGTCGTAGCAATGCATCTCCGTCTGAATGCCGTATTACTGGTACTACCTGCTGGGGAGTGGACTCCTCCGAGCAGTGCTCAACCCCCCGGGACTGCTTTGGAGAGGTGGGTGTGGGTGCACTAGAGGGGTGAGGGTCAAGCTTTGGCTTATAGGTGGGTGGGGATAAAGGGTCCCCGTACACTCACTCCTCATAGTATGGGGTCAAGTCCTCCACATTGAACACTCGGTGAATCCCCACTGCCGGTGGTGTGTCAACCGCATACACATTCACACCAATTTGTCGAGTGACTGTATAGGGGCCCATCCGACGAGCACTTAACTTCTTCGCTACCCCCTAGGGGAGCCTCTCAGGTTGTAGACGGATCATAACCCGTTCCCCAACGTCAAATACCTGCTCCCTCCTGTGTAACTCGGCATGAGCTTTGTAAATTTCATTACTAGTTGCGATCTTTCTCCGGACTGTCTCTTGAAGTGCATGCAAATGATAAGCAGACGACTCAACATACCAATGATGCGAATGATGAGCCCAAATGATGACATCAAGTGCATGTATGAGCTGAATGAACGATTTGACAGACTTATGTAGATGATGAACCCAAAAGATGACATGATCGCATGAGTGATGCATGAGAAACACGACAGACACGGTACACGGACATTCAACAAGCTCCATGTGGGGGAAGGTTACTCAAAATAGGTGGTTTATTGAGGGGTTCGTCAGGAAGAGTGTAATAAAACTCATTGAGTGTGCGATGAGTGTCAGAATGATCATGTGAGGCGCCAACACTTCAATACGAACTCATATGGTCCCTAATATCTCTCAATGAACGTGACACATCAGGCTGCTCACCAGGAGGTACGTATGAAAATTCGTCGTGAAGGCGACGAACATCTGAGCGAGCGGCAAAGACATCAATAATAGGATGTGACATTCGAGTGAGGCGAGTTCCGCTGATAGGAAAGAACTCATCTGATGGGTCAGCAGACAGTATGTGTAAGAACTCATCATGAGTGGGGTGGATCATACACTCAATTCTCCGTACATCGGGAGGGTACTCAAGTATGCTTGAGAAATGCCCTACGTACTCATTGCTACATTTAAGATCCTCTCTCCAAAGCAAAATAAGGGACGAGAATTGGAGAGATGACAATAAGCCAGCGCTCACAGATGACTCACACATCGGGATGCCAATCTCACCGGGAAGTGGCGGTTCATCAGGCGGCTTGTTGGGGGATCATTAAAGAACCCGTCAGTAGGGTCATGATCCTTCAAGTGAATGCTACTAACGCGGGTATTGTCCTCACAAACGGGTAGGACAACCACCAAGATATCGATCCTAGGCTCGAGGCTCTCGGTCATGACTTGACACGAAATATGGGTAAGGTGAGAGTGAGAAGAATTCATACTCAAGTGGGGGATAGCCGATGGGGTGTCAAGAAATGAGTCTCTAACCATATGGGTAACAAAGTCAACATGAGGTATTGAAGATGGATAGACCATCACAGTGTCGTCGGGTCGGTCGGCCTCACTCTTGTTACCAAACTCACTAGGCGTGCCAATGACGTTCTCCACCTGTAAAACAAGGCTTGGGTCAGACTTTGCTTCTAAATCACGTGATCACGGAGGCTCTTCAAGAGGAGTACAAAAATCAGATGGCGGATCACTCATGTCTATGAGAGTACTACACGCATCAGAGGCCTGACTTAAATCCCGACGTGTCACTCGATAGGTTTCCCCGAATGCAGATTTCAAGCGATCCATTTGAGCATGCACGCGATCAAATTGACCAAGAACCAATCGCTGAAATTTGGCTTCAGGTATCTCTACTGGTGGAACAATAGGGGGATCCAAACACGTGAAGTTAGTGGTGACCTATATCGGGATCCGGATAGTCATCAAAATGCTCGTTCCTAATATACTCACGGCGAGTCAGAGGGTGAATGTGATCTCAAAGAGCGTGTGGCGATGGGCGATGGTGATCATCAAAATAGTATGAAAATCTCTCCGGAGGGGCTCTACAAAGATACTCAACTATACTAACATCACGTCGTGGCGTGGCGTAGTGACGATAACACGAAGTTCTTGAATCATAGCGATTTTCTTTAGCAAATCGTGGCGACGGTTCGACACAATATTTAGGAGCGGAATGCGAATAAGGATGATCGTCAAAATTGTATGCCATGAGATACTACGTATAGACTCCACTACTGCACATATAAGTTTGGTGCAAATCGAACATCCCTCTGATACCAAATGATGCAGCGGTAGATTGGCTAAAATGAAAATGCACTAAGATGCAATCGAAATGAGACTGTGGTTTAAATGCCTTGCGCGTGTCAACATGAGACAATCCTAATAAAAATCCACTAGCAAGTAATAATTTTTAGCAACGCTATGAGCATGATTAGCACAATCGATAGTAAGGATTAACGTTAAGAAACAACTGTGATCACACATATTTTGTGATCATTATGCGATCACAAATGATCATTATCCACTCATGATTGTGATGATCATGCTATTGTGTTCCCGTAAGATTAGCAATGATTGTTTTGTATGTGATCGTCCAATTCAGTAGCATGATTTGATTAGCAGTCTCGGCATATGTAAACATCATATACTTTCACTGCCGCACCAGCTACACAGAATACTGGGACTTGAAAAAAAAATGAAGTGGCAATTTTAAATTGTTCCAGCAAGCCTGCCCTTACATATTTAAATTCCATTAATTCATCTGGGTGCAACTAAAATGTACTATTTGGTATCATGGTGCATACAATTGCATTTAAATTACATAAATTCACAGGGATTGCAACAAATCTTACTACAAATTTAATGTTGGTGCATATCTACAAAAGAAAACCAGATATCAATGTGTTGCGAAAGATCAAAAAGAAAATTGCAATTAGTTAATTACGTCATATACCAAATTGCAAAACAATATCCTTAAGACCAATGAATGATGTATAAAGACAAAAAATCAAATCTATTCAGTCTTTTACATAAACTGAAAACAAAATCCAAAATCTCCACAATATTTACATGACATAAATGCTACTTCTTACAGGATAATCATATAACTGATTTTAATAAACAAAAAATTAACCCTCATGAAGGCTACATTGCAAGCTAAATACCCAAAATGCAGGACTTTTTAGCACACCAAACTCATTCCTAATTCTACCTCTCCGGTGGAATTTCATGTGCAAGAAGGCATTCATTCGGAGATGAGTGAAATGAATAAGGAATTGCTCCTATTCCAGTGAAATCAAAACCTTCATTATTAAAAGCAGAACATAGAATCTTAAAGGATTTACTAGTATTGAACAAAGAACGAAGCAGGAAGAAGTAATAAAAATCAAAGCAAAAAAATTCAGAGGCAAACCGTTTAGGAGATTGAGCCCTCTTGTGAGAGAGGAGGGCTTGGCGACTGCGGCTAGATCGGCGTAGAGGAGAGCCCGTCGAAGTAGAGGGAGGGACGAGCTGAGCGCCGTTTACACCCTTCCCTTGCCGCATGAGCTGTGGCACCCTTTCCAGACAAGCTGGAGAACAAGTTACGGAGTCCTGACCGCACGAGCTACAGTAGGAAGATGTCGAGCGTGCGTTGCAGTAGCACAATGCTGACTGCTGAGGGCTGCTTCCTTTGCCTCCTCTCATGATGTCGAGCGCGAGGTGCAGTAGGACGATGTGGAGCCCTAACCGCGCGAGTTGGAGGAGTTATGCAGTATCGGGAGGAGTTGGGGAGGGCGTGATCTTTTTTTTTTGGTATGCTAATGGGCGGATACATCGACCCCACGACGACGATCGATTCATATCCAGAAAAATCCATGAATCTGTGATTTTCCAACTAAACACGTTCTCCAACCAACTCCCCAAAACGCAATCTCAATCTTAGTGGCGTTTTGCACCGTTGGACTGCAGCAAAGAAGTCCTGTCCAACGCAGCCTAAGTCATAGCTAAAATTAATTTGAGTGATCTAAATGTTTAAATGACTTCAAACATTAGATCAATTATTAGATTAGCGTACTATGAACATTGATGAACATCTGTAATGAAGCAGATCTTAAAACACTATTATTACATGTAAAGCCATGAAGCCCTAACAATGGCATAAATGATCTAAACATTAAATTAAAAAAGGCCATGAAACTAAACCTAATCTACTGAATGCAAATGTATATATAAGTGCATACTTATATCCATATTTCCTAAATAATTATGAGGCATATAGGTTCAAATAACAAACTATGACTTCCTTAATTTTAGTATTGGTGTTCTCACATATATCTAATCATAAAATTTTGAACTATCTTTCTTTATCAACACTAAAAATATATATCCTCTCCATAATCATAGAGTTAGATTAGTATTAACTAATCATCTATATGTTATCATCAAAATTTAACATTAAGCTCATGGAGATTATAAATATATTCTTTAGAGTTTTGATAGTTGAAGGAAGTAATGATCTAATAATAATAATGAAACTGATGCGGAACAGAGACGCGGATCCGCGACGAAAGATGAGTTTTAGGCCCGGGGCCAATTGTCTACCTGCTATATATAGAATCTCCGGGTCGACGATCCGTCCTCATGGATGCGTCCGGCTCGTCGCTTGCAGTCAATTTCATATATTACTTTGCTGTTTTTTATTTATTTTTATTGTAATCGGGCCCTCCGCATCCACGACCTATCATAGTCGTTGATTCCGGATGTCCTAATTCTGTTTTCTTATAAATAAGAGGCATGGGGGCTTCTTGGAGATTATTGCTGAAATTTGGTGAGTCTACTTCCTCATTTCCAGTGATCTCTCAGCGGTGCCGACTCCGTTGAATACTTTGGTGACGACTCCTTGGGTAAGCTCTGTATCTTTGTGTTTTCCTCCTCCCCCAATCTTCCACCTTACTGTCCAGCCAGACGCCCCTTCCAAAACCCCCTTCCAGCCGATGTTCAGCCAGTTGCCCCTCCAAAACCCCCTTCCAGCCGCTGTCCAGCCAGCCGCCCCTTCTCCAAAAACCCCTTCCAGCTGCTGTCCAGCCAGCCACCACTCCTCCCTCACCCCTCTAGCTCCTGCCAGCACGCGATTGCCTCTTTTCCCTCTGATTCCATCCAGCCTCCGCCCCTTTCCCCTGATTCTAGCCAGCCACCGACCTTTCCCCCCTGATTCTAGCAGGTCGCCACACTTTTCCCCTGTGTCCAACCAACCGCCTCCCCTCCTCCCCATTTTTAGCACACCACCGCCCCATCCAATCCCCCCTCCCTCCGTGGAGCCACCACAAGCTTCCCCACCCCCGGATCTGCCTCCCTACGAATCTACCCTCCCACAACCTGGATCCGTCTCCATACTGCCGAATCTACCCAACCAACCCTTGTTTTCCTTCCGGATCGTCTCCACCGCGCCGTGCTTCGCTGGATCTCTACATCTTGGGCATCCCTCATAGTTTGTGAGTATTTATTTGTTGTATGGAACTTAATTCTCAATATTAATATATGTTGTTTTGATTTCATGTTTGTTTGAATCTCCGTAATAGTAGTTATTTGTTTAGATTATTATTGTGATTTGCATATTTTATTCGTCGTGCGTTCTTGCTTTAGCGCTCTACATGGAGAAAAACCTAAGTTTGCTTTGCCCTATTTAATTATTTTACTATTGCTAATGTCATGTGCGTGTGATTAAATTATTTAATGCTGATTTTGATTTATCCCTTGAGCTTTGCATTGCATGTAGGGTTAGGGCATCGTTAATCCACCTCCTATAGATTCACCCTGCTTCAATTGGTATCAGAGCTAGGTTGTGAGCACTCTTTTGATGCGCAATTGTAGAGTCTATAGGTCTTTCATGGCTAAGTATCACCAATATGACAATATTCCTCTCCTTTATTTGGGGATCCTGAGTCCACTTACACGCGCTCCCATAGAGCCTCGTCAGGGAGATCCTCACGTTACTACAATGATTATTCTCGATCACCTCACATAACTTCTAGAGATTGTGTTGATCCCCCGATACGATCCCATTATGCTAGAGATGATCACTATGATGATTGTCATCGTTCATATCCTTGCACGCAAGCGGATCATGTTGATCATTCAATACGACTCGATTATCTTAGGGATGATTATTATGAGAGAGATCTCGAGTGGCAGTTTCGTACTGAAGCCCCTTCTTTTGACGGCTCATCTAATATAGAGTCGTTCAGTTATTGGCTCGTGGGTATGAAGTATTATCTCGATCATTTTGAGTTATTCGGTGAGCGTGACATCAAGTTTGCGAAACTTAGACTTCTAGATCAAGTGAAAGCATATTGGTCTAGCATCAAGAAGACCCACGTCCAAGGTTGTTTTCATCGCATCACTAGTTGGGTGGAGATGAAGAATATTGTGTCAGAGGTATTTTCTCCTGTTGTATCGGAGTCGCTTGCTCGAGCAACTATTTTTCTTTCAGCAAGGATCTGTCTGTTGCTGAGTACATAGATCATTTTGATGAGTTAGTTGTGATGAGTGATATCCGAGATGAGCAAGCTATGATCACTTCCCGATTTTGATCTTGACTTCGATCTGACAAATGTATGGAATTGGCTTATCATAGCTCTGTGTCCCTTGAGCAAACATATCTACTCGCCCTTCATCATAAACACTCCTTGAGATCCGCAAGAGCTAGTTGATTAGATTCATACCTTGACCTCCGCAGTACGAGTCGCTCCCATACCGAGCTCACCATGATGCCTTACCATTGTTCTGTCAGACACGACAAAAATGATAGTTCATACGGATTTCTCTCACCCCAGTGAGGTGCATAGTCGAGTGAGTGGTTTGTCTTTTATTTCTGACTCTTCTCCGGTGACCCCGATTGGGAGTGAGTCTAAGCGACCTATTGATTCTATAGTGATGTGCCCCTCACACACACCCCTTCTTCTTCCATGACCTGGGTTAGTTAACAGCCTACCATAAACTCATTTTTTGACATTGCATCGACAGACCCATTCTTGAGAGTAGGTTTATGTCCCTCTTCCCTTATCATTGCTCCAAGTCACATCATGACTGGGAGCCCATAACCTAATGTTGTTCTTGTAGTGGCTATCTCACCTATTTATGGGGGCATTATCCCTTACGTTGGTACTCATCTAGAGGATCATGACCCGTTGACGAGTTCTACGATGAGCCCCCTGTTGAGCCTCCTGATGAACCACCACATTCTGGTGAGGATGAGATTCATGTGAATCACTCATTTATGAGTATTGATTTATTGACGCCTCTTACATTTTCGTCTCTGATCTTGGATCTTGGGTGGAGCATTATGTATGCAAGGTCTTCCTTAAGTACCCTTGAGCATACTTATGATATTTTGAGGACCTACCTTATGACACATCACGCTCTTGATGAGTTCTGGGACACACTGCGTGTTGACCCACCAAATGCTTTCTTTCTGTTCAGGGACACTTGCTAGTTGCTACACTCTAAAGTCACGTCTTCTACTCGGTGTACATGATTTTCACTCAAATGACCACCGCATTCGCGATGAATTTTCATACATACCTCCTGGTGAGCCCCCTAATGCTAGACAATCCTCAAGAGACATTTGACATCTTATGAGCTCATCTTTGAGTGTTGATGTCTCACCCAATCATTTTGACACTCATCGTACACTGGATGAGTTTTTCTACACTCCACCGAGAGTGCTTCCTGATTGGCCACCTCATTTTATAGATTTTCAAGTCATTGTCAGACTGCTAAAAGTTTGAGTGTTGTGAGAGAATCCGCGTTGTGAGGCTCCGTGTGAGGCCTGCTAAAAGTTTGAGTGTTAAGCGAATGGATCCCTATATAAATGGGTAGGTAATCGTATGGTGACTGAGAGAATCCGCGTTGTGAGGCTCCGTGTGAGGCCTGCTAAAAGTTTGAGTGTTAAGCGAATGGATCCCTATATAATCATGAGATGGATCGAAGCAAATATCTATTATCTTGATATTCCGACGAGTATGAGTATCCGTCCCATATTTATTGTCGGGGAGTTAACGTCGTACTACTTGCCTCACGAGTATGTGGATCCATTTTATGGAGATCCTCTTGAGCCTACACCTCCACGACCTTTTGAGCCCACTCCCCCACAACCAAACTCATCCCCTGTCTTTCTATCCAATTGAGAAAGCGGTGTATTAGGGCCGGGAGAGTGCAGATAGAGGCCTTGCATTCGATGAGCCTACATTTCCACATCCTCAGTTATGCACCCTGTCTACTTCTGAGCCCCACCTGCCTTTGGGTCCTTCACCAATGGCTTCACCATCTGCACCAGTGATCACGCCAGGATTTCCAACGCATTAGTGGATTCTTGAGAGCATTATTGATATCGCGGCTCATGCATGCATGATGGCGATCGACGGCCCAAATGCGCTCATTTCCTGCAGGAGGAGGTGATCGGCGATCCATTTGGGCGATCCGAGTCCGCGGATGCGCTCGGATGGTCGCTGCGAATCTTTTTACTCTATTACTTTAGATATTTTGTGTTGTTTTGGCCCCCGATTTGCCCAATCGTTATGGATCGTCCATCGGGATGCCCTAATTTTATTTCCCCTATATATGCTCATGCTTGTGGTTGTGTTAGGGATCAGAGGTTTGCTTCACTGCAGCCGGCTGATCCTATCGTGGATACCGACCCGTGCGCCGCTTCTCCTGTCTTAGCCTGCCGATCGTCGACCTCCCAGCCTCCGGTAACATCCCCCCTGCCTTCCTCCGCCCTCCTCTCTTTTTGCCAGGCCTCCGACGAACAACCCCTGCCTTCCTCCGCCCTCCTCTCTTTCTCCCAGGCCTCCGACAAACAACCCCTGCCTTCCTCCGCCCTCCTCTCTTTCTCCCAGGCCTCCGACGAACAACCGTTGCCCTCACCGCCCTCCCCCCTCCATTTTCCAGCCCCCGAAACCCAACTCCAGCCCTCTTCTGCAACCCGGTGCCTACCAACCCCCACCTCCCCTCATCCTCCCTGTCCAGCCAGCCGGAAGCCTTTCCCATATCCAGATCTATCGCCTGAGTCCCCTGGCAACCCTCCCACCCCACCAGTCTCCAGTCAACAGTCACAACCCCTTCCCCACCCCCTCCAGAACCCACACACCACCCTTAAAACTGAACCGTTTCCCAATCCCATCACCTTTAACCCTCTACCTTCCAGATATCCCTACCTCTTCCCCATTCAGCCCTGTCGTGCAACCACCAGCGTATCACGGTCAAGTCCCGACGCCCTCCCCCATCCCTAAGCGCCGCCACAAGCACGAGTAAATCAAGGTATGGAAGTTGTATTTTCTCATTGAATATTTTGGTGTTGAACTCTTGCTATGAGATTTGATTATTATATGTAATTATTTCCGTTATTCGTGGTGTAACTTACGGAGCATATTCAGCGCTCTTGAATGAAATTACGACTCATTTCGCCGGTTTATTATAATTACTCTCTACTCGTCAATGCTTGTTAAACACTTGTGCTATTGGTATTCAAATGTCTTATCAATTTTAATTACTCGTTGAATGATCTTAATTGGTAACGGTTGTCTCACATTTACACGTGCACTACATTTATATCGCATTTTCATTTGTGGAGTTAAGGCTTTTGTGGTCGTCCGCCATCTGTAGACTCGTGGTGCATCAAATTGGTATCAGAGGGCTAGGTTCGACTTGCACCATACTTTTACATGTAGTAGTGAAGTCTATAGGTAGTATCTCATGACATATCATTTCGACGATCATCCTTATTCGCATTCCTCTCCTCCTAGATATTGTGCCGACCCATCGCCACGATTTGCTAGAGACGATCGCTATGATTCTAGAACTTCACGTTACCATCACTACGCCATGCCACGACTTGACGTTAGTAGAGTTAAGTATCTTCGTAGAGCCCCTCCAGAGAGATCTTCATACTATTTTGATAATCACCCTTGCTCATCCCCGCCCGCTCGTAGGGATCACAGTCACCCTCTGACACACCGTAAGTCTATTAGGGACGAGCCTTTTGATGACTATCCGGATCCCTATAAGGGTCTCCACTATGTGGATAACCTCACGCATTTGGGTCCCCCTATTGTTCCACCAACAGAGATACCTGAAGCCGATTTTCAGCGATTGGTTCTTGAACAATTTGATCTCGTACATGCTCAAATGGATCGCCTAAAACCTGCCCTTGAGGAAACCTATAGTGTGTCACATCAGGATTCAAGTCAAACCACTGATGCGTGCAATACTCCCATAGTTATGAGCGATTCTTCACCTGATTTTGGTACTCTTCCCCTTGATGAGCTTCCATGCCCATGCGATTCTGAGGTAGAGTATGACCATGGCCGTATAGCACAGGGGGAGAGCGTCATTAGCACGTTTAGTTAGTGTGGTCGTGAGAGTAAGGCCGAGTGACCCAATGACACTGTGATAGTATATCCATCGTCTGCACCTTATGTTGGCCTCGTTACCCCCTTGGTTACAGACCCCGTTCTTGATACCTCGCCGGCTAACCCCCACTTGAGTATGAATTCTTCTCACCCTCCCTTTAGCCTTAATTTGAGTCACGTCATGATCGAGAACCTCGAGCCTAGTGTCGATGTCTTGGTGGTCGGCTCACCTGCTTTTGGGGACACTACCCTAATTAGTAGCATTCACTTGGAGGATCATGATTCTACTAACGGGTTCGTTAATGACCCCCCTCACAAGCCACCTAACGAACCACCACATTTCCGTGATATTGACATCCCGCTGAGCAACCTATCTGTGAGCGCCCACTTATGGATACCTCTCCAATGCACGTCCCTTATTTTGCTTTGGAGAGCAGGTCGTGAGAGCGACACTGAGTATGTCAGGATTTTCTTAGATACGCTTGAGCACCATCCCGATGTATTGACGATCAAGCGTACGATCTACCACGCTCGTAATGAGTTTGTAGACATACTGTCTGCTGACCCACCTGATGAGTTCTTGCTTACTTGCGGCACTCACCTCACTCGAGTGTTTCATCTGATCATAGGTGTCTCTGCTACGCACTCAGGTGACCGTCACGTTCGCGACAAATCTTCATACATGCTTTCTGGTGAGCTGCCTAATGTGTCACGTTCCTTGAGGGATATTAGGGTCCAGGTGAGTTCATATTGGAGTATTGGCGTCTCACACGGTCATTCTGATACTCATCGCACACTCACAAAGTTTTATCACTCCTCCCGACGAACCCCTTGATAAACCACCTCTTTCAAGGAACTTTCGCCACATAAAGCGAGTTGAATGTCAGTGTATCGTGCCTGTCGTGTTTTTCATGCATCATTCATGCGAGCATGTCATCTTTTGGGTCCATGATCTGCATAAGTCTTTTGAGTCGTTCATTCAGCTCATACATGCATTTCATGTCATCATTTGGGTTCACCATTCACGTCATTGGTCCGTTGAGTCGTCTGTTTATCATATACACGCACTACATGAGACAGCCCGAAGAAAGATCACCGCCAGTAATGAAATTTATAAAGCTCAGGTTAATCTACACAGGAGGGAACCAGTTTTTGACATTGGACCAAGTTGTGATCCGCCTCCGGCCTGAGAGACTCCCCCTGGGGGAAGCGAATAAGTTAAGTGTCCGCCGAATGGGCCCCATACAGTTACTCAACAATTTGGTGCAAATGCTTATGAGGTTGATTTCCCGCCAGCAATGGGGATTCACCGGGTGTTCAATGCGGGAGGTTTAACTCCTTACTACGAGGAGCGAGTGTATGTGGGCCCATTGTCCCCAGCTACCCCTGAGCCACAACTTGCCCCACCCCCTCTAGCACCTTGGTACCCACCATGCCCAGGCAGGCGCGGGCAGTTGAGCACCCATCGGAGGACCACACTACCAGGCCGACAGCCCCCCAACACCAGTCCCAGACGGAGATACATCGCTTCGACGGTCGTCCGCTCTTTCCATATCATGGATCACGACTTCACGACGATGGGCGGTCAGATGATTCTACGCTACCTAGTTCATTGGCTCGCTTGCCTGGTTTCCGACGACACTTGGATTGCTGCTGAGGAGCTCGAGAGACTCGCCCTGGACTTACGCCGAGAGTACGATAGTCCTCACTCACCAGAGATGAGTGCTTTCAAGTTGGGGGGGAGTTGATGACGATTGACGATCCACACACGCTAATTTCCCGCAGGAGGCAGTGATTGACGACCCATTTGGGCGATCCGAGTCCGCGGATGCGCTCGGATGGTCGCTGCGAATCTTTTTACTATATTACTTCAGATATTTTGTGTTGTTTTGGACCCCGATCGACCCAATCGTTATGGGTCGTCCATCGGGATGCCCTAATTTTATTTCCCATATACTCATGCTTGTGGTTGTGTTAGGGATCAGAGGTTTGCTTCACTGCAGCCGGTTGGTCCTATCGTGGATCCCGACCCGTGCGCCGCTTCTCCCGTCTCCGCATGCCGATCGTCGACCTCCCAGCCTTCGGTAACATCCCCCCTGCCTTCCTCCGCCCTACTCTCTTTCTCCCAGGCCTCCGACAAACATCCCCCGCCTTCCTCTGCCCTCCTCTCTTTCTCCCAGGCCTCCGACGAACAGCCCCTGCCTTTCTCCGCCCTCTTCTCTTTCTCCCAGGCCTCCGACGAACAACCGTTGCCCTCACCACCCACCCCCTCCCTTTTCCAGCCCCCGAAACCCAACTCCAGCCCTCTTCTGCAACCCGGTGCCTACCCAGCCCCCGCCTCCCCTCATCCTCCCTGTCCAGCCAGCCGGAAGCCTTTCCCCTATCCAGACCTATCGCCTGAGTCCCCTGGCAACCCTCACACCCCACCGGTCTCCAGTCAACAGTCGCAGCCCCTTCCCCACCCCTTACAGAACCCGCACACCACCCTTAAAACTGAACCGTTTCCCGATCCCATCACCTTTAACCCTCTACCTTCCAGATATCCCTACCTCTTCCCCATTCAGTCATGTCGTGCAGCCACCAGCGTATCACGGTCAAGTCCCGGCGCCCTCCCCCTCCCTAAGCGCCGCCACAAGCACGAGTAAATCGAGGTATGGAAGTTATATTTTCTCATTGAATATTTTGGTGTTGAACTCTTGCTACGGGATTTGATTATTATATGTATTTGTTTCCGTTATTCGTGGTGTAACTTACAGAGTATATTTGGCGCTCTTGAATGAAATTGCGCCTCATTTCGCCGGTTGATTATAATTACTCTCTACTCGTCAATGCTTGTTAAACACTTGTGCTATTGGTATTCAAGTGTCTTATCAATTTTAATTACTCGTTGAATAATCTTAATTGGTAACAGTTGTCTCACATTTACACGTGCACTACATTTATATTGCATTTTCTTTTGTGGAGTTAAGGCTTTTGTGATCGTCCGCCATCTGTAGACTCGTGTTGCATCAATGCATAGCCGCACGGCCCGCTCCAGTCAGTCAGACACAAGAGACCATCGGCGGGGATACTTTAACATCGACGACACTTGGACGACCTTTGGTGGACCTCATCGAGTCTTACCTGACATGCATCGAGTGAATTATGATCTCTATTCATTAAGAGATGAATTCTTTCAAGCCCGGGAGAATGATACGGAACCGAGACGTGGACCCGCAACGGAGGTTGAGTTTTAGGTCCGTTCGTGGCCAATTGGCTGTCTGCCATATGTAGCATCTCCGGGTCGACGATCCGACCTCACAGGTGCGTCCGACTCGTCGGTTGTAGTCAATTTCATATATTACTTTGTTGTTTTTTTAAAAAATTTTATTGTAATCGGGCCCTCCGCATTCACAGTTAATCATAACCGTTAGTGAGAAGTGCCTTAATTCTGTTTTCTTATAAATAAGAGGCATGGGGGCTTCTTGGAGATTATTGCTGAAATTTGGAGACCCTTCTTCCTCATTTTCGGTTATCTCTCCGTGGCGCCAACTCCGTGGAATCCTTTAGTGACCTACGAAGCACGGATACGCCAAAAATAAAGCCGTACCCGTACCGGGTACGTTTCCGGTACGGATACGCTTACCGAACGGCGCGATACGTTATTATATAGCGGATATCGCGGTTTTAGGGTTAGTAATATCCCGATCCCGCTCCGTGCTCGCTCCTACCCCTGCTCCCGGCGCTGCTCCCGTCTCCCGTCGCGCTGCTCTCCCGTCGCGCTGCTCCCGTCTCCCGTCGCGCTGCTCCCGTCTCCCGTCGCGCTGCTCCCGTCTCCCGTCGCGCTGCTCTCGTCGCCGCTCGCCGCTCCCGTCACGCCGCTCCCGTCGCGCCGCTCCCGTCGCGCTGCTCCCGTCGCCGCTCGCCGCTCCCGGCGCTGCTCCCGTCGCCGCTGCAGGTAGCTTCTTCTTCTTCTTTTTCTTCTTCTTCACCCAGAAATCATTTCACCAGAAATCTGGGCAGAATTCTGCCCAGATTTCTGGGTGAAATCTGGGCAAAAATCTGCCCAGATTTCACTGTCCAATTCTTGTAATGAATGTTCTTAGCTTATGTTTTTGTAATGAATGTTCTTGTACTTTTTTTTATTACGGCAGTTATGTCCCAATCACACTCCCATTAGTGTCACTGGTTCAACGTCTACATCAGTAACGAGTAGATTTATTTCTGATGACGCAAACAAGGATGATAATGCCCCACTCTGGGCTTATGTGTCTCTTATCCATAGTAGAGAAGTTGGTGGGGGAAACAGAAAGTGGAAATGTAATTTTTGTGAGGTTGATTTCAGCGGCTCGTATTCTAGGGTAAAAAGTCACTTGCTAAAAATATCCGGTACCGGGATTAGGGTATGTGCAAAGGTGACCCCAGAGTATTTAAAAGAGCTTCAAAGAGTGGTTTCTATTTCAGAAGAAAAATGCAAACCGGCTTCCAAGATCATGACATTTTCCAATGCAAGTCCATCTTCTCAATTAGTTGGGGAAACCAAAAAAAGAAGAGGTGGACCTATTGATATGGTTTTTCAAAATAAAGCTAGAGATGAGTTGAGGAGCCACATAGCTAGGATGTTTTATTCTGGTGGTTTGCCATTTCATCTAGCTAGAAATCCGTATTATATTAGTTCGTATAAATTTGCAGCTAATCACAATCTTGATGGATTTGTTCCTCCTGGATATAATGCTCTAAGAACTACACTTTTGCAAAAGGAAAAATCCAATATCACTAGAATGGTTCAACCAATAAAAGATACTTGGTCCCAAAAGGGAATCAGCTTAGTTAGTGATGGTTGGACAGATGCTCAGAGAAGACCCTTGATTAATTTTATGGCGGCTTCTGAGGATGGTCCGGTTTTTTTAAAGGCAGTTGATGCATCAGGAGAGTACAAGGATCGACATTATATTGCAAAATTGATGATTGAAGTCATTAATGAAGTTGAGGCTGAAAATGTTATACAGGTTATCACTGATAATGCGCCGGTGTGTAAGACAGCAGGAGTAATTGTGGAGGCACGATTCCCACATTTTTTGGACACCTTGTGTTGTGCATACCTTAAATTTACCATTTATTATGATTTATTTATTTACTATGTGGTTTCCATTGTAGGTATTATAGTAGGGAATGGCTTGATGGAGGGCCAAATAGAGTTGCTCTAAATACGGATGAGGAGATTTCCTTGGAGAGGAATAAATGTTTGAGAAGATATTTTCCTGATGTGGTGGAGAGGAATATAGTAATCAATGAATTCTCTAGATTTACGGGGCTTGATCAAGCTTTTAGTGAGCCAGATAGTTTGGAGAGTAGAGCTTCATTATTGCTCAAAGATTGGTGGAGTTACTATGGAACTTCAGCACCAAAATTGCAAAAGATTGCTTTGAAGCTTTTAGGTCAACCTTCTTCATCTTCCTGCTGTGAAAGAAATTGGAGCACATACTCATTCATTCACTCATTAAGAAGAAATAAAATTCTACCACAAAGAGCTGACGATTTGGTGTATGTGCATAACAATCTACGCCTATTATCGAGGAGAAATGAACTCTACAATCAAGGAAGGAGTAAGATGTGGGATATAGGAGGAGATGCTTGGGCAAATCCATTTGATGGAGTTGACATGCTTACGATCGCCAACTTGTCTTTAGATGAGCCAGAAATTGAAGATGCTTTGATCTCCAACAATACGGAGGAAGATGAAGAAAATGAGTGATGAGCATCTTTAAATTTTAAATGTTTATGTTTATGTTTAAGAACTTCAATTTTAAATATTTACATTTATGTTTATGAACTTCATGTTTATGTTTATGTTGACAATTGTTTAAGAACTTATCCAGAAATTCATAGATGTTTTGGCAAATGTTTATGTTTATGTTTATGTTCAAGAACTTCATGTTAAATTTTAAATGTTCATGTTATATAATTGTATTTGTGATATATAAATATATAATTATTATATTTAATACAACGTATCCTGCCGTACCCGTATCCTTGTTTTTTAAAATTTGCCGTACCGCCGTACCGAATACGTATCGTACCCGGTACCCGTACCCGTACCGGTGCTTCCTTGTTAGTGACGAATCCTTGGGTAGGCTCTGTATCTTCGTGTTTTCCTCCTCCCCCACCCTTCCACCTTGTTGTCCAGCCAGCCGCCCCTTCCAAAACCCCCTTCCAGTCGCTGTCCACCCAGCCGCCCCTCTAAAACTCCCTTCCAGATGCTGTCCAGCCAGCCGCCCTCTCCAAAACCCCCTTCCAGCCGCTGTCAAGCCAGCTGCCACTCCTCCCTCACCCCTCTAGCCGCCTGCCAGCATGCCACCCCCTCTTTTCCCCCAAATTTCAGCCAGCCTCCCCCCTTTCCCCTGATTCCAGCCAGCCGCCAGCCTTTCCTCCCCTGATTCCAGCCAGCCGCCGCCCTTTTCCCTTGTGTTCAGCCAGCCGCTACCCCTCGTCCCCATTTCCAGCAGACTTCCGCCCCACCCAGTCCTCCCCCTCCCTCAGTGGAACCACCACAAGCTTCCCCATGCCCAAATCTGTCCCCACCACCCAGATCTGTCCCCACCGCCCAGATCTGTCCCCACTGCCCGGATCTGCCTCCCTACAATCGAATCTATCCTCCCACAGCCCGTATCCTCCTCCATACAGTCGGATATACCCAACCATCCCTTGTTTCCCTTCCGGGTCGTCTCCACCGCGCCGTGCTTCGTCGGATCTCTACATCTTATGCAGCCCTCATAGTTTGTGAGTATTTATTTGTTGTACGGAACCTAAATTCTCATTAATATATGTGGTTTTGATTTCATGTTTGTTTGGATCTCCGGAATAGTAGTTTGTTTAGATTATTATTGTGATTTGCAGGGTTTATTCGCCACACGCTTTTGCTTTGGCTCTCCACGCGGAGGAAAGTCTGAGTTTGCTTTGCCCACATTAAATTATTTTGCTATTGCTATAGTCATGTGCGTGCGATTAAATTATTTATTGCTGATTTTGATTTATTCGCTGGGTTTTTTTTTGCATTACATGTAGGGTTAGAGTACTGTTTATCCGCCCCCTATAGATTCGTCCTGTGTTAGAAACCCTTTATTCATACATATACTTGAGTAAGGGGAGCCAAAGGACGTAAATAACCCGGTTGGATATTACAAAATAGAACGACTTGAAAGTATCTATTAGATACAACTCTCTCCCTCAAGTCAAATGGAAGATATCAATCATTCCGAGTTTATGGATGTCATTAGTAAACATATCGCATCCCAAGCTTTTGGTGAAGACATCAACAATTGATCTTTAGAATGAGCGAATGGAGTGACCTAGTTTCCTTCATCCAGGTGATCTTTGATAAAGTGTCGATCGACCTCAACATGCTTAGTCCTGTCCTATGTTATGAAAGACGTGCCTGAGGCGTCGTGTGCACAGAGTGCAAATCTCCCTACCTTAGCAAGGTCAAGGCAAATCTATCCTCCCACAGCCCGTATCCGTCCTCCATACAGTCGGATCTACCCAACCATCCCTTGTTTCCTTTCCGGGTCGTCTCCACCGCGCCGTGCTTTGCCAGATCTCTACATCTTGTGCGACCCTCATAGTTTGTGAGTATTTATTTGTTGTACGGAACCTAAATTCTCATTAATATATGTGGTTTTGATTTCATGTTTGTTTGAATCTCCGGAATAGTAGTTTGTTTAGATTATTATTGTGATTTGCAGGATTTATTCGCCACGTGCTCTTGCTTTGGCTCTCCACGTGGAGGAAAGTCTGAGTTTGCTTTGCCCTCATTAAATTATTTTGCTATTGCTATAGTCATGTGCGTGTGATTAAATTATTTATTGCTGATTTTGTTTATCCGCTGGGCTTTTTTGCATTACATGTAGGGTTGGAGTATCGTTAATCCGCCGCCTATAGATTCGTCCTGTGTTAGAAACCCTTTATTCATACATATACTTGAGTAAGGGGAGCCAAAAGACGTAAATAACCCGGTTGGGTATTGCAAAATAGAACGACTTGAAAGTATCTATTAGATACAACTCTCCCCCTCAAGTCAAATGAAAGATATCAATCATTCCGAGTTTATGGATGTCATTAGTAAACATATCGCATCCCAAGCTTTTGGTGAAGACATCAACAATTGATCTTTAGAATGAGCGAATGGAGTGACCTAGTTTCCTTCATTCAGGTGATCTTTGATAAAGTGTCGATCGACCTCAACATGCTTAGCCTTGTCCTATGTTATGAAAGACGTGCCTGAGGCGTCGTGCGCACAGAGTGCAAATCTCCCCACCTTAGCAAGGTCAAGGCGGGCGAGGTGACTCAAGCATGACTCGGGCGTGCCTAGGAGAGCACCTTGCGTGTTCCCGGACACTGCTTAGGCATGCCTCAACCAAAATGTTGGTTTAAGACTTAAAAACCGGTCCGGTTTAAGTCTTTTTAAGGGTTTTATTTCCTTTTACACTATTAATTGAGCCACTCGACTCATTTTTACCTCTTGCAGCTCGATATTTCTGTCTCCCTCCTGCTATCCGCTCGAAAGTTCTCACCGACACTCCTCTTACTCTCTATACTTACCGAAGAAAAGCTTTCGCCGGAAAAAAAGTCTGGCCGCCTGTTCTTACTCCTCTTAGCAAGTTAATTTTGTTTAATCACATCTCCCCTCTGTTGTTTGAATTTCAGTAACTTGTGCATGCTTACGTATTATATGTGTAAACAACAAATACTAATTTGAATGGTGTCATATGATACAATGGATATAATTCTCCAGCATTAAAGAAAAGAAAGCACCAAAAATTCTATTTTCTAGCTTCACCAACTGACCAATTTGTTCACAAGGTTGCAAAAGTTCTACATATATTCTTCATCTTAACTTATGCATATCCGCCTTATGCATATCCGCTGCGCCGCGGATAGAAAAAAATGATTTTTTTTACAATTCTTGTAGTCTTGTGGGTATTTGCTCCTTTTACCATATAGAAAAAATGGTAAAAAATATCATCACTAGTTATTTATGAATTAGGATGTAATTTTGATATACCATATTTTTTCCTATAATATGGTCCAAAAAATATCATCACTAGTTATTTATGAATTAGGATGTAATTTTGATATACCATATTTTTTCCCTATAATATGGTCCCTAGAATTATCCAAAGGTTACATTTAGGTTCTTTTCATTAATGACAAGAGCATTCCCCTTTTTAATATAGTCTAGGACTATTAATGATGTATAACATGCACCAATAGATCACCACATAGCTAGGATTTGGATTTGTGTATGCTTTCATCATGTTGAAAAACTTATTTAGTAGGGCTTATTTATTTGAGTATGTTTTTCGCCATGCTTCAGGATCAATTAATAGGTCTTATTTCCAATGGTTATCATGTTTTCCAATTTAATTTCATTGAATTACCTCTCATTCACAATAAAGCTGTAATTTTAACTAGGAAAACGGAGGGAAGACTTTAACTTAAGAGGACAGTAACCATAGGCATTGGATTAATAAAAGCCCAAAGACAAGTTTCACACTTTCACAACATGATAAAGTGTTATTGTGCTTATTTGTGAACTAGGGGGCACCTAGTTCACTGGAAAATAGCGATTTGGGTGCCTAATTCGCTGAATTTCACTAATTCTCTTGTTATATTTTATTTTATTTTTGTACACTCATTCTTTATATTTCAAAATTAATTTAATATGCTGAAATGGATTGAAGTGATCCCGATTCATCCAGCGCCCAATCTAGGATTGATCTAGGTTGTAAGTATGTGCATCATATTTCTAACTTTTATAAAAATGTTCTGACTTGTAATTTTTGTGAGAAAGTCACAAAGGGTGGAATTTACTATGCTAAACATATCTTGTTGGGGGATTTAGAAATACTAAAGCTTGTCTCAAATACCCACAACATTTATACACAGAAATTAAAGAATGTGGAAAAGAAAATGAGTGTAGGAAATATATATAATCAATCATTCTCTGATTTTGTAGATATTGATACTTTTAGAAGCGATGGGGAGATGCATGACAATGGAGTGAAAATTCATAGAAGCAGTGTGTCCAAAAAATCTCGTGCTAAAGGACCGATGGATATTTTTTGCACCTAACATCAAGAAGAAAATAAAAAAAGGGTCAACAAAAACTAATGAAACAAACTACTATTAATAAAACATGTAAGAAAAAACTTAAGAGGGAGGGATTGCAAGAAGATAACTCAATAGATGTATGATACAACTATCCCTTTTAATGTTATTATTTATCCTAGTTTTACAGTGATGATTGAATCTGTTGGATAGTTTGGGATTGGAATGAAATCTCCCAGTTACTATGAAGTTCGTGTGCTGTTTACCTTCGTTGAATAATGAAGTAAGTGAAATCAAGGGTATGATGAAGAGTTCTGAGGATGAGCGGAGGTTGTATGGATGTTCTATCGTGAAAGACAGATGGACATATAATAAACAAATAATTATGATAAATTTTCTGGTGTAGTCACCAAAAGAAACATTTTTTCTCAAATCTGTTTCTACTCCTACACACTTGAATATATTGATTAATATCACAAGGCTTGCAACAAATGGCTTTTGATGACGATTTTCCAGGGTTTTCTAATATATTGAATATTGTTTCTACCAATCTATTTATGTTAGGATGCAGATGTGCTTAGAAGGATTAAGAAGGAAAATCATCAGGGTTTGCAGGTTCCTACTCATACACACTTGTACTTAGATGTACTGTATCAGACAAACTGTTGAAAATCATCAGAGATTTAAGAATGCATCTTATACATATAAGCTATGAAGCACCGACACTTAAAAATGCCCAGCGTGTCGGTGTCGGAGAGTCCGACACTCGTCCGACTCTCTGACACTCTCCGACACTCGAGTCGGAAATCCGACATTCGAGTCGGAAATCCGAAACTCTTGCTCACGCGGGACTCGCGTGTCCCGCTCAATCGGACACGCGTGTCCCGCTCACTCGGACACGCATGTCCCGCTCAATCGGACACGCATGTCCCGCTCAATCGGACACGCGTGTCCCTAAGTTAGCTACTCGTAGTGAGGCGGGTGACAATTTGTCTTGGAAGTGCCTTTACCCATTTCTAGCATTTCAAGTAGTGAAAGTGGAACAACTAGTGGCGTAGACATTTTCTCTAGAAAAAGGAAGATTAAAAGTGGGGAAAAAAGTTTGCATGTGAATCAATTATTTTTGTTGATGATATATAATGATAATGTGTTAATGTTCTATTATTTTTTGATCATTTGTTAATTTTTGCATTTTAATATTTGATGAGTAATATTTAAGCATGACATAATTTATTTAAATATTTGTTATTTGTTAATTTTTTTATTTTTTGTTAAATATTTTAAGATTTTCATAATTATAAAAAATGAATATTTAATATCCGTGTCCCAACGTGTCGGAATATGGTATTTTTTTAGAATTGACGAGTCGCGTGTCGCGTCGTGTCGTATCACGTGTTCCGTGTCGGTGTCGGTGCAACATAGCATATAAGACTTGAGTTTTTTTTATTTTATTTCTGATGAATCTTTCATGTCTATTTCTACATGGCTGATGAAGATGTTCTTTGGCAAGTGGACATAAATGGAATAAGATATATATTTAAACTCTTATTAATACATGAAATTGCAGATCCTAAGTATAATGGAATTGTGAATGAGGTATACTTCTATATTCTTTTTTCACTAGTATATGCTTTCATTTAAATATTGAATGATATGCTTTGATTAGTTGGTGGCTTATGTAGGGTTTGATTTAAAGAAAATAATGCAGTGTTTTTAATGTTTAGTGCAAGTCACAATTTGGTGTTTTGTTTTGAACTATATTGTTAAAGGCATGCCTCAGGCCCGCCCGAGGCTTTAGGATCAACGTGCTCAAAGGCCCGTGCCTTCATGCGCATTTTTTGCGGCTTTATAGCATAAAAAGCGTTTCTGGGTGTGATTTCTATTGTAAAACTTTTTTTTCCAAAAGCAAGAAATAATGTAAGAACTCAATAATTTTTATATAATTTAGAATTTGTGAAACATAATTGAGTGTTAAGACTTATATATGATGCAAGAGACTATATTAATTCTATTGTTTAAGAGATATAAATGATAGTAATAGATGATTAATAAGTACAATAGATGAAAAATATGTTCAAGAATATGAACTGATGTTTGACGCTTATTTTTAAATGAATATGGTTAGGCCTTACCTTCATCAAACATGTGTCTGTGCCTTGAGCCTTGCGCCTTGGCTCCAAGACCTCTTTATGCCTTGGTGCACCTTATGCTGTTAAAGACACGCCTAAGGCTCCAGGCTCAAAGGTTTGAGTCTTCGTGCGCTTTTTTGCGTCTTTGGATATTAAAGGAGCGTCTGAGTGTAAATTTTGTTGTAAATTTTTTTTTCAAAATAATGAAAAAAATAATGCAAGAACTCAATAATTTTTATATGATTTAGTGTTTTTGAAACATAATTGATCGTTAAGACTTAGATATGATGTAAGAGACCATATTGATTTTATTTTTTTAGAGATATAAATGATAAAAATGAATGATTAATGAGTAAAATATATGAAGAATCTTTTCAAGAAGATGAACTGATGTTTGATGTTGATTATTTAAAATGAATGGGGTTGTGCCTTGCCTTCTTCGGGCGCGCGCCTGCACGTTGAGCCTTGTGCCTAGGCTCCAAGACCCCCCTTTGCCCCTTGGTGTGTGTTGGAACCCTATTACTGATTTGGGCTAGGATTACTATTAGGATGTTTAGTTTGACCCATTTTGTATAGTCTAAGGTCATAGGTTTATTTCCAGGGTCATTGCCTCAGAAGAATTCCAGCAGAATTCAGTTCGATGAAAGCAGAGCTGCGTTCGACGAACGACGATCTCAGTTCGACGAATCAGAGTCTTAACTCTGAGTTTAGCTCGATGAACTTTGAGCTCAGGTCGACGAACTTCGATCTCTACTCAGAAACTCAGCTCGACGAAAGTCAAGCTCATCTCGATAAACTCTGAGCTCAGGTCGACAAATAAGAAGATTCAGTTCGACGAACTCCAGGCTCAGGTCGACGAAATGCTTGCTGAGTTCGACTAATTTTTTGCAGTGTTTTAGGCAGTTTTATTTACAGAAGGCAGAACATTTTCAGGCTTTAATTTAGGCTGTTATATATTCTGAAGGCAGAATAATTCAAAGACTTAATTACAGACAGTTATGACTCTGATATTTAATGCCAAATATTCTAAGGAATATAGCCGTTTAGAGGCATCATTAAATATGTATTTATCACAGAGTTTAAAGCTAATCAATTTTCAAGGCAGTTACCATTCTCGAGAATTCCTCAGACGTTTCAGAATCGATTAATTCAAATGTTTGAATTCTTCTCAGCATTCTATATATATGTACAGAAGATTGCTGCCTCAAGGTTACTCACTTAGATATACTGACTTAGAGACTTGCAGATCAACACATATTCTTACAGATTTCATAAGCTTACATAATTAGATCTTCAGTATCTGCTTGTGCAAAGTCTTCATCTGTCAGATACAAGAAGGCCTATGCCCTGAAGAAAAGACTCCCTCTCCTGATCATAAACTCTACTCAAATCAGTGGGAGCTTTCTGCTTCAACATCTGCTAGTCTTCTCAGAGAATCTTGACAGAGAAGACATCATCACTTTTTGTTTATTTTCATAAACTGTGTGCAGAGTTTTTAACTCTCTTCAAAAGTTATCTTTTGGTTTCTAAATCTCAGATTTTTTATCTTATCGCGGCTCTCTTGGACAAATGTCATTGTTATCTTTTGGTTTCTAAATCTCATGATTAAAAGACTTAACTTGGTTTTTGGGCACCTGATCAAAAGCTCAAAGGGTTGCTAGATCTCTCTTAGAAAAATAAGTCTTGTGATGGCAGGGCACCTGAGCAAAAAGCTGTGGTGGCAGGGCACCTGAGCAAAAACCTGTAGTGGATTCCTACCAGGGTTTGGTAGATGAGTAGACGTACCCAGGTTTATTGGGGAACTACTATAATCCTTGTGTCGTCTGTGATTGATTGTTTTCTTTATTGTGTGCCGTGATTTTTCCTTTATATATATCACTAGTTTTTAAATCCGCTATAAAACTAAATCAAGATTTTAAAATACCCTATTCACCCCCTCTAGTGTAAACGAGATCTATCCCTCACTTTCAATTGGTATCAGAGGCAGGTTCTTTGGTTTTACAGGCTAACACCTGAACCATAAGATCTGATAGATTTTATTTTTACCTAGAATTTATCATGACACAAAACAAAGAATATTCAAGAACCAGACCTCCTGTGTGCAATTTAAATAAGTTTGCACTCTGGAAGGCAAGGATTAGGCTTTATATGAACTCTATTGATGAAGATATTTATAACTCTATTTTGACAGGTCCACTTCAACCATTGACAATAACAAGTACCAGTGTTGTACCACCACCAGAATGGACAGAAGCACAGAAAAAGCTGAAGATTGCTGATGCCAAAGCTATGAATATCTTAGCTCAAACAATGTCAGATGACGTTTTCCAGAAGGTTGCTGAATGTTCTTCAGCAAGGGACATCTGGAACTCCCTCAACACAATGGTTGCTGGATCTGCTGATGAAAGAAAGGACAGAAGATCCCACTTGATCTCTCAATATGAGAATTTCAAGAAGGGAGAATCTGAATCAGTTGTTGAGATATACACAAGACTCAGTCTCATTATCAATGAGTTGAAAACCTTAGAGAAGGACATCACATTGACAGAAGTCAATGATAAGATCCTCATGTGTTTCCCTAGCACATGAGATTCAAGGATCTGGCCAATCAAAGAAGCCAGAAGTTTAAATGAGATTACAATAGAGACTCTATTGGGCAAGCTCAAATTTTATGAGCAGCTCATCAGAACCAGAGAAGCTGAACAGAAGTCTTCACCCCCAGTAAGGAAAAAAAAGAGCATTGCTTTCCAAGCTACTGAGGAGGAAGAACAACATCCATGGAATGAAGACCTCATGAGTCTTTTGGCCAAAAGATTCTACAAGATGACCAAGAAAGACTTCAGGAGAAGATCTTCCAGAAATGATGACAAACCAAGATATGATAAAAATCCAACTAAAGAAATAGTTTGTTATGATTGCAGGAAACCAGGATATATCCTTCCAGAATGTCCTAAGAATAAGAAGAAAGACAAGATGAAGGAGAAAGACTACAAGAAGCACTCACACAAATCCTCTTCCAGTAAATACAAAAAGAAGGAGAGAGCCTTTGTTGCTGAGACTTGGAGTGAATCTGATTCAGAATCTTCATCTAGCTCAAGTGAAGATGAAGAAGAAGCAAAAGCTAAAGAAATCTGTTTGATGACAATCAATGCATCATGCAACAATTCTGAGTCTGAGTCAGAATCTGAAGAAGACAAGGTAATATCTACTTTTGATTTTACTTCAGATCAGTTTAAATTAGATTTCAAATTACTATGTAAAGATTTAATTCAATCTGAGAAGGAAATAAAACTTCTCAGAGAGAAACTAACTGAATTAGACAATCTTTCTTCAGAAAATCTTGAACTTAAAGAAAATTTAAAAATTGCTAATGAACAAATAAGTTCTTTAGAAAACAAGTTAAATGAAGCTAAAATATTTGAAGAATCCCTTAATGAGAGAAGCATCAAACTGATGAATATCACAAGCACAGTCAATGTCAGGCTCAATGACAAACTAGGTTTGGGTGCTTCATCTAGTCAGCCTCATCTTCTTCAGAAAAATATTTTATCAACCCCTATAAACTTCATATCAGCTAAAGAAAAAATGTAATACAAATTACAGATAAAATTACTAAAGTTTCACAAAAGAATAAATCAAAGCAAAATAGAAATTCACAGAAAAATTATGTTTAACAAAATTCGTCGAACAAAGATCGACGAAATCAGTATTATTCGTCGAACGGCGATCGACGAACTCTGAACCCAGAATTTGGGTATAACTACTCAACAGCTGGTGCTCGACGAAATTAATACGATTCGTCAAACAGAGATCGACAAACGTGGAACGCAAAAAATGAATACTATCATTCTGTGAACCGAGCTCAACAAAATCAGTACTATTCGTTGAACGAAGCTCGACGAAATAATTATAATTCGTCGAACCATATTTCCTCAAACAGAAATTTTAATTCTTTTCAAAACAATAATCAAAAACAAAAATTGAAAAACCCCTTTATTCAGTGGATCATCCCTCCTAGGAGATATCATCCACTTGGTTATAAAGATCAACCGGAGTGTTCTTACATTTCCAATTATCATTATGAAAGAAAATTAGGACCTTAGGTAACCTCGGTCAAGAACATCTAATTTGTTTTTATACAGGTAAAGAACTATCTTACCACATAGGAACAGTGATATCTGGATAGTGGGTGTTCAAAACACATGACAGGAAGCAAGACTGATCTAATGGATTTTAAATCAAAGCTTGGACCAAAAGTCATCTTTGGAGACTACAACTGTGGTCAGACAAAAGACTATGGAAATGTCAAGGTTGGAGCATTTACCTTCAAGAAGGTAGCCTATGTGAATGGTCTCAAGCATAACCTTATCTCCATAGGTCAATTATGTGATGAAGGTTATCAAGTAACTTTTAATAAGTCTTTATGTTCAATTACTTCTAGTTTAAATAAAATAATTTTAACTGGAGTTAGACAAGGTAATATCTACTTAGTTAATTTTAACTCTGCAAAAACTGAAATCTGTTTATTTAATCAGTTTAGTAAAACTAGTGAACTTTGACATAAAAGGTTAGGACATGTAAACCTTAGGACTATTGCTAAATTATTTAAGGACAACCTTTTTAGATGACTATCTTTTAGTTCTTACAAGAAGGAAGGACTTTGTAGGGCTTGTCAATTAGGCAAGCAAACTAAAAATAATTTTAAATTCATTTCTAAAAGTGATTCACCCAAGATTTTGTGTTTGCTACATATGGACCTTTTTGGATCTATTGCAATACAAAGTTTGAGAGGAAAGTCATATATCTTAATTATTGTAGATGATATCTCTAGATTCACTTGGGTATTCTTTCTGAGAAACAAGTCAGATAACTTTAAAGTTCTTACATATTTTCTTAAGAGCATCAAGATTGAGTACTCTACTCAGATTGCATTGATCAGAAGTGATCATGACACTGAGTTTGAATCTCTTCTGATGCAAGAATTCTGTGAGAAGGAAGGTATCAAACATTGTTTTTCTGCTCCTAGAACTCCTCAACAAAATGGGGTAGCTGAAAGGAAAAATAAAACCCTAATTGAATCTGCTGGAACATTACTTGCAGATGCTCACTTGCCCTTATATTTTTGGGCAGAGGCAGTAAACACAACAAACTATGTCCTTAATAGAAGTCTAATACATAAACTTTAGGGTAAGACTTCCTATGAATTACTTAAATCTAAGAAACCTAAAGTAATTTATTTTAAAGTTTTTGGTTGTAAGTGTTACATTCATAACAATAATAAGAAACATCTAAGAAAATTTGAAGCCAAAGCTGCAGAAGAAATATTTCTTAGATATTCTCATATTAGCAAGACTTATTGGATTTATAACAAATCTAATCTTAAAATGGAAGAATCTGTACATATAACTTTTGATGAAATTAATATATTTTACAAGGAGAGAGATATCTCTACCATAGATTCTTTTCAGGTACCAAATCTGTGTGAGAAATTGGATGAATTAATCCTAACACAAGAGGATACATTACATCCTTCTCAACAGATTGCTGATGATTTCAGTGATGAAGAAAATTCAGAAATTTATGCTGAACATATTGTGGCTAATGAAATTCCAACAGAGGAATTAACACCATAAGTAGTTGAAGAACCAACTCTACCTATTGATCTTGTCACACTTAGAGATCATCCTAGATCTCAAGTGATTAGAGACATATCAACTGATGTTCAAACAAGACATCAAGTGAATCAAGATCAGATGCATGCTTGTTTTATCTCTCAGATTGAACCTCAATCCATCAAAGTATCAAAGGTGCAGAATAAGATCCCCACTGGATCATTGCAATGCAAGAGGAACTCAATCAGTTTGAGAGATGTAGAGTTTGGAACTTAGTTTCAAGACTCAAAGACTATCCAATCATTGGAACCAAATGGGTCTTTAGGAATAAGCTGGATGCTCAAGGAATTATTGTAAGAAATAAAGCAAGATTGGTAGCTCAAGGATATTCACAGGAGGAAGACATATACTATGACCAAACATTTGCTCCTGTTGCAAGATTGGAGGCTATCAGGATCTTTCTTGCATATGCAACATTCAAGAAATTCACAGTATATCAGATGGATGCGAAGAGTGCTTTTCTAAATGGAGAGCTCAAAGAAGAAGTTTTTGTAGAACAACCACCAGGTTTTATCTCTCCGACTCACTCTTCTCATATTTTTAGACTTAACAGAGCTCTTTTTATGGTCTTAAACAAGCTCCAAGAGCTTGGTATGAGACTCTTACTAGTTTTCTTATAGAAAATAAATTCAGTAGAGGCATTGTAGATAAAACATTATTTTTTAGACATCATAAAAATAAAATTTTAGTAGTTCAAATATATGTAGATAACATAATTTTTGGTTCTACTGATTCCAAACTATGCAAAAAGTTTCTGACCTAATGCATTCTAAGTTTGAAATGAGTAGCATGAGTGAACTATCCTACTTCCTTGATTTACAAGTGAAGCATACTCCTGATGGTATTTTTATATCCCAATCTAAATATGCTAAAGAGCTAATTAAAAGATTTGGGATGTCAGATGCCCCAGCTATGAAAACACTCACGCCCTCTAATGCTGTTGTTGATAATGATGAACAGGGCAAACTTGTTGATCAGAGATTATATAGGACCATCATTGGGTCTCTATTATACCTAACAGCTAGTAGACCAGACATAATGTTTGTTACATGTATTTGTGCTAGGTTTCAAGTAAATTTCAAAGAATCTCATCTAATTTTAGCTAAAAGGATTTTAAGATATATAAAGGGTTGCCTAAATATAGGATTCTGGTATCCAATAGAGTCAGAATTTGAATTAACTGGATTCTCTGATGCTGACTATGCTGGATGCAGAGTTGACAGGAAAAGCACATTAGGAACTTGTCAGTTTCTTGGTGATAGGCTTGTGTCATGGTTTTGCAAGAAGCAAACTTCTGTTTCTACTTCAACTGCTGAAGCTGAATACATTGTAGCTTGTAGTTATTGTTCACAGATTTTGTGGATTCAAAATCAGCTTCTAGATTATGGATACAACTTAAATAATTCAACCATATTTTGTGATAATACCAGTGCAATTTCTATTGCACAAAATCCAGTTCTGCATAGTAGGACTAAGCATATAGAAATAAGACATTATTTTCTTAGAGACAATGTAGACAAAAATAAAATTAATCTTGTCTTCATTTCTACTGATTTACAAAGGGCAGATATTTTCATTAAATCTTTAGATGAAAAGAAACATCTTTTCTTCCTAAATCAGCTAGGCATGATAAATGAAGAATCATTAATTTGATTTTTGTTTCTGAGATCGACGAATTGCACATCTTTCGTCAAACGGAGCTCGACGAACTGTGTTCTTTTCGTGAATCGTTCGTCGAACGGAGATCGACGAACCTTCCTTTAGAAACTTTCGTCGAACAAAGATCGATGGATAGGTTTCAAGTATTTTTGGTCGAACAGAGCTCGACGAAACGTATTTGTCTCGCAAAACTTTCGTCGAACGAAGATCGACGAAATGTATTTCTTTTGAGAATTTTTCATCGAACAGGGTTCAATGCTTTGTTTTTCGTCGGACAGAGTTCATCTTTTCGACTTCGGAAAACTTATATCTAGGTTTTTTCATCGAACTCTATCCCGCGCATTTCCATTTCCCTTTGCACTTGATCTCTCTGTCTTGCAGAGCAATGACGATTTCTCAAGCAATCCTTTCAGCAATGAAATTTGATGTTGGATTCAACATTGACATGGAGTCATTCAGCCATTAAGACCAAATATTCTAGAACATCTTACATCTGTTTGAAGCTCAAAATCTGCAGTATTTCATGTCCACAAGGATCAAACTCTCAATGGCTGAGATCAAGGAATGGATTCATACAACAAAGATTCAAGATAACCCAGTTATTATAGGATCAATCTCAGGAAACCAGGTTCCTTTATCTCCTGAAATTTTAACTGAATTTTTGGTTTTGTTAATGGAGAAGATGACATAGATTTGTCCAGTTCTGAATTTAATGAAATGCTAGATAGGTTGGGTCACTCCCAGGGAAACCCTAATCACCTATTAAAGAAAAACTTTTCTATTGAGTGCAAATTTTTAGCAGACATTGTTGGTAAAGTTTTGTTGGGCAAGCACTCTGCCCATGACTATATAACCAGACACCAGTTTCACTTGATGAGTGCTTTGGTTAATCAGAAAAGGATAAACTGGGGATCAATCTTATTTGATTTTATTAAGAAAAAGATTACCAGTAAATCTGGAGGGTATGTCAGGATCTTAGGAATTTTCCTACAGGCCAAGTGTCTAGAGCTTTTGGTCTCTCAGATCATTTCTATTAATGTATTTAAGAGGCTAACCTCGGCTCTCTTTGGAAGATGGGAGAGGGTAATCCCTAAGCCATCTAGGGCTACCTCCTCTAGAGTTGCTTCAGAAAGCACAAGGGCTGTAACAGCCACTCTCACAACCCCAGATGAAAGTTGTTGTTCCTCCTATTTCTTCTCCTCCACCATCTCCTCACCAATCCCCTAGTCCTTCAACACCTCCTACTCTTCAAACCACTTTATCTGAAGAGATTCCAACAACATCCTTCCATCCACAATCACCAATTCATCAGTCACCCTCATCCCCTTTACTTTCTAATCTACCTAATTTTAATCTACTTCCTCTGTCTCCATCTCATTCATCTCATATTCATATATCTCCATCTCCACCTCACTCCCCTATACAGGAAGAAATTATTCCTGATTTCATTCCTCCTGTAATCAATCTTCAACATATACCTCAGTCACCTTCTCTCTGTCCAAACTGTAGTAACAGTTCCATTCCATCATCTTCCATTCCATCATCTTCCATTCCATCATCTGCATCTACTCAGGCTCCTGAGTTTATGTATTTGGATTTTTTATCCATTGCCAACAATCTTCTTGAGTTCATTACTCCCACTTTGAGGCAGTGGCTCCTTTGGTTGCTTCCATTTCTGCTCTTTCTTCTCAGCTATCCTCTTCCTCTACTGACCCTTCTTCTGGGGGCCTAGATACAGGTCTCCCTGGATCTAGGCAGGGGGAGATGTTTCATGAAGAAGCTCCTCAATCTGCAGTTTCAGTTCCAGAGGTTACAGTTGTTGAGCATTCTTCCAAAGCTATAGTATGCTATACAACTCCTATTAGTTCTTAAGTTTTAGAACAACTAAGAAACAACCTTACAGTTGTTTCTCCCAGTTATAATCCAGTCCTTGAGACTGTAGCAGCTATTGAGAATATAGATATTAGCAAAGTTTCTTCCCCTCCTACCTTTATTTGGGATGAAACTCCAATGCCTAGTTTTGATGATATTCTTTTTGAAGATGTGGAACAAGATGACAATGTACATATACAAGCGGTAGATACAGATGTTGTAAATACACTGCCAGTAGTTTCATTTCAGGATTAGTCAGATTTGATTAAACAACTAGATGATCTATATGATCAACCTGCAGAAGATTCTGATGATGATGCAGAATCAAATGAGTCAGATGATTCTAGTTCTAAGAAAAGGAAGTTTAAGAAAAAGGCTCCTGCAAAGGTTGCTCCTAAACCCTCCTCTAATGCTGACATTCCATATTACATCTTGCATGGATTAACCCTCACTCCAGACCTTTCCTACTGGATGAGATTTTCTAAGAATGAACAAAAGAACAGGAAGAAGATAAGGAGATATAATTCTCCACCTCAAAAGTCTTGGAGAGGACCTCCTCCTCCTCCAGCAGCAGGTACAGTAGGAAATATTTCTCACTCTCAAAGGTCTACTTCTTCTCATCATCAATCTAGACCTACTCAGAGCAGACAAGATAGACCCTCAAGGTCTGATACTTAAAGAAATCAAAGCAGCAAACAACAACAGACAAAGCAATGCAACCAGCAGACAAGTCAAAGCAGCAGTCAACAACAATCAAATCAAGAAAAGCCTCCTTCACCAACATATGATCCAGAAATGAACCCAAATTTCAGAATGGTCAGATTTAATGAGCTTATTGATCTATCTCAGATTAATAAAGCTAAAGCAGAAGGAAAGAACACCTCTCAGTTCTCAACCATGTTCTCTTACAGACAGAAGGAGTTTGACAAATATCAGGCAAAGAACTTATTCAATGTTGATGAATACATGAGTCTGCATCCAGAGACAGTTGTGCCCAAAGCCACATCTTTGAAGATTATTGGATCTCAAGATTTAAAGATGACTCAAAGAGAAGCTGAAGACCCCAACATGAAGTTAATCTTCACTAAATCATCTTCAGATTCTCCTGCAGCTGCTCCTAAAAAGGACTTTTAGGTTTTGATTAAAGTTTAAACTTTGTTGTTATGCTCTTTAAATTCTCAAAACACTTATTTTATTTCTGCTGAAAATTTTATTTTTGCTAGATATCTTTGTTTTGTGTTTTGATTTTGTTTTATAGTATCCTCACCCAAATATGGGGAGATTGTTGAAACCCTATTACTGATTTGGGCTAGGATTACTATTAGGATGTTTAGTTTGACCCATTTTGTATAATCTAGGGTCATAGGTTTATTTCCAGGGTCATTGCCTCAGAAGAATTCCAACAAAATTCAGTTCGACGAAAGCAGAGCTGCGTTCGACGAACGACGATCTCAGTTCGACGAATCAGAGTCTTAACTCTGAGTTTAGCTTGACGAACTTTGAGCTCCGGTCGACGAACTTCGATCTCTACTCAGAAGCTCAGCTCGACGGAAGTCAAGCTCAGCTCGACGAACTCTGAGCTCAGGTCGACAAATAAGAAGATTCAGTTCGACGAACTCCAGGCTCAGGACGACGAAATGCTTGCTGAGTTTGGCTAATTCTTTGCAGTGTTTTAGACAGTTTTATTTACAGAAGGCAGAACAGTTTCAGGCTTAATTTTAGGCTGTTATATATTCTGAAGGCAGAATAGTTCAAAGGCTTAATTACAGACAGTTATGACTCTGATATTTAATGTCAAATATTCTAACGAATATACCCGTTTAGAGGCAACATTAAATATAGATTTATCACAGAGTTTAAAGATAATCAATTTCCAAGGCAGTTACCATTCTCGGGAATTCCTCAGACGTTTCAGAATTGATTAATTCAAATGTTTGAATTCTTCTCAACATTCTATATATATGTACAGAACATTGCTGCCTCAAGGTTACTCACTCAGATATACTGACTTAGGACTTGCAGATCAACACATACTCTTATAGATTTCGTAAGCTTACAGAATTAGATCTTCAGTCTCTTCTTGTGCAAAGTCTTCATCTGTCAGATACAAGAAGGCCTGCACCATGAAAAAAAGACTCCCTCTCCTTATCATAAACTTTACTCAAATCAGGGAGAGCTTTCTGCTTCAACATCCGCTAGCCTTCTCAGAGAATCTTGACAGAGAAGACATCATCACTTTTTGTTTATTTTCATAAACTGTGTACAGGGTTTTTAACTCCCTTCAAAAGTTATCTTTTGTTTTCTAAGTCTCATGATTAAAAGATTTAACTTGATTTTTTTGCACCTGATCAAAAGCTCAAAGGGTTGCTAGATCTCTCTTAAAAAAATAGATCTTGTGGTGGCAGGGCACCTGAGCAAAAACCTGTGGTGGAAGGGCACCTGAGCAAAAACCTGTAGTAGATTCCTACCAGGGTGGTAGAAAGTAGACGTACCCAGATTTATTGGGAAACTACTATAATCCTTGTGTCGTCTATGATTGATTGCTTTATTTATTTTGTCCTGTGATTTTTTTCTTTGTATATATATATCACTAGTTTTTAAATCTGCTATAAAACTAAATCAAGATTTTAAAATACCCTATTCACCCCCCCTCTAGTGTAAAGGAGATCTATCCCTCACTTTCAGTGTGCATTGCGCCTTAATAACTAAGGGTGCGCCTAGACTCCAAGACCCCTTTGCACCTTGGTGCGTCTAGACTCCAAGACCCCTTTGCGCCTTGATGCGTCTAGGCTCCAAGACCCCTTTGCGCCTTGGTGCGCCTAAGCTCCAAGCCCCTTTTGTGCTTTGGTGCGCCTAGGCTTCAAGACCCCTTTGCGTCTTGGTGCGCCTAGGCTCCAAGACCCCTTTGCGCCATAGTGCGTCTAGGCTCCAAGACCCCTTTGGGCCTTAGTGCGTTTTGGCTCCAAGACCCCTTTGCGGCTTGGTGTGCCTAGGCTCCAAGATCTTTTTGCGCCTAGGCTCCAAGAACCCTTTGCGCCTAGGCTCCAAGAACCCTTTGTGCCTAGGCTCCAAGACCCCTTTGCGCCTTGGTGCGCCTTGCACCTTCTTTAATAGCTTAGTTTCTAAATGACCAAATATCTCCCTCTTTTACCTAGAAAGTAACTATATGTTTGTTCGATGATTTTCGTTAATCTTAGAGATGACATTTTTTATTTTTTTGCATCTCACATGCGATAGGCGAGCACCTAGGCTTCAAGACCTCTTCACACCTCAATGCGCTTTACACCTTTAATAATGTAGATCCTATCATGTTGAATTGGGTTAGCAATTCTTATATCTTTCCTGTTATCATAATATAAGGAGAGGGGGACATTCTCCTGAAGTCCTAGATCTTGTAACATAGTATGAAGCCATAGATCTTCAGAGAGACCTTGTTACATTGATCGGTAGTCAACTTTAGCACTAGAACTGGCCAACACAATCTTCTTCTTGCTACGCCTTGTCACCAAATTTCCACCAACAAAGGTGCAGTACCCCATTGTGGATTTTTTGTTATCACGGCTTCTAGTCCATTCAACATTAGTGAAGACTTCGATCTTTAAGTGGTTGTTCTTGTAGAACATGAGCTCACTGCCAGATGGCTTCTTTAAGTACTGTAGTATACGACAAGAAACCTCTTGATGTATGATCCCGTGAGCATGCATATATCTACTCAAAATAACTACAACATATGAAATGTCAGGACATGTGTGAGATATGTATAAGAGTCTCCTGACCAATCTCTGATAACTCAAGGCATCAGTGCGGTCACTATCACTGTCTTCATTAATCTTATGATTCTCCTCCATAGGAGTGTTAACTGGAACACAATCGAGCATCCCGGTTTCTTTTAACCTACGTTATTAAAGGCGGAAGATGAATCAAGGTGCAAAGGGGTTCTGAAGTGTAGGCGCAGGCGCGCGCCTGACGCGTGTGAGGCACAATGAAGTAAAAAAGCCATCCCTAAGACTAACAAAAACCATCAAACAAAGATAAAGTTACTTTCTAGGCAAAAGAGGGAGATATTTGGTCATTTAAAAAACAAAAGACCAAATTATGACTTACACTAAACATTAGAAACTCGGCTTTATTTTCTTTAAATCAAATTCTACACGAGCCACCAACTAATCAAAGCATATCATTTAATATTTAAATGAAATCAAAAACAAGTGAAGGAAGAATATAAAGCATACCTCATTCATAATTCCATTATGCTTTGGATCTGCAAATTCTTGTATCAATAAGAGTTTAAAAATATTTCCCATTCTATCTATGTCCACTTGCCAAATAACATCTTCATTTGCCTTGTAGAAATGGACATGAAAGATTCATTAGAAAAAATTGCAAAAAATGCTGTGCCCCCATAGATACATATAAGATGCTTTCATAAATCTCTAATGATTTTGAACTGTTTGTCTAATATAGTGCATCCAAGCACAAGTGCGTACAAGTTGAAACCCGCAAGCCCTGATAATTTTCCTTCTTATTCCTTCTAAGCACAACTGCATCCTAACATACATAGATTGGTAGAAACAATATTCAATATATTAGACAAAATTGAAAAATCATCATAAAAAAACATTCGTTGTAAGCCCTGTGATATTATTTACTATATTCAAGTGTGTACGAGTAGAAACAGATTTGAGGAAAAATGTTGCTTTTGGGTGAATTAACCAAAAAATTTATCAGAGTTCTCCTTTTCTTATTTATCCATTCGTCAGCCATGATAGAACATCCATGTAACCTCCACTCACCCTTATAACTCTTCATCATACCATTGACTTCACTTCATTATTCAGCAAAGGCACACAAACTTCATGGTAACTGGATGGTTTCATTTCAATTCCGTATTGTCCAACGGATTTAATCATCACTACAAAACTAGGATAAGTAACTACATTAAAAGGGATAGTTTCAACATACATCTATTTAGCTATATTCTTGCTAGCCCGCCCTCTATGTTCCTTCTTATACGCTTTGTTAATAGTAGTTTGTTTCATTAGTTCTTGTTAGCCTTTTTTTGCATCTTCTACTCGATGTTAGGTGCAAAAAAAACATTCATTGATCCTTTGGTCCGAGGCTTTTTGGACACACCGCTTCCACAAATCTTTACTCCATTGTCATCCATCTACTCATCGCTTCCATAAGTATTTATATCTACAAGTCAAGGAATGCTTGCTTTTCCGTATTGCATGCACTTATTTTCTTTTCCATATATTCTTGAATCTTCGTGCGTGCATGTTGTGGGCATATGAGACAAGCTTTAGTATTTCTAAATCCGCCAACAAGGTGTTGTTTAGCATGGTAAATTCCACCTTTTGTGAAATTTTCACAAAAAATCCAAATCAAATTATTTTTATTAGCGGTAGAAATATGGCGCACATACTTTCAGCCTAGATCAATCCTATATTGGACACTGAATGAACCAGAGGTCCAGAACCACTCACATCCATTTCAGCCTATTAAATTATTTTTACAACATAAAGAACGAGTGTACACAAATAAAATAAAATATAACAAGAGAATTAGTGAAATTCAGTGAATTGGGCGCCCAATTCACTATTTTTCAGTGAATTGGTTGCCCCCGAGTTCACTAATTATCACAATAACACTTCTTCATGTTGTGAAAGTGTGAAGCTGACCTTTGTACTTGGTCGATCTAATGCCCATGCTTACTTTGTTCTCTTAAGTTAAAGATTTCCCTTCAATTTTTTGCATGGTGATTTCAAAGTTTAAATTATAGCATCATCACGAAAGAGAGGAAATGTAATGAAATTAAATTAGAAATCATGAAAACCATTGGAAATAAGTCCTATTAATTGGAAATAAGTCCTATTAATTTGAAATAAGTCCTATTAATTGGAAATAAGTCCTATTAATTGATCATGAACCGTGAAAAAAAACATACTCAAATAAATAAGTCTTGTTAATTGATCATGAAGCATGGAGAAAAAACATACTCAAATAGTAAGTCCTATTAAATTGGGTTTCCCACATGTTTAAAGCATACTCAAATCATAGTTATGTGCTGATCCATTGGTGCATGTTATACATCATTAATGGTCCTAGACTTTATTAAAAAGGAAAATTTTTTGTGGTTAATGTAAAGAACCTGAATGTTACCTTTGGATAATTCTAGGAACCATATTTTTGGGAAAAATATATTGCGTCAAAATTACTATATCCTAATTCCTAAATAACCATTGGTGATATTCTTTACCATTTTCTCTATATGGTAAAAGGAGCAAATACCTACAAGCCTGCAAGAGTTATAAATAAATCATTTTTCTACCCGCACCACATGTGAATAAGTTAAGATGAAGTCATGTGGAACTTTTACAACCTTCTAAACAAATTGGTTAGTTGTCAAAGCGGAAAAAAGGAATTTCTGGTATTTTCTTTTCTTTAATGCTGGAGAATTATATCCATTGTATCATATGACACCATAAAGTACAATTTGCTTCCTGCACATAGAATACATATGCATCCTCAAGTTACTAAAGTTCAAACAACAGAGGATAGATGTGATTAAACAAAATAAATTTGCTAAGAGGAGTAAGAACCGACGGCTAGAGCTTTTCTCCGACGAATGCTTTTCTTCGTCGAGTATAGATAGCAAGAGGAGCGACAACAAGAACTTTTGAGTGGAAAGCAGGAGGGAGACGAGAACTATCGAGTGACAAGAGGGAAAAATGAGTCGGCTAGTTCGGTTAATAGAGTAAAAGGAAATCAAAACCATAAAAAAGACTTAAACTGAACCAGATTTTAAGTCTTAAATTGGCATTTTGGCTGAGGAGCGCCTAAGCAACACCTGGGGAACATGCAAGCCGCACGCCTAGGCACGCTTGAGTCATCTCGCCAGCCTTGACCTTGTTAAGGTTGGGCTTTTTGCACCCTGTGTGCCTGGCGCCTCAGGCGCTCCTTTCATAGCGTAACTTTTAACAGATTCAAAAGATACTTATGTTGGGAGATGAAGATATCTTTATTTGATCTGGTCACTTTAATTCCCAGGAAGTTTCGTAATCTCTCTACGTCCTTTATTTCGAACTCAGCACACAAGAGTGCCTTGAAATTTGCAGTTTTCTCTGTGTCATTTTCGGTGATCACAATATCATCAGCGTTAAGTATCACAATAAGTATTGCAATGTCATCCATGTAGATAATAAGTACCACAATTTTTTGTTTACATTTTTTGGATAAATATAGTGTGATTAGACTATCCTTGTTTTTAGCCAAACTTGAGCATAGCCATAAGAAACCTTTCAAAACATGCCCTGTGAGACTGCTTCAGGTAGTACGACGACTTCCTTAAATGACAAACAAACCCTTCTTGTCCCTTTTTTACAAATCCTGTAGGGAATGTCTTGTATATTTCTTAATTAAGCTCACCGTGTAAGAAAACATTTTTTACATCCAGTTGGTGATGATTCCAGTCCAAGCAAGCAACACAAAGACAAAAAAAACATGAATGGAGTCCATATTTGCTATCAGAGCAAAGGTCTCCTGGTAGTCCACTCCTTGAGTCTGAGTGTATCCTCGAGCCACCAGGCGGGCCTTGCAATGATCATCCTTACCATCATGGTTTTGCTTAACAGAAAAAACTCACCTTGAACCAAGGACTTTCTTCTCAGAAGGAAGGGGAGAGACATCCCATGTGTGATTTTTGTGCAAGACAGACATTTCCTCTTCCATTGCCCGTGCATATACAAGATTGCTCAAACCTTCCATCCACGTCTTTAGGACAGTAATCCAGTACTATGAAATTATAAAGCCCTGACGAGCATGAGTAAGATGATAATAAGCAACATGGTTAAAAATAGAGTGTCGTGTGCATAGAGCTTTACCTTTTAGCAATGCAAGGGGAATATGTAGATCATCACCAGATTTTAGCAATTCAAGGGGAATATGTAGATCATCACCAGAATCTGAGACCAAAGCAGACACGGGTTGTGGTGGAACAATGATGGTCTGTTTACCTATTTGACAACAATGGTGTACGTGAGGAAGAGGAGAAATCAGAGACGGACATGGAGGAAATTGAGTAGGAGACGTAAGAGAGGTAGGAGGCGTAGGAGATGTAGCTAGGGTAGAAGGGATGGTACGAGCAGCAAGAATCAGAGGGAGAGGCACAGAAGTAATGTCACCAATCTCCCCCTGACAAATGGATTGAGTCAAATCCATGTAATAGGATTCCTTCTCGCGAAAAGTAACATCCATGGTACAATGAACATGCTTGAATGGAGGGTGACAACACTGATATCCTTTTATGGTTGCGGAATATCTAATAAAGACGCAACGGTGAGCTCGAGGGTCAAGTTTGTCACGATGAGACTGATGTACATGATTAAAACATATACACCTAAACACTAGAGGGCATTGATGGGAAGTATATACAACAAACGTAGTGGAGAGACAAGATAGAGGTGTATCATAGTGTAAAACCCGTGAAGGCGAACAATTGATAAGATGGGTAGCTGTTAGGAAATCTCCCCATTAGGATTAAAAAGGTCCATAGTGGTGAAAAGGCAACATACAACATTAAGGAGATGCCGGTTTTTCCGTTCAGCAGCATCATTTTGGGTGGAGGTGTGAACGCAAGTGGTTCGATGTAAGATACCATGATTGGTGAGTAAGAACCAAGCACGCCACAATCACATATTCCCCCATTATCATTACGAAGGTCACAAATATTATCATTGAGCTGAGTCTGCACCATTTTATGAAAAGCTGGAAATCAATAAAAAATTTCGTTTTTTTCTTTAAAAGATAGACCCAAGCAGTGCGAGAATATCAGTCAATAAAGGTGACAAACCAACAAAAATACGATAAAGATAAAGTTGGGGAGGACCTCAAACATTAGAATGTATAATAACAAAAAGGGTGCTATTGAGAGACGATAAATGTGACGAGTAATGTCTAACATATTTAGACATTTCACAAATGTCACTAGCTAAAGTTTTGATAAAAGACAACAAAGTAAGAAACAATTTCAGAAGATAAATAGGGGAGGGATGTCCAAGACGCAAATTCTAGCGTCGAGCATCAACAACGGTAATAGTAGAGGAGGGGAAGGCCTGAGACGTTATCTGAGAATCCAGGTAGTACACGCCACCTCAAATCCTACCACTACCAATGGTGCGCTTTGTACCCAGTTCCTGAAAAACACATGAATCAGGAAGAAAGTTACATAACAGTTAAGAGATCAAGTGATATGTCTAATCGAAAGTAAACTGCGGGGAAAAGAGGGAACATGCAGGACAAAAGAAAGAAAAAATGGAGAACAAGAAATGTATCATTTGCCCGCAATGGGGAACTAGGTGCCATTAGCCGAGACAACCTTGTCTTTACTCGACAAAAGTGTTTATGAAACGTAACCTGAGGAGGATCCGATCACATGATTGGTAATTCCCGAGTCAATGATCCAATCAGAAGGAGTGGTGGCTGCATGAGCGCAAGGCATAACAACAATAACAAAGGAAATAGAAGCACCAAAGGAAGCGTCAGACTGGGAGTGGAGTAGACGACAGAGAGCATCCAATTCATGTGCGGTAAAATGTCCCGGAGGCGGACAGATAGTCTTCGCATAGACTTCCGTAGAATAAGAAGCATCATGAGATCGTGAACCGCCCCGTCAAGACCTCCTACGTTCAAGTCCACGACCACGTCTGTGTTCTGGCGGAGCAAGATGTGGATGGAGTTTGAAGCACACATCCCGAGTACGGCCCCTGCGGCCACCATAATCACAAGTAGGGACAATGTTGTTAGGGTTGGTGTTGCTCCAACCAACACTAGTCAAGGCAAAGCGATCAGAGTAATCGTGCTAAGGGACCTATGACGATCTTCATTGGCAAGAACCATACTGAATGCCTCTCGAATAGATGAGAGAGGAGATCGGTGGAGAATATTAGTTCGAACCATATCCAACTCCATGTTCAAACACATTAGGAAAATATGAAGATGGAAACGTTCTTCATTTTTCTGCAACAGAACCGCATCGACAGTGCAAGCTGGAGTAAATTGCTCAAAGTAATCCAATTCCCGAGAGTCACTCAAAATCTGAGAACTATGTGGACACAGTCATAGACCTCTGCCTCAACTCTAAAATACTACGCGCAAGCTCGTAAACCTGGGCGGAAATACCGATCTAAGAGTATGTCTTGCGTGCCCAAGTCCATATCTCATGAACAGAGTCCATCAACATATAACTATGGTATACCTTAGGAGACATAGAATTCAGGAGCCACAAGACGGCGAGGGAATTTTTAGAATCTCAATGATTCCAAGTAGAACCATCGTTATATGGTTCTATGATCATCCCATCTATGTATCTGAACATCTAATGACTGCGAATCACATGCTTTGCAATATAGGACCATTCAAGGTAATTTGTTTCATCCAGAGGCATATTGGTGATCTTCAATGAGCAAGTGTGGCCATGAGTCCTCTGAGGGTCATTCATTTGGGGCATCATAACACATGGCGAGGAGGCAGAAGAATTAGGCATGGTGGGACACTGAAAAAGAAATAGAGAGAATCCGAGGGAGAAACACTATAGGAAGCCACTTCCATGTCGGCAAGAACTCCAGGAAGACATAGTGGGAGCAGCGATAGGGGATGTTTCAGGCTGCAGCGGGAAATCAAGAACAGCTGTCGATATCATCAACATAGAGAAGCATGAACAGACAACGGAATCTGCGTCGTCGATGAAGCACTGGAAGTAGACAATCCAATGGAAGGAAGGAGTCGAGCTGCTCATCGACCGGAAGGAGTCGAGCAGCTCACCGGCTGGAAGAAGCTGAGCAGCTCACTGGCAGGAAGGAGCTGAGCAGCTCACTGGCTGGAAGGAGCTGAGTAACTCACCGGCTGGAAGGAGTCGAGCAACTCACCGGTTGGAAGGAGTCGACGAAGAAGCAAGACTAAATAGCTGTCAGTGTCGACGAAGATGGAGCACGACAGAAACAGGAAGCGTCGACAGCGAGGCAACGAGTATAACAAAAATGGGTGGCGGTCTCCTTCAGCGACCACACCATCAGACGCCATTAGGAACCGCGCGGGATTAGCATGGAGAGGCCCACAACCAACCAGCGGGAAGAGAAGAACGCTGGGAGCTGCGCGGAGAGGGAAGGAGGCATACATCAAGCGAGATTTTTTTCCGGCGGCGAGAGATTAGGGCTCCCTATGATACCAATTTGAAGGAAGTAATGATCTAATAATAATAATGAAACCCTTTACTCATACATATAATAATAATAATAATAATAATAAAACCCTTTACTAATTCATATACTTGAGTAAGGGGAGCCAAAAGATATAAATAATCCGGTAGGTTTTACAGAGTAAAACACATACATATCATTACAACAAGGACTAGGTAGGTAAAATTGGGGAGTGCATCGAGAGTACTATTTCATAAGGGGATTCATGGAGAACTAAAGATTAATTTATAAAACTACTATTTGACCGACAATGTTATATGTATCCGAATGTCTGGCTGTGAAAAAATGGTTAAAATTCATGTCGAGTGTTGTATAAATGAGAATGATAAGATGAATGTGAAAATTCGAAAAAGATAGATTATTGAATGATTATGTTAGAGCAATTGTGGGAGTGACATTGATCAAAGATATGATTAGAGCAAATATATTTGGGTGGTTTGTTCATTTACAACAAAGGTTAGAAAATACACAAGTTGGACCAGTAGATAGAGTTTGCGTGGAAGGATTAATTGGGAGAAAGGGTAAACTCACGGTCACATACATGAAAGTTATTCAAGATTTGCGTTGTCTATAAATGAATGAAAAATCTTGTTTATTGCACAAATAGTTGGGATAAGGTTATTGAAAATTGTTGGAACTCCTTATTACTGATTTGGGATAGGATTACTATTCTTTGTTTATGATTTTTATTTTGACCCAACTTGTATAGACTAGGGTCATAGTTCTTTCCAGGGTTGTTTTTTTCAGAAGGTTTCCAGAGATGCTCAGTTCGACGAACTCAGAGCTCAATTCTACGAACTCTGATCTTAACTCAAAGTTCAGTTCGACGAACGCAGAACTCCGTTCGACGAACCCAGATCTCAACTCAAAAGCTCAGTTCATCGAAAGCCAAGCCCAGTTCGACGAAAGTCAAGCTCAGTTCGACTAAATCTTTGCTGAGTTCGACGATCAGGCAGTTTTTTTGCAGAAGGCAGAATATTTTCAAAAGACTGATAACTGAAACTTTGATATTTAATGCTATATATTCTAACGAATATAGCCGTTTAAGGCAGCATTAAATATGGATTTATCACAGAGATTTTAAATCTAATTAATTCTAAGACAGTTACAAATCTCAAGGGATTCTTCAGACGTTTCAAAGATCGGTTATTTCAAAAAGACACATCGGTTGAATTCCTTTTCTGACAGTCTATATATATAGAAGATTGCTGCTTCTACAGAGACATATATATCAACACACATATACAGATATACATAGATAGACATACATTCTGCTTCAGACTCTTCCGGTGACACATCTTTAATCTGAAAGACATCCTAATACAAATCTTTCAGAAACATCTACTGGAGGGCAAAAGCATACAAGAAGGCCTACACCCTGAAGAAAAGTCTTCCCTCCTGATCACAATCTCTATTCTAATCAGGGGGAGCCTTTTTGCAACATCATCCACTAAAGTTTTCTCGGAGATTCTTGACAGAGAAGACAACATGTAACTTTTTTTGTTTATTCTTAAACTGTGTACAAAGTTCTAACTCCCTTCAAAAATTTACACTTGGTTCCTAAGTCACCTGATCAAAAGACTTAAGTTTTGTTTTTGGGTACCTGGTCAAAAACCCAAAGGGTTGCTAGATCTCCCTTAGAAAATAGATCTTCTGGTGACAAGACACCTGAGCAAAAATCTGTAGTGGATTTCTACCAGGGTGGTAGAACAGTAGATGTACCCAGATTTATTGAGGAACTACTATAAAAATTCTTGTATCGTTTGTGATTGTTACTTTCTATTTGTGTGCTGTGTATTTTATCTCTCTATATATATATCACTAATTTTTAAACTGCTATAAAAATAAATTAAAGTTTTTAAATATACTCTATTCACCCCCTCTAGAGTAAAGTTAGATTTATCCCTTCCACTTTCAAAAATGACTGTGAATTGTGCAAAAAGAAGTCAAATCTCATGTATCTCCTAATAGCTATGAATAGAGAAGGATTCTCATTTCCCACTTCAAATAACTGCATTGAAACTAATGATTAAAATGTGTTGATTTTGAGGTTTTCAAGACAAAAAAAATAAGATTGAAGTCACAGCATCCAAAAGTGGATTTGGTGCATGTTTATTGGTTAATCCATTAGGAGGAAATATACTCTAGCTGCAGATTATTTGATTAAATTTTCTTCTCCCTCATTTTTCTTATTTAACTCTAACCTTTTGCTGCTCATGTACCGATGGCTTCTTGTTCATCCACCCAGTACCTGCAGGAATTTATGGTAAACTTTTTTTGTCTCTCAGAACTTTGATTCAGTGCTCTAAGGTCCATTTGACTGAACAAAATTGGGGCCCTAAAAATATAATGAAAGGTCCATTTCCATTGAAATTGCAACCCAATTCTAATTCTGAAGCCCCAATTTCATCCTATCTAAAAAATCGTAACCCCAAAATTAGAATTGGAGGTCAATTTCAATGAAAATGAACCTTTGATTCCAATTTCAAGGCTCTAATTTTGTCCGAACGAACAGACCCTGAAAGTATTTATTGATTGCTAACTTAATCTTGCTATTGGAAGCTAAACTGCAGTATGGGACCTCATTGGCTAACGTTGATTGGCTGCATGGTGGGGCAGAGTCACTGCTTGCTCTTACAAACTTGTTTATTGTGCTGGGACTCAGGCGAGCTTTGAGGAAAATCAATGACTTGAAGAAAGCCACCGACAAATCTGCTTCAGATATTTCAGAAGAGCAGTCTTCGGTCTAAATGTTTGTGCTGCTTATTATTTTATTAAAGTATTCGTATGATGAATTGCAGCCGTGTCTGCATATAATCAGTATAGAGTTTAGGGTCCATTTGTAATTGTTGATGGACAATTCAATGAAATCTTTTCTTTCTAAATTTGGCAAACTCTTTTAGGGTTCGTTCGTTTCAACGATATTGATATTGAAGTATTGACTTTTAATCCAATATCAATACACATGAGAAATGACATTGAGTTTAAATCCAATTTTTTTGTTCGGCCGCATGACGACTTTCTGTCATAGAAATTGACATTAATCACTTTTTATTGTTCCTTTGCAGAAAGATTTTCAATTATAGGAATTGACATTGGTCAATGCTCTCAATTAAAAATAACAAACGTGAATTTTTCGCCCGACATAAATTTTATAGTCCGGACACGATTTTTTCGTCATGGCGCGATGTTTTTTTGTCCACGCTTAAATTTTTTGGCTCGAACGTGAAATTTTTCATTCAGACGAAAAAGTCGCGTCCGCCCGAAAAAATTGCCTCCGGTCGAAAAAATCGCGTCCGGGGGGAAAATCGCGCACGGGAGAAAAATCGCGCCCGGGCGAAAAAATCGCGTCCGGGCGAAAAAATCGCGCCCGGGCGAAAAAATCAAGCCCGAGCAAAAAATTGCGCCAGTGCAGAAAAATAGCGCCCGGACGAAAAATTCGCTTCCGGGCGAAAAAAATACCCCGGGGCGAAAAAAATCGCGTTCGTGCAAAAAAATCGCATACGGGCGAAAAATTCGCGTCCGGACGAATAAATTCCACCCGGGCGAAGAAAAAATCGCGTCTGGTCGAAAAAATCGTGTCCGGGCGAAAAGAGCTTGTCCGGGCAAAAAAGGCGCGTCCGGGCGAAAAAAATGCGTCCGGGCGAAAAATTAGCGTCCTGATCAAAAAATCGCGTCCGTGCAAAAAAAGTCGCTTTCAGGCGAAAAAATCATGTCTGCTCCAAAAAAATCGCATTCATGCAGAAAAAATTATTCTTCCTTTGAAAGTCAATGTTGACAATCTCAATATTCGCAGTTGGAGATAGACATTGAACCAATGAGTTTTTAGTTTTGTGTGAATATCTACGACTTTTCACCAGAAAGTCAATTTCACTCTACAATTATTGATACGAACAACAAAAATGACTTTCATTTTCTTGAAGTCAATACTTTAATATCAATGTCGTTGAAATGAACGGACCCTTACGGATATTTTATAAGTTACGTAGTGAGCTAAGAGATGTAAAAGTAGCCAGGTCCTGAAAAACCCTCCCAGGCTTGCCTAATCAAGCATCAAGTCAATTAATATTTTTGAAGCCTGCTACCTCTTTGAATTGATTGCTTTGTTAAAGAGTTTAGGAATTGAATGGTTTTTGAACACAAGGTCAGAAGAACCTTGCATCCACACTCCCCTTAAAATTCCCTTCTATTTGGAGATGATTTGATGTTTTTATCAGTTTTCCTAAAATTATTTTTATGCCAATTCCTATGATTTAGGCTCTGTTTGGCACGGTTGTGACGGTCATGAACACATGAGTTAAATCGTCATTCGTTAAGAATCACCTAATAAACGTCATCAGTGGATGAAGTTCCTTAAGTGGGCATTAACGAATGATAATTTAACCCTCATATTCATGACTGCCATCACCATGCCAAACAGAGCCTTAGCAGTTAGTGTCCCCGCCCGTGACATTGTGCCCACTTCATAAACCATATTTTTAATAATAATATTGGAAACAAAATTTATGCCCATCAGAACATAAATTTTTTACCCCTAATGTAAAACTAAGGCTCTGTTTGGGGGACTTATTTTCACTGGTTGTAACCGTTTGACCCGTGAAAATAAGTCCCTCCAAACAGAGCCTAAGTCAATGAAGTTTGGTATATAATTACTATGTCATTAAAATAAATTCTAACCAAGTAAAGAATGAATCTATCTTTTCCGTCTTAAACACCATTGGTAAAAGAATCCTTTATCTTCTTCTTTCGTTTTTTTTCTTTTTCTCATAAATCCTTTATTTTTTGGTCAGCGTGGGCACATCTTCTCATTATATTGTTACTATCTATTGCCTCAAATACATCTCGGTTGCCGCATCTGTATCATTCATATTCCCTACTCCGGCCAACTGTAGCAGAATAAGTAGCGATTTATATAAAACGAATTAATGTAAATGATGGCCCCCCCGGAAATTCCAAGTCAAACCAGCAACCCCGGCCCAGCCGATTACGTGCAGCAAAATTGAGGGCCCTAGGAGCCCCCAAAGGAGGAGCCGAACCCGCGCACGTGCATAGTAGGGTCGCGCAGGTGCACCCGGCCTGCGCGTAGGCGTGCGCGGCTAGCCTGAGCCCCCCGGAGCCGCATTCCTTGAGGTCGTGCCCTGCGCGCGTTCCACACGCGCAGCGCACGCACGGCGGCCGCCGCCGCCGACAACCAATGTTGTCCCCGACCGCCTCCTTTGTCGCCGGCCACCGCCGCCTCCGGGCACCTTGCCCGGGCCGCCCGAACTGCCCGAGGAGAGGGGGCGCACTTGTCATTTTGGCAAAATGGTGATTCAGGTGATCGGAACAAAGCAACACTATTCGCCAATACAAATCACTTCCCGACATAATTATCATCATGACCATCCAAAAAACTATAAATAGACCCCCGTGCTTTCATTTGAAGACTAACAATTTCAGTGACAAGAGAGAGCTCTGAGGGTTTTCGACAAGATCGTGGACTTAGACCAATTCTCCGCTCAAGAATTATCTCCTCACTCCTTGCGCTCCGGCTCCAACACGTTCCAAGTCACGTCGACCGCCTCCGCGAGAGCGCTTCCATTAAGGCTCCACATCAATGAGAGCGTTCCCTCCAGAAGCTTCGTGAACTTAGAGAATTTCTCGGCCGGAACGCTCTCACCCTGATTTTGCCAGCTCAGCAACATTCCAAGGCCGGAGTGCTTCCATCGAGGCTCCAAGAACTTAGCTGTTTTTTTTTCTTATTTCCTGCATCTGCAACAGAGTAGCGGATTGTCGCCCTTCGAGATCAAACCAAACTCTGTAAAATTCCAAGAAAATAGTGGATTTTGGCTCGACACAATTCTAGTCACGTGGTTTTTCACCCTTTTCGGGGTTTTCACGTAAAAAATGCCTCTTGTCATTTGTTGCGGTTCATTTTGACTGTTTGCACGCCTGGTCCGATTCCGACCTAAGGTGGTTCGATTTCACCGGACCGGGGAAAGACCTGACAACCCGTAATAGTTTGACGTCATCTGTGGGAAGGTGTTCCTAGAAGCTATGACAACTCTCAACATTCCCCGCCCAGCAACGATGACAAGAAGGAGTGTGCACACTACTAACGACACGACCCCAGAGGAGCGCCCCGAAACGACCGTGGCCAACCCACCCGCGGGCAACACTCCGCTGCCCAACGGAACAACTGCCGTCGCCCTTCCCACCGATGTCGTAGAGCAGCATGTCCGGCTAATGGAGGAGCACCATACTGAAACGCTCACCCTCTTACAGAGCATGGAGGTATCCAACTCTTCCCGCCCAGGCAACACATGCGAGGCACGACCGGTGGTAGCATCGGAGCACGCCCCTCGTCAGGGCGTAGCTCACCAAGAAGATTCCCTCGTCGAGGAACTCTCCGACAAAGCGAACTCAATGCATGCTGTCCGAAGGCCGGAGCCCCAGGACGATATTCAGTCTAACCCTCGACCAATGGAATTGGATGCCCAGCGAGGCGACCGTAGACTCACCGGCCAGGAGGTCCGGGACATCATCAAGGAAGGGTACGCCCAGGAGAGGCACCACCCGTGAACGCACGATGCCCATTCCACCATGGGTCCCTGCTCGACCCTCAAGTCTTGGCTCACCCTATACCGCACGGGTTCAAGCTACTACACTTTGAGGCCTTTGATGAGGTAGAGGACCCATTGGAGCACATAAACACTTTGAGACAATCATGCGCCTCTTCAATGCGCCCGATCAGCTTCTGTGCCAAGTGTTGCCCACGACTCTGAAGGGGAAGACACGCATGAAAGTTAAGGGATAGATACTGATTGCGGAATGAAAAGATTATAGATATGGAGATAACCCTAAAGCCTAACACAAGTGATGTGCACAGACTCAAGCTAACTGTAATTACAGTTAAAGCTTGGATAACCTAATCAGCAACTAGCAAACCTAGTTATATCTAATCACAGCCACAATGCAATTTATAAATCAAGCAACCAGACGACACAAGATATTATAGTGGTTCCCCAAACACTGGGTACATCCACTCTTCTACCCACACGGTAGGAATCCACTACAGGTTTTTGATCAGGTGCCCTGCCACCAACAAGATCTGTTGCAGGTAGATCTAGAGACCCTTTAGACTTTTGATCAGGTGTCTAAAAACTAAGCTTTACTTTTGAAGGGAGTAAACAACCCTTTACAGGAGGGGGGAAGAGGTTTAGAATGTCTTCTCTATTTTATAATAGATTAGAGAAGCACAAGGCCTCTTCAGAACTCAAGACAGAATACTGTCTTGAAGTTCTGAAGGAAAAGCTTGAAGAAGACTAGAGATCTGGATGGATGTTCTTCTTCAGCTTCCTTCTTCTTCTTCTTCTTCAATATCTCTGAGTGTATCTTCCTGGAACAGGAGCACTCAGGTTGAAGAAGAGCAGAAGAGATATCTTCTCAGTTGAATGGATGATTGCTGAGAGCAGCTGTATCTTCTTAGTTGAATCCTGAGAGAAGCTGTATCTTCTCAGTTGAATCCTGAGAGCAGCTGTTTGTTTTCTTCCTTCTACTGCTGTATATTGCTGGTAGCAGACTTAGTTCTTTCTTCTGCCAGCCAGCTTTTTTCTTTCTTCAAAAGAACTCCTTAATATAATGGCAGCAGCAATGGCTCTAATTTTTGAATTAAGCTTTGTCTTCATCTCAGATCTTGAATCTGGGCTGCACAATAACATAAAGACAAAACATATCTTTGCAGATATATATTTCTATATAAAGCATAAAGCTACAGCAGCTGTAATCTGATAAAGTATATTAGATAAGGTCACATCAGATAACTCTTTACAGCCAACGGCTATAAAGGACAGCTGCAGATAAAGTAAGTCAAATAATAAGACAAAAGATATGTCAGAAGGAATTGACTCATGCATAAAGGATAGAAGCAGGTAATGCTTTGGGATATATGCATAAGGTCAATTAAATAAACTATAGTAAAATATGCTAAGAAATACAGGAAATAAAACACAGAAAAGAACGCATATAATATTATAAATAAAAGCAGGAAACAGATAGTCGAACGATCCTCGGAGATCGTCGACCGACCCACTGAGATCGTCGACCTATCAGATAGATAGTCGACTGACTCAGAACAGACAGCATCGAGCTTTAGCTGACAGAAAACGTCGAGCTTTAGCTCAAAGCTAAAGCGTCGACCGGAGCTCAAAGCAAGAGCGGATAGTCGAACTATCAATAGATAGTCGACCTATCACACAGCAGATGGTCGAACTATCTAGACAGATAGTCGACCAGAGCTCGACGATCTAGCAGAATGTCGAGCTGACAGCAGACAGACGATAGTCGATCGGCTGATCGACGATAGTCGATCGGCGTTCGACTATAGTCGAACCAGAAATTCCTTAGCCAGAATTTCACTAGAAAAGAAAATACTCTACAGCTAGACTTTGACCATAGATAAATCTTGGGTCAAGAGACTAAAAGGAAAGACTTAACTCAAATCCAAACTAGGGTTCCAACAATCTCCCCCTATTTGGGTTAAGTCTTTCAAAAACTAAAACTACAAGAAATAAATAAACTAAACTAAACAACTTAATAGAGATCCTAGCCCAAATCAGAACAAGGGTTCTAACAATCTCCCCCTATTTGGGTGAGGATTCTATTAGCAAAATAAATAAAGCAAAGCATAAAATATATAAAGAAAAGCTTTTGCTTAGCTGGCTGCTTGCTGGCATTTGCAATCTCCCTCTATGTTGATGCAGTACTTGTGATTGAAGAAGGCTGAGATGACTTTGAGTTTTGATTGAGTCATCCAGCAAACTCTTGTAGATAGTACCTGCAGAAAGCTTATGGTAGAGATTGCTCTCTCCTTGAAAAAGGGTATGTTAGCAGCAAAAATAATATTTTGTCCAGCAAATTTAATTAAGATTCTGGATCTGAAAAAAAAAATCAGATATCTTCCTTCCTATAGAATTTCTTTTCATTAGACGAGATTCAAACTCAGCTGACAAATGCAACTAGAGTAGAGGACTCAATCTAAACGAAATTTAGAAAAGGATCTATACGAAATAGAGTTATCTGACAGAGAATTCCTTTATACAGAAATCTGAATAAAATATTTGAACATAATATCAATCAGATATAGTCAGCTATAAGAAAAGAAAATGCTTCCTAATAAATTTGTTCCAAATAATAAAAGGATTTGAAAATATTTTAAGTAATTTATCCTTTTGTTTATAAAACAAATTTATGAAAAAGCCAATTGAGTTCTCAAATCTGAACTCATTAAAATATAAAGAAAACATTTCTCTGAGAAGTGTTGGTTCCTTCTCAGGTATAGTTAAAACTTGACAGCAATTTTGAATATCTAAATTGACTAAACTAAAAACAGATTTTGATATTACCTGAAACTTTTCAGGTTTTGATTTTCCTTCTGTTAGTTCAGCTTCTGAATTGCTGCAGGAGGTATTTATGGCCATGATGCAAAATGCTTTGGCCCTTGCTTCCTCCTCTTCATCTTCAAATGATGAGTCATCATCTGAGACATCCCAGATAACATCTAGGAATGTTGATTCTTCTCCTTCAGATGAGATGATGTGGCTTCCTTCTGATATTGCATCCAAGGGTTCAGAAGCCATTTGGTGAAGGGATTCCCACATCTCCTTAGCTGTTGAGCATTCAGCAACATCCTGAAATAAGTCATTAGATAATGACTGAGCTAGGATGTTCATTGCTCGGGCATCAGCTAGCCTGGCACTTTTTGTTGTTGTTGCCGAAGTTGGAAGACCTGTCAAAATAGAAGAGAAAATTTCTTTATCAAAAGAGTTCATATATAATTTGACTCTTGTCTTCCAGATGCTAAACTCAGCTAAGTTGCAAGCTGGAGGTCTGGTGCTAAAATAATCATTGTACTGGGCCATGAAAGTGATAGTGAATATCTATAAACTTTGGTATCTATCAGGATCTTGTGACTTAGGTGTTAGCCTATTCAGTCAGTCAACCTCCCTCTGATACCAATTGAAAGTTAAGGGATAGATACCGATTGCGGAATGAAAAGATTATAGATATGGAGATAACCCTAAAGCCTAACACAAGTGATGTGCACAGACTCAAGCTAACTGTAATTACAGTTAAGGCTTGGATAACCTAATCAGCAACTAGCAAACCTAGTTATATCTAATCACAGCCACAATGCAATTTATAAATCAAGCAACCAGACGACACAAGATATTATAGTGGTTCCCCAAACACTGGGTACATCCACTCTTCTACCCACACGGTAGGAATCCACTACAGGTTTTTGATCAGGTGCCCTGCCACCAACAAGATCTGCTGCAGGTAGATCTAGAGACCCTTTAGACTTTTAATCAGGTGTCTAAAAACCAAGCTTTACTTTTGAAGGGAGTAAAAAACCCTTTACAGGAGGGGGGAAGAGGTTTAGAATGTCTTCTCTATTTTATAATAGATTAGAGAAGCACAAGGCCTCTTCAGAACTCAAGACAGAATACTGTCTTGAAGTTCTGAAGGAGAAGCTTGAAGAAGACTAGAGATCTGGATGGATGTTCTTCTTCAGCTTCCTTCTTCTTCTTCTTCTTCAATATCTCTGAGTGTATCTTCCTGGAACAGGAGCACTCAGGTTGAAGAAGAGCAGAAGAGATATCTTCTCAGTTGAATGGATGATTGCTGAGAGCAGCTGTATCTTCTCAGTTGAATCCTGAGAGCAGCTGTATCTTCTCAGTTGAATCCTGAGAGCAGCTGTTTGTTTTCTTCCTTCTACTGCTGTATATTGCTGGTAACAGACTTAGTTCTTTCTTCTGCCAGCCAGCCTTTTTCTTTTTTCAAAAGAACTCCTTAATATAATGGCAGCAGCAACGACTCTAATATTTGAATTAAGCTTTGTCTTCATCTCAGATCTTGAATCTGGGCTGCACAATAACATAAAGACAAAACATATCTTTGCAGATATATATTTCTATATAAAGCATAAAGATACAGCAGCTGTAATCTGATAAAGTATATTAGATAAGGTCACATCAGATAACTCTTTACAGCCAACGGCTATAAAGGACAGCTGCAGATAAAGTAAGTCAAATAATAAGACAAAAGATATGTCAGAAGGAATTGACTCATGCATAAAGGATAGAAGCAGGTAATGCTTTGGGATATATGCATAAGGTCAATTAAATAAACTATAGTAAAATATGCTAAGAAATACAGGAAATAAAACACAGAAAAGAACGCATATAATATTATAAATAAAAGCAGGAAACAGATAGTCGAACGATCCTCGGAGATCGTCGACCGACCCACTGAGATCGTCGACCTATCAGATAGATTGTCGATCGACTCAGAACAGACAGAGTCGAGCTTTAGCTGACAGAAAACGTCGAGCTTTAGCTCAAAGCTAAAGCGTCGACCGGAGCTCAAAGCAAGAGCGGATAGTCGAACTATCAATAGATAGTCAACCTATCACACAGCAGATGGTCGAACTATCTAGACAGATAGTCGACCAGAGCTCGACGATCTAGCAGAACGTCGAGCTGACAGCAGACAGACGATAGTCGATCGGCTGATCGACGATAGTCGATCGGCGTTCGACTATAGTCGAACCAGAAATTCCTTAGCCAGAATTTCACTAGAAAAGAAAATACTCTACAGCTAGACTTTGACCATAGATAAATCTTGGGTCAAGAGACTAAAAGGAAAGACTTAACTCAAATCCAAACTAGGGTTCCAACAACGCACGTAGTTCCACTCCTTGCGAGAGGGGGCAATAAACAACCTTGGAGAGCTCACTCATCTCTTCATCGACCAATTCTTAGCCAACCGAAGAATCGTCAGAGATCCCTCGTAGCTCTCTGACATCCGCCAGAACGAAGGAGAGTCGCTCAAAGATTTATTCTCCCGCTTCTCCTCCGAGGCAAGACAGATCCCGGTGGTCGACCTGGAGCTTCTTCATGGCGTCTTCCTTGGAGGACTCCATCATAGTGGATTCTACTCTTCTCTGATGAGGGAAACAGTTCCCAACTACGCGACCTCATTCATTGTGTTGAAGCACAAATCGTGGCCAAAGAGGCCATCGAAGCCCACCGCCAGCAATTTGAAGGGTCTTCCAAGTGGAAGAGGGAGCCGGAACCCGGGCCTCCAACACACCGACAGAATGACAACCGCTGTGACACTTATCGCCAGGACCAAGTGTAATACCCCTTTCCCTGTTGGGTACATTGGAAACAATTTACTTGATTTGAAGAAGCTCTTTAAACTCAATGATATACACAAGTATGTATTTGATGTATGTTTCAGTTCATGTATGTAGGTTAGTCTATGTCATATTGATTGGAAAGGTAGTCCAAGTGACATTGACAGATGGACTCAAAGAAGCTGACTGAAAAGACAGGAAATTTCCTAAGTCCACAAGCGTTGAGTGAAGCAAGCTCACTCAACGCCAAATATCAAGGCAGTTGTTGAAGAAAATTGACTAAGTCCACAGGCGTTGAGTGAAGCTAGTTCACTCAATGCCATACATCTAATAGTGCTGAGTGAAGTAAGGGCATTCAAAGCCCAGCAAGTTGCAGCACAGAGAAATGACTAAGTACAAAAGTATCGACACACTTCACAACTATGTCAACACCTTTGTAGGAGAAGTGTCGAGATCAGAAAGATACAAGACAGCTGTGTCGAGACAATTCAGTTATCTCGACACCTTGAAGATCAAGTCAGCAGTGTCGAGACAAGTCAGTTATCTCGACACCTTAAAGCTCAAGACAGTAGTGTCGAGACAATACAACTGTCTCGACAAAATGAAGAACTGAAGTGTACACTTAAAAATGTCAACACCCAGCAGATTGTAGTGTCGAGACAATTCAACTATCTCGATACAGTGAAGATTTAAAGCAGATGTCGACACACGACAAACTATAGTGTCGAGACGATTCAACTGTCTCAATACGGTGCAGATTTAAAGATGTCAACACCCAGCAGACATTTGTGTCGAGATATGTCAACTGTCTCGAGACCTTCAAGTTCAGACTAGAAATTCCATCAAGTACAGATGTGTCGAGACTGCTAAGATGTCTCAACACCTTCTAAGAACACTAAGTATTATTGTGTCAAGACACTTGGGACTTCTCGACACTTATGATCCTGAAGTTGTACAGAGTCAACACAGCTAAGTGTCAAGTCAAGTCAGAAGTGTCATGTCAGCTACAGTGACTTGACATCTCATCAGAATCCGTTTGAAGGAAAACTTGAAGTATGATGGCATATGATGATGTCATCAATCAGAAGCCAGCAACCCGCGAAGGCTATAAATAGAGGGGTCGTCTACACAGAACATAAGGGTAGAAGGAATCAGAGAATCAATCATTTCACTCATTCTGATTTATCCTAAGTCAGAGAATGACGACAACTCCAAAAGAAGGAAGATACAGGTCTTCAAGAAAGTCTTCTGATCCTTTCAACAAGTTGATCAGGTGATTAAGGTGGATCTGTTCTATAAGTTCTTCAAGAAAATCAAGCCGATCATCATCAAGAACATTGCAGATCTAGTGAACAATCATTTCAGCCAGTCTGCTCATCAAGAACCAATCCTGTGCTGCTGAATTGAAGAATCTGAATTCTCAGATAAGTCAGATCACAGAATTGCAGTTTTCTGAGATTATTTTCTTTCTCATTATCCTCTTAATTTTGTAAGATCTCTTTGAGATCTGAGTTGGTAGGAGATATATTATCTGAGTTGTAAGCCTGATCTATAAAGGCTGAGATAGTGTTCTTGAGGGATCTGAGGTAGGTGATTTGTGTGGAACCACTGAGGTGTAAGACTTGTATAGTCTGAGGTAGGGTTCTTGAGGGACCTGAGGTAGGAGATTGAGTGGATCTCTGAGGTCAGACCTTTTGGTCTGAGGTGTAGGTTTCTGGAAAGAAACTGAGTTTGTAAGATCTGTTGATCTGAGTTGAAGAGGAGAAGATATAACCTTATCTAGCATATTGCTGGTGAGTAAGAAGGGGGAAAGTTGATATACCCTAGATAGGGGAACCACTATAAAATCTTTGTGTTCTGTGGATTGCTTGTGTTATGTTCTTGTGAATGTTTATCTTCAAGTATCTGCTGAACTTTTAGTATAAGCGACAGAAATTTAAAAGACACATATTCACCCCCTCTAGGTGATTAACTACCCATAGATTTATCTTTCACTCCCGGAACACATGACACGGCCGAGGGGAGTCTTATTCCCATAACAGCCGCCTTGCGGTAGAGCCAACACATGGGTCAACCGGTACCACAAAACGCCTATCCTACCGGCTAAATCAATATCATTCATGTCAACCCAACATAAGAAAGTGTAGAACTCAAAATTCAAATAAGCATATAGTCCATGACAAGTACAATAAATAAAAATAAGCAACTAAGGCTTCTATAGTATCAGAGTATAATATGCCAAAAAGGCTACAAAATGAGTCTCTCCAAAACTCACATCAGTCATCGATGGCAGCGATGGTATCATCACTTCAGGCCCTGTCACCCTGGCCTGGCTACCCTCCCGCATAACCTGCTGTGGCTCTATCTGCGGGGTTTCCTCCTAAAAAGGAAGACGTAGCAACCGTTAGTCATAAAGACTAAATGGCTATCACATCCGCTCCCCTGACGACTCTTAGGCACCGGGCGGAGAAAAGAAGAGGGTACAATATATATAATAGCTGTAGTACAAAACAAGTGGCAAAGTGCTAAACTATATCAAAGTATATCAAAGCAACTACAACAATATATAATAGCAGTTTTACTATCAACAACAATGTACAAGTATGAATATACAACAGGAAGTAACTTAACTAATATGAATGCCCATACATACATGTAAGTTAAGGATCAGCTTAATAGTAAAGTAACTCATCATATAAGAGTGCCCATACAAACTTATATGATAAAGATCTTGTGTATGTAATGCAACACAATGTTATGAATGCAATGCGATGACTCACCCATGCTCACACATACACACACTGCTATGTCAACACAGACTTGTAGTTCCCACTTTTCGAGCAGATAGCTAACCTCTCAGGCATCATCCATCGTGGCTAGACGGTGACAGTGAAACATGCTTTCCACTACTAGGCTATTCTCCACACTACCAATCCTAGGACTTCGTACGCCTCAATGCTAAGAACACAATATCAGAGCCCATATGTACAATGACTCACAGGGGTCTCGGGTAGATGTGCACCAAGAATATATCCCTACACTGGCCTATCATCGTGGAACGGAAAGAGCCTATGAGAGCGTATCACCAAAGGACCAAGCCTAACCGTCCACTTGGCACAGAAGGAGCCCTGAGAATGAGTACCGAGGACCAAGTCCAACCGTCCAAAGTCTATCTGTCAACTCTCGTAGGTGTGACGACTGGCGAGCCCGTAGACCTGCCACACTATCCTTAACCCAAGATTGTGACACCGTGTGTCAACTCACACCGCATGAAATTTCACATTTTAAGGCCTCCACACTGAGTCCCTTTTTATTATTCACTTACCGTGCTCAACAGCATGTAAGGGCTCCTCACCGAGTCCCTTATCAACATATTGTTCTAGTGCATCAAACATACACGCACTTCCAACCCTTCCACATTTCCATACCACACAAGGGTTCATCATTTACACATGTGGCAAGCCACCTTACACAGCATACCAATCCCACACTGCTACCCATAGGGAGACTCAACTCTAAGCAGTGGACTATGATACACATTCCATTAATCAACATCTCACATAACCATTCGTTAGCCTTATCCAATTCTTTCTAAAATTAAGCATTCACAAGCAACTATGCTTCCACAAGATTTTCACATACTACCATGATACTTTACATGTACGTATATGGTTCACTAATTTTTCCATCCATTTGATTATTAAACTTCACCAACTCGTTTGCACAAACACGTTTCACCAAACCATTTGTTTTATTTAAGGATCTACCAACCAAATGCCAACAATCATTTATTTATCACAATAATTAACAAATTAAGTCAAACAAACTTCATGCAAACTTCAACATTAATATCTACCAACTAAATGACAACAATCATTTATTTCTCACAATCACTAATAAATTAAGTGCAACAAACTTCATGCAAAACCTCAATCGTGATTTACTATGACTTCTCGGCTAAATTCAAACCCGGCTCTACATTAACCCGAGAGCAACGTGTACATAAGACTTGACTGTACAATAACTTTGACTGGACATTCCCGAGTCTATAGGACTCGTATGAAAACATGTAACCATCCGTTGGAAAGGTCTTTCCAAGGGCTACGACTTTCGTGTTTAGTCAAAGACCCATATTTGGCCGTAACATTCTCGAAAACGTCCTTGAAGTTCGTTGCACTCAAAAAACAGATTTCTGCACACATCTTAAAGCAAGATGAACAACATCAGTTCATATTCTTCCTTTAAAATTTGATCAAAACTATATGCAGAACTTCCTCCTCCCTTATTCAACCTCAATAGACCATTTCTCTTCACGAAACCAAGCCCACCACATTCACAAAGAAGAGAGGAGAGGTTGAAGACATCAAATCTCTATGACACAAGCCCTAGCATGGTCTCTACCTAGGAGCTCTTCATCTCACAAGTCAAACTCTTTTGAGTCGACATCTCTCCTAGAAAATAACTACAGATCTAGTACCAAGGGAGAGGGTAGGAAGCACACCTCATTTCCGACAGTTCCGACCAGGGATCTCGTCACTCTCCTTGGCGACATCTTTCTCCTTGTTGGTATTGTTCTTTACAGGGAAGAGAAAGGGAAGAATTTCCTCCAGAAAATCCGACTTCGGCATTCTCCTTCTCTATCGGGTTTGGCAAAGGTAACTGCTTGGCCAAAAATGTCAAAGTGACGGCTAGGTTTTCCGTAGCTTCCTTTTATAATAATAATTAGGCCCCGCCACGTGTCGCCCGAACATTGGACCACCTATTATTACATTAACTATGTTCTTTTGAAAAGACGCGTCCTATTTAAGTTATTTGGCGCCAATCTCGAGAGTCCGGTTCAGACCGTGCATGTGGCAGCAAGCAAACTGAGCCAAAAATCCACTAAGTCAAAATCGTTGAGTGTGCCTCCTTCACTCAACGAATCGTCGAGTGGCGTCGAGTGCACTCAACGCACTCGATGCCAACAGGCATCAGAATAACTCTAAGTAAAAAAGTGTTAAGTGGCGTTGAGACCACTCAACGCCATATTGACTTCACTCAATGCCAACAACCCTCAGAATGATTCTAAGTTAAAAACGTTGAGTGGCGTTGAGACCACTCAATGCCGCGTTGACTCCACTCAACGCCAACTTCAACCGAAATAGATCTAAGTTAAAAGCGTTGAGTGGCGTTGAGACCACTCAACTCCGCGTTGACTCCACTCAACGCCAACATCAGCCAAAATAAATCTAAGTTAAAAGCGTTGAGTGGCGTTGAGATCACTCAACACCGCGTTGACTCCACTCAATGCCAACATCAGCCCGAATAAATCTAAGTTCAAAGCGTTGAGTGGTGTTGAGACCACTTAACACCGCGTTGACTTCACTCAACGCCTCAAATTCCAGAAAATATTCTAAGTAAATTACGTTGAGTGGTGCTGAGTCCACTCAATGCCTCAGCATCCAGAATATTCCTAAGTTAAAATTCGTCAAATCCAGTCGGCTCACTCGACACTTCCCAAGTTTGAGTCACTCCTCTTGACTCAAAACGCGTGTGAGGGGCCTAGCGCGAAACGGGACGCTACAAATCCTAAAAACAAAATAAAAGATTTCGTCCCCGAAATCAGGCTAAGGCTGTGGGGGAGTAAAGCATGAAAAATAAAATAAGTTTTTAAATTTACCTTGGGAAAACAACTTCGGATAGCGCTTTTGCATCTAGTACACCGGCTCTTAAGTGTATTCTTCTTTTCCGTGATTAGACCATTGGACTGTTACCAATGGTACACTTTTCCGCCGTAAGCTCCTTGTCTCGGTGTCCACTATCCACACTGGCTCTAGTCGGATGGATCTATCAGTTTCCACTACTTTAGCTGTAGTGGGGACATATTGGTCAGGCCGTAGTAGAGCCTTCCGGAGTGACGACACATGGAATACATCATGCAAATTTTCCAGTTCTGGTGGTAGCTCTAGCCGATAGGCTAAAGGGATAATTTTCTCTAATATATCATAGGGCCCCACATATCTCGGGCTGAGCTTCTTCATGCCACGCACTCACGACACTCCATGCATTGGCATGATCTTCAAGAATACCTTGTCACCCACTTGAAATTCTACCATCTGATGCTTCGCATTATAGTACTTTGCCTACTGACTTTGAGCCACAAGCAAGCAGTCTCGTATCAATCTAACAAGTGCATCGGTGTCGTCAATGTACTCTATCCCCAAAACTTTTGGATCTTCATCCTGCACCCATGATAATGGAGTTCTACACCTTCTCCCATAAAGTGCTTCGTGGGGAGCCATCCCAATGCTAGCTTGATGGCTATTGTTGTATGAAAATATTACTAGTGGTAAGAGCCTTTCCCATGGTTCCCCTCTATCCAATACACATAGTCTCAAAAGATCTGCCATTGTCCTGATGGTCCTTTCAGACTGATCATCCGTCTGAGGGTGAAAAGCTGTGCTGAAGGTAAGGAGAGAGCCCAGATATGCTTGTACTGCCTTCCACGCCTTGGAGGTAAAGCGGCCATCACAATCGGAGACTATCGTATTAGGCACGCCATTGTACCATACAAATTGCTCCACAAAGAGCCGCATTATAACATCCACATGTGCCTCCTTCTTTATTGGGATAAATCTGGCCACCTTCGTCAAGCAATCTACGATCACCCAAACTGAATCATTCCCAGAGCGCGAGCGAGGCAACCCGTGAACAAAGTCCATGGAGATATCCTAAAACTTCCACTCAGGGATGGGCAATGACTGTAATAATCCTCCGGGGCTCTTGCACTCCACCATCACCTTCTGACAAGCCTCACAGTGTGTAACAAAATACTTGACCGCACTCTTCATTCCTGGCTAGAACATGGTCTTTCACAAGTCGCTATACATCTTGGAAATCCCGGGGTGCACCGAATACTGGGAGCAATGTGCCTCTCACAATATGCCTTCTCGGATTTCCCCACCCTTGGGAATGTAGAGTCGGCCACGGAAATGCACGAGGCCGTCCATTAGTGTATACTCCTCCATGGTTCCATCTTGAATTGACTTAATCATAGGGGCCAGAGCAGTGTCCTTCCCCTACTCTGCCCGAATTTGATCTCGAATATCGCATATTATACTCATGGCAGCCAAATACTCCGTATACTCCTCAGGATGATCCTTACATATCAATGTCATCCCCATCTCCTTTAGTACCTGTACCAATTCCATTCTCATCATTAGAGACTCAAGGTTCGACTCAGGTACTTTTCTGCTCAACACATCAACTATGGAGTTTGCTTTCCTGGGGTGGTAGTTCAAGGTAAACTCATAATCACACAAAAATTCCAACCACCTCCGCTGCCTCAGATTCAACTCATTTTGAGTATGAACATACTTTAAATTCTTATGGTCTGAGAAGATCTCGCAGTGGACGCCATATAGATAGTGCCTCCAAACCTTCAAGGCGAACATCACTGCCCCCAACTCCAAATCATGAATCAGATAATTGACTTCATGCTTCTTCAGTTGCCTCAAAGCATAAGCAATCACATGCCCATGCTGCATCAGTACTGCTCCCATCCCTTGATACGACGCATCTATGTAAACTTGAAATCCTTCCTTCCTAGATGGAAGGGATAGGATGGGTGCGGTGGTAAGTCTATCTTTCAGCTCTTGGAATGCAGCTTCATACTGGGGTGTCCACTCGTATGGAACACCTTTCTTTGTCAGAGCAGTGAGAGGAATGACTAACTTTGAGAATCTTTTCACGAACTTGCGATAATACCCAGCAAGTCCAAGGAAGCTCTGTACGTCGAGTGCTGACTTCAAAGGCGACCATTACTTTACGTCACACACTTTGGCTAGATCCATGACTAGTCCAACACCACTAATCACATGGCCCAAGAAGGCAACTTCTCGGAGCCAGAATTCGCACTTGCTGAACTTAGCAAACAATGCATGCTCCTTTAACTTCTTCAGCACCAAGGTCAAGTGTTCTACATGCTCCTACTCTGTCTTTGAATAGACCAAAATGTCATCGATGAAGAAGATGATGAATACGATGATGAAGACGTCTAGATATGCCTCAAACAACATGTTCATCAAACTCATGAACGCAGAAGGGGCATTTGTGAGCCAAAACGGCCGTACCTTGAGCTAAAAGTTGTTTTCTGAATGCCCTCCTCTCGTATCCTCAACTGATAGTACCCCGAGCGCAAATCTAATTTGGAAAACCAATGCGCTCCCACCAACTGATCGAATAACTCATCGATTCGGGGTAAGGGATAGGTGTTTCGCACCGTCAGTCAGTTGAGCTTCCGATAGTCTATATACAAACGCAAGGTTCTGTATTTCTTCTTATCAAATAGAACAGGGGCTCCCCAGGGTGATGAACTGGGTTGATCAAACCCTGTCTCTACCAATTCTTGCAAATTAACTCTAAATTCAGCGAGTTCCTTTGGGGCCATTCTATAAGGGGTCCGAGAGATGGGCTTGGCACCCGGTACTAACTTAATCTGAAAGTTCACCTCTCTATACGGGGGTAATCCTTGCAATTTCTCAGAGAATACCTCAGGAAAATCCCGTACTATTCACACATCTTTCAACTTAGTTACCATCTCTTTTAGTTCAAAACAGACCATATATACCTCATCCCCTCTCATATGGGACTTAAGGGCCTGAATCGAAGATAACAATGTATGAGGTGCGAGTCTAATACCTTGAAAGATGACCTAAGAGTCTTCATGCCTCAAGGAAATTTATTTCTCCGCACAATCAATCCTGGCGTGGTGCCAATCTAACCATGCCATGCCCAGAATGAGGTCGAATTCTGGCATTCTCAACACTATTGCAGGGGTTTCAAACAACTTTCCTCCAAGAAGTACCTCCAAATCACATTTTGCGGATGTAGTCATCTCAGAGCCATCCGGGAGGCGTACTCTCTGAGTAATACCGGTGAAGTATTGCACTCCGTCTAGGTATTTAACGGAATCTGCCGACACAAACGAGTGTGTGGCACTGGTATCGAATAGAGTATAAGCTGGTTTCCCACCAAAGACTCAAGCTAGACTCTTATCATATTTTAGACTATTTGAAGAGAAAAGTTTATAATATAGTAATTAAATCACAACATACCAACAATCACATCCTGAGGATTCCGCTCTTGCGCCATGTCTAGCGCGAACACCTGATCCCGAGCAGGTCCGGGATTCCTTCCTCGTGGTCCTCATCCTCGACCACATATATGTCCCCATCCTCGTGGAGCTGCCAGAGGAAGAGCAAGGGGAGCATTTCCACCTAGCTGTAGACAGTAGCGCCGGATGTGGCCCGGTTGGTTGCACTGGAAGCAGACTAGCTCATATTGCTCCCTGGGTTGCAGATGCTTATATGGTGGTGGAGGTAGTGTTGGATGCGGGGCCGGACGCTCCATCCTAAAATTCTAACGGAAGCGACCCCCGCCTCCATTGTTTCCTCTCCCTCTGTTATCCTGCCTCCTCCTATAGCTAGGAACGATCTCCATCAGATCCTCAGAGGGTCTCTTATTACTTCCCAAGTGATCTGCCTCCAGCCTTTTCACCATATTAATTATCTCTGCTAAGCTTGAATCTGCTATTAACAAAAGGGCTTGCCTCAGGGGATCCCGCAAGCCTTTGTAGAATCGCTTAGCATACCCCCTGTCATTCAAATCGTATACGTCAGCAAACCTAGCAAGATGCTGAAACTCTCCCTAATATTCTGTAACTGTCTTGGATCCCTATTTTAGCTGCATGAATCTTTCTTCAAGTTCATCCCAAGCGGTATAAGTGATGAAGTGTTCCAAGAAGGCTTCTGAAAACTCACTACAAAAAATCTCCGTGTACACCCAACCTTGAAAGGTGGATCCCATGAGGGACTTCCACCACCTCTTGGCATGAGATTCCAATACTGACACGGCTAATGTCACAGCCATGTTGGCAGGACATCAGAATCCCGCCATTAGTTCTTGAACTGCATTGAGCCATTCCTGTGTACACATGGCCGACTCTGTCCCATGATAGACAGGTGGAGAGAGAGCCCGAAACGTGCTTAACGAATTAGAGCTTGGGGCTTGCTATTGCACCGGAGCCTATTGAGCCCTGAACGTGTCCAAAATAGTTGTGAGCGTCTGTCCTAGCTCCAACTGTTTAAACTGAGTGGGTACGGAAGGGACGGGAGTGCCCCCTACTGGCTCTACATTCGCCGGGATCTATACCAAAGGTACAAACCTAAGGTAAGGTTGGCTAATCATAAGGTAATTACTGGACATACTTAGTGTGAATTATATATGGGCACACCACTGCTTCCGCTAAGTCAGTTTGTCTGCAAACTGACTAATCGAGCGGGGGTGGCACCATTGTTCCTTGAATTCTTTAGTTCAAGATCGTTGCAAGCTGATACCATTTATAAGACCCCCATCCCGGAACACATGACACGACCAAGGGGAGTCTTATGCCTAGAACAGCCGTCTTGCGGTAGAACCAACACACGGGTCGACTGGCACCACAAGACGCATATCCTACCGGCTAAATCAATATCATTCATGCCAACCCAATATAAGAAAGTATAGAAGTCAAAATTCACATAAGCATATAGTCCATTACAGGTATAACAAATAAAAAGAAGCAATTAAGGCTTCTATAGTATTAGAGTACAACATGCCAAACATGCTACAAAATGAGTCTCTCCAAAACTCAAATCAGTCACCGATGACAGCGATGGTATCGTCACTTCAGGCCCTATCACCCTGGCCTAGCTGCCCTCCTGCATAACCTGCTGTTGCTCTATCTGCTGGGTTTCCTCCTAAAAAGGAAGACGTAGCAAACGTTAGTCATAAAGACTAAGTGGCTATCCCATCCTCTCCCCCGGCGACTCTTAGGTACCAGGCAGAGAAAATAAGATGGTACAATATATACAATAGTTGTAGTACAAAATAAGTTGCAAAATGCTAAACTATATCAGAGTATATCAAAGCAACTACAACAATATATACTAGCAGTTCTACTATTAACAACAGTGTACAAGCATGAATATACAACAGGAAGTAACTTAACTAATATGAATGTCTATACAGACATAAGTTAAGGATCAGCTTAACAGTAAAGTAACTCATCATATAAGAGTGCCCATAAAAACTTATATGATAAGGATCTTTTGTATGTAATGCAATGCAATGTTATGAATGCAATGCGATGACTCACCCATGATCACACGCACGCACACTGCTATGTCGACATAGACTTGTAGTTCCCACTTTTTGAGCAGGTAGCTAACCTCTCAGGCGTCATCCGTCGTGGCCAGATGGTGACAGTGAAACGGGCTTTCCACTACTAGGCTGGTCTCCACACTACCAAGCCTAGGCCTATGTACGTCTTAATGCTAAGAACACAACAACGAAGCCCATGCGTACTACGACTTAGAGGGGTCTCGGGTAGATGTGCACCAAGAACATATCCCTACGCTGGCCTATTATCGTGGCACAAAAGGAGACTATGGGAGCGTATCACCAAAGGACCAAGCCTAACCGTCCACTTAGCACAGAAGGAGCCCCGAGAATGAGCACCGAGGACGAAGCCCAACCGTCCAAATTCTATCTGTCACCTCCTGTCGGTGTGACGACTGGCGAGCCCGTAGACCTGCCAGACTATCCTTAACCCAGGATTATGACACTGTGTGTCAACTCACACCGTATGTAATTTCACATTTTAAGGGCTCTACACTGAGTCCCTTTTTATTATTCACATCCCGTGCTCAATAGCACGCAAGGGCTCCTCACTGATTCCCTTATCAACACATCATTCCAGTGTGCCAAACACACACGCACTTCCAACCCTTCCACATTTCCATACCACACAAGGGTTCATCATTTACATAGCATACCAATCCCACACTGCTACCTATAAGGAGACTCAACTCTAAGAAGTGGACTACGATACACATTCCATTAATAAACATCTCACATAACCATTCGTTAGCCTTATCCAATTCTTTCTAAAATTAAGCATTCACAAGCAACTATGCTTCCACAAGATTTTCACATACTACCATTATACTTCACATGCACATATATGGTTCACTAAATTTTCCATCCATTTGATTATTAAACTCCACCAACTCGTTTGCACAAACGTGTTTCACTAAACTATTTGTTTTACTTAAGGATCTACCAACTAAATGCCAATAATCATTTATTTATCACAACTACTAACAAATTAAGTCCAACAAACTTCATGCAAATTTCAACATTAATATCTACCAACTAAATGCCAACAATCATTTATTTATCACAATCACTAATAAATTAAGTCCAGTAAACTTCATGCAAAACCTCAACCGTAATTTACTTTGACTTCTCGGCTAAATTCAAACACGACTATACATTAACCCGAGAGCAACATGTACATAAGACTTTACTGGATATTCCCAAGTTTACAGGACTCGTATGAAAACGTGTAACCATCCGTTAGAAAGTTTTTTCCAAGGGCTACGACCTTTGTGTTTAGTCAAAAGCCTAGATTTAGCCGTAACATACCCGAAAATGGCCTTGAAGTTCGCTGCGCACAGAAAACAGATTTCTGCACGCATCTTAAAGCAAGATGAATAGCATCAGTTCATCTTCTTCCTTTAAAATTCGATCAAAACTATATGCAGAACTTCCTCCTCCCTTATTCACCCTCAATAGACCATTTCTCTTCACGAAACCAAGTCCACCATCTTCACAAAGAAGAGAGGAGAGGTTGAAGACATCAAATATCTAGGACACAAGCCCTAGCATGGTCTCTTCCTAGGAGATCTTCATCTCACAAGTCAAACTATTTTGAGTCGACATATCTCCTAGAAAATAACTACAGATCTATCACTAAGGGAGAGGGTAGGAGGCACACCTCATTTCTGACAGTTCTGTCCATGGAACTCGTCACTCTCCTTGGCGGCATATTTCTCCTTGTTGGTGTTGTTCTTTACGGGGAAGAGAAAGGGAAGGCTTTCCTCCAAAAAATCTGACTCCAGCGATCTTCTTCTCCATAGGGTTCGCCAAAGGTAACTGCTCGGCCAAAAATGTCAAAGTGACGGCTAGGTTTTCTGTAAGCCTCCTTTTATAATGAGAATTAGGGTTTCGTTGCCCCACCACATGTCTCCCTAACATTGCACCGCCTATTATTACATTAACTATGTCCTTTTGAAAAGATGCGTCCTATTTAAGTCATTTGGCGCCAATCCCGAGAGTCCGGTTTAGACCTTTCATGTGGTAGCAAGCAAACTGAGCCAAATATCCACTAAGTCAAAATCGTTGAGTGTGCCCCCTTCACTCAACGAATCGTCGAGTGGCGTCGAGTGCACTCAACGCACTCGACGCCTAAAGGACTCAAAATAACTCTTAGTACAAAGCGTTGAGTGGCATTGAGACCACTCAACGCCATATTGACTTCACTAAATGCCAACGACCCTCAGAATGATTCTAAGTTAAATGTGTTGAGTGGCGTTGAGACCACTCAACGCCGCGTTGAATTCACTCAACGCCAACATCAGCCAGAATAGATCTAAGTTAAAATCATTGAGTGGCGTTGAGACCACTCAACGCCGCGTTGACTCCACTCAATGCCAACATCATCCAGAATAAATCTAAGTTAAAAGTGTTGAGTGGCGTTGAGACCACTCAACGCCGCGTTGACTCCACTCAACGCCAACATCAACCTGAACAAATCTAAGTTAAAAGCGTTGAGTGGCGTTTAGACCACTCAACACCGCGTTGAATCCACTTAATGGAAACATTAGCTAGAATAAATCTAAGTTAAAAGCATTGAGTGGCGTTGAGACCACTCAACGCCTCAACTTCCAAAAAATATTCTAAGTAAAATACGTTGAGTGGTGCTGAGTCCACTCAACACCTCAACATCTAGAATATTCCTAAGTTAAAATTTGTCGAATCCAGTCGGCTCACTCGACGCTTCCCGAGTTTGAGTCACTCCTCTTGACTCAAAATGCGTGCGAGGGGCCTAGCACAAGACGGGACATTACACCAAGGCCCTAGTCATCATCAGGAATTTACTTCGCGGAATATCGCCCAGGCGTAGGCACTCATGGCCATCAAAGACTCCGACATGCTCCAACACTCAAAGCCATTACCCCCAAATTGAGGAGACCAAACACAGTACTGTGAGTTTCACAGCAAGAATGGACACATTCCGGAGGACTGCACCGGTTGAAGGAGGAGATAAAGTGTATCATCCGGCAGAGGCATCTAGGGAGATACTTGAAAAATCAAGTACCCAATCAGCCCCCACCGCACCAACCGGGATGAGATCAGCCCTTGCCATGCTAAGACGTGCAGGGGGAAGGAAAATGGTCGGAGATGTCAGAACCATCTCCGGCTCGTTCATCCAAATCCTATTCATCTCCTACCACGAGGAGAGCCCAGAAGACCTGAGGCCACAAGCAGATATCGCCTTCATCTTCGGGGGTAAAGACCTGAAAGTTATGCGCACACTACACCAAGATCCCCTCGTCATCGATGCAGGAATTGGCAATCCCTGCTTTAGGTTCAGGCGAATACTGGTCAGCAGTGGGGACTCGATGGACATCCTATTCGAATCCACACTGCTTAGCATGAAGATGCCTCGAGAGTGGCTCGAACTAGCAACCATGCCACTACATGGCTTCGGCAATGCTCCCGTACAGGGAACGATCATCCTCCCCGTTACCATAGGGGAGTTCCCAAGGCAAGCAACGCTAGACATCTAATTCATAGTAGTCGACTCCAACTCGGCATACACCACGATTTTTTGGTGTCCGCTCCAAGCCCACTTCGAAGCGATCCCCTCTATCCCGCATCTAGCACTGAAGTTCATCACTCCGGGCAAGATAGGTGTTGCACGAGGCAATCAGGAGGCGACACGACTCTACTACCTTTAGCAGGTACACCCCGGTCAGGACTAGGGATAAGGAAGTTTGGGCATGGCCTAATCCGACACGCCCCCTATTTTTTATCGCTTTCCCTATTTCCGTCTTAAATAATTAGCCACGAGGGCGGACTCACGAGAACCTGTATCTTTCTTTTCAGCAATGCAACGTCTATTTTCCCATCCACTGTAAATGGGTCATCGCATTGCGAGATTGATGAAAGCCTTTCTGCACCTCCCAGACGATATTGACAAAAGCTTTTTTGCACCTCAAGAGAAATCAGCGAAAGCCCTTCTGTACCTTAGGCGAGACTAACAAATATCTATCTGGACATCCAAGGGAAGATGGAAAAAGTTTCATCCGCACCTTCACTTGGACGAACCCCGGTTCTCATGAGGTGTCGGTGAACAAATGTTCTTCGATACCTCTACCCGGACAGACCCAAGTCCTCCTAAGGTGCGAACGAACAAAGATTCTTCACCACCTCCATCCGGACAGACCCCGGCCCTCCTAAGGCGTGAGCGAACAAAGGTTCTCTGCCACCTCCACTTGGACAAACCCCAGTTCTCTAGAGGCACGAACAAATAAAGGTTCTTTGCCACCTCCACTTAGATGGACCTCGGTCCTCCTAAGGTGCCAATAAACACAAGTTCTTTGCCACCACCACCCAGACGGACCTCGGTCCTCCTAAGGGGCGAACAAACAAAGGTTCCTTGCCACTTCCATATGGACGAACTCCAGTTCTCCTAATGGCACAGACAAAGGTTCCCCTCAATCCTCGCTCAAGGTACGAGAAAGTGGGGATACATCACCTCCAAACCCTCAGCGGTTCACGGCTCTCCCAAAAATGCGAGTGAATAAATGACATTTAAGCAAAGTACCACACTGTCAAAAAGAATGTGCGCACCATAACACAACCAAAACAAACAGATCCAAAAGCAAAAAGGGTATCCACTCAAATAAAAGGTGTCACTTGGGCTACATCATCATAAAAAAAAAGCATGCAACGACGCAAAAGCACGTCTACAACACAAAAACATGCAAATGAAAACAAACTTAAGAAGAAGAGGTCCCAAGGATCATCCCTCCACGACAATATTAACATCGTCGTCTGAGGCATCCTCCCCTCCCAGGGTATCGTGCTCCGAAAACCTCTGATCTGCTCGAAATCCCTTGCTAAAGCCAAAAAGGATGCAGCTTTGCGCTCATCCTCTATGAGTAGATCAACATCCGTCACCATCATCTCAGAGCGCGCATCCTCCATAATACGAGAGTGCTCCACCTCGATGTCATGAGAAGCTCTGTACTCGGCCACTGCAGCCGCACACACGGCCTCGACCTCCTCCTGCGCAAAACTTAGTTGAGCATTCTTTTCTTTCAGCTGCTTGACCTACCTCTCCTACTGGAACATCGCAACATCAACTGCTGTGATATGGCAGACCGCCTCTACTAGAGTCACCTCAGCAGAAGCAACCACCCGCAAAGAGCCCCAATCTCGGAGTCGGCGACACTCAACTTGGCCTGAAGAGACTCCACCTTGGACCGAGAAGAAGATAGTTAGGACTCCGTATAACCAGCCAGGAAGTGAACTCATTCTTTTTCCATCGGGACTCCACCAGCGAGTCCTCAAAATACGACCAGCTTCGCCCGTAGAGAAAGAAAATTGTCCTTCATGGCCACATAGGTACCGTTCTATGAGAGCATAGTATCACGAGTCTCATCAAATTGTAAGCACAAAAAGCAAACTATTCTTCTGCACAACGCAAGGCGAAAGAGCGAAAATACTAGGGGAAACCAACATATTTTCCACAGAAGCGCCTGGTATGCAGAGCATTTCCGCTCCTTCCCCCTCCCCATCTTTAACAACGACTCAGGGACCGCTCGAGAGGCCGAAACGATCGAAAGAATCTACAATACATCCTTAGTTTCCGTGGGCTGCGGATCAACAACTAGTTCATCTAGACAGTCATCAGCAGTGTCAATGACGGTCTCGGGGGGTAGAAGAGGATGACCCGCCTTTTCTCTACCACTGTAAAAATCCAATTTCCTCGTTTTGAATCGCTCAAGTGGCACGACATAGCTTCGCTCCCCATCCGTCGAAGGCCCGCAAGAACTGACCGTTTCTCGACAATAAAGGCACTGATCTTATAAAGAACATCACCCAGCTAGCGCGGATCCTCGAAGCCCAGCAATGGAGTAAAGTCATGCTCCTTCCCCGTAAGACGACAACAACAGTCAATAATGAAAGTCTTTAGTTTCAAGAGTATCTAATCACCTAGAAGGGGGGGGGGGGTGGATAGGTTTTTAGATCTTTTTAAACTTTCCCTATTCTTTGGTGTGTTTTGATTTATTTTATGTTGGTTCTCAAGAATACACAACCAGCACACAAGCAAATTATACTGTTTCTCCAGATTATGTGTACATCCACTGTCCCTCACCTTTTCTAACAGATTGTTAGATAAAATAACTTCTCCAAACTCAGCTCAATGAGCTAATAACTCAAATCCTCAGGATTTCTCAGACCCCTCCAATTCGTACACTCATGCCCAAGGCCCTACTACTCAGAGCAAGCAATGCTCCTACAGCTCAGTGATCCAAGGATCAGCTACCTCAGACTTTTCTAAAAAGTCCTACAGCTCGGTTTAGGAGGATAGCCCTATAACTCAGATCCACACAGGATCCTACCTTAGAGAGAAACTCTCTTACAACTCAGGCTGTAACGTCCCGATTCGTGCTAGGCCTCTTGTGCGCGCTTTTGAGTCAGGAGAGCTGATTTAGGCTCAGAGAGTGCAGATGATCAGGTGCGCACTCGTGGAGAAAAAAACAAAGTTGGGCCTTTGTAGGACACGGGTAGAGACATGGGCATGTCTCTACCCGTGTGTCGTGGCTTTGAGTGCCATGGATTTGAGTGATAAGAAAATGGTGTGGCTTGTCCCGAGAAGGACAAGGGTAGAGACACAGACGTGTCCCTACCTGTGTGCCGTGGCGTTGAGTGTCTGTTTTGGGTATGATACGGGTAGAGACATGGGAGTGTCCCTACCTGCGTGCCATGATGTTGAGTGGCATGGCGTTGAGTGACATGGCGTTGAGAGTTAAGCAGTCACTACCCCGAGAAGGACACGGGTAGAGACACGGGCGTATCCCTACCCGTGTGCGTCAAGTCAAGCTCGACGAAATATGTCCAGAGCAGGACATGGGTATAGACACGAGTAGAACCACGGCCGTGTCACCTTGACACGGGTACAGACACGGGCGTGTCAGTACCCGTATATGTGCGCGAAGCGGCAGCCGAACCGTTGATGCCGTTTCGCCCGAGTAGGACACGGGTAAGGACACGGGCGTGTCCCTACCCGTGTCACCTCTGAATAAAAAGGGCAAAATGAAACCCTTGCTGTTTTCATTCTCTTCCAAGCAACATCTTCTGGAGAAAACTTATGGAGGAAGGAAAACTTGATGGAGCCAACCAAACTCCGTGAGGAATCACCACCGCCGCCAAGGAAAAGGGATGTCGACGAGAAGAATGACAAGATCCATGACCGGAAATGGTGGAACCGCTGGAAATGAGGTGAGCTTCCTCCCCTCTCCCTTGGTGCTATATCTATAGTTATCCTTAGGTGAGATATCGACTCAAAAGAGTCTTGATGTGTGAGATGAAGATTTCCAGGAGGGCCATGCTAGAACTTGTGTTCTAAGGTTTAGTCATCTTCAACCTCTCCTTCCTTCAAAGTGATGATGGGGGTGGTTTCGTGAAGAGGAATGGCCTTAAGAGGGTGAATAAGGGTGGGGGAACTTATGGTTGTGATTTGGGAGGATCGGCTTGAGGAGTAAGATGAACCGATGCCGTTCATTTCACCTCAAGATGCGTGCAGAAATCTGTGTTCTGCACGCATCGACCTTCTTGGCTATTTTCAGGCAAGATATGTCCAGATATGGGCTTCCGACTAAACACGAGAGTCGTAGCCCTTGGAATTACCTTTTCGACGAGTGGTTACACGCCTTCAGGTGAAGTCGGTAGCCACGGTAATGTCTGAATGAAGTAGAGGGCTGTAAAACTAAGCGTGCAAAAATTGTGTTCTGTACGCAACAGGCTTTGGAGCCAGTTTCATGTATGATACACTCTGATCTGGATTACAGAGTAAACATGAAAGTTGTAGCCCATGGAAAGACCTTTCCATCGAGGGGTTGCACACACTAACCGGATTCCTGTAGCCACGGGAACCTCCGGTTGATGTTGTTGTCCAACAGGTGTTCTGCACCTGAAATTCCTGAGTAAGTGTAAAGTTGGGTTTGGACTCGGAAGAGATTTTGTAACAATCCGACGTTAAGTTGTAGGCGAATGATAATATGCTTAATTGAGATAATTCAACGCATGATGAAATTATTGGATAGACCCCACGTAAACAAATGGTGAAATAGTATGTGGTTGAACGAAACGACTTGATGGGGGTTAGTGAACGAAGGATAATTATAACAAGATTTACTAGAGTTTGGGTAATTGTTCAGTGTTGGTTGTTATGAATATGTGATGTGTTAGATAAATGGTTAACTCATGTGTACACAAATGATTGATTTTGGTGAAGGAGTTGTATGAGGTGGTTCGCCACCTGTGTTTGTGGTAAACCCTTATTAGCCTTGGGTACCAGATTGTGAAGGGAGTGAGTGCGGATTTCTAATCACACTTGTTGGTAACATTGGGAAGAATCATAAATGGATGGTTGAGCTTGGTCCTCGGTGTTCATGTCCCGAGGCTCCTTCTGTGCCAAGTGGTCAGTTGGGCTTGGTCCTCGTGCTCGTTTCCGAGGCTCCTTCTATACCACGATGTGGTTGTCATGCATGTGGTGTGAGTCAACACGCGGTGTCGTAATCTCGGGTTAAGGATAGTGTGGCAGGTCTACAGGCTCGCCAATCGTCACACCGATGGGAGTTGACAGTTAGACCTTGGGTGGTTGGGCTTAGTCCTCGGTGTTCACGTCCCGAGGCTCCTTCCGTGCCAAGTGAACGGGGTGGCTTGGTCCTCGTGCGTATTTTCGAGGTTCCTTCCGTTTCACACCTTAGGATAATTTGGGGCTAGGATCTCGGTGCACATCTACCCGAGACACCCGCTGAGCCGTAGTACGCATGTGAGCTCCGCTGTTGTGTTCTTAGCATTGAGGCGTACGAAGGCCTAGGCCAGGTAGTGTGGAGACCAGCCTAGTAGTGGAGATGCCCAATCTACTGTCACTGTCTAGCCACGACGGATGATGCCTTAGAGGTTAGCTACCTGCTCGAAAAGTGGGAACTTCAAGTCTGTGTCGGCATAGCGATTGCATGTGCGTGATCATGGGTGAGTCATTGCATTACATACATGTCATTACACTTCATTGCATACACAAAGATCCTCATCGCATACGTTTGTATGGGCACTCCTATATGATGAGTTACTTACTGTTGAACGATCCTTAAATTATATGCTTGTATGGGCATTCATATAAGTTGAGTTACTTACTGTTATAATATTATACTCTCATGCTGCTGTAGATGATAGAATTACTAGAATAAGCTGTTGCTCATTTATTACACTGCTTTACACACATAGTGATATACCACCTACTTGTACCTATGTTTATATATATTGTACCCTGTTCCTTTCTCCGCTCGGTGCCGAGGAGTTGTCGGGGGAGCTGATGTGAAGCCACTTAGTATTTATGACTAACAGTTGCAACGTCTTCCTTTTTAGGAGGAAACCCCGCAGGTGGCAGCAGATTATGCAGCCGGACATCCAGGCAAGGATGACAGGGCCTGAGGGGACGGTACCGTCGCTACCGTCGGTTATTGATGTGAGTGTGAGAGGTTTTTGTTGTACCCTTTTTGGGAAAACTATTTACGTACACTGATATTAGAAGCTTGTTGTAGCTTCTTAACATATGTATTTTATGGACTATATGCTTGGTGTGGATTTGACTTCTGTTGTGCTATATTTTAGTTGGGTTTGCAATGTGTGATATTTGTTGTGGCTGGCAGAATAGGCATCTTGTGGTATAGGCTAACCCGAGTGTTAGTGCTACCGCAAGGCGACTGTTCTGGGCATAAGACCCCACTCGTGCCGTGTTTTGTGTTCCGGGAGGGGGGTCTTATAAATGGTATCAGCTTGCTACGATCCTGAACTGAAGGAGTCATTCAACAATGGTACCACCCCCATTCATTTAGTCAGTTTGCGGACAAACTGACTTAGCGGAAGCATTGGTGTGCCCATATGTAATTCACACTAAGTTTGTCCATCTTTGACCTTAGATTAGCCGACCTAACCTTAAGTTTGTACCTTGCGTGTAGATCCTAGTACATGTTGAGCCGGTGAGGGGCACCCCCGCCCCGTCCGTACCTACACAATTCCAACAATCAGAGCTGGGGAAGATGCTCACAGCTATCCTGGACGCCTTCAGGTTCCAATCCCAGCAAGCCCCTGTACAACAGTAGGGTCCGGGATCTACTTGGTTAAGCACTTTCCGAGCTCTCTCCCCTCCCGCTTACCTTGGGACAGAGTCAGTAGTGCGTATAGAAGAATGGCTCGACACTGTACAAGAACTGTTGGCAGGAATAAGGTGCCCAAACAACATGGCGGTGACCCTTGTAGTGACACTCTTAGAGCTACACGCCAAAAGGTGGTGGAAGTCCCTCATGGGATCCACTTTTCAAGGACGGGCGTACACGGATATCAGTTGGAGCGAATTCTATGAAGCCTTTTTAGAGCATTTCATCCCCTCGGCCGCTCGGGATAATCTTGAAGAGAGATTTTTGCAACTGAAGCAAGGGTCCAAGTCAGTGATAGAATACCAACGAGAGTTTCAGCACTTGGCTAGATTTGCTGACTCTTATGAGTTGGATGATATAGGATATGCAAAACGATTCTACAAAGGCTTGTGAGACCCCCTGAGGCAATCCATTTTGTTTATAACGGACTCCAGTCTAGCCGAGATTATTGACATGGCAAAGAGGTTGGAAGCAGACCACTTGGGAAGTGGTAAGAGGCCAGTTGAAGGCGTGATGGAAGCTTACCCCAGCAATAGAAGGAGATTTGATAATAGAGGAGGAAGAGGATATCGAAGAGGTGGCAAACGTATCTCCCAGAATTTTAGAATGGAGCGCTTGGTTCCGTAACCGCCAGCATTGCCTCCACCTCAACAATTTCAACAACCCGGTGGGCAGTAAGAGCGAGTGTGCTTCGAATGCAACCAACCGGGTGTAACACCCCAAATTGTTGTAGGAGCGACGAGGATCTTTTTTGGGCCAAGTCGAGTTTTTGGTGCAGGTGACACGGGCCCCGACACGGGCGTGTCGGAGGCCGTGTCGGGCGTGTCGAGCTCGAGCCGTGTCGTCGACCAGTTCAGGTCGACGATGGTCGTGTGGAGGGACACGGCCTAGGACACGGGCGTGTCCCAGGCCGTGTCACTCAAGGGAATCATCGAAGTAGTACACGGGCCGGGACACGGGCACAGACACGGGCGTGTCAGATGTGACACGGGCGTGTCCCATGCCGTGTCAACAAGCCGTGTACCACTCTGACTATAAGGTGTCGATTTATTGCACACGGGGGGCGTGACACGGGTCCCGTCACGGGCGTGTCGCAGTCGACACGGGCGTGTCGGAGGCCGTGTCACATGCCGTGTGCTGGTTTTCAATCGGTGTCGAGACGGCGAATGAGCTACACGGCCAGGCACACGGCCGTGTGCCAACCCGTGTTCGGCCCAGATTTTATGATTTCAGATCTAATCTTGGCCGTTCGTTTCCTTGACATTGGATCCGACGGTGGGGGGCTGCTCCTGGGTGGTTTTAGCCGGGATTTAGGGTTGGGAATCCTCATTTCTCTTAGCCATTCTCTCTCTAAGAGTTTAGAGAGAAGGGAGAGCAAGGAGGAAGGAGGAGTCCAAGATTCGGCCGCCGGAGGAGCTTCGGAGTTCCGAATCACAATCCGAGTCCAGATCCGCGGAGGCGACGCCGTTGCGGTGCTTTCCAACCATATAGTTTTCGATGGCGCCGCGGAAGAATGCAAGGGTAACGATTTCTCATCCTTGGGCATGTGAAGCCCTCTTTTCCTTTGCATAGGAAGCCCGCTCTCGCGAGTGAGCGAAGAGTTGGAGCGTTCCTTGGGGTAGATATGTGAAGTCCCCCTTGTGTAGAGTCCGTATGCGAAAACGGACATAGGCATTGTGTGTGAAGCCTATCCGGACAAGTAGAGCCGGATCGGTGATGTTGCATTGCATACAATCCGGGGAAGACTCCGGGTGTTTGGGTGTTTTTCGGGTTTTTTACGTGGTAGATTGCATCAGGGAGCCTTGGGGATTAACTCCAAGGTGCACCCGGAAAACTGGGCAAAAGCGAGTTTTGCCAACACGGTGGCCGGGGAGCCAACGTGAACATAACCGGGTTATGTGATTGTTGTGGCGGAAACGGGACTCGGTGAGTCTTGACCTGCGTATATGGCTTAAATTGCCATTGCGGTATGAGCACGGGTCAGGCGGAACCGTACCCGGTCTATGTCGTTCGGTAGGACCGTTGGCATGGATGAGGGTCTTCGGCGGTCTATGGCTTAAATTGCCATGACCAAGGCCAGGAATGCAAAATGCTCATATGGACGACCGTTCAAGAGGCGGTGGTGGATTGGGAACGTCTATGGCTTGAATTGACGTGATGTTGGCCGGTTCGCCGAGAATGTGCCCTGAGTGCACGGGGTGTGTGGCCGTGCGAGCCTACACCTGTGTTGATGTGTGTTCACATTAATAGCATTGCCTATACTAATGAAGTGCAGGGAAAGAGCATCGCCGCCCCGATTTTGGGGGCGGGATCGTTATAATTTGGTCAGCATTGCTGACCGTTGCTATTGTTTGCCACCGGGCGGTGGTTTGTGGCTTGCAGGTGCTGCGGAGTAGAGCGGGAAATAGCGGGCTAAAGCCCTTGTTGCTGTGCCGGCCCTCGAAGGCCTAATTGCTTTTGTATCTTTCCCGTTTTCATGTATGGCCGGCCTGCGTGCCGAAGTTTGGAAAACACTATTTTGTTAAGTGAACAATGTAAGGCCTTAAGGCCAGTTCTCTTTTGTGTTTGATTACATTTCTGTGTTGGTAGTGGACATTCATGCTTTGTAGCAGGGTTCTTATTTTCTTTTGCAACTTAATAATTTGCTTCCGCTAGGTGTTGTGTAGGACGACATGATTGGTTGAATGGTTTCAACGCGTAACCAACCGGTCTGTCCGTAGTATATGGCGTCGGGCCCCGGCCGGACCTACTGATATATGCTATGTGATGGATAGGGGTGTTACAAATTGGTATCAGACTACTGCTTTCGGTCAAGCTTAAATGAATTCGTGGACGAATTCACTTTAAGGGGTGGTGAGCACATGTGTGCGTCATCGTTATAACATGAAAAGAACCCATGAATGTCCACTTAGGAATGAAAATATACATGTTTGAGGAACCTGCGTGTTCCTATAATTGCTGTTTGCAGTAATTTTTGGGTCGCTTATCGGTGTTTTGCACGATTATAGGTGACCAGAAGTGGTGCTGGGCCGTCTGAACGGCCAGGTTCTGAGGCGAGCAGTGCGCCAAGCGATGCGCCTGCAACACCTCCGTCTGCCGAGACCATTAGGTTGGTGGCAGAAGCGGTCATGGCAATGATCAATGCGCAGCCTGCAAGGCAGGTGCAGCAGCCCGCTCCTGCTATGGAGCAAGTACCTCTTCAGACGGCAGAGCAAAGGAGGGTTGAGCAAGTAGTGTTGGAGCCAGAGTTGCCTAGGAGAGCAACGGAAAGACAACTGAAGCACGTGATGGGCTTTCACCCACCTGTATTCACGGGCGCAGAAACCCCGACCCAAGCAGAGGATTGGCTCTCAAGGGTCAACAGGGTGATGACTGCGACGGAAACGGAAGAGTGGCAGAAGACCACTATAGCGACGTTCCTTTTGGATGGGGACGCAAGGTTATGGTGGGAAGGCCTAGAGCTACATCAGTTGCGGGGAAGGCTGTTGGCCGAAGTTTCGATGGAGGAGTTTGCGAGACTGTTCATGGCTCGATACCTCCCCTCGGCGCAAAGGATTGCGCTAGAAAGCGAATTTCAGAAGTTGGTGTAAGGGGATTGTACCGTTGATGAGTACCTCCACGAGTTTACTCGGTTGGGGAGATATGCCGACGCTACCTTCGCAGACGAGGAGCGCAAGACGAGTCGCTTCTATGAAGGGCTAAGAGATGATTTAAGGTTGCTACTGTCGGGGCCCAAGGCGCAGGGTTTCATGACCCTGGTCAATTCGGCCCGGTCCTTGGAGAAGGACATGAAGAATGTCCAGGCAAAGAAGGAATCCGGTAGCAAGAAAGCGGAGTTCAAGGCACCGACTACGTCGAAGTCGGGCTACCGCAAATTCTATAAGAAAGCTAAGACGTCGGGTCCAGCTGCTTCAGGTGCCTCGGGGACAACTACCAATCGAACCCCGGGTGCTTGCTTCACGTGTGGGAAGCCGGGGCACTTTTCCCGTGATTGCTGGAGTGGATGCTCAAAGTCCGAAAGGAAACAAGGAGCTACCTACGAGGAGAAGGGCAAAGCGGTGGAGTCGACCGCGTCCCACTATGCTCCGACTCAGCCTAGAGTCTATAACTTGGGCCAGCAGGAGGCCATCAAGCAAGCGGATGTGGTGACAGGTATGAGTTAATTTTATAGCAAGTTAGCTTTAATACCGTTATCTATTGCTTGTTAGCCTAATATTGTTTGTATAGGCTTTGTTGTGATTAGCGATAGTCCGGCACGGGAACTGTTCGATACGGGAGCTTCACACTCCTTCTTGTCCGAAAGCTTTATATCGCGCATCGGAGTCCCTTCTTCGATGGCGAAGGACAAGTTGGATGTGCTGCTACCGAATGGGTGCTCGATGCGTGCGGACAGGGTGTGCGCCGTAAAGGTTCACATTGGGAGCCAAGAGTTTGACTTGCTAGCGTCATTGCTGCCGCTAGTAGAGTTCGACGTGATCTTTGGAATGGATTGGCTGTCAGAGCAGAAAGCTTGGATTGACTGTGACCGGAAGGAGGTCAAGCTGGGTGTAGGGCGGGAGACTACATTCGAGGGGCTAAAGGGGTCGAGCAGGACACTGATGTCTGCTCTTCAGGTGGTGAAGGCAGTTCGTGCTGGTGCAGAGCTGTTCTTTGCAATAGTGGGGGCTGTGGAGCCAAAGTCCCCGTTGGATAGCATCCCCGTGGTTTGCGAATACCCCGATGTGTTCCCGGATAGCCTTCCCGGAGCCCCACCGCAGCGGGAGATTGATTTCACCATCGAGCTCGTACCGGGGGCCAAACCGGTGTCACGTGCTCCGTATAGGTTGGCGCCTAAGGAGTTGGCAGAGTTGAAAGTTCAGCTAGAGGAGCTGATGGAGCAAGGTTATGTGCGTCCAAGCTCGTCTCCTTGGAGCGCACCGGTCCTCTTCGTTAAGAAGAAGGACGGGAGTATGCGGCTGTGTATCGACTACAGAGAGTTGAACAAGCTGACGGAGAAGAATAAGTACCCGATCCCGAGGATTGATGATCTCTTTGATCAGTTAGTCGGATCGTCGGTATACTCCAAGTTGGACTTGAAGTCAGGTTACTATCAGCTGAGGATCAGGGAGTGTGATATCCCGAAGACGGCGTTCAGTACGAGGTATGGGAATTTCGAGTTCACGGTCATGCCGTTTGGACTGACGAATGCGCCATCGGTGTTTATGGATCTGATGAACAGGACGTTCAGAGATTTCCTAGATCGCTTTGTGATCGTCTTTATTGACGATATTTTGGTATACTCGCAGTGCGAAGAAGGCCACTTCAAGCATTTGCACTTGGTGTTGGAGACCTTGAGGAGGAATGAGCTTTACGCAAAGTTCTCCAAGTGCGAGTTCTGGCTACCCTCGGTAGCGTTCCTTGGTCATATAGTGAGTGGGGAAGGTATAGCGGTGGATCCGGCGAAGATTGTTGCAATACGGGAGTGGCCTGCGTTATCTTTTGTCGCGGAAGTCCGTAGTTTTCTCGGGCTTGCCGGATATTACAGGCGCTTCGTAGAGAACTTCTCGCGGGTAGCGTTACCTCTCACGAAGTTGACAAGGAAGGATCAGAAATTCTTGTGGACGCAAGAGTGCGTGCAATCTTTTGAGGAGCTGAAGAGGCGGTTGACCACGGCGCCAGTGCTTAGTTCGCCGAGTGGGACTGAGGGCTTTGAGGTGTATAGCGACGCTTCGGGTAGTGGCTTGGGATGCGTGTTGTTGCAGCATGGGAGTGTGATCGCGTATGGATCGCGTCAGCTGAAAGTGCATGAAAGAAATTATCCGGTGCACGACTTGGAGTTGGCGGCCGTGATTTTTGCACTCAAGTTGTGGAGGCACTACCTATACGGCGTAAGGGTTGATATATACACCGATCACAAGAGCCTAAAATACTTGTTGGATCAAAAGGACCTTAATATGAGGCAGAGGAGGTGGATGGAGTTCCTGGGGGACTACACCTTCAAGATACATTATGTACCCGGGAAGGGCAACGCAGTTGCGGATGCGCTGAGCCGCAGGGCTCCCGCCCGAGCCAACTGGTTGTCGGTGCATAATGAGCGGCTAGTGCGGGAGTTGGAGGAGCTTGAGATCTGTTGCGTTGACAAGCAGACGAGCGCCAAAGCAATGTTAAACTGGACAGAGGTGCAGTATGACCTGGCTGACCGGGTTCGGCAGGCATTGGAGTTAGATGACTCCATGAAAGAGCTTATGGAGGCCGCTCTGGATGGGTCAAATTCCCAGTTCTCGGTGGATGATGGTTTGTTAAGGAAGGATCATCGGTTGTGCGTCCCGAGTGGTGGTAACCTCTGGGCGGAGTTGATGTACGAGGCTCATCATACCAAGTACTCAATCCACCCAGGGAGCACGAAGATGTATCGTGATCTCAAGAAGCTGTTTTGGTGGCCGGGGCTTAAGAAAGATGTGGCGTTGTACGTGGCTAAATGCCAAACGTGCGCCTTGGTGAAGGCGGAGTGCCAAAAGCCAGGAGGATATCTGAAATCCTTGCCTATACCCGAGTGGAAATTCGATGATATATCTATGGACTTTGTGCACGGATTGCCAAGGTCGCAGAAGGGGAACGACGCCATCTGGGTGATCGTAGATCGACTAACCAAGGTGCTGCATTTCATTCCGCATAGGAAGGATGATCCAGTGGAGAAATTGGCAAAGTTGTATGTTGACAATATTGTTAGGCTGCATGGTGTGCCCCGTAGCATTGTGAGTGATCGCGATGGGCGGTTCACGTCAAATGATTGGAGGTTGGTGCAGCAGATACTGGGGACAAAGTTAAAGTTCAGCACGGCTTTCCATCCGCAGACGGATGGGCAGACCGAGAGGGTCAATAGAACGATGGAGGACATGCTCCGCATGTGTGTTCTAGACTTCGGGAAGCATTGGGAAGACCACCTTTATTTGGTGGAGTTCGCGTACAACAACAGCTACCAAGCGAGTATACAAATGGCGCCCTTCGAGGCCCTGTATGGTAGGAAGTGTCGCACGCCGTTATCGTGGCTTGAAACGGGTGAGGCAAGGTTGTACAAGAAGCAGGAGGTGGAGAGTGCTACCTCGTTAGTGCGGATCATTCGGGAGCGCTTGTTGATCGCTTAGGACCGGCAAACGAAGTATTATAATGCCAAGCACCGGAACGTGGAGTTCGCAGTAGGCGATTGGGTATACCTGAAGGTGAAGCCGTTCAAGGGGGTTTCGCGGGTGAGACGCTTGAAGAAGCTGAGCCCAAGATACCTTGGACCTTTTGAGGTTCTGGAGCGAGTCGGCGAAGCTGCATACCGTTTGAAGCTATCGGTGGAGTTGAGTGGTTTACATGATGTGTTCCACATTTCTGTGTTGCGGAAGGCGGTGCAAGAGCCTTCACAGGTGATCGCGGTTGACCAAGTGCCGGTGGACGAAGGGTTGACGACAAGGGTCAAGCCCGTTCGTATTGAAGATGTTGAGGTCAAGAGGCTTCGTAACAAGGAGATCCGGATGGTTAAGGTCCGGTGGGATAACTGCGGGCGTGAGGAGCTCTCTTGGGAACGAGAGCAGACTATGCTCGAGGAGTACCCGGAATTATTTCGCTCAGGTACTGTTTTACGTTAAGTCCTGTTTTCCTTTATTAATTTCGTGGACGAAATTCTTTAAGGGGGGGTAGAATTGTAACACCCCAAATTGTTGTAGGAGCGACGGGGATCGTTTTTGGGCCAAGTCGAGTTTTTGGTGCAGGTGACACGGGCCCCGACACGGGTGTGTCGGAGGCCGTGTCGGGCGTGTCGAGCTCGAGCCGTGTCGTCGACCAGTTCAGGTCGACTATGGTCGTGTGGAGGGACACGGCCTAGGACACGGGCGTGTCCCAGGCCGTGTCACTCAAGGGAATCGTCGAAGTAGTACACGGGCCGGGACACGGGCACATACACGGGCGTGTCAGATGTGACACGGGCGTGTCCCATGCCGTGTCAACAAGCCGTGTACCACTCTGACTGCAAGGTGTCGATTTATTGCACACGGGGGGCGTGACACGGGTCCCGTCACGGGCGTGTCGCAGTCGACACGGGCGTGTCGGAGGCCGTGTCACATGCCGTGTGCTGGTTTTCAATCGGTGTCGAGACGGCGAATGAGCTACACGGCCAGGCATACGGCCGTGTGCCAACCCGTGTTCGGCCCAGATTTTATGATTTCAGATCTAATCTTGGCCGTTCGTTTCCTTGACTTTGGATCCGACGGTGGGGGGCTGCTCCTGGGTGGTTTTAGCTGGGATTTAGGGTTGGGAATCCTCATTTCTCTTAACCATTCTCTCTCTAAGAGTTTAGAGAGAAGGGAGAGCAAGGAGGAAGGAGGAGTCCAAGATCCGGCCGCCGGAGGAGCTTCGGAGTTCCGAATCACGATCCGAGTCCAGATCCGCGGAGGCGACGCCGTTGCGGTGCTTTCCAACCGTATAGTTTTCGATGGCGCCGCGGAAGAATGCAAGGGTAACGATTTCTCATCCTTGGGCATGTGAAGCCCTCTTTTCCTTTGCATAGGAAGCCCGCTCTCGCGAGCGAGCGAAGAGTTGGAGCGTTCCTTGGGGTAGATATGTGAAGTCCCCCTTGTGTAGAGTCCGTATGCGAAAACGGACATAGGCATTGTGTGTGAAGCCTATCCGGACAAGTAGAGCCGGATCGGTGATGTTGCATTGCATACAATCCGGGGAAGACTCCGGGTGTTTGGGTGTTTTTCGGGTTTTCTACGTGGTAGATTGCATCAGGGAGCCTTGAGGATTAACTCCAAGGTGCACCCGGAAAACTGAGCAAAAGCGAGTTTTGCCAACACGGTGGCCGGGGAGCCAACGTGAACATAACCGGGTTATGTGATTGTTGTGGCGAAAACGGGACTCGATGAGTCTTGACCTGCGCATATGGCTTAAATTGCCGTTGCGGTATGAGCACGGGTCAAGCGGAACCGTACCCGGTCTATGTCGTTCGGTAGGACCGTTGGCATGGATGAGGGTCTTCGGCGGTCTATGGCTTAAATTGCCGTGACCAAGGCCAGGAAGGCAAAATGCTCATATGGACGACCGTTCAAGAGGCGGTGGTGGATTGGGAACGTCTATGGCTTGAATTGACGTGACGTTGGCCGGTTCGCCGAGAATGTGCCCTGAGTGCATGGGGTGTGTGGCCGTGCGATCCTACGCCTGTGTTGATGTGTGTTCACATTAATAGCATTGCCTATACTAATGAAGTGCAGGGAAAGAGCATCGCCGCCCCGATTTTGGGGGCGGGATCGTTATAATTTGGTCAGCATTGCTGACCGTTGCTATTGTTTGCCACCGGGCGGTGGTTTGTGGCTTGCAGGTGCTGCGGAGCAGAGCGGGAAATAGCGGGCTAAAGCCCTTGTTACTGTGCCGGCCCTCGAAGGCCAAATTGCTTTTGTATCTTTCCCGTTTTCATGTATGGCCGGCCTGCGTGCCGAAGTTTGGAAAACACTATTTTGTTAAGTGAACAATGTAAGGCCTTAAGTCCAGTTCTCTTTTGTGTTTGATTACATTTCTGTGTTGGTAGTGGACATTCATGCTTTGTAGCAGGGTTCTTATTTTCTTTTGCAACTTAATAATTTGCTTCCGCTAGGTGTTGTGTAGGATGACATGATTGGTTGAATGGTTTCAACGCGTAACCAACCGGTATGTCCGTAGTATATGGCGTCGGGCCCCGGCCGGACCTACTGCTATATGCTATGTGACGGATAGGGGTGTTACACCGGGCCACATTCGACGCTACTGCCCGCAACTATTTGGAAATGTGCCTCTCGCTTTCCCTCCAGCAGCTCCTCGAGGGCGGGGGCACATGCGTGGTCGAGGACGAGTACCATGAAGAGGAAACCTCGGGCCCGCTCGGGATCAGATGTATGCGTTGGACATGACTCAAGAGCGGAACCCTCAGGAGTTGATTGCAGGTATGATTACAGTTAGTCATTTTATTTTCATTAATACCCTCAAGTTGCTTAAGATATACTAGGCGCCTAGCTTGAGAATTATTATTGACACTTAGGCACCATAATGCTCGGCGGGAAAACGGCCTATATGTTATTCGACACCGGTGCCTCGCACTCTTTTGTGTATGAAGACTTCATCAAAGATATAGATGGAGTGCAATACTTCACTGGTATTGATCGAAGGGCGCGCCTTCCATACAGATCGGAGATGACGACAACCGCGAAGTGCGAGTTTGAGGTTCTCCTTGAAGTAAAGCTCTTCGACACCCCTGCCACAGTCTTGGGAATGCCAGAGTTCGACCTCATTTTGGGCATGGTATGGCTGGATCAGCATTATGCGAAGATTGACTACGCGCAGAAGAGGATCTCGTTGAGACATGGAGATTCGGAGGTCATCTTTCAAGGTATTAACTTCGCGCCCCGCATGATGTTATCTTCAGTCCAGGCTTTAAAAGCCCACATGAAGGGGGATGAAGTTTTCATGATCTATTTCGAGCTGAAGGAGTTGGCGTTGGATATCAAGGATGTGCGGGTGGTGCGCGATTTCCCCGAAGTATTTCCGGAGAAATTGCCAGGATTACCCCCACACAGAGAAGTAGATTTTCAAATCAAGTTAGTACCGGGTGCCAAGCCTGTCTCCAGGACTCCTTACCGAATTGCCCCAAAGGAACTCGCCGAGTTTAGAGTTCAACTGCAAGAGTTGGTAGAATCAGGGTTTGTTCGCCCCAGCTCATCACCTTGGGGAGCCCCTATTCTATTCATTAAGAAAAAAGATGGAACCCTGCGATTGTGCATAGACTATTGGGAGCTCAACCGACTAACGGTACAGAACACCTATCCGTTACCTCAAATCGATGAGTTGTTCGATCAACTGGCGGGAGCACATTGGTTTTCCAGGATAGATTTGCGCTCGGGGTATTATCAATTGAGAATACAAGAGGATGATATTCAGAAAACGGCTTTCAGCTCAAGGTACGGCTTGTATGAGTTCATAGTGATGCCGTTTGGGCTCACAAATGCCCCATCAGCTTTCATGATCTTGATGAACAAAGTGTTCGAGCCCTATCTAGATGTCTTCGTCATTATTTTCATCGACTACATCTTTGTCTACTCCAAGACGGAGGAAGAACATGCCGGGCATCTAGCCTTAGTACTGAAGAAGTTAAAAGAGCACGCCTTGCTCGCCAAGTTCAGCAAGTGTGAATTCTGGCTTAAGGAGGTTTCTTTCTTGGGTCATGTGATCAGTGGGACTGGGCTAGCTGTAGATCCGGACAAAGTGCGTGTCGTGAAGGAGTGGTCGCCTTTGAAGTCAGCGGCCGACGTGCGGAGCTTCCTTGGACTTGCCGGATACTACCGCAAGTTCGTAAAGGGATTCTCAAAGATTGATCTTCCTCTTACTTCCCTAACAAAGAAAGGTGTGCCGTATGAGTGGAAACCCCAATGTGAAGCTGCGTTCCAAGAACTAAAGGACAGACTTACATCCGCTCCCATCCTATCCCTTCCATCCGGGAAGGAAGGATTTCAAGTTTACACGGACGCATCATATCAAGGAATGGGAACGGTATTGATGCAGCACGGGCATGTGATCGCATATGCTTCAAGACAATATAAGAAGCATGAAATCAACTATCCAGTACATGATTTGGAGTTGGGAGTAGTGGTGTTCGCCTTGAAGATTTGCCGGCACTACGTATACGGCGTACACTGCGAAATCTTCTCGGATCATAATAACTTAAAGTACGTCCATACCTAGAAGGAATTGAATATAAGATAGCGGCGGTGGTTGGAGTTTTTGTGCGATTATGAATACACCCTGATCTACCACCCTGGAAAAGTAAATTCCGTAGCCGATGCTTTGAGCAGGAAGGTACCAGAAACAAGCCTCGAGTCCCGGTTGATGCATATGGAGTTAGCTCGGTTGCTTTAGGAGATGGAGATCACTTTGTTATATAAGGATCAACCGGATGGGTATACAGAGTACTTGACAACGATGAGCATAGTGTGCGATGTTCGAGACTGGATCCGGGTGGAGCAAGGAAGGGATTAGGCTCTGGCCCCGACAATAAAGTCAATTGAAGATGGGACAACCAACAAGTACTCTCTAATGGACGGCCTTATTCATTTCCGTGGCCGGCTTTACATTCCCATGGGCAGTAAAATTCGGGAAGATATCTTGAGAGAGGCATACTGCTCTCAGTATTCTGTGCACCCTGGGATTGCTAAGATGTACGCCGACTATCGAAAGACCATGTGTTGGCCGGGAATGTAGAAAGACGTCAGACATTTTGTTACGTATTGCGAGGCCTGTCAAAGGGTGAAGGCAGAATGCAGGAGCCCCGGTGGATTGTTGCAGTCATTGCCCATCCCCGAGTGGAAGTTCGAGGATGTCTCCATGGACTTCGTCAATGGTTTGCCTCGCTCCCGCTAAGGGAATGATTCGATAAGGGTAATCGTTGATCGCTTGAAGAAGGTATCCTGGTTCATACCTATGAAGAAAGAAGCACACATGGATGTTTTGGTATGCCTTTTGTGGAACAATTCATACGGTATCATGGCGTGCGGAAGACAATCGTTTCTGACCGGGATGGTCGGTTTACCTCTAGGGAATGGAAGGTTGTGCATGCATATTTGGGTTCGCGCCTTACCTTCAGCACAGCATTTCACCCTCAGATCGACGGGCAATCTGAAAGGACCATTAGGACATTGGAAGATTTATTGAGGTTGTGTGTGTTGGATAGAGGAGAGCCGTTGGAAAGGCTCCTACCCTTGATATAATTCTCATACAACAATAGCTATCAAGCTAGCATCGAGATGGCGCCCCATGAAGCCCTATACGGAAGAAGGTGTAGAACACCCTTGTCATGGGTGCAGGATGAAGATCCGAAGGCTTTGGGAGTTGAATACATAGATGATACTGATGCGGCTGTGAGGCTAATACGGGACCGCATGCTTGAGGCTCAAAGTCGCCAAGCAAAATACTATAATGCAAAGCACCGGATGGTGGAATTTAAAGTGGGCGACAAGGTATTTTTAAAGATCAGGCCGATGCATGGAGTATCTCGGGTACGAGGTGCAAAGAAGCTCAGCCCAAGGTACATTGGGCCCTACGTCATATTGGAAAGGATTGACCCATTGGCATATCGGTTGGAGTTACTGCCGGAGCTGGAGAATCTTCATGATGTGTTCCATCTGTCATCACTCTAAAAGGCATTGTTGCGGCCCGAAAAATATGTCTCAACCACTGACGGAGCAGTTGCGACTGATAGGTCGGTGCGACTGGAGCCTGTGCGGATAGTGGACAGCGAAACGAGGACCTTGTGCCGCAAAAGTGTTCCTCTAGTGAAAGTGATGTGGTCCAATCACGGGAAAGAGGAGTATACGTGGGAGCCGGTAGACTTGATGCAAAAGCGCTATCCGGAGCTATTCCATCAAGGTAACCTTTAAAAGCATATTTTATTTTATGTCATGTTTATTTTATGCTTTTCTCTCCCCGTAGCCTTAACCTAATTTCGGGGACGAAATCTTTTATTTTGTTTATAGGATTTGTAACGTCCCGATTCGCGCTAGGCCCCTTGTGCGCGCTTTTGAGTCAAGAGAGCTAATTTAGGCTCAGTGAGTGCAGGCGATCAGACGCGCACTCGTGGGAAAAAAATGAAGTTGGGCCTGTGTAGGACACGGGTAGAGACACGGGCATGTCTCTACCCGTGTGTCGTGGCTTTGAGTGCCATGGATTTGAGTGATAAGAAAATGGCATTGAGTGGCTTGTCCCGAGAAGGACACGGGTAGGACACGGGCATGTCCCTACCCGTGTGCCGTGGTGTTGAGTGTCTGTTTTGGGTATGACACGGGTAGAGACACGGGCATGTCCCTACCCATGTGCCATGACGTTGAGTGTCATGGCATTGAGTGTCATGGCATTTAGAATTACATAGTCACTGCCTCGAGAAGGAAACGGGTAGAGACAAGGGCGTGTCCCTACCCGTGTGCGTCAAGTCAAGCTCGACGAAATATGTCCAGAGCAGGACACGGGTATAGACACGGGCATAACCACGGTCGTGTCACCTTGAAAAGGGTACAGACATGGGCGTGTCAGTACCGTGTATGTGCACGAAGCGGCAGTCGAACCATTGACGTCGTTTCGCCCGAGTAGGACACGGGCAAGGACATGGGCGTGTCCCTACCCGTGTCATCTCTAAATAAAAAGGGCAAAATGAAACCCTAGCCATTTTCATTCTCTTCCAAGCCACATCTGCTGGAGAAAACTCCTGGAGGAAGGAAAACTTGCTGGAGCCAACCAAACTCCGTGAGGAATCGCCATCGCTGCCAAGGAAAAGGGATGCCGACGAGAAGAATGACAAGATCCATGGACGGAAATGGTGGAACCGCTGGAAATGAGGTGAGCTTCCTCCCCTCTCCCTTTGTGCTAGATATGTAGTTATCCTTAGGCGAGATATCGACTCAAAAGACTCTTGATGTGTGAGATGAAGATTTCTAGGAGGGCCATGCTAGAACTTGTGTTCTAAGGTTTAGTCATCTTCAACCTCCCCTTCCTTCAAAGTGATGATGAGGGAAGTTTCGTGAAGAGGAATGGCCTTAAGAGGGTGAATAAGAGTGGAGGAACTTCTGGTTGTGATTTGGAGGATCGGCTTGAGGAGGAAGATTACCCGATGCAGTTCATTTCGCCTCAAGATGCGTGCAGAAATCTGTGTTCTGCACGCAACGACCTTCTTGGCTATTTTCAGGCAAGATATGGCCAGATCTGGGCTTCCGACTAAACAAGAGAGTCGTAGAACTTGGAATTACCTTTCCGACGAGTGGTTACATGACTTCAGGTGAAGTCGATAGCCACGGGAATGTTTGATCGAAGTAGAGGGCTATCAGGCTAAGCGTGTAGAAATTGTATTCTGTACGCAGCATGCTTTGGAGCAAGTTTCATGTATGATACGCTCTGATCTGGATTGCAGACTGAACATAAAAGTTGTAGCCCATGGAAAAACCTTTCCATTGAGGGGTAACACGCACTCACCGGATTCCTGTAGCCACGGGAACCTCCGGTTGATGTTGCTGTCTAGCATGTGTTCTGCACCTGAAATTCCTGGGTAAGTGTAAAGTTGGGTTTGGACTCAGAAGAGATTTTGTAACAATCTGACGTTAATTTGTGGGCGAATGATAATATGTTTAATTAAGATAATTCAACGCATGATAAAATTATTGGATAGACCCCACGTAAAAAAATGGTGAAATGGTATGTGGTTGAATGAAACGACTTGGTGAGGGTTAATGAACGAAGAATAATTATAACAAGATTTACTAGAGTTTGGGTAATTGTTCGGTGTTGGTTGTTATGAATATGTGATGTGTTAGATAAATGGTTAACTCATGTGAACACAAATGATTAATTTTGGTGAAGGAGTTGTATGAGGTGGTTCGCCACCTGTGTTTGTGGTAAACCCTTATGGTGCCTTGGGTACCGGATTGTGAAGGGAGTGAGTGTGGATATCTGATTGCACTGGTTGGTAACGTTGGGAAGAATCATAAATAGACGGTTGGGCTTGGTACTCGGTGTTCATGTCCCGAGGCTCCTTCCGCGCCAAGTGGTCGGTTGGGCTTGGTCCTCATGCTGGTTTCTGTGGCTCCTTCCGTACCACGATGTGATTGTAATGCATGTGGTGTGAGTCGACACGCGGTGTCGTAATCTCGGGTTAAGGATATTGTGGCAGGTCTGCAGGCTCTCCAATCGTCACACCGATGGGAGTTGACAGTTAGACCTTGGGCGGTTGGACTTGGTCCTCGGTGTTCATGTCCCGAGTCTCCTTCCGTGCCAAGTGAATGGTGTGGCTTGGTCCTCGTGCTCATTTCTGAGGCTCCTTCCGTTTCACACCTTAGGCCAGTTCGGGGCTAGGATCTCAGTGCATATCTACCCGAGACACCCGCTGAGCTATAGTACGCATGTGAGCTCCGCTGTTATGTTCTTAGCATTGAGGCGTACGAAGGCCTAGGCCAGGTAGTGTGGAGACCAGCCTAGTAGTGGAGATGCCTGATCTACTATCACCGTCTGGCCACGACGGATGACGCCTAAGAGGTTAGCTACCTGCTCGAAAAGTGGGAACTTCAAGTCTGTGTTGACATAGCGATTGCATGTGCGTGATCATGGGTGAGTCATTGCATTACATACATGTCATTACACTTCATTGCATACACAAAGATCCTCATCGCATAAGTTTATATGGGCACTCCTATACGATGAGTTACTTACTGTTGAACGATCCTCAACTTATATGCTTGTATGAGCATTCATATAAGTTAAGTTACTTACTTTTATAATATTATACTCTCATGCTGCTGTAGATGATAGAATTACTAGAATAAGCTGTTGCTCATTTATTACACTGCTTTACACACATAGTGATATACCACCTGCTTGTACCTATGTTTATATATATTGTACCCTGTTCCTTTCTCCGCCCAGTGCCAAGGAGTCGCCGGGGGAGCTGATGTGAAGCCACTTAGTCTTTATGACTAACGGTTGCTACGTCTTCCTTTTTAGGAGGAAACCCCATAGGTGGAGCAACAGATTATGCAGCCGGACAGCCAGGCCAGGACGATAGGGCCTGAGGAGACGGTACCGTCGCTACCGTCGGTTACTGATGTGAGTGTGAGAGGTTTTTGTTTTACCCATTTTGGGAAAACTATTTACGTACTCTGATATTAGAAGCTTGTTGTAGCTTTTTAACATATGTATTTTATGGACTATATGCTTGGTGTGGATTTGACTTCTGTTGTGTTATATTTTGGTTGGGTTGGCAATGTGTGATATTGGTTGTGGCCGACAGAATAAGCATCTTGTGGTACAGGCTAACCCGAGTGTTAGTGTTACCGCAAGGCGGCTGTTTTGGGCATAAGACCCCTCTCGTGCCGTGTTTTGTGTTCCGAGAGGGGGGGGGGGGGGTCTTACACAGGCACATAGCCCCACCTCAGATCTACAGGAGGATCCTACAACTCAGATTCATCAGAAGAATCCTACAACTCAGGCTCAAAAACCCTACAACTCAGATCTTCTGAAAGATCTTATAGTTGGAATGTTGTTTGTTCATGATGTAGAACACCAAAGAAATAATCTCTGTGTCTTCCTCTTTCTGAACTGAGAAACCTCAGTCCTGTCTCCTTCACTGCTCGAAGAATGTATCTTCAAGATTGGGCCTACTAGAACTGTGAAGTCACTACAATAAGGGCTTGCTCTGTTTCTTCTTCTACCTCAGAGAGAAAGCTCTCTGAACTTGTTGTTGAAGTTGTGTAGATAAATCATCTGACTTCCTTTTCACTTTTAGATCAACAGAATGAAATATTTCTTCAAGCTCTGCAACTCAGTTGAGAGGAAGAAGATGAAGTTTAGTACATTCCAAAAAGTTAATTTCTTCTTCTTTGATCCCGTCTTTTGTATCCCGCTATCCAACGGCTCTTTGAGCATTGTGCCCACCTGGAGTTTGTAGCTGCAGGTCTATTTTTGCATTAAATGTTGTACAATAGGCAAGCAATTCAATTTGTCATGTACTGTACAATTCCCGCAACATTTGAATTTTTGCTGACTTCAGCACCTGTGGACTTAGTCAAATTAAGACAATTCAGCATAGGCATTGAGTGAAGGCTTGTCACTCAACTCCAAAACACTTAGTCAGTTTTTTGCAACCACCAGGCGTTGAGTGATCAGTCATCACTCAAAGAATATATACTTTTGCGGTTTAACTGATTAGGCGTTGAGTGAACCTTCATCACTCAACGCATTTGGACTTAGCCAATTTTCTCTATATGAAGGCGTCGAGTGAAGCTTCCGCACTCAATGCTTTATGACTTTGCCTGCCATCCTGCTGAGGCGTTGAGTGAACAGCCTTCACTCAATGCTTCTGTACTTAGTTGAATTTCTGTTTAGTTGGCGTTGAGTGAACTGCCTTTACTCAATGCTTCTAGACTTAGACAGATTTTCTGTCTACATCTTCTGTGGCTTTGACCACATGAGCTCTACTCAATGCTTCTGGCTCTGGGCACTGAGTGAACTGTCTTCACTCAATGCTTCTAGACTTAACCAGATTTTTGCCTTGGCAATGCTGAGGCTTTGACTGCTTGAGCTTTACTCGATGCTTCTGGCTATCTGGCATTGAGTGAATTGTCTTCACTCAACGCCTGTGAACTTAGACATATTTCTATCTTTTCACCATTCTTCCATGTGTCCACCTATCATTGTTACTTAGACAACCAGTCTAATCAGTGTAATCAAGTAACCACCTGTATATATAAAACTTAGAGTATACATCAAATACAAACATGTGTATGCCATTGTCTTGTAGGCCTTCCTCAAATCTGGGACATTGTGATCAATGGAGTCAACAATCTCCCCCCTATTTGAAGAAGTCAAAACCTTAAGACAATGATATACACTAACACATATACATCAAATATAATATTGCAGAAGAAAGCACAGAAAAAGTATACACATACAAAAATATGATTTTCATTAACATAAAAATAATTTTTAGGCAGTGTTCATAATACAAAATATATTTCCTGCAACCCTTTAAGAAAGACAAGAAACTTTTCCAAGTTTCAGGTTCTCTTATCACTATGCCCCTACTTGTCTTCTTAGCTGCTTTCTCTGCATTTTCTTCTGACATCTTTTCTTTCTGCCTCTAGAAGTAACAATATGGTTTTAGGAAATACTTAACGGGCTCCACATCATCTGGTGGTAATTTTCCTAACTTCTTGTCCCTTCTAACCTTTCTCCTTTCCTCATGATTCTTCTCATGCTTGTCCCATTCCAGTGAGCTATAGAGTTTTCCCCTTTCAGTCTTCTTATTCTTGACCAACTCCCAGGCAGATAGAATGATTGTCCTGGACTGAGGACTCTACTGTTCAAAATATGGCCTTGTTTCCATCTCTTCCCTGTACCTTTTCTTGCTTATCCCGACTTCCTCTTCTTCCTCAGCAACAAACTTTCCTTTGGCCCTTAACTTTTGCTCAATAGTGGGGCTGAATTTAGGACCTTCAGCTGTTGTAGAGGGTTAAACCCACTGTGCTCCATCTTGAGTATCATACTGCTGAGTGTCATACTGTTGAGTATCATAGTATTCTACATGTTGATCAGGGTATTGGGTACCATAATTCCCTTCTTATAGTTCTTGATGAATCTGGTCAGGAATAATAGGGATATTATCATATGCTAGGTGTTCAAGCCCAAAGGATCCCCTTAACACATTTGTAGTCCATATAACATTTTCAGTGTTGGCCTTTATGACATCCTTCTCCCCCTTTTTGACTTCTTCAGAGACTGCAGTAGTCAGGAAGGTGGTGGCCTTTGTCAGTTGTGCATCTATGTAATTTATACCTATAGTGACATGGTCCTTCACCTTGAGTAGGTGATCATCTAAGACTTGGACACAAGCATCCATTCTCCTTTCCAGAATATTCTTATGCTTTTCTAACACTTCCTTCTCTGTATTGTGGACTGCTAGCAAGTTGTCAGAAAGAATATTCTGATTTTCTATAACTCCATTTTGAAGATTGCTGATCTCTTCCAACTTGTTCTGAGTAAAGTCAACTGCAGGAGCAGCACTCAAGAAAAATTTGATAGTTTATGCCTTCAGCAGATTAAACTTAAATCTTATAGATTTAATCTCCGTTGTTAAGTAATTTCTGAGGTTCTTGAATGACTTATCAACAAAATTCTCCAGTTGCCTCCTTTATTCATCCAACAATCCATTCAACTTGGCTAGGAAGAAGGGTGATATTTCATCATCCCTTGTGGAAGTCCCTTGGTCACATTCCACCTCATTTATGTTCCTGGCAGGATATCTTACTTCAGAATCAGACATCCTATATTCAGATGAATGTGCATCCTCATTAACATCAATAACATTGTTGTCCTTCTCTGATTCAGATGAGTCTATATCATAGATTGTTCTTTGAGAAGGGAGTTCAGTAGGAATATCCCATTCAATCTTCGCAATGTCCACAGGGACATTCAGATCTGCTGCTGTGTTGAAGTCAGTATATTTCTCCATAGACTCATGAGGTTGATCAGTATCAAGAGGATACTGGATATTCTCTTGTATAATCTTTAGATGCTCCCCCTCAGCAAGAGCATCGTCCATGACTTGCTCTAGAAGCTGCTCCCCCTCACTTAGAGGGGTGTATCTACCTTGTTGATCTTTGTCTATTGGATCTGTTTCTTATTCAATAGGAGCTGGAGTTTTGACAGTCTCCGCCTCAATTTTTACAGAAATCATGGTGACTATCTCCTCAGCCACCTGTTCAGCAACCTCAAATGGAGGTATATCTATTGCCTCCTCAACAACAAGTTCTTTAGACTGAGTTCTGCTGACTTGAATCATTGCTATAGGTTCAGAGGAAAATGATACCTGAGCACTTGTGTCTCTCCTTATCTCTTCAGTAGACTGAGAAAGTTGAGGATCATGAGGCTCTTCCTCAGCCTGTTCTGATGAGCTGCTGTCAGTACTTTCCTCTAGAACTTGAACTGCTTTCTTCTTCTTCTTGGCAATAGTATGAACACGAGGAAACAAAACTCTATCCCATCTATTAAGCATTTTCAAGTCCATCCTCCCTATGTGATGGATCTTTATTCCTAGCCTTGTATTAAGGATCCCTGGAACACTCTTTAACAGAAACATGGAAAGAATCCTTCCCAAGTTTGGTTCTGCTATACAGTCAACTATCCTTTGAAATAGTATCTTACCCCAATGTGTCTTCTTAGATAAGATTATCCTTGCCATCAACTCAAGCATTCTCTTGGAGATCTTGTCATGTGAGCCAGTCTTGCACAATAGGGATTTTCCCATAACATCAGCTAGTAATTTGCCCTGTAGATTCAACTCCTTCCTCAGAATAAATCAAGTGGTGTGTTTAGAGAGTCCACACCACTTTAGTACAGATTTGATATCAGTCTGATCAATTTCATCTTCTTCATCTGGCTCTGTGAACTTGGGCAGTTTCAGTGCCTTACTTAGTATCCTTGGGCTTATCTTAATCTTATTACCACTGATGTAGGTCTTGAGTTTAGTGGAAGAAGAGTCGACCTTAGCATTTGAGTATAACTCAAGTACCTCTAGCTTCCACAACAAACAGGGCTTAGACAGAACAAATTCCAGGTCAGCGACCTCAAGCAGGTGGAGAACAAACTGTATTTCTTCCGGTGCATCCTTGAATCCATTTCACACCAGCTCCGAACCTTTGAATAAGAAATCCAACCCTTTTGGCACCATTGCTTATGCGAATTTGCTGAAGGTAGTCTAAGCTTTTGTTGATTCGTCGTAAGGGGCGGAGAAGTGCTAGGAACAGTGTATTTTGCTTTGCAAACACAGCCTTCTATTTATAGTGATTTTTATTTTTAAAAGGTAGATAGGCGCGTACCTATTTATGATCAAGAAATGATCAACGACTGGGATTGATTCCAATACTTGCCCGCAAAATAGACTCGCTGGGAGCATGCATTAAGTGAATTCAACTCTCTCGATGCTCTCGACGCTTGTTGTTCATTCAACGCACTCGACACACTCGACGTCTGGGCACTTATACTTAGCGCACTTGACACCGGTCTTGTCTCAGCGCACTCGATGCTTAGACCCTTAGACCATTTTTCTTTGATGTATCCTGCAGGTATTAAAACTACCTGCAACAAGCATACACTATATGTGGAGCTACTAAAGCTGGGCTAAATTCAACATGCCCAATTAAAATTTGAAGGTATTAAATTTTACTTCATCTAGTGGTTTAGTGAATATGTCAGCCACTTGCTTATCTGTGGGGACAAATTCAAGACTTATGTCTTTACTTTCCATATGCTCTCTAATGAAGTGATACCTAATCTCTATATGTTTAGTCCTGCTGTGAGAGACAGGATTCCTAGCAATAGATATTGCACTGTTTGAATCACAATATAAAGGAGTGTTACTTATCTTTAGGTTGTAATCCTGGAGCTGGTGTTGGTTCCACAGTAATTGAGCACAACAACTTCCTACTGATATATATATTCTGACTTTGCTGTTGAAATTGTTACACTATTTTGCTTCTTGCTGCTCCAAGATACAGGTCTTCTACCCAAGAACTGATAGGAGCTAGAGGTGCTTTTACTGTCTTCTCTACAACCTGTAAAATCTATATCTGAATACCCAATTAGCTCAAACTCACTATTCCTAGGGTACAATATGCCATGATCTGGTGTGCCCTTAAGATATCTTAGAATTCTTTTAGCTGTAGAATAGTGAGACTCCTTAGGTCTAGCCTAATATCTAGCACAAATATATGTAGCATACATGATGTCTGGCCTACTAGCAGTAAGATAGAGGAGGGAGCTAACTATGCCTCTATACATGGTTTCATCAACAGGCTTCCTTATATCATCCTTGTCTATTGACATACTTGACCATATGGGAGTTTTCATAATGGAGGCACTCTTCATACCAAATTTCTTAATTAACTTCATAGTGAACTTAGATTTAGAGATGGATAATACATCCTCAGACTGCCTTACTTGGAGGCTCAAAAAGTACTTGAGCTCACCCATAATGCTCATCTCAAATTTCCCTTGTATAAGTTTGGCAAATTTCTTGCAAAGGTTATCATCAATAAACCCAAAGATTATGTCATCTACATAAATTTGGACTAATATGATCTTACCCTTGGATTCCTTTAGGAATAGAGTCTTGTCTATCTTTCCCCTTGAGAATTTATTCTCATTAAGAAATCTAAACAAGGTCTAATACCATGCTCTAAGGGCTTGTTTCAACCAATACAAAACTTTCCTAAGTCTATACACATGATCAGGAGAGTTAGGAATAACAAAACCAGATGGTTGCTCAACACAGACTTCTTCTCTTAAGTCACCATTTAGTAAGGTTAACTTCACATCCATCTGATAGACTTTGAATCTCTTGTGGGCAGCATATGCAAGGAACGGTCTGATGGCTTCTAGTCTAGCTACTGGGGCAAAGGTTTGATCAAAATCAATACCTTCTTCTTGTCTATAACCCTTGGACACCAGTCTAGCTTTATTCTTAATTATAACACCATTTTTATCCAACTTGTTCCTATAAATTCACTTGGTTCTAATGATGTTGTGTCCTTATGATATGGGAACCAACTTCCAGACCTTACATCTCTTAAACTGGTTTAGTTCCTCTTGCATTGCCATAATCCAACATTGGTCTATGTTGGCATCTTTAAATCTCTTGGGCTCAACCTGAGACAAAAAGCTGGAGTACATAGCTATGTTCATGTTTTTACTCCTTGTTGTTACCCCTTTGCTAGCATAACCAATGATCAGATGCCTGAGATGATCCTTTGATGTCTAATTGCTGGAGGTATTCTTTCTTCAGCATCATTGGCTTCAATGGGTGGATCCTGCTGATCTTCATCCACATCATGCATGCTTTGTCCTCCTCCTGAAATGCATACTCCCTCATCTCCATCATGGGACAATAGGAGGAGCATCCTTGATGGTTAGTTTGTCCATCACCTTTTCTATATCTGTAGATCTAGATGAGGAGCTAGACAACTCACTATTAATCATAGAGGATTCATCAAAAACTACATTTACAGACTCTTCTACAACTTGATTTTTCAAGTTGTAGACTCTATAAGCTTTGCTCTAGTTTCTATACACAACAAATATTCCTTCATAGGATTTAGTAGCAAACTTAGTCAGATATGACTTCCCATTATTGAGCACATAACATTTACTACCAAAGATCCTAAAATAGGCAATGTTTATTTTTATACCCTTCATGGTCTCATAGGTAGTCTTCTTGTGATATTTTTTGACAGAATGTAGGACTTGACATGCAGTATTAACTACCTCAGCTTAGAAGTATTCTGGGAGAGATGTGTCACTTAGTAGTGTCCTTCCAACTTCTATGAGAGTTTTGTTTTTCTTCTCAGCTATCCCATTTTGTTGGGGTGTTCTTGGAAAAGAGAATTCTAGGTGAATCCTTTATTCTTCACAGAACTTTGTCATGCTATCATATTGAAAATCAGTTTCATGGTCAATTCTAATTTTGACCACAGAACTGTCCAATTCATTCTGAATTTGATTGACAAATGTCCTGAAGATGTCAAGGGTTTCAAACTTTCTCTTCAAGAAGAAGACCCAAGTAAACCTGGATAAGTCATCAACTATTATAAGTTTGTAGACTTTCCTACCTAGACTATGAACTGGCATAGGACCAAACAGATCCATATGAAGGAGGTATAAACACCTCACAGAGTACTTGGCCCCAATGCTCTTAAAGGAAGCTTTGGTCTGCTTGCCCTTTTGGCACGCAGAGCACATTCGCTCCTTGGTGCATTTCATTTTGGGACTATTCCTGACTAGATCTTCACTAAAGAGCTTACTAATGGTCTTAAAGTTCAAGTGAGCTAGTCTCTTATGCAATTGCATATAGTATGAGACTTACTCATTTGCAACTAGACATATAGGAGAACCTTCACATAAACATATAAAGTTTAAACAATAAACATTTTCACTCCCAGTGCCTATCAAGATGACCTCTTGGTCACTTGACCTCTTAATTTGATACTCATCCTGTGGAATACAATAACATAACCAAGATCACACAGTTGGCTTATGCTAATCAAGTAGTGTTGCAACCCTTTCACATAAGCCACTTTTGAGATTGAGACTATGCCATTGGTAATCATACCATATCCCTTAGTTACTCCCCTGTCTAAACCTCCAAAGATAACTTTATGTATATTCTTCATATGAGTGTAGTACTTCAAGTGACATCTTGTTCCAGTCATGTTCCTGGAACTTCCACTATCCAAGTACCATATAGGAGTATGGGTACTTGTACTATCCTGCAAAACATAATTTAGGTAACCTTAGGACCCCAAGAGAGTTTGGGTCCTTGGTGCATGTTAGTATGAAATTGAACATGTCTACCGGTAGCTTTTCTGACAGGAAGACTAACTTTTGCCCTAAGCACATTTATATTGTGCCAGCAATCTATGACAAAGTGACCCACTTTACCACAGCATCAACACTCATGGATATTGTATCTCCTCTTCTGAACTGTACTTGTGGATATTCCTAGCAACAGTCTGTTCAGAAGGAAGAGCAACAGTCTTCTTCAAGTTTCTCTCAGCAAGGATCTGACTAAAATTTAGTCTGTCAGTAAATGTACTTGGCTTATTTAGAATACCACTAACAACAGTTTATTTTGTAGTAGAAAAGCTGTTAATGGCATCAGAGATAGCCAAGTCAGGCTTTCTGACTGACTTACCTATGGTCTGAGAGTTTGCTGGAAGAGCTTGATCACATGCCACTGCCTTATTTTTGAGTGAGGGGGCTGAGATACCAAAGACAAATGGTCCATCATGTGCCATCTAAATTTCCTCATGTGGGGCCTTAAAAGCACTCATCCCCTTTCCATACCTTCCACCATAACTGTGAACATTTTTGTTCACACTTGTGGATCTTTCATTAAACCAGTGACCATAGATACTTTCTTGGTCATACCAGTTTGATGGTAACACTACTTTCTCAAAAGATATGGGAGACTTAATTGGAGCTTTGCCTTTCCCTTTGGAATGACCAACTCTAGGGTTTCCCTTGAATCCCAAACCCTCTTATCCTTTTGAGAGGAGAAGGAGTCTATCAGGAGCAACACTGTATTGGGCTTTGAATATTTAGCCACAATCCTTTTCTCCCTTTGGAGCTTCTCTTCAATATCCATTATGATTGTGTTCTTGTGGTTGATGGTCCCAATCTAGATGATATTTATGGCCTTCAGTTGGCTGACTTCCCTCATCTTATGATGCAGCAAAGATGCTGAGTCATACTGCAAGGAGGCAACTAGCTGTCGGGAGATAATTTCCTCAGCTAGTTTCTTGGCCAACCTCTTGCTTCTCTTCAAAGCATCCAAAAGAGCACCATACTTGTTAATCAATTAATTGACATCTTCCTCAGATTCTGACACATCTTCATCACTGGATGAGGATGCATCAGAATTGGGACTAGTCTCATATTCTGAACCAGAAGAGGAGCAGAACAGTGAATATATCTTATCTAAATAGGGTTGATCCTTGCTGGATTCTTCATCTATCATGGCCATGAGAACATAGCAGTCACATTCATTTTCATCCACCTCAGCATCACTTTTTGAGTGTGATAGAGGGGCCCTAATACCTATCCTTGCAGCAGGATAGTCTTCATCTTTATCAGCAATAACAACAAACAACTATATATAGGCTTCTTATTCTTCTTCAGAATCGTAAGAAGCTGAGTCACTCTGACTCCAACTCTTCTCCTTTTTGGCAATGAACGACCTTTCCTTCTTACCCTTATGTTGGTGGTGGTGCTTCTTCTCCTCAGATTTCTTCTGCTCTTTCTTCTTGACTGGACAATCAGCAATGACATGCCCAGTCTTGCTATAGTAGTAATAAACAATATTATAAGAAAACTGTTTACCGGGTTTAGTGTCATACCTATCTCTCTTGGAGAACTTCTTCTCAGCCATATTGTGGTCCTTCTTATGATGAGAAGAGGAGGAAGGCCTGTTCCTCCACTGCTTTCTCTTCATCATCTTCAAGAAAATCCTTTAGAAGACAACAAAATCCCTATCTGACATGTTGCTTTCAGATGAACTTGACTCAGAACTGTCTGAATCAACAGGCCTCCTAGGGGGAGAGGTAATCCTCTCCTTGCTCTTCTTGGAGCCCTCAGCCTTGAAGGCCACAGTATTTTCCTTGGCTTGAGCCCTGCTGGATGTCTCCTCCTCCTTTCTGGAAGATAGCTGCATCTCATAGGAGAGAAATTTTCTAAACAATGTGTGTGGAGGAGTTTCAGCAAGCTTGGCCACCTCTCTGATTGCATATATCTTGGTGTCTCGATCTCTAGTTAGAGATCTGAGGAACTTGTCATTCAGTTCATAGTTGCTGAAGACCCTCCCATAGGTCCTCAACTCATTCACCACTCTAAATTTTTTTTCATAGCATTCAGTTATGCTATCTTTCTTTGCCTGTCTGAATGCTTCATACTCTTGATTAAGTAGGGATTTCCTGTCATCCTTGACTTCTTCAGTGCCTTACATATAGACAACCAGATTGTCCTTCATTTCCTTGGAAGTCTTGTAGTGTACAGATTTTGGAATGTAGAATCATCAATGACATTGACACCTATATTCTGTACCCTTTTGTCCATGGTATCCAGACTGACTGAGTCCTTGGTCATCTCAGAATATTTCTTAGCTGTCTGGACAGTGGCATCCAGAACTGAAACCTTCATGGGGATGAAGGGTCCTTCCTGTATAGTGATGAAGATCCTGGGGTCTGAAGCCTCCTTAAATAATCTGATCATTTCCTTCCAGATACCAAAGTTCTCCTTCCTGCAGATTGGAAGCTTCATGGAGCCCAACTCCTTATGGTTCTCTCCCAAATCCATAATGATAATCTTAACTACTCTTTGGAGATCAACTAAGACTATTAAGTCCTTTTTGAGCAACCTCCCTCTGATACCACTCGAAAGTCTTTAGTTCCAAGAGTAGTTTATCACTTAGAGGGGGGGGGGTGAATAGGTTTTTAGATCTTTTTAAACTTTGCCTATTCTTTGGTGTGTTTTGATTTATTTTATGTTAGCTTTCAAGAATACACAATCAGCACACAAGCAATTTATAATGGTTTCCCAGATTATGGGTACATCCATTGTCACTTTCACATTTCTAATAGATTGTTAGATAAGGCAACTTATCCAAACTCAGCTCATTGAGCTTACAACTCAAATCCCTCAGTATTTCTCAGACCCCTCCAACTCCTACATTCAGGCCCAAGGCCCTACAACTCAGAGCAAGCAATGCTCCTACAACACAGTGATCCAAGGATCACCTACCTCATACTTTTCTCAAAGTCCTACAACTCGGGCTAGGAGGATGGCCCTACAACTCAGATCCACACAGGATCCTACCTCAGAGAGAAACTGTAACATCCCCCAGGCAGCTAGACCCCCCAGGTGAATTTGTCATGACAAGGTCATGACTAGGCCCTGGTAATGTAAGGACTCCTTTAACTTAGGTAAAAAATTAGGGTTGAAAGCGCCTTGCTCTGCAAATAGTAAATTGCAGATACCCTATCTAGGGTTTGACCTAGGGGCCTTAACTTGACCCAGTGACCCCACCACAACATTCCTAGGACATTTAGGAGCCCATGGGGGACATTCAGAACCTATTGGGGCCTGTCAAACAGGTCTAGTTGACCAAAGTCAACCCTAGCCCTAATTAGGTCAAAATGGTCATCTCTCTAGAAATTGACCTAACAGACCATCAACATGTGAAATTGATCTCACTTATAGGTCTAAAACATGATAAGAGACCAACTGGGCAAAAATCCCCACCCTAGGGCCTCCACATGGCCAAATGACCAAAATACCCCTTTTAGGTCAAAATGGCAATTCTTCACTAAGTGCCCTAATTGACCACCACCATATTAAATTGATCTTACCCATAGTGTTATAATATCATAGGGGACCCAGTGGAGCAAAAAGCCCCATGGCTGGGTCAACCTCGGACTCAATTTGACCAAAGTCAACATAGCCTGTTTTGGTCAAATCAACTCAAATTGGGTCAACCAAGCTCACATGATTCAAATTTACTCCACCAGTAGGTTATAAATTCAATTTGGAGTCCAATGGACCCAAAAGCCCAATCCTAGGGTCACCCATTTGGTCAATTTGACCAAAAGTCAACTTTGCCCAAATTAGGTCAAATCACCTAACCTAGCCCAATTCCCTTGGGCTAGACCCAAATTGGGTGGTCAACTAGCCTAATTGACTGATAATTAAGATGGGGAGAGAATGAGAATTCGGCCATGGTGAGTAGGAGAGAGAAAATTCAATTTTTGGAGGAGAGAGAAGGTGGTGTTCATGGCCATTAAGGGGATACACCCCTTGGAATCCCCCATTGATGTCTCTATTCATCTTCCCTAATGAATTAGAGGGAATTCCAGGAGTTTCCTGGAGGAATTGAAGGCAGGGGAGAGGTATAAGGGTGGCCGGCCATGGGGGAGAGGAGGGGTCATATGGTGCCTCTTAATGGAGCCCTCCTCCCCTTAAATTAAGGCCACCATCAGCTTTAGAGGGGTTCAAGAAGTTGAAACCCCCTCTTACCCGAGTTAATTGAGGTCTCTGTGCAAGGAACACCATGGCTCCCAAAGCTCCAAGGAGGAACAATGGCGGCCACCGATCGGAGCAAGGAGAGGCTCCAAATAAGGTCCATTCCTTCTCCTATATGCTTGTGCTTAGATCTAGGTTCAAAAATTAGTGAAAATGAGCTCGATTCGAGCTCAAACGGGAGAAATTTCTCCCTAGGATTTCCGTTAAAAACAACCCGTCGGGATCGCCGGTTTCCGCGCCCTCCGGCAGCTTGGCCGCCGCCAACGACGGCCACCACCTCGACGGAGGTGGTGGCGGTGGTGGTTGGCCGGGGAGGTGGCCGGACGGCCGGCTGTGGGAGGGAGAAGTGCTCCCAGGTGCGTGCTTTCTAGACCGTCGGCTGGAGGTTGAAGACAACCTCCCAGCCGACGGATCGACCTTTAAGATCTGTGTAAACATATTTGATTAAAGTAATTTCTATATATTTTTCTGTAATGTTTTTGCCTGTAACCTGCATTAACTTCTACAAAATACTTAGATGCTCCTACAAAAAAAATTGTCAACACCAATATTATAGCTCTATGAGTCTAGGAAATTTTAAAATTTGTTTCAAGTGATTTGGACCACTAGATAGATCTCATCACTCATTTTGGTGAGGTCTATCCATAGGGCTGTCCTGACCTTAGAAAAATTCCCCACTCCAATCCAGTCATCAAAATGACTTGAAATTTGAGGTATGGCCTAATCTTACCTATATCTAGGTGCTGTCCAAAAATTAGGATTTTTGGAAAACATTTTTCTAAAGTTTTTAGAAAAATTTAATAAATCATGTGTATTTTAATTAAGTGTCCTAAACACCTCAAAATCCTCCCAAAATTGGGTGGGTGGCCTTAGAGGACATAATAGGACACTGGAAAAAGTTTCACCTCATTTGGAGGTGTTTTGACTAGGGTTTTACTCAACCCTAGTTGGCCCCATAAAGGGCTATTTAGGGTAAATCACCCCCTTGGTAATTTGAGTGGTCATATCACCTCAACAAAGGCTGATATTTTGGCCACTGACTTTTTAGGGCATGACACACCCTCCAAGGGAGTTTGGGGTGGTTTGGTGTAGGGTAGCCCTAGAACCCTAGGGTAGGTCCCTTATTGGGGATTTGTAGGGTTGTGAAGGTCATGGGGTCAAATGACCTTGGACTGACTGTAAATTTAGTGGAGAGGACCATAGCGCCATTATAGTTGTCTGGAACAAAATCTTAGGGGATTTGGAGACAGTTAGGCCACCTAAAATCCTAACCCTAGTTTAGGGCACCAATCTTAATTTGAACTATTATGCTTACAAATGAACTTCAAATCAAATAAAATTTGGGAAGAGTGATTTTTTGGTCTAAATGACCATAATATAATTTTATTGAGATTTTTGGGTATATTTATACAGTACTTCATTCACAATCCTAGTTGTGCCCTAGATATTTATTTTGATGATTCTGGAATTTCTGTTCACTGGAATATTACGAAATCTTGTATTAAGGCATATTATACCATGTTATACCTTATGTATTTTTCCTTGAAGTTTTATCTGATTAGTTTGGGTACTTGCTTCTTTAACTTACCATTTGTGATATGTAGTCAAAAATACAAATAATGCCCAATTATTATTTAGAAAATTATGAAATTTGGTCAGTGGGTGTTTCAAACCATGATATTTACCCTGTAATTTTCTCGGAATTGTTTGATAATTAAAAATAGTACCTCTTTCACTAAGCTAGGAAAATTAGTATTTTACATTAAAATAAATTCAGAGCCCAAATATTAGAGAAAAATTATGGGACTTGGTTTTTGATAGTTTTAGGTCACCATAAAGCGTGTGTAATTTTCGTGTGATTTTTGGGTACATATTTACAGTACTTGCTTCATAATATAGTAGAAGTGGCCAAAAATTGTAAATTAGGAAATATAGGCCTAAACACCTCTGAAATTTCTCAAAATTTGGAATTACTGCTTAAATGCCTCATAAGATTTTTACTGATTTTATGATGATTTATTGTTGGCTCATTAGTGCACTTCATGTTCATACTAGGGCATTGGGAGGCTTAGAATAAATAAATTAAAAGCCCGATAAATAGGAAAAATTTGGAAATCTTGGACTTAGTTATATTAGGTCATCATAGACTCCCAATATTGATTTTAGGGCATTTGGATGAGAAAATTGGAGTACCCCCTAACGGGAGCACCATGTAGCTTCGTGTGGTCTGCATATAGTGATAGGACTGGAGTAGGCTAGCTCGGAGGTTAAAGTCACCTAAGAGTAAAGCTACTTAATATAAATAGGGTTTGGCTCAAGGGTAGAAATAAATAACAATAAGTGCCTTGGAAAGGGAGCTTTGGGATTCACCCCATCGTAGCTCCTAGTACCGCTGCGAGCCCTTCACCGGATAGACCTCGGGAAGTCCAAGGTTAACCCTAAATTGTAGGGATAAAATGATCAAGAGTAACCCTAACATTAATTAAACCTCACACTTACACTTGTTCACTTAGGAAGAAGAATGGATATTGATTGGTTAGAGTAGGTCCGTGGTTTAAGGGTCTGCTGGAGGTGGTAATTAGTTTGGTTTATGATTGGGGAGTCCGGGGAGCTAGATGCTCAGGACATGGTTGAATGAGACTCGATGGGTCTGGGGAGTCATGGGATCGGGAAGTTTGGTAGCATGTAGTCTAGTGAGCTGGAGAATCGGTGTTACGCAGATAGGGTTATAGCTATCATGATTGTATGTTCATAAAAGTGGTGGGTCATCGGTACTTGACGATCGATCACACTGTCGTCAGTACGAGGACTCGGTGCAGACTAGCTGGCTTGCTAGGAATAGTATGGAAACGTACAAAAGGGGCTAGGCTGAGTAGTGTGATTACCAGCCTAGGAGTGGACAGCCCAACCCACTGTCTCCGTCCGGCCACGTAGGAGGCTCCTATGGAGTTTAGCTCACTCCAGAAAAGGGGAACTAAAGGTCTGTGCGCATAGAGTCGTGTGAGTGAGTTGCATTTGTATGTGCACATCATAGCATAATTGCATATCGTAGCATAAACACTGCATATAACCCCTGACACCTATCGTATAAAATGGTATGAGACGTTTTATACGATAGGCCCTGCAAAACGACCCCTTGGTCTATAAGGGTAATCCCTATAAATCAATGGTTATTTTCCTTTTCCTTTACTTACTGTTTTATCAGTTTACTACTCTTACTGTTTACTTTGATGCATTCATTTTGCTACACTTAGTTTATTTATACCTTGTCATTCGTTATATTGTACTCTTTAGGATAGTTATCACCTGCTTGATTCCACCCTGCTTTTGGTCCTCCTCTTCACTCCTTTCCGCCCGGTGCCTAGGAGCCACGGGTATAGGGGTGGAGGAATGATTGACTGAGTCTAGTTTGACTGACGGTCGTTTGACCACCATATTTTAGGTGCTCCGGATGGGAGGCAGGGTGCAGCCGCTGGAGATGCAACACCAGAGGCCTACGATGCAGTTGGAGACAGGCCAGTGTAGTTCGGGCGGATAGGCATCCGGATCAGTGAGTGGAGCTCATAAGATTTTAGTAGCCTTTCATTTCTGAGCGAATTGTAGTGAGGCTTTGATGTACCGGGCATAAGCCTGTATTTACTTTCTGTTTACATTCTAGAAATTGATTCTGGTGATGATTTATTTACTACATGTTTTTACTCCTTTTGTTACTGTGGACTCTAGTACTTAGCATTTACGCTTCCTTATACTTTCTGTCGATGGTGATTGAGATGGACGACAGGATCAGCGTTTTGTGGTGTCGACCGTCCTGGAGGATGGTGTCACCGCAAAATGGCGGTTCTGGGCCTAAGACCCCGGTGGGTGTTTGAAAAAAAAGGGGTCTTACAGAAACTCTACTACAGCTCAGGCACACAACCCTACCTTAGATCCACAGGAGGATCTTATAACTCAGATTCACCACAAGAATCCTATAACTCAAGTTCAAAAGCCCTACAACTCAAATCTTCTGAAAGATCCTATAGTTGGAATGTTGTTTGTTGGTGATGTAGAACACTAGAGAAATAATCTCCGTGTCTTCCTCTTTCTGAACTGATAAACCTCTGTCCTGCCTCCTTCACAGCTCCAAGAATGTTTCTTCAAGATTGGGCCTGCTGGAACTGTGAAGTCACTGCAATAAGGGCTTGCTCTGTTGCTTCTTCTACCTTAAAAAGAAAGCTCTTTGAACTTGCTGTTGGATTTTTGTATATCAATCAACTGACTTTCTTTTCACTTTTAGATCAATAGAATGAAATATTTCTTCAAGCTCTGCAACTCAGTTGAGAGGAAGAAGATGAAGTTCAATACTTTACAAAAAGTTAATTTCTTCTTCTTTGATCTCGTCTTTTGTATCCCGCCGTCCAACAGCTCTTTGAGCATTGGGCCTACCTGGAGTTGGTAGCTACAGGTCTACTTTTGCATTAAATGTTGTACAATAGGCAAGCAATGCCATTTGTTGTGCACTGTACACTTCCAGCAACATTTGAATTTCTGCTGACGTTAGCACCTGTGGACTTAGTCAAATTCAGACAATTCAGCATAGGCGTTGAGTAAAGGCTTGTCACTCAACTCCAAAACACTTAGTCAGTTTTCTGCAACCACCAGGTGTTGAGTGATCAGTCATCACTCAACGAATATAGAATTTTGTGGTCTAATTGATTAGGCATTGAGTGAACCTTCATCTCTCAATGCATTTGGACGTAGCTAATTTTCTCTATATGAAGGCATCGAGTGAATCTTCTACGCTCAACATTTTATGCCTTTGTCTGCCATATTGCTGAGGCATTGAGTGAACAACCTTCACTCCACGCTTTTGTACTTAGTTGAATTTTTGTTGAGTTGGAATTGAGTGAACTGCCTTCACTCCACGCTTTTGGACTTAGATAGATTTTCTGTCTACATCTTCTTATGGCTTTGATGGCATGAGTTCCACTCAACGCTTCTGGCTCTGGGCGTTGAGTGAACTGCCTTCACCCAACGCTTCTAGACTTAACCAGATTTCTACCTTGATAATGCTGAGGCATTGACTGCTTGATCTTTACTCGACGCTTCTGGCTATCTGGCGTTGAGTGAACTGTCTTCACTCAACGCCTGTGGACTTAGACAGATTTCTGTCTTTTTACCATTCTTACAAGTGTCCATCTGTCATTGTTACTTAGAAAACTTGTCTAATCATTGTAATCAAGTAATCACCTGCATACATAGAACTTAGGGTATGCATCAAATACAAACATGTGCATCCCATTGTCATATATGTCTTCTTCAAATCTGGGATATTGTGACCAATGGACCCAACAAGTAGGATTCTGCTAAGTCTTAAATGGGCTACAAATAAGCATTAATCTATGACCGATATCTCACAAAATAAGGCAAATAATTTCCTAACAATTGGAGCGTGTTGGAAGAAGCAAGAAATTTCCGCGCTCATCGTTTCATGGATCATGACTATTGGGTATTGTATCCACAATAACCCTTATTTGAAGAAGTGTCCTTTGAACTAAGATGAATTGAGTTTGTATTTGATGTTATTTTCTAGTGTTGTGCTTGCAGGGAAGTATTGCTAAGTACAACTCAATGTCAGGTTACAGTGAGTCGTGAAATACATGACTACACAATGTAATCCCTCATTGTGTAGGCCAACATATTGAATCACGTGTAATCTCTCTATTGAGGTGTACTTTTATTTCAAGTATATTAGAAGAATCCTAGAAGAACAAGTTGCGGCCTTCAGAAGAGAATATTTTCTCTAAGTAAAATTCATCGAGTATAATTATGGAAACTCGTCAAATTTGTCGAGTATACTCATGAATACTTGCTGAATTTATCGTGTATGCTTACTAGCGCTCGTCAAACTCATCATATTTACTTAGAGAATAATCTCAGAAATATTAGAAATCAGCTAAGTAAAAGTCATCGAGTATCATTGTGTATACTCGTCGAATTCGTCGAGTATACTAGCCGATAATCGTCGAATATACATATCGATACACGACGAATTCGTCGAGTCATCTCAACTTCACTTCCCTGGTTTTCTCCAAGTGATATTCGTCGAGTATACTACGCGATACTCATCAAATTCGTCGAATATCACTTGGTATGGCTTCGAATGTGCCGAGTCAACAAGCTGATACTCGTCGAATTCGTCGAGTATACTAGTCGATACTTGTCGAGTATCTCTTCAACTAAGTAAAATTGATCTAGGTGGATTTGTCCAAGTAAAATTCGTTGAGTTCAATAGTGGTTCGATGAGTGTACCCGTAGATACTCGACGATACTCGATGAATTATACTTAAGGTTTTTCTTCTTCTTTTTTCAAGTTCTCGGCTCGGGTGTTGGATCCATTGATCACAATGTCCCAGATTTGAAGAAGGCCTACATGACAATGGCATACACATGTTTGTATTTGATGTTGTTGGGTATTGTATCCACAATGTACCTGATTTGAAGAAGCCCCTGTACAAGCTAAGGTAAATAGACAATGTATTTGATGAAATATTTCTAGTTGTGCTTGCAGTTATTCCATGCTAGGTACACACCAATGTCAGGGTGCAGTGGGTCAATATACACGGGTCTGTGCAACGTAATCCCTCGTTGAGCAGATCAGTGTGTTGGCCTACGTGTACTCTCTCTATTGGGGTGTACTTAATTTCAAGTACAGGGCTATGATAAAGCTAGAGCAGACATGGAGCAAGGATGGGCCAAAGACCATCTCACGGGCTGAAAGACGATATACGAAAAAGAGCGGCCGACTAACCCTAATCTCGCGAACTTGCTCCGCCTCCATCGCCGCAGCCGATCACCGAAGTCGATCTCGATCTCCTCCAGATCCTCGGTGATAGAAGCCAAGTCCTGCACAGCGTCTCACGTGTCTATCCAGAGATCTTTTGTCTCTTGATTTGAGATAGGGAAATCTTTCCCCGTCCGAATCGATCGAGACGATCGATCCTCGTGTGACCGTTGGTAGACCTTGCCGACTTCGCTAAGAAGATTGGATCTCCAGTGCTTTGCTGCTATTTTCAGTTGCCGCCGCCAACACCGAGAGCCTCGCCGCCGCTCGTCGCCGCCGCCGGTCTCGGGGAGATTCTCTCCAAGTGAGGTCTAGGGTTGTGGACTCTTCGTTGACTTCAAGAACACGTCATCGAACGAAGAGGGACACCTTAATCTCCATACGTTGTTTGTATTTCTTACAAGCTATTTTCAATTCTTTGTAAAGGACCGATTGGTCTCTAGTTGTAGGGTTGGGTGCAACCCGAGTTGTGGGAGTGTTGACTCCTACGTGTGGAAGGGTTCCTTCCGTTAGTGCAAGGATTGGATTTCAATCCTTTTGGTGAAGTGACCGAGTCGTCCCTGGTTGGGAGATAGGTCGAAGGGGGAAAGTGGACGTACCCAAATCGGGGAACCACTATAAATTGCTTGTGTACTTTTTGTGCTGTGTTGTTTTGTTTTCTTGTGCAGGTAAAACCTTAATTCTGCAAATACGCTGAAAAGACACCTATCCCCCCATAGGTGTAAGTAGTTGACACTAGGTGGACTTTCAAGTGGTATCAGAGGGAGGTTACTCAGCAATAGGGTTAACACCTTGAGTAAGATCCTGCCTCTAGTGTCAACTAGAAGACGAGACTCAAGCATGGAGCTGGAATTTGATGTCCCTCCTCTGAGACTCCCTGCGTGCACAACAGAGTATTACCCTATCTGGAAGATGAGAGTTATGTTTCATCTGGAGGCCATCGACCCTCGGGCATCAATCATCTTGGAAGAGGGTCCCTTCATTCCCATGTAGGCTTCTGATTCTGGAAAGGATATCCAAATCCCCAAGAATCCCGAAGAGATGTCTGAGACCGAGCTCTCACTGTACAACTTGGACAAGTTAATACGTCAGATCATCACTGACGTCTGGTCTAGTGTATCTCGTTCAAGAGTGGACAAGTGTAGGACGGCCAAGTCCATGTGGTAAACCATCTCAGACCTCATGGAGGGATCAGAGAAAGCTAGGACCAGTTGTCAGCAAGAGGATGAAGCCTATGTAGGGGTCCTTATTTCTGAAGATGAAGGGCATGATCAATATGTCAGTATCAGGGCTCCTGTGTCCTTGTCTGAGACTGAAGAAGAAGCTGAGGAAAGCAGTTCTGATGAAGCTGACTCAACAGTCTCTGCCGATCTGGATGGTAACCCTGAACAACAAAGTCAGAAGCAGGTAACTTCTTCCTCATGCCCCTCTCCTCTTGAAGTTCCTGAAGACAGGAATAGTTTAGAGAGTAGTCCTTCCAGTGATGCAAGGGATACAGATAGCTTCCATCAAAAGATTGAAAATCTTGATTCCCTTGAGAGTGCCCTTCAGACGAGCAACTTACTTGTTGAGGAACAAGCTAAGGAGATTGCTCAGCTAAAGATCTTGATGAATCTCCAACTGGAATCCATCAAAGTAAAGGACTCAAAGATCTCGGATCTAGAGAGTCGTCTAGAGACCGAGAAGAGGATAGTTTCTAATTTTTCCAAGATTGATGCTATCAAGAGAAAAGCAGAAAATGGGTGGATCTCCCAAATTATTAAGTCATGGAGAAAAGGGGAAACGGTATTTAGACCCCCCACTCCCGAAAGGAAGGGTACTCATCATGCCTACAGGTATGATCACAAGAACAACCGTGGTCACTGCAAGGGTGATCTGCCCTCATGTGGAAGCACCCATAATGCAAGGGCTGTCATGGCCACCCTTGAGAGAATGCCTAAGGCTCGTTCTGAACCCTTTGTATTCTCGGCCACAGCCCCGACTCTACATGAATCTGCTGATATCAGCTCTCACTGCGCCTCTCACCACCTTAGGACACAAAAAAGGGGGGTTAGAAGTCATGCAGTTAGTGCTCATGGGGCCTCTGATAGGGTGCTGACTGAAAGGAAGGCACCACCTCCCAGGCCCCATGACGCTCACTACATGCCTTCCTTCCACCCTTCCAAGTGTCACGATGGAAGAGGCAATTTTGAGAACAGATCCGGCTTTGTCCCGTTTAGGCCTAGGTCCTTGACTACCTCAGTCACCGGTTCAGGTCACAAACGGCGGTACAACATTCATGAATGTTGGTGTTGTGGCAAAGTGGGTCATTTTGCCATAGATTGTTGGCACAACCCTTCTGTGTCAAAGGCAAGGGGACTTCCACATCCTCGAGGCAATGTTAGTCCTCCCTCCAGGATCCCTGAGGGGAGGCATCCCAATTATTATACTAACAGGAACCTAGGAACCAATACTTATTGGGTTCCTAAGGCAAGATAACTCTTTCCTGCAGGGTGGTCTAGGTTCCCGTAAAACTAATGGGAACCAGACAGGAGATGTTCCAAAAATGACGTGGAACAAGTATCTGGAAAAGAAGCAGTGCCATCAACACGGGCACATTCAAGTTGACACTAGATTCGAGAATGAATCTCAACATGCCTGAGTCAACACTCCCAAGAAGGAGATGCCCAAGAAATAGTCGAAGCTCCTGATGCAAGACTTCTAGAGCTCAGACACGTGAGGGATCATCCCAGAAATCAAATCATTGGAGATCCCCGAGACGGTGTCAGAACTCGCCGAGGTACTCTTAACGAGATCTTGCATCTTAGCTTTCTGTCGCAGGTGGAGCCAAAGAAGTTCGACAAAGCGAACAAAGACGCATCGTGGATTTTGGCCATGCAAGAGGAGCTGCATCAATTCGAAAGATGCGAAGTCTGGATGCTGGTTCCCAGACCGAAGACGCAAAATGTGATTGGCACCAAGTGGATCTTCAGAAACAAGTTGGATGAACATGGAGTAATCATCAAGAACAAAGCCAGACTGGTGGCTCAAGGATACAGACAGGAGGAGAGGATTGACTTTGACCAGACGTTTGCACCAGTTGCACGGCTCGAGGCAATCCGACTGTTCCTAGCCTATGCCTCTCACAAAGGATTCACAGTCTATCAGATGGACGTGAAATCGGCTTTCTTGAATGGAGCTTTGAAAGAGGAAGTATACGTTGCTCAACCTCCAGGTTTTGTCAATCCTACTTATCCTAATCATGTATATTTTCTTAATAAGGCACTATATGGCCTAAAACAAGCTCCTCGAGCTTGGTATGAGACATTGTCTTGTTTTCTTCTTGAGAACAAGTTCTCTAGAGGAAAAATAGATAAGACATTGTTTCTCAGGGAAGTCAAAGGCAAGATTTTGCTGGTGTAAATCTATGTTGATGACATTATATTCGGCTCAACGGACAACAATCTTTGCAAAAAGTTTTCTAAACTTATGCAAGGAAAGTTTGAAATGAGCAGTATGGGAGAGCTGAAGTATTTCTTGGGACTTCAAGTGAAACTGTCTGAGGAAGGAATCTTCATTTCTCAGACGAAGTTCACAAATGAACTCCTCAAGAAATTCGGAATGGAGAATGCAACCCCTATGAGGACTCCAATGGGATCCACCATGTCTCTGGATAAGGATGAGAAAGGGAAACCTTTTGATGAAACCAAATACAGAAGCATCATTGGATCTCTGCTCTATCTTACTGCGAGTAGACCGGTTATCATGTTCTCCACATGTGTTTGTGCCAGATATCAGGTGAACACTAAGGAATCTCATTATGTCGCTGCAAAGCGAATTCTCAGATACCTTAAAGGTACCCCTAATCTTGGCTTATGGTACCCGAGAAGCAATGATGTCGAGCTAATAGGGTTTTCAGATGCTGATTTTGCAGGAAGTAGGGATGACAGGAAAAGCACCTCCGGGACGTGTCAATTCCTCGGAAGAAGGCTTATTTCATGGAACAGCAAGAAGCAGAATTGTGTAGCAACCTCCACTGCAGAGTCTGAGTACATCTCGGCTGGCAGCTGTTGCGCACAACTCCTATGGATAAGAAACCAGTTAGTCGACTATGACCTCCAGTTCAAGGAAGTACCGATGTACTGCGACTCCTCCAATGCAATTGCGATTGCCAACAATCCGGTTTCGCACAGTAGAACGAAGCATATTGAAGTGCGTTACCATTTCATTTGGGAGCACGTGGAGAACAAGGACATCTCTCTCTGCTATGTTCCCACTGACAAGCAGATTGCAGACATCTTCACAAAGCCCCTTGACGAGGCCAAGTTCAGTATGTTCAAAACTGAATTGGGGATGCTAAACTACGAAGGATGAAGACTACAGGAGCTCAAGGCTCATGCGTCTAGGGGGAGCCTCTGATAGGGATTTAGTGAAAGCAAAGGTACAAGAACTGAGGGGGAGCATGGTGTCTCATGCTTCAGTCCCCGATTTGCAGAAGCCGAAAAGGGGGAGATTACCCTCTCGGCTAAGGTGGCTCCAAGTTTGCTCTCAAGAAATTTGGTAATGAATATCTCTCTCAACTCCATTTTAAGTTTATGATTTTCATTCCTATATGCTCTATTCACCTTAACTTGTAGGGTTTAGGCTTCTTCAAATAGGGGGAGATTGTTGGGTATTGTATCCACAATGTACCTGATTTGAAGAAGCCCCTGTACAAGCTAAGGTAAATAAACAATGTATTTGATGAAATATTTCTAGTTGTGCTTGCAGTTATTCCATGCTAGGTACACACCAATGTCAGGGTGCAGTGGGTCAATATACACGGGTCTGTGCAACGTAATCCCTCGTTGAGCAGATCAGTGTGTTGGCCTACGTGTACTCTCTCTATTAGGGTGTACTTAATTTCAAGTACAGGGCTATGATAAAGCTAGAGCAGACATGGAGCAAGGATGGGCCAAAGACCATCTCACGGGCTGAAAGACGATATACGAAAAAGAGCGGCCGACTAACCCTAATCTCGCGAACTTGCTCCGCCTCCGTCGCCGCAGCCGATCACCGAAGTCGATCTCGATCTCCTCCAGATCCTCGGTGATAGAAGCCAAGTCCTGCACAGCGTCTCACGTGTCTATCCAGAGATCTTTTGTCTCTTGATTTGAGATAGGGAAATCTTTCCCCGTCCGAATCGATCGAGACGATCGATCCTCGTGTGACCGTTGGTAGACCTTGCCGACTTCGCTAAGAAGATTGGATCTCCAGTGCTTTGCTGCTATTTTCAGTTGCCGCCACCAACACCGAGAGCCTCGCCGCCGCTCGTCGCCGCCGCCGGTCTCGGGGAGATTCTCTCCAAGTGAGGTCTAGGGTTGTGGACTCTTCGTTGACTTCAAGAACACGTCGTCAAACGAAGAGGGACACCTTAATCTCCATACGTTGTTTGTATTTCTTACAAGCTATTTTCAATTCTTTGTAAAGGACCGATTGGTCTCTAGTTGTAGGGTTGGGTGCAACCCGTGTTGTGGGAGTGTTGACTCCTACGTGTGGAAGGGTTCCTTCCGTTAGTGCAAGGATTGGATTTCAATCCTTTTGGTGAAGTGACCGAGTCGTCCCTGGTTGTGAGATAGGTTGAAGGGGGAAAGTGGACGTACCCAAATCGGGGAACCACTATAAATTGCTTGTGTACTTTTTGTGCTGTGTTGTTTTGTTTTCTTGTGCAGGTAAAACCTTAATTCTGCAAATACGCTGAAAAGACACCTATCCCCCCATAGGTGTAAGTAGTTGACACTAGGTGGACTTTCAGATGCATACCCTAAGTTCTATGTATGCAGGTGGTTACTTGTTACACTGATTAGACAGGTTGTCTAAGTAATAATGACAGGTGGACACATGGAAGAATACTGAAAAGACAGAAATTTGTCTAAGTCCACAGGCATTGAGTGAAGATAGTTCACTCAATGCTAGATGGCCTTAAGCATTGAGTAAAGACTCGGTAGTCAAAACCTTAGCATTGCCAAGGAAGAAATCTGGCTAACTCCAAAAGCATTGAGCGAAGACAGATCACTAAACGCCTAGAGCCAGAAGCATTGAGCAATGCTCAAGCAGTCAAAGCCGCAGAGAATCTATCAAGAAATTTGGCCAAGTCCAGAAGCTTTGAGTGAAGGCAATTCACTTAACGCCATGCAGAAAAAGCGTCGACAGAACCTAGTTCAGTCAGAGCTGCATAATTTGTTGACACAAAATTCTGTCTAAGGATAGGAGCATTGAGTGACGTCAACTCACTCAACGCCTATTCGACAGAAAATCTTTCTAAGGATAGAAGCGTTGAGTGAAGGCTATTCACTCAATGCCTCTTCAACAAAACATGTTAAGGTAGAAAGCGTTGAGTGAAGACAACTCACTCAACACCTCTATATAGAGAAAATCAGTTAAGTCCAACTGCATTGAGTGATAAAGGTTCACTCAACGCCTAATCAGTTAGACCTCAAAAGTCTATATTCATTGAGTAATGTCAACTCACTTAATGCTAGAGTTTGCAAAAAACTGACCAAGTGTTTTGGCGTTGAGTGACAAGCCTTCACTCAAGGCCTATGCTGAATTGTCTGAATTCGACTAAGTCAACAGGTGCTGACGTCAACATAAAATCAAATGTTGCGGGAAGTAAATAGTACACGACAAATGACGCTGCTTGTCTGGTGCACAACATTTAATGCAAAAGTAGAGCTGCAACTACTAACTCTAGGTGGGCCCAATACTCAAAGAGTTGTTGGACGACGAGATAGAAAAGACGAGATCAAAGAAGAAGAATTTAACTTTTGGAAAGTGCCGAACTTCATCTTCTTCCTCTCAACTGAGTTGCAGAGCTTGGAGAAGTAGTTCATTCTTCTGATCTGAAAGTTCAAGAAAGATAGTTGCTAATATTTTGATCTTCAACACCAAGTTCAGAGATCTTTCTCTCTGAGTTAGAAGTTGTAGCACAAGCTAACCCTAGCTACAGTGTCTTAACAGCCCTAGTAGAACTACTTCTGAAGATACATTCCTGAAGCTGTGAAGAAAGAAGGACTGAGCCATCTCAGTTCAGGAAGAGAAAGACACTAGTTTATTTCTCTGGTGTCTTACATCAACAACAACCATTTTATTTTGTAGGATCTTAACATATCTGAGTTGTAAGCCTAAATCATAAAGGTTTAGTGGTAGGGCCTGTGTGCCTGAGGTAGGATCCTTATGTGGATCTGAGTTGTAGGGCCCTTATGCCTGAGTTGTAGGATCTGGTTCTGATCTGAGGAAGGAGAGTCATTCTCTCAGAGTTGTAGGGCTATCCTCCTAGCCTGAGTTGTAGGAATTTGAGAAAAGTCCGAGGTATGTGATCTGTGGATCACTGAGGTGTTGGAGCTTTGCTTGCTCTGAGTGGTAGGGCTTGGGCCTGAGTGTAGGACTTGGAGGGGTCTTAGAAATCTTGAGGGATTTGAGTTATAAGCTCATTGAGCTGTGTTTAGAGAAGTTGTTTTATCTAATAATCTGTAAGAAAGGTGTGAGGAATAGTTGATGTACCCAAAATCTGGGGAACCACTATAAATTGCTTGTGTGCTGGTTGTGTATTCTTGAAAGCCAACATAAAATAAATCAAAACACACCAAAGAATAGGGAAAGTTTAAAAAGATCTAAAAACCTATTCACCCCCTCTAAGTGATTAGCTACTCTTGAAACTAAAGACTTTCAAGTGGTATTAGAGGGAGGTTGCTCAAAAAGAACTTAATAGCTGAGTTGATCTCCAAAGAGTAGCAAAGAATATCCTTATGGGTTCAGGAGAGAACAATAAGGAGTTGGGCACCATGAAGCTTCCAATCTGTAGGAAGGAGAACTTTGGTATCTGGTAGGAAAGGGTAAGATTATTTATGGAGGCATCAGACCACATGATTTTCATTACTGTAAAGGAAGGACCATTCATCCCCAAGAAGGTTTCAGTTCTGGATGCCACTATACAGACACCTAAGAAATATTCTGAGATGACCAAGGATGAGATCATTTTGGCTATCATGAACAAAAGGGCACAAAACATATTTTTAGTGTTATTGATGATTCTACATTCTAGAATATTGTACACTGTAAGACTTCCAAGGAAATGTGAGATACTCTGGTTATTTATATGTAAGGAACTAAAGAAGTCATGGATGATAGGAAATCCCTACTTAATCAAGAGTATGAAGCCTTCAGGCAGACCAAGAAAGACAACATAGCTGAATGCTATGAAAAAATCTTTAGAGTGGTGAATGAGCTGAGGACCTATGGAAGGGTATTCAACAACTATGAGCTGAATGACAAGTTCCTCAGATCTCTAACTAGAGACTGGGACACCAAGATATGTGCCATCAGAGAGGTGGCCAAGCTTGCTGAAACTCCTCCATACATATTATTTGGAAAACTGCTCTCCTATGAGATGCATCTATCGGTCAAAAAGGAGGAGACATCCAGCAGAGGTCAAGCCAAGTAAAAGACCGTGAACTTCAAGGCAGAGGGTTCCTAGAAGAGCAAGGAGAGGATTGCCTCTTCCCCAAGAAGCATGCTGATTCAGACAGTTCTGAGTCAAGTTCATCTGATAGCAACATGTCAAATGGTGAGTTTGCTGCCTTCTCAAGGCAGTTCCAGAAGATGATGAAGAGGAAGAAGTGGCGAAACATGCCTTTCTCCTCCTCTCATCATAAGAAGGAACACAACAAGGCTGAGAAGAAGTTCCCCAAGGGAGACAGGTATGACACTAAACCCAGTAAATAGTTTTCTTCTAATATTGTTTGTTACTGTTGTAGCAAGAGTGGGCATGTCATTGCTGATTGCCCAGTCAAGAGGAAAGAGCAGAAGAAATCTGAGAAGAAGAAGCGCCAACACCAACACAAGGGCAAGAAGGAAAGGTCCTTCATTGTTTAAAAGGAGAAGAGCTGGAGTCAGAGTGACTCAGCTTCTTCTGATTCTGAAGAAGAAGAAGCCTATATAGGGCTATTTGTTGTTATTGCTGATAAAGATGAAGACTATCCTACTACAAGGATAGATATCAGGGCCCCTTTATCACACTCAGAAAGTGATGCTAAGGTGGATGAAGATGACAGTGTCTGCTATGGTCTTATGGCCATGACAGATGAAGAATCCAGCCAGGATCAGCCTGGTCCAGATAAGGTATATTAGCTGTCCAACTCCTCTTCTTATTCAGACTATAAGACTAGTCCCAATTCTGATGCATTTTCATCCGGTGATGAAGATAGGTCAGAATCTGAGGAAGATGTCAATCAATTGATTGACAAGTATGATGCTCTTCTAGATGCTTTGAAGAGAAGCAAGAGGCTGACCAAGAAATAAGCTGAGGAAATTATCTCCCTACTGCTAGCTGCTTCCCTACAGTCTAACTTAACATCTTTGATGGATCAGAAGATGAGGGAAGTCAGCCAACTGAAGGCAATCACAATCATCTAGATTGGGACCATTAGCCCCAAGAACATAATCATAATGGATCTTGAAGATAAGATCCAAAGGGAGAAAAGAATTATGGATAAATATTCAATTCCCAATATATTGTTGCCCCTGGTAGACTCCTTCTCATATCAAAAGGATAAGAGGGGTTTGGGATTCAAGGGGAACTTTAGAGTTTGCCAATCCAAAGGGAAAGGCAAAACCCCAATTCAGCCTCCCATCTCTTTTGAGAAATTTGTATTACCATCAAACATGTATGGCCAAGAAAGTATCTATAGTCACTGGTTGAATGGAAGATCCACAAGTGCGAACAAAACTATTCACAACTATGGTGGAAGGTATGGCAAGGGGATGAGTTTTTTTAAGGCCCCATGTGAGAAAATTAAGATGTCCCATCATGGACAATTTGTCTTTGGTACCCCAGCCCCCTCACTCAAAAATAAGGCAATGACACGTGATCAAGCTCTTCTAGCAAGCTCTCAGTCCATAGGTAAGTCAGTCAGAAAGCCTGACTTGGATATCTCTTATGCCATCAACAACTTGTCTACTACAAAGAAAACAACTGTTAGTGGTATTCAAAGGAAGCCAAGTACATCTATTGACTGACTTACTTTCAGTTAGATCCTTGCTGAGAGAAACTTGAAGAGGGTTGCTGCTCTCCCTTCTGAACAGATAGCTGTTAGGATGTCCACAAGTGCAGTTCAAAAGAGGAGGTACAATATCCATGAGTGTTGGCATTGTGGTAAAGTGGGTCACTTTGCCATAGATTGCTGGCACAATCCAAATGTGCCTAGGGCAAGAGTTAGCCTTCCTTTCTGAAAAGCTGTAGGTAGACATGTTCAATTTCAGACTAACATGCACCAAGGACCCAAACCATCTTGGGATCCTAAGGTTACCTAAATTATGTTTTGTAGGATAGTCCAAGCACCCATACTCCTATATACATGATACTTGGACAGTGGATGTTCTAGGAATATGACTGGAACAAAATGTCACTTGAAGGAGTACACTCCTATGAAGAATGGATCTAAAGTTATCTTTGGAGGTTCAGACAGAGGAGTCACTAAGGGATATGTTATGATTACTAATGACATAGTCTCAATCTCAAAAGTGGCTTATGTGGAAGGGTTACAACACAACTTAATTAGCGTAAGTCAATTGTGTGATCTTGACTATGTCATTGTATTCCACAAGGATGAGTGTCAAATTAAGAGGTTAAGTGATCAAGAGGTCATCTTGACAGGCACTATGAGTGGAAATGTTTATTGTTTAAACTTTATATACTTAAGTAAAGACTCTCCTATATGTCTAGTTGCTAATGAGAAAGTCTTATATTGTGCGTAATGGCACAAGAGACTATCTCACTTGAATTATAAGACTATAAGGAAGCTCTTCAGTGAAGAGCTAGTTAAGAATGGTCCCAAAATGAAATGCACTAAGGAGGGCATTTGCTCTGCATGCTAAAGGGGCAAGCAGACCAAAGCTTCCTTTAAGAGCAAGGGGGCCAAGGACTCTCTGAGGTGTTTGTACCTCCTACATATGGACTTGTTTGGTCACATGATAGTTCATAGTCTAGGTAGGAAAATATACACACTTGTAATAATTGATGACTTCTCCAGGTTTTCTTGTGTCTTCTTCTTGAAAAAAGTCTGAAACCCTTGACATCTTCAGGACCTTTATCAAGCAAATTCAGAATGAATTAGACAGTTCTGTGGTCAAAATCAGAAGTGACCATGACACTGAATTTCAGTATGATGTCATGACAAAATTCTATGAAGCGCAAGGGATTCTCCAAGAATTTTCTTCTCCAAGAACACCCCAGCAAAATAGGATAGCTGAGAGGAAAAACAAAACTCTCATAGAATTTTGAAGGACACTACTAAGTGACACATCTCTCCCAGAATACTTTTGGGCTGAGGCAGTACATACTGCATCTCATGTCCTGAATAGGGTTTCTGTCAACAAATATCACAAGAAGACTCCCTATGAGACCATGAAAGGCAAAAACCAAACATTGCCTATTTCAAGATCTTTGGTAGCAAATGCTATGTGCTTAACAATGGGAAGTCATATCTGACTAAGTTTGCTGCCAAATCCTATGAAGGAATATTTGTTGGGTACAATAACCAGAGTAAAGCATATAGAGTCTATAACTTGAAAAATTAAGTTGTAGAAGAGTCTGTAAATGTAGTCTTTGATGAATCTTCTATGATTAAGAGTGAGTTGTCTAGCTCCTCATCTAGATCTATATGTATAGAATAGGTAATGGACAAGCTAACCATCAAGGATGCTCCTCCTACTGCCCATTATGAAGATGAGGGAGTATGTATTTCAGATGGAGGACAAAGCACACATGATGTGGATGAAGAACAGCAGGATCCAACCATTGAAGTCAATGATGCTGAAGAGAGATTGCCTCTAGTAGCTAGACATCTAAAGGATCATCCCAGACATTAGATAATTGAAGATGTCAACCAAGGGGTTACAATAAGGAGCAAAAGTATGAACATAGCTATATACTCCAGCTTTTTGTCTTAGATTGAGCCCAAGAGATTTGAAGATGCAAGCATAGACCAATATTGGATTGTGGCAATGCAAGAGGAACTGAACTAGTTCAAGAGATGTAAGGTCTAGAAGCTGGTTCCCAAACCATAAGGTCATAACACCATTTGAACCAAGTGGATCTACAGGAACATGTTGGATGAAAATGGTGTTATAATTAAGAATAAAGCTAAACTGGTGGCCAAGGGTTATAGACAAGAAGAATGTATTGATTTTGATCAAATTTTTGCCCTAGTAGCTAGATTAGAAGCCATCACATTGTTCCTTGCATATGCTACCCACAAGGGATTCAAAGTCTACCAGATAGATGTTAAGCCAGCCTTCCTAAATTATGACTTAAAAGAAGAAATTTATGTTGAGCAGCCATCAGGTTTTATTATTCCTAACTCTCCCGATCATGTGTATAGACTTAGAAAGGCTTTGTATGGGTTGAAACAAGCCCCTAGGGCATGGTATGAGACCTTATTTACCTTTTTTATTGAGAATAAATTCTCAAGGGGAAAGATAGACAAAACTCAATTCCTAAGGGAATCCAAGGGTAAGATCATACTAGTCCAAATTTAGGTAGATAACATAATCTTTGGGTCTACTGATGATAACCTTTGCAAGAAGTTTGTCAAACTTATGCAAGGGAAATTTGAGATAAGCAGTATGGGTGAGCTCAAGTACTTCTTGGGCCTCCAAGTAAGATAGTCTGAGGATGGTTTATCCATCTCTCTGTCTAAGTTCACTAGAGAGTTAATTAAGAAATTTGGTATGGAGAGTGACTCCATAATGAAAAATCCCATGGGGTCTAATATATTAATAGACAAGGATGAAACAGGGAAACCTGTTGATGAAACCATGTATAGAGGCATAGTTAGCTCCCTCCTTTATCTTACTGCAAGTAGGCCAAACAATATGTATGCTACATGTATTTGCGCTAGATACCAGACTTGCCCTAATGAGTCTCACTATTCTACAGCTAAAGGAATTCTGAGATATCTTAAGGGCACACAAGATCTTGACCTATGGTACCCTAGAAATAGTGATTTTGAGCTAACTACATATTTAGAAGTAGATTATGCAAGCTGTAGAGAAGATAAGAAAAGCACATCTAGCTCATGTTAGTTCTTGGGTGGAAGACTTGTATCTTAGAGCAGCAAGAAGCAAACTAGTGTGCAATCTCTATTGCTAGGAATCCTGTCTCTCACAACAGGACTAAGCATATAGAGATTAGGTATCACTTCATTATAGAGCATATGGAGAGTGAAGACATCGGTCTTGAATTTGTCCCCACAGATAAGCAAGTGGCTGACATCTTCACTAAGCCACTAGATGAAGCAAAATTTAACACCTTCAAATTTGAATTGGTTTAGCTCAGCTTTAGTAGCTCTCCATATAGTTTTTTCTTATTGCAGGTAGTTTTAATCCCTGCAGGATAAATAAAAGAGAACTAGACTAAGTGTCCAGGCATCGAGTGCACTGAGACAAGATCTGACATCATGTGCACTGAGTCTAAGTGCTCAGGCATTGAGTGCGTTGAATGAATTACAAGCGTCGAGAGTGTCGAGTTCACTCAACGCAAGCTCCTAGTGAGTCTATTTTGCGGATAAGTATCAGAATCAATCCTAGCCGTTAATCATTTCTTGATCATAAACAGGTACGCGCCTCTCCACCTTCTAAAATTAGAAATCACTATAAATAGAAGGCTATGTGTGTAAAGAAAAATACATTGTTCCTCGCCATTCTTTGCTCCTTTTGACGAATCGACGAAAGCTTGGAATATCTTCATCAATTCGCAGAATACATGGCGTCGAAAGGGTTGAATTTCTTGTTTGAGGGTTCAGAGCTGGTGCAAAATGGATTCTAGGATGTTGTTGGGTATTGTATACACAATAACATAGATTTGTATGAAGTCACCCTTGAACTAAGATGAATTAAGTTGTATTTGATATGTTGTTTAAGTTATGTGTTCGCAAGACTTATTATCAAGTGTAGATCAATGTCAGTCTACAGTGGGTCACTAAACACAGGACCATACAATGTAATCCCTCATTGTGTGATCCATGATGTTGACTCATGTGTAGCCTCTCTAGTGGGATACACTTTATTTACAAGCACTAGGTTTGTTGGAGAAATACATGTTGCTGATTCCATTGAAGAAAGGAAAATTTTCATAAACCAAAATTTTCTAAGTGTTTCACTCAAGTAGAATTCTAGTACTCAAGTAGAATATTTAGTTGTACTCGAGTTAGACTAGTCTGGATTTCGAGTAAAGGAAATGGATCTCGAGAAGTTTGAATCTAGTTCTCGAGAGGCCAAGTCCATTACTCGAGTAAACTTCTTCTCTTTCTCGAGTTGACAGATTTCCTTCTCAGAAATTTTCTAAGTAAAGTACTCGAGTAGTTATATTGATTACTCGAGTAGTTCAAGATTGTCTCGAGTAACAGAAGTCAAGCAATCGAGTTATATTTCTAGTTCTCGAGTAGTGAAGTTCCAGTACTCGAGTAGTCTATCTACTTCTTGAGAAGTCTAGATCTAGTACTCGAGTAACCCATTTTCTTTCAAGAATTTTATCCAAGTCTTTTTCTCGTGAAGTTCTTTTCCACTTCTCGAGTAACATTTCTAGCACTCGAGTAATCCTCATTCCACTCGAGTGATAATGAATTTTGTCCTGAAATTTCCTGAAGTGCTTCTTCTCGAGTAGTCTAATATTGTCTTCTCGAGAACCCGTTTTAGTACTCGAGTAGTTCTTCCTTAACTCGAGTAATTCAGTCATCTTTTCAGAAAATTTTGCTAAGTCCTTACAGACGTGGTTTTCAAATGACTTGACGTGATTGGTCCACGTGGGCGTCATTAATGATAATTATGACCATTAGGGAGATCTTTTAAAAGGTCTTGTCATTTCGACTAACCCTAAGTGTGTAAAAGAAATATTCTAAGAATTCTGAATCGCAATTCTCTTTCCTAATCGGAAGTCGTTGTCGCTCATCATGCAAATCGCCAAGGGATTTTGTTCAAGAAGATTCAGACCAGTCTGTTGAATCCCTAGTTGGATTTGGTCTTGGTTCACTAAATTAGGCTGATTCTGACCCACCTTATATAGTTAGGGTCAAGTCTAGCAATCCTAGAGTTTAGGCTAAGTCATTAAGTTCAACCTTCTTGGACTAGCTAGCAGAGGACCTCAAAAGACTCAGACTTAGAAGAATTCAGAGTTCAGAATATCAGTTCGAAGTTCTTCGAACTCAGCTCGACGAACTCAGAGTTATCTCTCTGAGCTGAGCTCGACGATATTCGAGCTCAGGTCGACGATCGATTCTTTTAGACAGATTCTCAGCTCGACAAACTCAGAGCACATAATTGGCAAGTTATTCTCTGAATACAGTTCGTAGAGCTCAGGTTGACAAACTGGAATTCTTAGGTCGACGATCTTGGAACTCAGGTCGACGAATTCCGTTCAGAGGTCGATAATTTCTGTCCGCTCAAGAATGAGAAGTTTTCTCTGATTTCTGTCCCTTACTTTCTATATTATTTAGCAGTAATATTCCTGAGTAATTAATGCTCATATTTCCCTAAATATAGCCGTTATTGACAGCATTAATTATGGTCTTCATCAGGATAATTACTTGCTTATTTTATTAGGGACAGTTGGGGAAACTCATTTAAGTCATATTCCAGCAGTTTGTATTCTCCAGATCTTTCAGCAATTAATGCCAGCTTTTCAAATTCAAAGGAGAATATTTTTGATTACAGAATATAAAAAGAGATTCTCTTTTTCAAAAAAAAAGGGACACACAAGGCAAGAACATTGCAGAGGTTTTCAGAGAAGAGAATTTTTACAGATACACACAAAAATATAAAGAAGAAGATCTGCTTCTTCTCAATGCAGAAATACATCCTATTCTTTTCCTTATTCATACCAAAAAGACTGAAGAAGAACATTCATCACAAATCAAGATTCTTCTTCATCTTCAAATCCTGGAATCTTTAGATACATCTATTCAACATCTGTCTACTAGATTCCTGGACATTGACAAGATAAGGCTGAAGACCTACACCCTGAAGCAAACTTCCAATTTTCTTGAACCATTCAACATCTCAGGGGGAGCTTTGTCAACATCAAGATCCACTAGTCTTCCCTGTTGATTAGAGAAAGAGAAGACACCATCACCTCCTCTCACCTCCTATAAAAGGGTTTTAACTTCCTTCAAAAGTTAACCAATTGGTTGTCAAGTCTCCTGATCATAAGACTTGGTTGGTTTTTGGGCACCTGATCAAAAGTCTAAAGGGTTGTTATATCTCACTACAAATAGATATTGTGGTGGCAATCACCTGATCAAAACCTATTAGTGGATTCCTACCAGGGTGGTAGAAGAGTGGATGTACCTAGTTGGAGAACAACTATAAAACTTCTTGTGTTGTCTGGTTGCCTTTTTTTCTTTCTATACTGTGCTGTGTTACTTTAACTAGTTCTTTTTATATAATATTTATTATCACTTATTTTTATTGCTAGATAATCAAAACAATCATAAGATTTTAAAAACACTCTATTCAACCCACCTAGAGTAAGTTAGATCTATCCCCTCCTTTCAATTGGTATTAGAGGGTTGTTTTCTTGGTTGAACAAGGTAACACTTGAACCAACATATCTTTCTTAGATCTAAATCTCTTTAGCTTATTTCTTATAGCATGACACAGAACAAGGATTATACAAGCACTAGACCTCTAGTATGTAACTTGAACAAGTTTGTTATCTGGAAGGCAAGAATCAAATTGTATATGAACTCTATTGATGAAGACATCTTTAATTCTATTTTGACAGGACCACCAGTTCCAGTGGCATAATCTACTACCAGTTCCAGCACTCATGCTGTTCCACCACCTGAGTGAACAGATGCACAAAAGAAGGCCAAGATAGCTGATGCAAAGGCCATGAATATTTTGGCTCAGGTAATGTTTGATGACATCTTCCAAAAAGTGGCAGAATGCACTTCAACTAAGGCCATCTGGGATTCTCTAAACCAGATGGTTGCTAGATCTGCAGATGAGAGGAAAGAAAGAAGATCAAATCTCATCTCTCAATATGAGAACTTCAAGAAAGAAGAAGTAGAGTCAGTGAGTGACATGTATAACAGACTCAGCTCAATCATCAATGAGCTAAAAACCCTTGATAAGGACATAACACTCACTGAGGTCAATGATAAAATCCTCATGTTCTTCCCTAGCTCATGGGATTCAAGAATCTAACCTATCAAGGAAGGCAGAAGTCTTTATGAGATTTCCACAGAATATCTATTGGGAAAGCTCAAGTCTTATGAGCAGTCGATTAAGTCTAGAGAGGCTGCAGAGCAGAAGACTCCTTCATCAGGAAGAAAGGAGCAAAGTATTACCTTTAAAGCTAATGAAGAATCAGAAGCCCTAATAGTAAATGAAGAATTCCTAAGTCACTTAGCCAAGAGATTTTACAAGATGGGCAAGAGGGATTTCAGAAGAAAGTCATCAAGACAAGATGACAATCCCAGGTATGACAAAAAACCTACTAAGGAAATTGTGTGTTTTGGGTGCAGGAAACCTGGACATATCATATCTGAGTGTCCAGAGACTCAGAAGAAGGATAAAAGAAGAGAAAAGGAGACCAGGATGAAGCATTATAGCAAGCCTTCCTCCAACAAGCATAAAAGAAAGGAGAAAGGTTTTGTTGTTGAAACCTTGAGTGACATTGAAGAAGAATCTTCATCTTCCAGCCCCTGTGAAGATGGAGAGGAAGCTAAAGCAAAGGAAGTTTACTTGATGACTATTGATGCATCAGGCAACATCTCAGAAGCTGAGCAGTCAGATAGTGAAGAACCTCTATCTGAAGAGGATCAGGTATTATCTTCTTTTGATTTTGATTCAGATGAATTTAAAACTGAATTTAAATCTTTATGTTTTGAATTAATAAATTCTGAAAAAGTAATTAAGCAACTTAGAGAGAAATTAAATGAACAAGAAAACCTGCTTTTAGAAAATAACAAATTAAAGGATGAAATCACTTTAGCTAATGAACAAATTATAAAATTAAAGAATGAATTATCTAAGGCTAGGCAACTTAAAGAATCCCTGAATGGGAGAAATATCAAGCTGATGAACATCACAAGCACAGTGAATGCAAGACTCAATGATAAGCTGGGCTTAGGTGCTTCATTAAGCCAACCCCCACTGATTCAGAAAAACATTTTATCAACTCCTATAAAATTTGTTTCTGAAAAGGGAAAAGAGAAAATAGAAGATAACAATGTTAAGCAAATAGAACTTAAGCACAAGAGTAAGAAAAATAAAATGAGTAAGAAAAATCTTAACCAGAACAATGTTCAGCAGATTTCGTCGAACTCAGATCGACAAAATGTGTCCAGTTCGTCGAACTTAAGTCGACGAACTCCGAACGCAAACTTTTACTATAACTATTCTCTGAACTGCGATTGACGAAACCAGTATGGTTTGTCGACCAGAGATCGACGAAATTGGGGCCCAAAAAATGAATACCTTCATTCTCTGAGTAGAGTTCGACGAACTCATCCCCGTTCATCAACCTCAGATCGACGAACATACCAAAATTCGTCGACCCCAATTTATAATAATAGAAATTTTAATTCCAATAGGATTTTTAATCAACCTAGACAAAACATTAATCCCTTTAACCAATGGATAATTACACCTAGAAGATAACATCCTTTAGGTTACAAAAGTCAACCTGAATATTCATATATTTCCAGCTTTAGTTATGTAAATTAACAAGGACCCAAGGTAACCTGGGTCAAGAATATCTAATCTATTTTTGTGCAGGTGAAAGACTATCCTACCACAGAGGAACAGTGGTATCTAGATAGTGGTTTTTCAAAACATATGACTGGCAGCAAGGACAATCTATCCAACTACAAGTCCAAGCTAGGTCCTAAAGTTGTTTTTGGTGACTCCAACTATGGCCAGACTAAAGGCTATGGAGATATAAAGATTGGAGTTGTCACATTCAAGAAAGTAGCTTATGTAAGTGGATTAAAGCACAACCTGATTTCCATTTGTCAACTCTGTGATAAAGGGTTTCATGTATCTTTTGATAATCCTCTTGCATTATTTCTTCTGTTGATAATAAGATTTTTTTAACTAGATCTAGAGTATGAAACATTTACATAGTAAATTTTAAGTCTGCTAGGTCTAAAATACGTCTGTTCAACCAAATTAATAATAAAAATGAACTTTAGCATAAGAGATTAGGTCATGTTAACTTAAAATATATTGCTAAGCTATCTAGGGACAACCTTGTTAGAGGATTGCCTTTTAGTCCCTACAAGAAGGAAAGCCTCTGCAGGGCTTATCAATTAGGAAAGCAAACTAAAAATAGTTTCAAAGCCATTAATAAAAGTGATTCACCTAGGATTTTATATTTACTCTACATGGATCTTTTTGGACCCATTGCTGTACAAAGCCTTGGAGGGAAATCTTATACCTTAGTGATTGTAGATGACTTCTCAAGATTCACTTGGGTGTTCTTCTTGAGGAACAAGTCATATAACTTCAAGGTTCTTACAGATTTTCTTAAGAGCATAAGGATTGAGTACTCTACTCCAATTGCATTGATCAGAAGTGATCATGGTTCTGATTTTGAGTCTCTTCCTATGTAAAGATTCTGTGAGGAGGAAGGTATCAGACATTGTTTCTCTGCTCCCAGAACTCCTCAACAAAATGGGGTAGCTGAAAGGAAAAACATAACACTAATTGAAGCTGCAGGCACATTTCTTGCAGATGCTTACTTTACACTATCCTTTTGGGCAGAGGCTGTAAGCACATCAAACTATGTCATGAATAGGAGTTTGATACATAAGCTTAAGGGCAAGACTCCCTATGAATTACTTAAAGGGAAGAAACCTAAAGTAGACTTCTTTAAAATTTTTGATTGTATTTATTCCATTTACAATAATGATAAGAAATATATTAGAAAGTTTGAAGCCAAGACTGCAATGTGAATTTTTCTAGGATATTCCCAAGTCAGCAAGGCATATAGAGTTTATAATCAATCTACAATGAAAATAGAAGAGTCTATACACATTTACTTTGATGAGACTAACATGTTTTACAAGGAGAAGAACTCTTATACCAGTGAATCTTTGTAGGTACCATATTTGTGTGATCAGTTGAATGAGCTGAATCTCACCGATGAGGCTAATGACCATACCTCTCCACAAAGCTCTGAAGATAGTGAAGATGATTTCACTAAAATAGTTGTTAAACCAACAACAACCCACATAATTCCACAAGAGGAATTAACTCCCCATGCTATTGCTGAACCAACTCCACCAACTGATCCTGTCATACTTAGAGATCATCCTGTATCTCAAGTAATAGGAGACATATCAGTAGGTGTGCAAACAAGACATCAACTCAACCAAGACTTGATGCATGCTTGCTTCATATCTCAAATTGAGCCCCAATCTATAAAAGATGCTGAGCAAGATCCACTCTGGATTATGGCAATGCAAGAGGAGCTCAACCAATTTGAGAGATGTAGAGTTTGGACTTAGTTCCAAGACCCAAAGACTACCCAGTCATTGGAACTAAGTGGGTATTCAGAAATAAACTTGATGCCTGGAGCATTATCATAAGGAACAAGGCAAGGCTAGTAGCTCAAGGCTATAGGCAAGAGGAAGGTATTGACTATGATCAGACATTTGCCCCTGTTGCAAGGCTTGAGGCTATAAGAATCTTCCTTGCATATGCTGCCTACAAAAAGTTCAAGGTCTACCAAATGGATGTCAAGAGTGCATTTCTGAATAGAGAACTCAAAGAAGAAGTATATGTGGAGCAACCACCAGATTTTATCTCTCCAACTAATCCTTCTTATGTTTTTAAATTGCATAAGGCTCTCTATGGTCTAAAGCAAGCTCCAAGAGCTTGGTATGAAACCTTAGCCAGCTTTCTTCTAGAACATCAATTTTCTAGAGGCATTGTAGATAGAACCTTATTTATTAAGCATCATAAAGATAAAATATTATTAGTACAAATTTATGTAGATGATATTATCTTTGGCTCTACTGATTCCAAATTATGCAAAAGGTTTTCTAACTTAATACATTCCAAGTTTAAAATGAGTAGCATGGGTGAACTCTCTACCTTCCTTGGCCTCCAAGTGAAGCAATTGCCTGATGGCATCTTCATATCCCAATCCAAGTATGCTAAGGAGCTAATAAAAAGGTTTGGGATGTCAGATGCCTCAGCAAAGAAAACACACATGGCTATAAATGCTGTGGTTGACTCTGATGAACATGGGAAGCCTGTTGATCAGAAATTATATAGGGGCATTGTTGGGTCCCTGTTGTATCTTACAGCAAGTAGGCCAGACATAATGTTTGTTACATGCCTTTGTGCTAGGTTCCAAGTGAACCCTAAAGAATCTCATCTTATTTTCCTTAAAAGAATTTTAAGATATATAAAGGGTTGCCCAAATCTAGGACTCTGGTATCCAACTGAGTCAGAATTTGAGTTGACTGGATACTCAGATGCTGACTTTGCTGGATATAGAGTGGACAGGAAGAGCACATCAGGAATATACCAGTTCCTTGGTGCTAGGCTTGTCTCTTGGTTTTGCAAAAAACAAACATCTGTGTCTACCTCAACTACTAAAGCTGAATACATAACAGTTGGGAGTTGCTGTTCACAGATGCTGTGGATTCAAAATCAACTTCTGGATTATGGTATTAACTTAAATAATTCAACCTTACTCTGTGATAATACAAGTGTAATTTCTATTGCAAAGAATCCAGTGCATCATAGTAGAACAAAGCATATAGAAATAAGACATCATTTCATTAGAGATTGTGTCGACAAAAACAAAATTAACCTTGTTTACATCTACACTGATTTGCAAAGATCAGACATCTTCACCAAACCCCTGGATGAGAGGAACCATCTGTTTTTTGTGAATCTGCTAAGCATGATAAATGGAGAAGGTTTAATTTAATTTTTGTTCTAAGTTCAACAATCTGGGCATTTTTCGTCGAACGGAGATCGACGATCTATGACCTCTTCGTTAAGAGTTCATCGACCTGCGATTGACGATCTCTTATTAGGAAACCATTCGTCGAATGGAGATCGACGATCGGTGAACTCAGCCCAAGAAACCTTCGTCGACCTAAGCTTGATTATATTTCTCTTAGAAGTAACTTTCGTGGACCTGTGTTCGATGATCTTGCTTCTGAAAATATTTCGTTGAATTGAGATCAACGAACTATTTTCCCTCCTCTTTAGACTGAGATCGATGAACTTTCCGCATTCATTGACCTCAGATCGAAGATTTTTTTTTGTTGCAGGAAGGAGCTCACTGTTTTATATTCTGAAAACCTTATATTAGGTTTTATTCTTGGAGCTCAATTCCACGCTTTCAGAACTCTTCTGCACTTGATCTTTCTCATTTCTTTTGTAGGCGATTTCAGAAAGCAATGGCGATTCCAGCAAGCACTCTCTTTGGCATGAAGTATGATACTAGTTCCAACATTGATTTTGATTCCTTTGGTCACACAGACAAAATCTTCACGAATATTCTTCAGTTGTTTGAAGATCAGAAATTGAAGCAGTTTATGACTACAAAGATCAAGTTGCCAGCTTCCGAGATCAAGGAATGGGTCTACACATCAACTTCATCTGATACAGAGATGATAGGATCAATTTTCAGAACACAGGTTTCTCTCTCTCCTGCTGTTCTTTCTGATATATTTGGATTTGAGAATGGGGTAGATGATCTTGAAATGGATAGTTCTGATTTTGATGAGATGTTGATAAGAATGGGTCACTCCGAGGGAAACCCTAATAAGCTGCTGAAGAAGAACTTGTCTATTGAATACAAGTTCTTAGCTGATGTAGTAGGCAAGGTCCTACATGGAAAACACACTGCCCATGACTAAATCACAAGGCACCAGTTTTTGGTGATGAGTGCCTTGGTTGATAAGAAAAAGATTAACTGGGGACAGGTTCTATTTGACTTGATTAGGAAGAAAAATTCTAAGAAGGAAGTTTGTTTTGCAAGAGTATTGGGAATTTTTTTGCAGGTTAGGGCTAATGACTTACTAGTCTCCCTGACAGTATACATTAATGCCTCTAAGAGGTTGACATCTGTCCTCTTTAGTAGATGGGAGAGGACAATTTCCAAGCCATCCAAGGCTTCCTTCTCTTCCTCAAGACCTTTTGAGAGTACCAGGGCTTCTCCAACCACTCCTCACCCTGCTGAAGATGTTTCCAATCCACCTCCACCTCCAACTCAATAACCAAAACCTTCTCAACTTCACACACCTTCAACAACCCTCCAACATACATACACATCTCAAGACCATCCACCAACACCTCCTGCTTCCCTAGTCCATCTCTCTTCACCAGTTCAATCACCAGTACATCAACCATCTCTTCATGCTTCTCCAGGATATCATCCAACTTCTCCTCCATCTCCACATCCAACCCATCTAGACAACATTATATCATCCATCAATTTTGACTTGCTCTCACCTCATCCATCTCCACAAACACATCATACTCCCTCATCATCTTATTCACCTTCATCCTCTCACACTCAGCATGAAACCATGACTGATTCTATTCCTCTCACTGATTCTATTCCCATCATCCCCCCATCTATATCCACTCAAACCCCTCCTGAGTTAATGGACATAGATTCTCCCTCCATTGTCTCCATCCTAGAGCACGTCACTCCAGTCATAAAATAACTCATATCAGAGGCTATTTCACCTCTTGCTGCCTTCATTTCATCTCTTGATGCCCTACTTTCTGCCTCCTCTGTCCCTCCTTCTTAACTAAGGGGCCTGGTTCCATTACTTACTGAAACTAGGCAGGGAGAGATACTCGATGAAGAAGCAGCTACAGCAGTAGTAGAAACAGTTTCAGCAGTAGCAGAAATAGTTTTGCAGATAGTTTAGGTCACAACAACAGATGTACAGATGGCTACAGAAGCTGAAATAATTGATTCTAATATGTTAAATGCAGATGAGCAAGTTGCTCCCATAGAATTTGTGACTGTTGGTGATTGTTATATCAATCCCAAAGTATACATCCTTAAATTATTACATTCTTTCAATAAAATTTATATGAATTCTTTTCTTCCAGCAGTAAAGCCATCTTTGGCTATAGTGTGCTACACTCCTCCCATAAGTCCTGAAAATGTTAATCAACTGAAGGCAATTTTTGCTGTTAACATGGTTGTGGAACCCTCAAGCCCAACCTATATGATGGATTATAGTCCAATCCCTAATCTAGATGATTTAATTACTCAAGATGTAGCCCAAGAAGTTGCACAGATTCAGAATGATCCTGAGCTGAATGATTTCCTGGTTGCTGACAAAGATATAAAAGATTATCAGATGATTACTGAGAGTATTGCTCCACCTACAGTTGTTGAACCTCAAGCACTTCCTCTGGATGAAAGACAAATCTCAAAGGAAACTTTGAAAGAGATAGATGCATTATATGATAACTCTCAAAGTTCTTCTGATGATGACATAGATGATGACTCTGATGGATCTGATTATCCTAAATCTAATAAGAAAGCTACAAAGAAGAGAAAAGTGGTTCCTAAGGCTGCTCCAAAGCCAAACCCCACTCATGACACCCCTTACTACATCCTGAACAAGATTATTCCATACCTAGGGATGCCTCAGTGGATGTGGCTATCCATGAATGACCAGAAAGGAAGGAAGAAGAGAAGGAGGTACAGGTCTCCTCCTAAGCAATTTAGGAAATACCCTCCTCCTCCTCCTCCATCTTCAGGTGCCTCTGGCAATATATCTCAAAGATCTGCTCTAGTTACCAAAACTTATCAGAGATATTCCAGGCAGGGCAGTCAACAACATTCTTCTCAAAGTCATCCTCCTCCAGATTCAGTCAAGAGAAATCCTACAGACTCTGTTGATGAATCACAACAGGACTCAAGTCCAAAAAGGCTAGAATCTCCTCCAATTCTCTTTATAGATCCGAAACAGGAGAATTCAGCTAGAATGGCCAGATTTTATGAGCTGATAGGACTTTCACAAATTAACAAAGTCAAAGCTGAAGGAAAGGATCCTTCAAAATTCTCTACCATGTCTTCATTCAAAAAAGAAGAACTTAAAAGGTATGCAAAGGTAAATAAATTCTTTAATGTTGATGATTATATGAAATTGTATCTAGAAGCTGTAGTTCCCAGAGAAACATCTCTCAACATCATTGGCACATCAGACATGACAATGTCAAAGAGAGAAGTTGCTGATCCAAACAGAGAAATCATTTTCAAACAGCCTTCTGAGAAGCCAGAGAAAGGAAATCCTAGGCAGAAATAGTGATTTTGTTTGTGTTTTGTTCTTATTTTTGAACTCTATTTTGTTTAATCATGAAGCACCTTATGTAAATATCTGTTGAATTTTTATTTCTGTCAGATATATGTTTTCAAGCTTTATGATTGTTTCTTTTATTTTGCTTTAGTGGCCTCACCTAAATAGGGGGAGATTGTTGGATCCCTAGTTGGATTTGGGCTAGGTTCACTAAATTAGGCTGAGTCTGACCCACCATGTATAGTCAGGGTCAAGTCTAGCAGTCCTAGAGTTTAGGCTAAGTCATTAGGTTCAACCTTCTTGGACCAGCCAGCGGAGGACTTCAGAAGACTCAGACTTAGAAGAATTCAGAGTTCAGAATATCATTTCGAAGTTCTTCGAACTTAGCTTGACGATCGTCGAACTCAGATCGATGAACTCAGAGTTATCTCTCTGAGCTGAGCTCGACGATATTCGAGCTCAGGTCGACGATCGATTCTTTCAGACAGATTCTCAGATCGACGAACTCAGAGCACCGAATTGACAAGTTATTCTCTGAATACAGTTCGCAGAGCTCAGGTCGACGAAATAGAATTCTCAGGTCGACGATCTTGTAACTCAGGTCGACGAATTCCGTTCAGAGGTCGATGATTTCTGTCCCGCTCCATAATGAGAAGTCTTTTCTGATTTCTGTCCCTTACTTTCTATATTATTTAGCAGTAATATTCCTGAGTAATTAATGCTCATATTCCCCTGAATATAGCCGTTATTGGCATCATTAATTATGGTCTTCATCAGGATAATTACTTGCTTATTTTATTAGGGACAGTTGGGGAAACTCATTTAAATCATATTCCAGCCATTTGTATTCTCCAGATCTTTCAGCAATTAATGCCAACTTTTTCAAATTCAAAGGAGAATGTTTTTGACTACAAAATATAAAAAGAGATTCTCTTTTTCAAAAAAAAGGACACACAAGGCAAGAACATTACAGAGGTTTTTAGAGAAGAGAATTTTTACAGATATACACAAAAATATATAGAAGAAGATCTGCTTCTTCTCAGTGAAGAAATACAGTCTGTTCTTTTCCTTGTTCATACCAAAAAGACTGAAGAAGAATATTCATCACAAATCAAGAGTCTTCTTCATCTTCAGATTCTGGAATCTTCAGATACATATATTCAAAATCTGTCTACTAGATTCCTGGATATTGACAAGACAAGGCTGAATACCTACACCATGAAGCAAAACTTCCAGTTTTCCTGAACCATTCAACATCTCAGGGGGAGCTTTGTAAACATCAAGATCCACTAGTCTTCTCTGTTGATTAGAGAAAGAGAAGACACCATCACCTCCTCTCACCTCCTATAAAAGGGTTTTAAATCCCTTCAAAAGTTAACCACTTGGTTTTTAAGTATTCTGATCAAAAGACTTGGTTGGTTTTTGGGCACCTGATCAAAATCCTAAGGGGTTATTATATCTCCCTGCAAATAGATATTGTAGTTGAAGTCACCTAATCAAAACCTATTAGTGGATTCCTACCAGGGTTGTAGAAGAGTGGATGTACCCAGTTGGGGAACCACTATAAAACTTCTTGTGTTGTCTGGTTGCCCCTTTTTCTTTCTGTACTGTGTTGTGTTATTTTAGCTTAGTTCTTTTTACATAATATTTATTATCACTTATTTGTACTGTTAGATAATCAAAACAATTAAAAGATTTTAAAAACACTCTATTCACCCCCTCCCTCTAGAGTAAGTTAGATCTATCCCCTTCTTTCACAGTCGATTTGCAGATCAAGATCATTTTCAATCTCTACATCTTCGATTTGATCTTGTGAGTCAAGGAATCTCAGATCAAAGATCTAGCTGAGAGTCTTCTTCAATAATTTCTGATAAAGCCGCAAAGATCAAGAAGGAAGACTTAGGCAAAAATTTCCAGATCTGAGAGAGAGATATTTTGTTTGTATTTTTTATTTCCATTTTATTCTTGTAGGAGATTATTCTCCGAGTGTAGGAGCTTTGTTCTCCGAGTTGTTGTAGGAAGTTTTCATCTTCCGAGTGTAGATCCGTTTTGTGGATTGAGCTGTAGGAACGTTATTCCGAGTGGTAGGATTGTTTTAAATCCGAGAATAGTGGAGTAGCCCAGTCTAGTGCGTTTTTAGATCGGTGAGTGGAAAGTGGATGTACCCAAGGTTGGGGAACCACTATAATTATTGGTGTCGTCTGTGATTGCTTGGTTATTTCTCTATGCATAGATCGCTAAATTTTTTATTCCGCAAATAGACGCACAACTCACCTATTCACCCCCTTTAGGTGATTTAGGTAGACAACTTAAACACTTTTCAATTGGTATCAGAGGGAGGTTGATCATTAAAAGGTTAACACCTTGATCAGATCTGCCCAAAGTTGTCTTTTGAGTTATCCAAGCATGGACATGGCCAAGGATTTTGCTAAGCTTCCCTTGTGTACAAAGACCAACTTTCCCATGTGGAAAGAGAGGATTAAATTTTTCATGGAAGCTGTGGATCCAAGGATCTTCATGATTGTTGAATAAGGTCCTTATGTTCCCTTGACCGTCTCCACTACAGATGCTACCAAGAAAGTTCCTAAGAAGTTGATGGATCTTGACAAAGATGAGATTGAACTTGTCTCTTTAGACAAGAAGGCCAAAAATATCATCGCAAGTGCAGTCGATGACTCTATGCTGCAGAACCTGATTCACTGCCAATCCGCTAAAGAAATGTGGCAGTCCCTCGTCACCTTGATGGAAGGCACAGAAAAAGTTAGGGATGACAGAAGATCCCTTCTAAATCAAAAATATAAAGCCTTCCGACAAGGACCCAAGGATATCATTGCAGATACATTTGAAAGCTTCTTCAAAATTATTAACGGCCTAAGAGTCTACGGCCGAGTCTTCACCAACGGAGAACTGAATGATAAGTTCTTGAGATCCCTGACTACGGAATAGGATAACAAGGTTTGTGCCATTCGAGAATTCTAAAAGCTAGCTGAGACTGACCCGCAAAATCTCTTCGGAAAGCTTATGTCATGTGAGCTGCAAATCAATTCAAGAAAAGTAGAAGAAGAGAAAAACAGGTCTTCATCCAAGGAGAAGTCTGTAGCTCTCAAGGCATACACCTCAAGGAAGTCTAAGGATGCATCTCCCGCCCTAGCTCAAGAAGAAAGTGAATAAGAAACCACGGAGCCAAGTACCTCAGGCTCAGAACTATCTGAAAGAGAGTTCTCTATACTCTCAAGATAGTTAAAGAAATTCTAAGAAGCAATGGAGAGGCAAGGATGTCTCGTACAGAATATCACATCATGATGGTGATCGCTACAAGAAAGGCTCAAGTAGCTAAGACAGGTATCATTATAAATAGAACAAACATAATTCTACTGACATTGTTTATTATTGTTGCAATAAGCCACGTCATGTTATTGCTGATTTCCCCCATAAGAAGAAGGAGGGTGGAAATAGAGAGGAGAAGAAATCTTTTTACCATATGAAGAGAACCGAAAGAAGCCTAGTAGCCAAAAAGGGCAAGACTCTCAGCGACTATGAACTTATCTGAGTCAAGTGAAGAAGAGGAAGTCTACTTTGGGCTAATGACACAAACTGACGAAGAAGAAGAGCCCCAGTTCACTAGGAAGGTAAACTCTCACACACCTCTTTCTGAATCTGATGATTCTGACCATGAAAATGAGGAATGTTCTTCTAACGAGGAATCTGAACTCATGTCTCAATATAAAGAGTTGATCAAAGCCTACGACAAATGTCGTAGAGTGGCAAGAGCTCAGGCTAAGGAGATCAAATCTCTTAAGGATGAAGAGAGCAATCTGAGAGAGGAAATTATAATGATGGACTCACTCAAGAAAGAATTCCATAATGCTATGGAAGAATACAATAAGACTCTCGAGCACCTAGATCTGAAGGAGAAAATCATCAAGGAATTGGAAGAACAACTTGCAGCCGAAAAGAAACTTGTTGATGGTTTCTTCAAGCCCAAGACAGTTCTTCCGCTTGTTGCTGAATTATCTACTAAGGCCAAAGGTGTTGGCTTAGGCCATATGACTGTTCCTAGTAAATCTTCTAGGAGAAATAAATCCCAAAGTAGAAATAAGGCTGCTAAGAAAGCACTAGCCAAGGAGAAGGGGAAAGCTCCTCTAGAACAAATGTCATTTAGGAAGGTTATCTTTCCGACAAATAAGTTTGATCTGGATTCATCCTATGGTCACTTTGCTAGGCTTACTTATATAGAGCCCAAGTCTCGTTACCAAGGATGGACTCGTCCCTGGAACTTTGGAGAGAGTGTCTTCAAGGCACCTTATGAGGAGATCACTCTTCAGAGCTACGGACCTTACAATCATGGTCACAACATCGAGAAAGCTCCAAGAGTTAAACCTGTTGTAGAAATTCCTACTAAGGAGAAGAAGTAATGCGAATGTCATCACCATGAAGCTTCTACTTCTAATTCCACTGCCTCTGCTAGACCACAATCTCAAAAGGTCGAGCAGGAGATCTTTAGGCAAAGATACAACAGATTTGACTGTTGGTGTTGTGGCAAGATTGGTCACTTCGCCATAGATTGCTGGTTTAATCCCAGATATTATGAAAATCCTCGAGTTAATAATGTGAGAAAGACCGCTCACAATGTTAACATATGTAGGGGGAGTATGCTAACTAGAGACCAAGGACCCGAGCAAGTTTGGGTTCCTAAGGAAAACTGACTTGTGATTGCAGGTATGTCCAAAGACCACCAAAACTCCTATCTGATATTTGGATAGTGGATGCTCTCGACATATGACCGGGACAAGAAGCCTTCTCCAGAATTATTCACCAGTCATGAACGGGACAAAGGTCATCTTTGGAGGTTTTGACAGAGGAATTACTAAAGGCTACGGTATGATTACAAATGGTAGTGTATTCCTTTCAGATGTGGCTTATGATGAAGGATTAGAACACAATCTCATAAGCATAAACCAACTCTGCGATAAAGGATACATTGTAGAATTTCATGCAGACAAGCGCTTGATAAAATCGGTAGATAATTTGGAAATGATTCTATCAGGCACTCGTAGTAGGAATATATTTTGTTTGAATTTTATTTGCATAGACTCTTCTACACCAGTGTGTCTTTTGGTAAAAGATAGTGCGTCTCTTGGTGACCAATGACACAAGAGATTAGCACATATTAATTTAGAAATCATTAATAAATTATTTTCTCTTAATTTAGTACGTGATGCCCCAAATGTCAAGTGCGTTAAAGATAGATCTTGTCACACATGTGTAAAAGGCAAGCAAACAAGGGCTACCTTTAAAAGTATTATTGGCAAAGACTCTAATAGGTGTTTACACCTACTTCATATGGACTTGTTTGGTCCACTGCAAGTTAGAAGTTTGGGAGGTAAGGATTATACATTGGTTATTGTTGATGATTACTCACGCTTTGCATGAGTGTTCTTTCTAATACACAAGTCAGATACTTTTGACATCTTTACAAATTTTGTCAGGCAGATCCAGAATGAATGCAGCTGTTCCGTAGTCAAAATCAGAAGTGACAATGGAATTGAGTTCAAGTATGGGGCCATGATAGAATTTTGTGAAAGCCTAGGTATCTTTCATGAGTTTCCTCTCCTCGAACTCCTCAGCAAAACGGAGTAGATGAGAGAAGGAATAGAACACTTATAGAGGCCTACAGAAGCATGTTGAGTGATGCCTCCCTACCAGAATATTTCTGGGCTGAAGCCATCAACACGGCATGCCACATGCAAGAATCTGTGGCTATAAATACTTCGTCTTTAACAATGGCAAGTATCATACTACTAAATTTAGTGAAAAGAGCTTTGAAGGTATTTTCATAGGGTATAGTAGCCATAGTACGGCATATAGGGTGTTTAATAAGAAAACCCTGGTTGTAGAAGAATCTATTCATGTTGTATTTGATGAGACAAGCTTGCTGCAAGGCAACTCTTCTAGTGTGTTCATTGAAGATACAGGTTCAAAGATGAAGAACTTAACTTGGGTGAGCCGACTGAAGAAAAAGGGGAAAAGTTCATCAAGATCACCACTCTAACCCCGATTAGAGAGGTTGATGATCAAGATGAAGAAATCATCCAAATTTATGAAGTCACTCCTGTGGTTGAAGACACTCCAGATGCAAGGACTCTAGAGCTCAGACATCTGAAGGATCACCCAATGGACCAAATCATAGGAGATCCCCGGGATGGTGTCAGAATTCATAGAGGTACAACTAATGAGAATTTATATTTGTGTTTTCTCTAACAGGTTGAACTGAAGAAGTTTGAGGAAGCAAACTCAGACGCATCATGGATAATAGAAATGGAAGAAGAACAAAATAAGTTCAAGAGTTGTCAAGTCTGGAAACTTGTTATAAGACCCAAAGGTAAGAATGTCATCGAGATAAAGTGGGTTTACAGGAACAAGATGGACGAGGATGGAACAATCATAAAGAATAAGGCCACGTCGCCCAAGGATACAGAAAAGAAGAAGGAATCGACTTTGACCAGACGTATGCTCCAGTGGCAAGGCTGGAGGCCATCAGGTTATTCCTAGCATATGCCGCACTTAAGGGCTTCACCGTCTATTAGATGGACGTGAAGTCTACCTTCCTTAATGGTGACATAAATGAAGATGTGTATGTGGAACAACCTCCAGGTTTCGTTGATTCTAACTTTCCTGATTATGTCTATCTTTTATTTAAAGCTTTATATGGTTTGAAACAAGCTCCTCGAGCTTGGTATGAGACGTTGTCTAGCTTTCTTCTTGAGAATAAGTTCACAAGGGGAAATATAGATAAGACATTATTTCTTAGGGAAATAAAAGACAAGATTCTTCTAGTGCAAATCTATATCGATGATATTAGTTTTGGCTCTACTGACGACAACCTCTGCAAGAAGTTTTCAAAACTTATGCAAGGGAAGTTTTAAATGAGCAGTATGGGAGAACTGAAGTATTTCTTAGGGCTTTAGGTGAAACAATCTGAAGATGGAATTTCATCTTGCAGACAAAGTTCACCAAGGAGCTAATTAAGAAATTCAGAATGGAGAACACAACCTCTATGAGGACTCCAATGGGTTCAATCGTATCTCTAGACAAGGATGAGAAAAGGAAACCTTTTGATGAAATCAAGTACAGAAGCATAATTAGATCCTTGCTCTATCTGACTGCCAGTAGACCAGACATAATGTTCTCAACATGTGTATGTGCTAGATTCCAAGTTAACTGTAAGGAATCTCATTATGCTGCTGCAAAGCGAATTTTGAGATACGTTAAAGGTACACCGAATCTTGGCTTATGGTACCCAAGAAGTAATGATAACGAACTAATTGGTTTCTCAGATACAGATTTTGCAGGTATTAAAGATGATAGAAAGAGCACTTCCAGGACTTGCCAATTCCTTGGAAGAAGACTCATTTCTTGGAGCAGTAAAAAGCAAAATTGTGTCGCAATTTCAACGGCCGAGTCAGAATACATTTCTGTCGGCAGTTGTTGTGCATAATTGCTTTGGTTAAAGAACCAACTAGAAGACTATAATATGCAAGTCAAAGACATTCCTTTGTTTTGTGACTCCTCCAGTGCGATTGCAATAGCCAACAACCCAGTCTCTCACAGCCGAACAAAGCACATAGAGCTGCGATACCACTTCATCCGGGAGCATGTGGAGCATGGGGACATAGATCTACAATATGTCCCTACTGATAGACAGATTGTAGATATATTCACGAAGCCGCTGGACGTGACCAAGTTCCCTTTCTTCAAAACAGAACTTTGAATGCTCAACAATAAAGGATAGAGAAGGAGGACTCACAACATAGCTCAAAGATCAAGGAATACGTCAAAACTCAAAATTTCTCAAGTTCAAACTTAATTTCTCGAGTAAGAAAATGACTACTCGAGTACTTCTTTAGACTACTCGAGAACCCAGCAAGTCACTCGAGTAATGAGTTTCCTCTCGAGAAGTATAAAGATATCACTCGAGTACCCTCATTCTCTCACTCGAGTACTGCCGGTCAACTCGAAAAATGGGAAGGAAACTTTCTCAAATTCTGTTCAAATCTCTTTATTCGCAACCCGAAGCTTATACCTCCATTTTCTAAGGTATGTTCGATTAATTACTTCCTCAATCATCGATAGTTAGGGTTATATAAATAGAAAAACTGGATTTCATTTTCTACACAATTTCAAAAACCCTCTCTCTCGACAAAGAAGGAAAGACCTTTCGCATTTCGCCGCTGTTACAGAGCTCGCCGCCGCCGCCACTTATAGCAGTCGATTTCTCTAGTTCTCTGGAAAAATGGAACCATATTCCAAGATTGGGATTGGTAGCGAACTCGTTGTTGCCGGAATTGCAGAACTTTCAGACGATTTTAGAAATCTTCTCGACATCGCCGGTTTGACCTTCGTTCTCCAGCAGCCATGCAAGATTCTTTTTCTTGAAGTAGAAGAATTCTTTCGAAATGTCAAAGTGAAGAGAAATGTCAAGGTTCTTAAGTCCAAGGTTAAAGGGATTAAGATCAAACTCACCAAATCCTCTGTATCTACACTTCTTCAGCTACCATTAGTTGATGAAGAAGATGACCTAGCTTCTAAATATTGTGACAGGGCATATAGTTTTTGTGGAATTTCTGAGGTTATCAAGAACATTCGTCGTCCAGACCTCAATGCTGAGGGAAAGCTTCTAGTAGATATTCTGGGAAAAGTTTTACTTTGCAAAACAACCTCGATAAGTTTCATCTCTACTGATTTCTTCTACATGATAATCGCCATTGTTTCAAGAAATAAGTTTCAATTTGGTATGCTGATTCTTGATAAGATAAGGGAGAGCATCAAGGCTCCTAATTATGCCAGGATCATCTCTCTGATGCTGCATGAGATAAATCCTTAAGTTTTTGATTTCTCTAAAGGAACCACCCTTCACCATATGAAGAAAGTATCAATCTCTTCTATTCAGAGATGGGAATTGAAATTGCTGAATCCTACCCAGGCTGCTATAGCTCATGAACATCCAGCCTTAGAGGACATGATTTTATCTCCCTCTCAACCTCATATTGCTAGCACATTTGGTGCAGCTGGTGAGGGAGAGCCTGCTCCTTCTGTTTAAGAGGAAAGAATACCTACTCCACCTGCTGCTGGTTCTCTCCCTCCAACCACTCCTGAAGAAATTCTGTCAGATACTCAAGTGTAAGAAACTATACTCTCTACTGTAGAAGACATTAACCAAATGATAGAAGAACTAAGCTCTGAAGAGCCTCTTCCTCCCCTTCAGAAAGACAAACCTGCAAAACCATCGAAGGAACCAACTCCAGTACCATCACCCTCTCCCATTCCATCTCCAGAATCCCCTGTTCCCCAATCTCTTGCTGCTGACAAAGAGCAAGATGAGACAATTCTGATTTCTAAGGAAATAGAACAATCCCCTGAACCAGCTAAAGCTCCTCTGAAGAGCTTGGACTTTACTCTTCCCACCATCATTGGTGAGGAAGGAGATATTTTGATTCACACTACCAGATCTCAGAGCTCAGTGATCATTGAAGAGATTACTCCATGAACTGCTCCTCCTCCTCATCTAGTTCTTTATACTGTTACTCCCTCTCCTGTTGCCAATGATCTTCTGGGTAAGATAGAACAGATGCTGATGGACCAGAGAAAATATTTTGATGACTCCTTGAAGGCTATTCAAGAGAAAGTTACTGCTCTTGAAAAAGAAATGAGCAGAGGCTTTGCAAATATTCAACAGAATACAGATGTGCTGAAACACTTATTTAAGATAGGTGGAAAAGCACTGAACCACACAATTACCATTGTTGGCCAAGTGATGGAAAATCAGTTACTTTGGCTAATAATCAGATTCAGTTAGAAAATAAGGCTCAAGAGCACAATCTCAAGATATGTGAAGAGGTAGGAAAATTCAAAGATGATGATATAGCTACCCTCTGTGTAGAAGTCAGAAAGGGGGAGAGTATAGTCAAAGAGTACTTAGAAAAATCAGATGCTAATGTGAAAACTCTTTGGACTGCCAAGATGAATGAAATTCATATTGATGTACATAATCAAATAAATGGTATAAAATTTCATACTTATGATATTGCAATATGGGTGCATAACCCGATTTTTCTTGATTTCCAAGCAGACCCAAACATTATTCCTTATCATCTCAATCCCCTTGCTCAACATCAACCAGCTCAAATGCCTGCTCCTTAACCTATATTCTCTCCTAGGCCTGAAGGCTCAGAAGTTCCTCCTCCAGAATCATATGCTCAGGTATGGGAATCAGATATACCTCAAGATCTACCTGAAGTACAGATCTCTAAAAGAAGAAAATATGGTGACGGAGCTTCTGCCAGTGGATCCTTTCCAAATCCAGAGGCAGAGAAAAGAAAAGCTTAGGAATTTTCAGAAATCTAGAGTCCTACTTCAAAGTCATTGATCCCTTATACTCTCAAGTTAGTTTTGGACTTTAATGAGAATAAACATGACCATTACAGCTCCCATGAATGGGACTTGTATGAGAAATCTATGACCAAAAGAATAATTTATGATCGAGAGCATGGAAGGAATAATCCTACTGCACCTCCAAAACCTCCTAAATACTACCCAAAGCCATACAGTTATCAGAGAAGGCAACAAGAAAAGAAGGACAGACAGCAATAGTAACGTCAACATCAAGCTAAAGAATGAAGAAAGTTCTAAGAGTGTGGATTGGAATTGTGTAGAAATGAATTTTGGACAATTCTATTTATATAAATCCTAAATTTTGATGATCTACTCTTTGTCTTTAACTTTTGTGCATGTTACTCTGTTTTCTCTCTTCTATATCTAGTTCTTTATTTGTTAATATAATTCACCTTAGTCTAGAGGGTTCTGACTTCTACAAATAGGGAGAGATTGTTGAGTATTGTATCCACAATAACCTAGATTTGTATGAAGTCACCCTTGAAATAAGATGAATTAAGTTGTATTTGATATGTTGTTTGAGTTATGTGTTTGCAGGACTTATTGCCAAGTGTAGACCAATGTCAGTCTACAGTGGGTCACTAAACACAGGACCATACAATGTAATCCCTCATTATGTGATCCATGGTGTTGACTCATGTGTAGCCTCTCTATTGGGATACACTTCATTTTCAAGCACTAGGTTTGTTGGAGACATGTTGCTGATTCCATTGAAGAAAGGAAAATTTTCATAAACCAAAATTTTCTAAGTGTTTCACTCGAGTAGAATTCTAGTACTCGAGTAGAATCTTTAGCTGTACTCGAGTTAGACTAATCTGGATTTTGAGTAAAGGAAATGGATCTCGAGAAGTTTGAATCTAGTTCTCGAGAGGCCAAGTCCATTACTCGAGTAGACTTCTCTTTCTCGAGTTGACAGATTTTCCTTCTCAGAAATTTTCTAAGTAAAGTACTCGAGTAGTTATATTGATTACTCGAGTAGGACAAGATTGTCTCGAGTAACAGAAGTCAAGCACTCGAGTTATATTTCTAGTTCTCAAGTAGTGAAGTTCCAGTACTCGAGTAGTCTATCTACTTCTCGAGAAGTCTAGATCTAGTACTCGAGTAACCAGTTTTCTTTCCAGAATTTTCTCTAAGTCTTTTTCTCGAGAAGTTCTTTTCCACTTCTCAGGTAATATTTCTAGCATTCGAGTAATCCTCATTCCACTCGAGTGATAATGAATTTTGTCCTGAAATTTCTTGAAGTGCTTATTCTCGAGTAGTCTAATATTATCTTCTCGAGAACCCGTTTTAGTACTCGAGTAGTTCTTCCTTAACTCGAGTAATTCAGTCATCTTTTCAGAAAATTTTGCTAAGTCCTAACAGACGTGGTTTTCAAATGACTTGACGTGATTGGTCCACGTGGGCATCATTAATGATAATTATGATCGTTAGGGGGGTCTTATAAAAGGTCTTGTCATTTCGACTAACCCTAAGTGTGTAAAAGAAATATTCTAAGAATTTTGAATCGCATTCTCTTTCCTAATCGGAAGCCGCCGCCGCTCATCGTGCAAACCGCCAAGGGCTTTCGTTCAAGAAGATTCAGACCAGTCGACCTGCAGATCAAGATCATTTTCAATCTCTACATCTTCTTTTTGATCTTGTGAGTCAAGGAATCTCAGATTAAGAATCTAGCCAAGAGTCTTCTTCAACAATTTCTGAAAAAGCCACAAAGATCAAGAAGGAAGACCTAGGCAAAATTTTTCAGATCTGAGAGAGAGATATTCTGTTTGTATTTCTTATTTCCATTTTATTATTGTAGGAGATTATTCTCCGAGTATAAGAGCTTTATTCTCCGAGTTGTTGTAGGAAGTTTTCATCTTATGAGTGAAGATCCGTTTTGTGGATCGAGCTGTAGGAACGTTGTTCCGAGTGGTAGGATTATTTTAAATCCGAGAATAGTGGAGTAACCGAGTCTAGTGCGTTGCTAGATCGGTGAGTGGAAAGTGGACGTACCTAAGGTTGGGTAACCACTATAATTCTTGGTGTCGTCTATGATTGCTTGGTTATTTCTCTGTGCATAGATCGCTAAATTTTTTATTCTACAAATAGACGCACAACTCACCTATTCACCCCCTCTAGGTGATTAGGTAGACAACTTAAACACTTTTCAGATGCACCTGAGGAAGTACACTGTGTTCTCCACCTGCTTCAGGTCGCTGACCTATAATTTGTTATGTGTTAGCCTAGTTTGCTGTGGAAGCGAGAGGTACTTGAGTTATACTCAAATGCTAAATTCGAATCATCATCCAATAAAATAAGGACCTTCATCAATGGTAACAAGATTAAGATAACCGCTAAGAGACTGAGCAAGACACTAAAACTGCCCAAGTTCAAAGAGTCAGATGAAGAAGATGAACTAGATCAGACTGATATCAAATCTGCACTGAAGTAGTGTGGACTCTCTAAACACACCATTGGATCGATTCTGAGGAAGGAGTAGATTCTGAAGGGCAAATTCCTGGCTGATGAAATTGGGAAAGCCCTATTGTGCAAGACTGGCTCACATGTCCAAGAGAATGTTCGAACTAATGGTAAGGATAATCCTTTCCAAGAAAACTGATTGGGGAAAGATACTATTCAAAGGATAGTAGACTGTATAACAGAGCCATACATTAGAAGGATTTTTTCTCTATTTCTGCTAAAGAGTGTTCCAAGGATCCTTAATATAAGGATAGGAACAAAGATCCATCACATGAGAAGGATGGACTTGAAAATTCTTGACAGATGGGACAGAGTTTTGTTGTCTCATGCTCAGACTGTTGCCAAGAAGAAGAAGAAAACAGTTCCAATTCCAATGGAAAGTAATGATAGCAGCTCATCAGAACAGGCTGATAAAGAGCCTCATGATCCTCAACTTTATCAATCTACTGAAGAGACCCAGAGAGATACAATTGCTCAGGTATCATTTTCCTATGTGCCTGCAACAATAATTCAAGTAAGCAGAACTCAGTCTGAAGAACTTGCTGTTGAGGATGCTATGGATATACCTCCAGTTGAGATTACTGAAAAGGTTGCTGAAGAAATAGTGAACAAGATTTCTGAGGAGATAGTAGAGGAGACTGTCAAAACTCCAGCTCCTATTGAAGAAGAAACTGCTCCCATAGAGCAAGATCAACAAGGTAGATACAGTTCTCTAAGTGAGGGGGAGTAACTTCTAGAGCAAGTCATGGAAGATGCTCTTGCTGAGGGGGAGCATCTACAGATTGTGCAAAAGAATATTCAGAATCCTCCTGATACTGATTAACCCGGTGAATCTATGGAGAAAGATATTGAATTCCACACAGTAGTAGATCTGAATGTACCTGAGGACATGATAGAGATTGAAGGGGAGGTTCACACTGAAATCCCTGCTCAAGGTACAATCTATAACATTGACTCCTCTGAGTCTGAGGAAGGGAATGTGCTGATGATAACCATGCCAACCAACATTCTTATAAGTTTGAAAAGTCTGGCTCCGATGAAAGAGAAAAAGTCAGGCCAGAGCAACACAACATTTGTAATGAAGGTACATCCCATCAGAATGATCAGATGTCCCCAGTCTTCCTAGCTTAACTAAAAGGATTATTGGATGACCAGAGAAGGAAACCAGAGAACTTTGTGGATGACTCCAAAAATAATCTCAGAAATGTTCTGACAATAGAAATCAAATCCATCATATTTGAGGTTAATCTTCTAAAGGCCCAGACTGTCAAATTCTTCTTGAGTGCAACTCCTGTAGTTGACTTTACTCAGAATAAGTTGGAAGAGATCAGTACACTTCACAATGGAATTATGGAAAATCAGACCATCACTGCCAAAAACATGCTAGCAGTTCATAATGCACATAAAGAATTGATGGAAAAGCAAAAAAATATTCTTGAAAGAAGGATGGATGTATGTGTTCAAGTTCTAGATGATCATTTGCTCAAAGTCAAGAAACATGTCACCCTTGGTATTGACCATCTGGATGGACAGTTGTCAAAGGCCAGCACCTCCCTGACTCAGAATTTCTATGAAGATGTCAAAAAGGGGGAGAAAGGTGTGATAAAGGGCAATACTGAAAATGCAGTCTGGACCACAAATGTTATTAGAGGCTCAATGGGTCTTGAGCTATTATCATATGAAAACATTCACACTGCTCCTATCCCTGAAAATCTGTTTGGGGGTTAGTATATTAATCAGTATGATGGCCAATACTATGATCTAAATGCAGAACATAATGATACTCAAGTTGTTGCTCAGTATGACATCCAAGATGGTACACAATGGGTTGATCCTTCTACAACAACTGACATTCCTACAATTCCAACATTCAGACCTACTGTTGACCAAGTGATAAGGGCCAAAGGAAAATTTGTTGCTGAGGATGAGGAAGAGGTCAGGATGAGCAAGAAGAGATACATGGAAGAAATAGGAACAAGGCCTGATTTTGAACAGTGGAGTCCTCAATCAAGAATTATAATTCTGTCTGCCTGGGATCTTGTCAAGAATAAGAACACTAAAAGGGGAAAGCTCTTTAGCTCCCTAGAGTGGGCCAAGCTTGATAAAAATGAAAGGGACAGAAGGAAGTTCAAAAAGGATAAGTGGCTAGGCACTTTACCACCAGATGTTGTGAAGCCTATCAAGTATTTGCCAAAGCCTTATAGTTATTTCTAAAGGCAGAAAGAAAAGAAATTAGAAGAGAAAGCAGAGAAAGTAGTCAAGAAGCCAAGAAGGGGCATAATGATAAGGGAACCTGAAACTTATAAGAGTTTTTTGTCCTTCTTAAAGGTTTGTAGGAAATGTATTTTGTCTTATGCACACTACTAAAACATGACTTCTATTAATGAAAATCATATTTCTGGTTGTGTATACATTTTTTGTGCTTTCTTCTGAAATTTTATATTTGATGCTTATGTGTTGGTGTATGTCATTGTCTAAGATTTGACTTCTTCAAATAGGGGGAGATTGTTGGGTCCATTGATCACAATGTCCGAGATTTGAAGAAGTACTACAGGATAATGGCGTACACATGTTTGTATTTGATGCATACCCTAAGCTCTATATATGCAGGTGGTTACTTTTTTCACTAATTAGACAGGTTGTCTAAGTAACAATGACAGGTGAACACATGGAAGAATGCTAAAAAGATAGAAATCTAAGTCCACAGGCGTTAAGTGAAGACAGTTCACTCAACGCCAAATGGCCTTAAGCGTTGAGTAAAGACTCGACAGTCAAAACCTCAGCATTGCCAAGGAAGAAATCTGGCTAACTCCATTGAGTGAAGACAGTTCACTCAACGCCCAAAGCCAGAAGAGTTGAGTAAATCTCAAGCAGTCAAAGCCGCAAAGAATCTGTCAAGAAATCTGGCTAAGTCCAGAAGCATTGAGTGAAGGCAGTTAACTCAACGCCATGCAGAAAAAGCGTCGACAAAACATAGTTCAGTTAGAGTTGCAGTATTAGTTTATACAGAATTATGTCTAAGGATAAAAGTGTTGAGTGATGTCAACTCACTCAACGCCTATTCAACAGAAAAATTGTCTAAGGATAGAAGCATTGAGTGAAGGCCATTCACTCAACGCCTCTTCAACAAAACAGGTTAAGGCAGAAAGCATTGAGTGAAGACAACTCACTCAACGCCTCCATATAGAGAAAATCAGCTAAGTCCAAATGCATTGAGTGATGAAGGTTCACTTAACTCCTAATCAGTTAGACCGCAAAAGTATATATTCGTTGAGTAATGTCAACTCACTCAACGCCTGGTGTTTGCAGAAAACTGACTAAGTGTTTTGGCGTTGAGTGACAAGCCTTCACTCAACACCTATGTTGAATTGTCTGAATTTGACTAAGTCCACATGTGTTGACGTCAGTTGAAATTCAAATATTGTGGGGAGTGAAAAGTATACGATAAATGGCGTCGCTTGCCTAGTGTATATCATTTAATGCAAAAGTAGAGCTGCAACTACCAACTCCAGGTGGGCTCAATACTCAAAGAGTCGTTGGACGGCGAGATAGAAAAGACGAGATCAAAGAAGAAGAATTTAACTTTTGGAAAGTGCTGAACTTCATATTTTTCCTCTCAACTGAGTTGCAGAGCTTGGAGAAGTAGTTCATTCTTCTGATCTGAAAGTTCAAGAAAGATAGTTGTTGATATTCTGATCTTCAACACCAAGTTCAGAGAGCTTTCTCTCTAAGTTAGAAGTTGCAGCACAAGCTAACCCTAGCTACAGTGTCTTCACAACCCTAGCAAAAATACTCCTGAAGATACATTCCTAGAGCTGTGAAGAAAGAAGGACTGAGCCATCTTAGTTCAAGATGAGAAAGACACAGAGTTTATTTCTCTAGTGTCTTACATCAACAACAACCATTTCATTTTGTAGGATCTTCACAGATCTGAGTTATAAGCCTAAATCATAAAGGCTGAGTGGTAGGGCCTGTGCGCCTGAGGTTGGATCCTTGTGTGGATCTGAGTTGTATGGCCCTTGTGCTTGATTTGTAGGATCTAGTTCTAATCTAAGGTAGGAGATTCATTCTCTTTGAGTTCTAGGGATATCCTCTTAGCCTGAGTTGTAGGACTTTGAGAAAAGTCTGAGGTAGGTGATCTGTGGATCACTGAGCTGTAGGAGCATTGCTTGCTCTGAGTGGTAGGGCCTTGGGACTTAGTGTAGGACTTGGAGGGATCTGATAAATACTGCGGGATTTGAGTTGTAAGCTCATTAAACTGAGTTTGGAGAAGTTGGCTTATCTTACAATCTGTTAGAAAGGTGGGAGGGATAATGGATGTACCCATAATCTAGGGAACTTCTATAAATTGCTTGTGTAATGGTTGTGTATTCTTGAAAGCCAACATAAAATAAATCAAATCACACCAAAGAATAGGGAAATTTTAAAAAGATCTAAAATCTATTCACCCCCCCTCTAGGTGATTAGCTACACTTGAAACTGAAGACTTTCATCGGGTTATCTAGATTGCCATGTACAGTAAATTTCACACGTCTCTGAATGGAAAGTCTTTTCTAGCCATTACAAGAGGAAGATTCATATATATATTTAGGGTGGAATTATTTCAACCCTAATCATTCTCTTAATCAAATCGAGAAATTCCATCACGAGAAAACTTTGGTCGGCAATATCTATGTACTTTGCTTCCCGTACGGCCAACGACAAACTTGTTGCATGATTCAATCTTTTTCCTCCAAGTTGACTAGATCGTTGATCTCCAAAGATTTTGATTCTACATATATCTAGCCGATCCGTGAGTTTAGATCAAGCCTTCAAATCATTCGGATTTTCCTTGTTCTTCAAATCATTCAAGATCAACCTTTTCAAAGAATGAAAGATTGAAGACTTTAGATCTGAATAGGATTATTTGTAATCTTTATTGTGTAAATATTTTTTTACTTTTATATGAGGTTTTCCTTCTGAGTTATAGATCAGTGTTTGGATCGAGTTGTAGATCCGTGTTTGGATCAAGTTGTAGGAGAGTTTGTTCTCTGAGTGGTAAGAGCGTGTTCTCCGAGTTGTAGGAGTTGAGGCTTCGAGGTGTAAGATTCGTTGTAATCTGATATAAAGGTGAAGTAGCCGAATCTATCCCTTTGTGGTAGTTAGGAGAGGTGGGACAATGGACGTACCCAACTCGGGGAACCACTATAATCTCTGTGTTCCGTGTGCTTAATTTTCAGTTATTTTTATTCCGCGAAAAGACTCAGAACTCACCTATTCACCCCCCTCTAGGTGATTTAGGTAGATGCTAGAAACTTTCAATTGGTATCAGAGGGGTGTTGTTCGATATAAGGTTAACACCTTGAACAAGATCTCTTATTTAGTGTCAAGAGATTCTGCTTCGTTGCTATGGACAAAAGTAAGGACATGTCTTCTATGAAGTTACCTATGTGCACAAAAGAGAACTTTCCTATGTGAAAAGAAAGAGTCAGATTCTTCATGGAAGCAGAAGATCCCAAGATATTTCAGATTGTTGAAGAAGGACCTCATATTCCTACACAGCCGTCTGCTCTAAATCCAACTGTCATGATCCCTAAGAAGATGATGGATCTGACTAAGGATGAAATTTCCTTGGTCTCTTTGAATAAGAAGGCAAAGAATATTATAGCCAGTGTAGTGGACGATTCAATGCTTCAAAATTTATTTCCATGCAAATCTTCCAAGGAGATGTGGGACTACCTAGTAGTTCTCATGGAAGGAACCGAGGAAGTTAGAGACAATTGTAGATCTTTGCTGAATCAGGAATACGAAGCATTCAAGCAGGGTGCAAATGTCACTATTGCTGACAACTTTGAGAAATTATTAAAGATCGTTAATGGGCTCAGCAACTACGGCTGCACCTTTACTAATGGTGAACTAAATGACAAATTCCTCAGATCCCTAACAAAGGACAAGGACACAAATGTTGTAACCATTAGGGAGTTTGGGAAGCTGTCAGAGATTGACCTCAAGAACCTTTTCAGAAAGCTGCTCTCCTATGAACTTCAGATGAATATAAGAAAGAAATAGGAGGAAAACAGTAGTACTTCAAGCAGAGAGAAGTCAGTGTCCCTGAAAGCTGAAGGGGCAAGAAAGTATAAAGTTGTGTCACCAGTAAGGACACGAGCTTTAGATACCCTAGAAGACTCTGAGCCAAGCACGTCAGGCTCTGAATTGTCTGATGGTGAGTTCTCACTATTCTCCAAGCAATTTAAGGGATTGCTCAACAAGAGGAGGCAAATGAAAAATCAGTCCTCCTCATCTGATTTCAGAAGATCACATCGTGATGGTGATTGCTCTAAGAAGAGCTACAATAGAGATGACAGGTATAAGTCCAAACCAAACAAACATTCTCTTCTGACATTGTTTTTTATTATTGTAATAAGCCAGGATACGTAATTATACAGTGCCCATACAAAAATAAGGAAGGATACAAGAAGGAAGAGAAGAGATCCTTCAAAGATAAAAGGAAGGAAAAGAAAAGCTTCATTGCCAAGAAGTCAAAGACACTTAGTGACAGTGACTCAAGTGAGTCCAGCTCTGAGAATGAAGAAGCCCACTTCGGGCTTATGGCTCAATCAGATGAGGAAGTAGGCGACTCCAAATTTCACGGGAAGGTAAACTCTCACACTATGCTATCTGAGTCAGAAACTTCCACTAATGGTCATGAAGACTACTCGCCTGAGGAAGATGAAGCTGACTTGATGGCTCAGCATCAAGAACTCTTAAAATCTTTTGACAAATGTCGTAAGGTAATCAAAAAGTAATTAAAAGAGATTGCTTCTCTAGTAGTGGAATCAAGCCTGAGGGAGGAAATTGCTGAATTAACTCCTCTTAGAAATAAAGTTCACTCCTTGCGAGACGAATTGAAATGCTCCGGTGAACTGTTAAGTTAGAAGGAGAAATATTTATATGAGCTGGAAGAAAAGCTCTTGGTGGAAAGGAAGCTGTTTTAAAGCTACTTGAAGCCAAATACCATTCTTCCCCTCATTGATTTTTTTGCTCCTAAGAAGGATAGTGGTCTTGGCCACGTAGCTGGAAAAGGTAAGGTTGCTAAGAAAGTCAGTACCAAAGGCAAAGGGAAAGCACCTTAAGGTCAATCCATGTTTAAGAAGGTAATCTTCCCAACAAATCAATATGACCTTGAGACGTCTTATGGTCACCTTGATTGGCCCACCTATGTGGAGCCAAAAAAGGCACTGCCAAGGATGGACCCGTCCTCAAGATTTTGGTTCTAGTGTTTTCAAAGCACCTTATGAGAAAATTACTCTCAAAAGCTATAGTCCTTATGTTCATGGACCAAGTGGCAAGAAGGCTCCAAAAGCCAACACAATTGTTCCCAAGGCTAAGGAAACATTGAAGCCTTGTGTATGATGTGAAAGACTTGATTTCAAGAGCCTAGACACCTAGAGGGGGGGGGGTGAATAAGTTCTAATTTTCTTTAATAAATTTTAGGTAATTATCTTGTTCTAACTCAACACAGAAAATACAATTCACAGCACAATAATCACAGCACAGCATAGTACACCAAATTTATAGTGGTTCCCCAAGTTATGGGTACATCCACTTTCCCCCTTCGCCTATCTAGCAGAGAACTGGATTCAGCCTAAATTCATTCCACTAACTCAGATCCACAGATCTTACACCTCAGAACCTGATAGGTTCCTACAGCTCAGACTTATATAAGTCCTACCTCAGATTCTTCCCAATAACCCTACCTCAGGCAATAACCCTACCTCAGCCTTTATCACCAGGATTACAACTCAGACTTTCACAAGTCCTACACCTCAGGCTCTCAGCCCTACCTCAGCCTTTATACATACAGTCTTACAACTCAGATCTATAAAAGATCTTACAAGGAAAATGAAGATTTAGTTGTACAGAAATTTCACCCAGAAATAACTCTCAATTGGTATGAGCTTATTAATCAGTTCTTGAATAAACTGTATACTTCAGATCCAACCTGACTTAACTTTTTCAAAGCTTCTTGATTTAACAAAATGAGTTTGATCCTTACTTGGTGTAGAATTTGATCTTCTTACAGCTCCCTTCTTAGATTCATAATTAGTTCTGAATCTTTCTTGCAGACTGTTCAGGACCTGCCTTCTTAAGGGTTCTCCCCTTTCTTGTTGTTGAGTTCTCTCTCTGGATCTGTGTTAGTTTGTTCCCCTGTAATTGCTTAACTTGCTTCTTTTGGTTGTCATGGATCAGTCCTTTATATAGAGTTTCTCAACGATTACCGGCTGATCCAGTTTATAACAACCTTTTGACAGTTCTGACAAAGGTGTCAGACTTGTTGTTTATGACAGCTTTCAAGTCTACAGCCATGACAGTTGATTCTACAATGACTTTATATCTCAGCAGGAAACACTAAACAAACTACTTCATACGTGTCGACAAAAATAGACTAAGTGTTGACACAAGTCTTGATGATGTCGACACTGCACTCAATGTGTCGAAACAGTCATTCTTCTACTTCTCGACACAGCTTCTGTTGTATGTGTCGACATAAGTCTCGTGTGTCAACACAACTACTCCTGGTCTCGACATAGCTGATGTAGGCAGATGGCGTTGAGTGTATGTCCAGACATCATTGAGCGTGTGTCGACACAAGTCCCGTGTGTTGACACAACTGCTCCTAGTCTCGACATAGCTGATGCAGACAGACGACATTGAGTGTATGTCCAGATGTCATTGAGTGTGTGTTGACATAAGTCCTGTGTGTCGACACAAGCCTTTCAGACTCAGTACAGCTGTTGATGATAGATGGCGTTGAGTGTGTGTGTCGACACAAGTCCTGTGTGTCGACACAAGCCTTCTTCAGGTATCGACACAACTCCTGGGTGTCGACATATGCCTTGCTTCTGGTGTCGACATAACTCCTACTTCAGGTGTCGATATAACTCCTGCTTCAGGTGTCGACACAATTCCTTACAAGTGTCGACACTTGTACTTAGAAATTTTCCTGCATTTCTTAACCTGCACATTGGAACTTAAATATCCCATGAAATACAAATTTGATGTATATTATTGAGTAAGGGGAGGCTTTTCCAAATCTAGTACATAGTTTTCAGTGTACCCAACAATCTCCCCCTATTTGGAGAAGTCATAACCCTTAGTCAAAGAAATACATCACACATAAAAAATCAAAGGAAAAATAGGTGTTTATACATTTCGCTGCAGGGTAACATATAAGCATAGATAATAACTAAACTCAATACTAAAAATGATGTCATTCATTAATCAGAAAATTGTTTATGTGTACATGTTTCTTTAAAGAACAAAAATCAAAATATTACATTGTTCTACATATTAACCTATTTGTCCTAAGATAGATTAGGCTCCTTGATTACTATTCCTTTTCTAGATCTGATCTTAGCCTGCACATTAGGTTCAGTATCATCAGCTAGTTTCTTTCCTTTCAGGTCTTTCTTCTTCAGTTCTTCAGCCTTGATCCTTTGCCTTTCAAAATAGCGAAAAGGCTTTGGAAAGTACTTGATAGACTCCAAAAAGTCAGCAAGTAACCTCCTAGCTTTAGCACTCCTCCTATACTGAAGTATAGCCTCTTGTCTTGCCCGATACTTGATCCACTCTTGCTCAGAGTACCATTTACCTCTATCATATGTCTTGTCCTTCACAGCTTTCCAGGCAGTTAAAATAATGTTCCTAGAGGTAGGACTCCACTGCTCAAAATCAGGCTTCAATTCTGCATGTTCTCTAAACCTTTTCTTGGAAAGTTGTGCCTCCCTCTGAGCTTCCAGTACAACCTCTGACATTTTTACCTTTTCAATAATAATATTATGTGCCTCCTGTGGAGGGCTATACATTTGCTGAACTTCTTACTAGACTATGTCAAAATCAGCTGGAGTAAAAATGACCTGTGTAACCTCTGGCTGATCCCCTTCAATGTAGATTGGTTGAACACCAGACTCAGCTGTATTATCATCCTCACATAGGGGTTGAAATCCAAGTGTAGCTCTGATGGTATTAGATACCCATTTTGCATGATCAGAGCTAGCTTTGACTAATATTCTCTCCCCCTTTATGACTTCTCTAGCTATATGATCACTCAGATCATTCTTTTGAAACCTTACTTGATCAGCTAGATATTCTATACCTTATTGGTAGTAGGATTTGAATTTAGTCAGGTAATCAGAAATAGTCTTTTGAGAAGCTTCAATGGCTGTATGGACAGCAGATAGATCTGCTTGTATTTTCTTGGATACTTCTGTTTTCAAATCAGTAGAAATACTTCCCAGTTTTTTGAGAATTTCTTCATATGAGTCCTTGAGATTTTAATTTGAACTGAATTGATTTTCTAAAATATATCCTTGCTTGGTTACAATGTCCTCAACTTAAGTCTTTATCAGCTATTGTTGCTTAGCCAAATATACTACAACATTATCTCCCTTGTGGAAGCAATCTGTCATCTCTTTCTTATTCAGATTGACTTCAAATCTGATGGATTTAATGTCTTGAGCCAGCTGAAACTGCAGTTCTTTATTTGACTCATCCATATATTTCTTCAAAGACTACCTTTGCTCATCTAACTTGACTTGCAGTTGGACTAGTAGTGAACTGAAATCCATGCCTTGAGCAGGTGGTGGAGTGACTGTTTGTAAGACTTTCTTATAGCCTGAACTTCTTTTCCTCAGAGAAACCAGTTTTCTCTTTTTATCCATGGAGGCTTCTTCATCATCAGAAGATTGAGATGAGTTTTCAATATTTACAGTTGCTTTACTAACTGGGGCATCCAGTAGCTCCTCCCCCTCAGTTCCTGGTAGTTCCTTTTCTTCTATTTGCTGCTCCCCATCAGTCCTTGTTGCAGGTAAATTAGAAAATAGCTCTTCCATAGTTACCTCCTATTGTATTTGAACAGGAGGAACAAGATTAGTTTGGGAAACAAAAGGTTCTCCCTGAACATCCAGATTTTTGTCCAGGGCCCTCTCTTTAAAAAAGATACTAACTTGCTCATCTTGAGCTGTATCTTTCATCTGCACATCTTGTGCTTCCTTCTTAACAATGATCAGTGCTTCTTTGTTTATGTCTGATACAATGTCCATCATTGTATCAGCAGCATACTCACTCTCCAGAGTAGCTACAGCAATGCATCCCCCTTGGGTAGGTAGCTCAGATAGTTCAGTGTCTTGTATTGCTAGTTCAGGGTGTTATCCCCCTGGAGTGGAGGCTATTTGTTGCTTTGGGTGCTGACTGCTCTCTACTTGATCTTGAGCTTCTTTTTTTTGTTGGTCTTCATCTAAACTGAAGACTACCGCTTCTTCAGAATCACTGGAGGATTCTGTTTATTGAACAATTTCTTTCTTCTTCTTATCCTTCTTGACCTGTTTCTGTGGAGTAGAAACCTCTTTGGTCAATACTCTATCCCATCTAGATAGAATTTTCATGTCCATCCTCCTCATATGGTTGATCTTGGATCCTGGCAGTTGGTTCATAACATCTGATATTATTGAAGCTAGACATAAACTTAATATCCTTCCCAGATTTGACTTCTTTATTCCTTCTAGAATCTTGTCAAACACCACTGATGACCAATCTGTTTTTATAGTGAATATGACTCTGGTCATTAGGTTGAATATGTAGGCAGATATTCTGTCATGTCCACCAGTCTTGCACAGAATTACCTTGTCTACGATTTCAGAAAGAAACTTACCTTGGGAATTCATCCCCTTTCTGGTAATTGATGATCCAACTTTGGTATTAGGGTTCAGCCCGCACCAACTTAGTGCATCTTTTGTCATGGATGGAACTACTTCATCATCATCCTTAACTTTGGGAAGTTGGAGCGACTTCCTGATCGTCTTAAGTGAGAGTTTCACTCTTGAATCCTGGACTGTGGCTTTGATCTTCTTTCCTTCATAATCCACCGTTGCAGACGAGTAGAATTCAAGAACTTCCTTCTTCCAAATTCTTGTAGGTTCAGAGAACAAAAACTCCAAACCACTTTCGGAAATTAGGGTAATCACACCCTTGATGTCCTGAGAAGCTGTCTCGAATCCCCCGTGAACCATCTCATATCCTTCATTCACCTTGTTGTCCTGGTGCGGCGCCATTGACGAGAGAGAGAGAGAGAGAGAAGAGAAAAGAAGAGAATATCTATGTCGACACAAGGTCTAGAGTCGAGAATTCTGAAGGCGTAGTCGACCAGATTTTGTCGTCTTCTATTTATAGTGTACTGGTATAGGGTAGGTCAAAAGACATGCCTTACTTAGTAATAATACTAATTCACAAAATTTTTACATGTGTCGACATAAAGGACTTGGATCTCGACAAAACCTATTTTTAGTCGACACGTCTATGTGTCGACATACTAGTGTCAGTGTCGACACGGGCTAAGTAAGTCTTGACAGAGTGTGTCTTCACCAATTCTTGTGTCGACACAAATACTGTTTCTGTGTTGACACAACATACTAAGAGTGTCGACACAATTTGCTTGTGTTGACATAAACTTTCTTACTTACCCAAATTTCCTGAGAAATTTAGTGCTTATATATTCTACTTAGGAAAGCTTGTGCTGACCTAGTCTAGGTTCAACATACATAATTCAATTTTAAAATAATTGAATTTAATTTCATCCAGAGGTTTTGTAAAAATATCAGTAATTTGATTATTTGTGTTCACAAATTCTAGACTAATATCTTCCTTCTCCACATGTTCTCTGATGAAATGAAACTTAATTTCTATATGCTTAGTTCTACTGTGTGAAATAGGGTTATTAGCAATAGAAATAGCACTAGTAGAATCATAAAATAGTGGAATTCTACTTACCTTGATGTGATTGTCATCAAGTTGATGCTTTATCCACATCAACTGTGCACAGCAGCTGCTTGCAGCTATATATTCTGATTCAACAGTTGAGATAACTACACTTGTTTGCTTCTTGCTGCTCCATGACACCAGCCTTCCACCTAGGAATTGACAAGTTCCTGTGGTACTTTTCCTATCTTCTTTGCATCCTGCAAAGTCTGCATCTGAGAAGCCTGTTAGTAAGAAATCTCTATTCTTAGGGTACCAAAGACCTAGATTAGATGTGCCCTTAAGATATCTCAAAATTCTCTTGACAACAGTGTAATGAGATTCCTATGGGCATGCTTGGTACATAGCACAGACACATGTTGCATACATGATGTCAGGTCTACTAGCAGTCAAGTAGAATAGAGAGCCAATTATCCCTCTATACAAAGACTCATCAACAGGTTTTCTTGTCTCATCTTTACATATAGGCATACTTGTTCCCATTGGAGTTTTCATGGTGGAGGCTGAGTCCATTCCATATTTATTAATCAACTCCTTGGAGAACTTAGACTGAGATATGGACAATCCATCATCAGTTTGTCTAACTTGAAGTCCCAAGAAGAACTTTAGCTCACCCATACTGCTCATTTCAAACTTCCCTTGCATAAGTTTGGCAAACTTTCTATAAAGGTTGTTTTTAGTAGATCCAAAGATAATGTCATCAACATATATCTGGACTAGGATGATCTTTGCTTTAGATTCCCTAAAGAATAGAGTTTTGTCTATCTTTCCTCTAGAGAATTTATTCTCAATAAGAAAAGCAGACAATGTTTCATACCAAGCCCTAGGGGCTTATTTCAAACCATATAGGGCTTTCCTAAGCCTATGTACATAGTTAGGATAGTGAGAGTACAAAACCTGAGGGTTGTTCAACATAGACTTCCTCTTTTAAGTCACCATTCAGAAATTATGACTTTACATCCATCTGATATACCTTGAAACCTTGATAGGCAGCATAGGCCAAGAACAACCTTATAGCTTCCAGCCTTGCTACTGGGCAAAGGTTTGATTAAAGTCAATCCCTTCTTCTTGCCTATAGCCTTTTACTACCATCCTGACCTTGTTCTTGATTATGGTGCCATTCTCATCAAGTTTATTTCTGTAGATCCACTTGGTTCCTATAACATTGTGATCCTTTGGTTTAGGAACCAGTTCCCAGACTTTACATCTTTTGAATTGATTCAGCTCTTCCTGCATGGCATCAGTCCAGTTTGTGTCTAGCATGACTTCTTCAAAATTCTTAGGTTCTATCTGTGATAGAAAACTTGAACATAGAACTATGTTCATGCTCTTGCTCCTAGTTAGAACACCTTGACTTGCATCACCAATGATTTGGTGAGCTGGATGATCCTTCAAGTGTCATCTTGCAAGAGGAAATCTGCCAGCCTCTTGGCCTTCTTCATTTTCCTCATCCTGATGCACCTCACTGTTTTCTTCATCATCCAGTGAATCTTGTTCTCCCCCTGGACAACATGTATCATTTTCTTCATCCAGCCTAGCAGGTGATTCTTCATTAATAGTCAACTTTTCCAAGCCGTCCTTTAAACCTGTAGAACTACCTGAAGAGCTAGGCAATTCAATGTTAATCAACTTAGACTCATCAAATACTACATGGATAGATTCTTCTACAACTTGTGTAGTCAAGTTGTAGATCCTGTATGCCCTACTATTATTGTTATACCCAACAAATATCCCTTCTAGGGATTTGACAGCAAACTTAGTTTGGTAGTGCTTACCATTAACTAGGACATAACACTTGCTACCAAAGATTCTGAAGTAGGAAATGTTTGGTTTTCTGCCTTTCAAAATTTCATAGGGAGTCATCTTATGTTTCTTATTGATGGAAGCTTTATTGAGTACATGACATTCAGTATTTACTGCCCCAGCCCAGAAGTACTTAGGGAGAGTAGTGTCACTAAGTAGTGTTCTACTTGCCTCAATAAGAGTCATATTCTTTCTTTCAGCAACTCCATTTTGCTGGGGAGTTCTAGGTGAGGAGAACTCCTGATGAATTCCAAGTTCTTCACAGAACTTTGTCATACACTCAGACTGAAATTAGGTTCCAAGGTCACTTCTGATTTTGACCACTGAATTGTTAAATTCATTCTGAATTTGTCTAACAAAAGTCTGGAAGACAGTAGAAGTTTCAGATTTCCGCCTCAAGAAGAAAACCCATGTGAATCTAGAATAGTCATCCACAATAACTAATGTGTATACTTTCCTACCTAGACTATGAACTGTCATAGGACCAAACAAATCTATATGCAAGAGATATAAACATCTCATTGAATATTTGGTGTCAAGTACTTGGAAAGAGGACTTGGTCTGTTTGCCCTTTTGGCAAGCTGAACAAACACCCTCTTTAATGCACTTGACTTGAGGACCATTCCTCACTAACCCCATACTAAATAACTGTCCTATTGACTTATAGTTCAGATGAGCCTGCCTCTTGTACCATTGGACACACTGTGATGCTTTCTCACCTACAACTAGATAAATGGTTGAGATGTTATACTAACAATCAAGGTTAAGACAATATACATTCCCTTTTATAGTGCCTGTCAGAATGATCTCTTGATCACTTGACCTCCTTATTTGGCACTCCCCTTTGAGGAAAGAGATGTCATAACCTAGATCACTAAGCTGACTTATGCTAATCAGGTTATGTTTCAGACCCTTCACATAAGCCACTTGAGTGATAGTAATATAATTACTAGAAATGTTACCAAATCCTTTGATGATTCCTTTTTCAGATCCACCAAAGATTACTTTGAGTCCATACTCTATAGGTGCATAGTCCCTCAACATTCTTCTTATTCCAGTCATGTGCTTGGAACATCCACTATCCAAGTACCATATAGGGGTATGACAACTTAGATTCACCTGCATCAAATAAGGATTTACCTATCCTCAGAACCCAAATTATTATTGGGTCCTAGGTTCTTGTTAGTTTGAAATCTAACATGCTTAACTATAGCTTTTCAGACAGGTAAGCTGTTCTTGTTTTTAACACTTGGGTTGAACCAACAATCCATGGAAAAGTGGCCTACCTTGCCACAACACCAACACTCAAATCTGTTGTACCTGCTCTTAGGTACAGACTTCACAACTTTGTTGCCAGCAGTCCTTTTAAGTATAGGTGCTGGAGCAGCAAACCCCAAGGATTCCTTAAGAACCTGATGAGTTTACTTATAGAGTGGCATATTGGCATATACACCCTTGCCAATGTGATTTTCGTACTCACAGTGACCATGAGTAATATCATGATCATACTTGTTTGTAGGTTGCATCACTTTCTTGAAGAAGATAGGGGGATTTGAGGCTAGTGGCTGAACTGGGGCTTTGCCTTTTCTATGAGAATTGGTGGCCCTTGTTCTTCCCTTAAAGCCTAGACCTGTCTTTCCTTTTTGAGAAATGAAATTGTCTATTAAGGGCAAGACAGACTTTGGCTTAGAGAATTTAGCCACTAACTTCTTTTCTTTCAAAAGTTTTGCCTCCATATTCTTGATGTGATTTTCCTTGAAGGAGATTGTGCCGATCTGAATAACAGTTATGTTTTTCAGTTTGGCAACCTCATTCAATTTCAAATCAAACATCTTTGTTGAATCTGATGCAGCCTGCTTAAGAGATTCAATTTCCTTGGCCTGCTTCTTGATAAGGAACTTGCTCTTCTTCAGAGCATGCAACAAACCACCATACTCATCAATGAGTTGATGTACATCCCCCTCAAATTAAGAACCATCCACACCTCTTGATACAAATGCTTCTGATTCTGATCCAGTATAGTAACCAGAAGGTGAGGTAGAACTGTATACCTTACTTGGACCAGGCTTATCCTGGCATTGATCATCTTCTCCTAGAGCCATCAGCCATTTACAGCAACAGTCTTCAACTCTATTTATGGAGTCCAGCATTTGTAAGAATTCTGATTCCCTAGAATCCTTTTTTGTAGAGAACAGCCCAACATATACTTCTGCATCATCTTCTTCTCCAAATTTTGAGGATGAAGAGTCTGTCCAACTCTTCTGCTTCTGAGCAACAAAGGATTTCTCCTTCTTGCCTTTTACTTGATGCTTCTTCTTGTCCTTAGACTCCTTCCTCTTATCAGGACAGTCAGCTATGACATGTCCAGGCCTGTTACAGCAATAATACACAATCTTAGAATTAGTTTGTTTACTAGGATTTGAGGCATACCTGTCCTCCTTGGAAGTCTTCTTTTTCTTGTAATAATCATCCTTGGAAAAGGATGTTGAAGGCCCTCTTCTCTATTTCTTCTTTTTCATAAACCTCTGAAACATCCTTGTAAATGCAACAAAGTCTTCATCAGAGGTGTGGCTATCTGATGTACTGATATCAGGGTTCTCTGCTTCTGCCTCAACAATTCTTCTGGGTGGAGAAGGAGACTTTCTCCTACCCTTTCTTGTGCCTTCAGCCTTGAAGGCTACTGACTTATCTTTATACTCAGACCTGCTGCTTTTCTCTTCATCCTTTCTGGCTGTGAGCTGCATTTCATAAGATAACAGCTTTCCAAACAATGTGGGTGGAGGTGTATCAGCAAGCCTGACCACCTCTCTGATAACACATATCTTTGTATCCCAGTCCTTGGTTAGGGACTTGAGAAACTTGTCATTCAATTCATATGTGCTGAAGACTCTTCCATAGGTCATCATCTCATTTACTATTCTGAAAAACTTCATGTAACATTCTGTTATGCTGTAAGACCTGGCTTGTCTAAAGCTTTCATATTCTTGATTCAGCATAGATTTCCTATCCTCTCTAACTTCTTCAGTTCCCTCCATGTAGACAATCAAGGTGTCCCGCATATCCTTAGAGGTTTTGCAATGTACCAAGTTCTGAAATGTGGCATCATCTATAGCACTCACAATAATGTTTTGTGCTCTCTTGTCTAATGTTGGCAGGATGATCTCATCCTTAGTCATTTCAGAAAAGCTCTTTGGAGTTTGCAGATTTGCAACAAGAGCTGATACCTTCATTGGAATGAATGGACCTTCTTGTACTGTAATGTAGATTCTTGGATCAGATGCTTGCATGAACAACCTGACCCTTTCCTTCCATATCCCAAAACTTTCTTTCCTGCAGATGGGCAGTTTCATGGATCCAAATTCCTTCTGATTCTCATTTGAACCCATTCTTGCTATCTGTTAATTTCCTTGGAGATTCACTAAGACTGTTAGGTCTATCTTTGAGCAACTTCCCTCTGATACCACTTGAAAGACTTGATTTCAAGAGCCTAAACACCTAGGGGGGGGGGTGAATAGGTTCTAATTTTCTTTAATAAATTTTAGGCAATTATCTTGTTCTAACTCAGATCAGAAAATACAATTCACAGCATAATAATCACAGCACAACACAGTACACCAAATTTATAGTGGTTCCCTAAGTTATGAGTACATCCACTTTCCCCCTTCGCCTATCCAGTAGAGAACTAGATTCAGCCCAACTTCCTTCCACTAACTCAGATCCACAGATCTTACACCTCAGAACCTGATAGGTTCATATAGCTCAGACTTATACAAGTCCTACCTCAGATTCTTCCCAAGAACCCTACCTCGGCCTTTATCACAAGGCTTACAACTCAGATTTTCAGAAGTCCTACACCTCAGGCTCTCAGCCCTACCTCAGCCTTTATACACAAAGGCTTACAACTCAGATCTATAAAAGATCTTACAAGGAAAAAGAAGATTTAGTTGTACAGAAATTTCACCCAGAAATAACTCTCAATTGGTGTGAGCTTCTTGATCAGTTCTTGAATAAACTTTATACTTCAGATCTAACCTAACTTAGCTTTTTCAAAGCTTCTTGATTAAACAAAATGAGGTTGATCCCGACTTGGTGTAGAAGTTGATCTTCAGACAGCTCCCTTCTTAGATTCAGAATTAGATCTGAATCTTTCTTGCAGACTGTTCAGGATCTGCCTTCTTAAGGGTTCCCCCTTTCTTATTGTTGAGATCTCTCTCTGGATCTGTGTTGGTCTGTTCCCCTATAATTGCTTAACTTGCTTCTTTTGGTTGTCATGGATCAGTCCTTTATATAGAGTTTCTCAACGATTACCGGCTGATCCAGTTTGTAATAACCTTCTGACTGTTCTGATAAAGGTGTTATACTTGTTGTTTATGACAGCTGTCAAGTCTACATCTGTGACAGTTGATTCTGCAATGACTTTATATCTCAACAGGAAACACTCAGCAAACTACTTCACATGTGTTAACACAAATAGACTAAGTGTCGACACAAGTCTTGATGATATCGACACAACACTCAATGTGTCAACACAGTCATTCTTTTGCTTCTCGACACAGCTTCTGTTGTATATGTTGACACAAGTCCGGTGTGTCGACACAAGTGATCCTGGTCTCGACATAGCTGATGCAGATAGATGGCATTGAGTGTATGTCCAGACGTCATTGAGTGTGTGTCGACACAAGTCCTGTGTGTTGACACAATTGCTCCTGGTCTCGACATAGCTGATGCAGACAGACGACATTGAGTGTATGTCCAGACATCGTTGAGTGTGTGTCGACACAATCCTTTCAGAGTCAGTACAGCTGTTGATGATAGATGGCGTTGAGTGTGTGTCGATACAAGTCCCGTGTGTCGACACAAGTCCTGTGTATCGACACAAGCCTTCTTCAGGTGTTGACACAATTCCTAGGTGTCGACACATGTCTTGCTTCTGGTGTCGATATAACTCCTGCTTCAGGTGTCGACACAATTCCTTACAAGTGTCGACACTTGTACTTAGAAATTTTCCTGCATTTCTTTACCTGCACATTGGAACTTAAACATCCCATCAAATAAAATTGATGTATATTATTGAGTAAGGAGAGGCTTCTCCAAGTTTGGTACATAGTTTCCAGTGTACCCAACATGCTGCAATTACGAGGCTTCCACTTCCAAGTCAGTGACCCCTGCTAGACCTTCCGTTAAAAAGGTAAAGAAGGAGTACAAGAGAAGGTACAATAAGTTTGACTGTTGGTGTTATGGCAAGATTGGTCACTTTGCCACAGATTATTAGTTTCAACCGTTAAAGCTTGAGACTCCACGAGTTAATAGTGCGAGACCGACCACTCGCAATGTTAATGTTCCAAGTGGTGTTAAACTAACAAGGAACCAAGAAACCAAATCTTTTTGGTTTCCTAAGGTAAAATGATTTCTAATTACAGGTATGTCCAAAGGCCAACAAAAAGCCAAATCTGCTATTTGGATAGTGGATGCTCTCGACATATGACTGGGACGAGAAACCTACTCTGAGAATTTACCCCAGTCGAAGACAGTCCACAAGTTATCTTTGGAGGGTCTGACATAAGAATAACTAAAGGCTACGGTATGATCTCCAACGACGTAGTCACGTTCACAGACGTGGCTTATGTTGAAGGATTATAGCATAATCTGAAAAGCATAAGTCAATTATGTGATAAAGGCTATATCGTTGAGTTCTACAAGGGCAAGGCTAGAAAAAATCATCTGCTAATATGGAGACGGTCTTAATAGGTACTCAGAGTAGAAATATTTTCTATTTAAATTTCTATGCTTAGAAAATTCTACACCAGTATACTTTTTAACAAAAGATATTGCGTCTCTTTGTAACCAATGACACAAGAGATTGACACATATTAACTTCAAAACTATAAATATGTTATTTTCTCACAACTTAGTGCGTGATGCTCATAGCATTAAGTTCCTTAAAGAGAGTCCATGTCACGCATGCCAGATGGGTAAGCTGACAAGGGCTATCTTTAAGGGTATTTCTGACAAAGATTCCTCTAAAAGTTTGTACTTACTTTATATGGGCTTATTTGGTCCTATGCCAATTCACAGTTTAGGTGGTAAAGTTTATGTGTTGGTCATTGTTGATGATTACTCCCGTTTTACTTGGGTGTTCTTTCTGAAACACAAGTCAGACACCTTTGAAACTTTCACAAATTTTGTTAGGAAAATTCAGAACAAATTAAACTACTCGGTGGGCAAAATAAGAAGTGACAGAATAGAATTTGAGTCTAGTGCCATGAAAAAATTCTGTGGAAGTCAAGGTATCTTTCATGAGTTTTCCTCTCCGCATACTTCACAACAAAATGGAGTTGCTGAGAGAAGGAATAGAACCCTCATTGAAGCATGTACAACTATATTGAATGACACCTCACTACCAGAGTACTTCTAAGCTGAAGCAGTCAACATAGCTTTTCACATGCAAAATCGAGCTTTAATCAACAAAAGCATCGTAAAACTCCCTATGAGCTGTTGAAGGGAGGAAAACTGATGGTGTCATACTTTAGGATCTTTGGAAGTAAATGTTTCGTACTTAATAATGGGAAGTATTATCGAACGAAGTTTAGTGATAAATGTTTTGAAGGTATTTTTGTAAGGTATAGTAGCCATAGTAAGGCATAACGAATTTTTAAGAAAAAAACCCTGGTGGTAGAAGAGTCTGTAAATATTGTATTTGATGAGACAAACACGGTTCATATCAACTCGTCTAGTATTGTTGTTGTAGATGCAGGTACCAGGTTAAAGGAACTAAGATTGGAAGAAGCGATCAATGAAGGTACTCCCAGCTCAGTCAAGGTCGTCGATCCAAGTATGGTGGATGAAGAATGACTAGATGAAGAACTAACTCAACCTGCAGGAGATGCAATGGATGTGGCAAAACCTGCTGGTGGGAGAGGAAAAAATCTAGCGTTAAGACACTTAAGAGATCACCTGGCTGATCTGATCATTGGAGAGCCAGACGATGGTGTTAAAACAAAAATAGGTACTGCTAACGAAGTTCGACTTCTTAGTTTTCTGTCTCAGGTTGAGCCAAAGAAGTTTGAAGAAGCAAATAAAGATGCCTCTTGGATAATGGCCATGCAAGAGGAATTCAATCAGTTTGAAAGATGCAAGGTTTGGAAGTTGGTGCCCAGACCCAAAGGACAAAACATGATCGGTACCAAATGAATATTCAGAAATAAGCTGGATGAAAATGGAGTGATTGTAAAGAACAAGGTCAGGCTTGTAGCTCAAGGGTACAGACAAAAAAAAGGGATCGACTTCGATCAGACTTGTTGGGTCCATTGATCCCAATGTCCTTAATTTGAAGATGGACTAGCAAAATAATGTATATACATGTTGTGATCTAACTTGTGTTTAAGGTGAATGATTGCAGTTTGTCCTGATAAGCTATGATGGGATAGGTAGCCTATGTGGCTAAGAAAGGTAAGTTCTTACCTAAGTGGTGGAAATACAGATAACTGTCTAAGTCCATAGGAGTTGAGTGAAGATCAATCACTTAACGCCAGATGGCTTATAACGCTGAGTGAAGCCTATACAGTCAAAGCCAAGGCAGTGGCAAGATGAGAAAATGGCCAAGTCCACAGGCATTGAGTGAATTCAACTCACTCAATGCCATACAGCAAAAGGCTGTGAGATAGGCTAAAGCAGTAAAAGCTTGAAGTTGGAATGAGCTAAAATGTGGCCAAGTCCATAGGCGTTGAGTGAAGTCAACTAACTCAACGTCATGGTACTAAAGAGAAAGTTGGCTAAGTGTTTTAGCATTGAGTGATGAAGACACACTCAACGCCATTAAGCAAAATGGCTATAAGTTGAACTGGTTGAACTAAGTTCAGAATTCGTCGAACTGAGTTCAGAGATCGTCGAGCTTAGCTCACCTTTCGTCGAGCTAAGTTCAGAGCTTGAGTCTTTGAGTTCATCGAGCTTAATTGAGATTTCGTCGAACTGAGTTCAAAGTTCGTCGAGCTCAGTTCACCATTCGTCGAACTCAGTTCAAAGTAAGACAGTCCAAGCCTAGTGGTTTTAAACACGAAAAATTGGCTAAGGAAAAAAATGTTGAGTGAGACGTGCTCACTCAACGCTCTCAACGCCTTTATGCAGAAATGAGTTAAAAGCAAATAGCGTTGAGTGAGGCAAGCTCACTCAACGCTTCAGTTGCTGAAGAAGCAGATATTTGGCTAAGGCAGATGGTGTTGAGTGTTGGTTGTTCACTCAACGCTCTCAAAGCCTAGAAATAGATTTATATTCTAAGTAGTTTGGCGTTGAGTGAAGTTACTAACTCAACGCCAAGAGATAGTAAATCTGTCCAAGTGTTTTGGCGTTGAGTGTTGCTTACTCACTCAATGCTTATGTTAATGTTGCTTGATTTTTGGCTAAGTCCACAACTGGTGACGTCAGCAAGTCAATAAGTCAACATATTTCAAATAACTGGCGGGATGGCTACTGTACGCGACAAAGGTTACCGCAGACCTACTATACAATAGTTGGCGTTAAAGCAAAATTGCAGCCAACATTAAAAGTGTGGGACCCACTGCTAAATGAGTCGTTGGGTCTCAATAAATAAAAGGAAGTAACAGTTGTTCTTCCTCTCTGGTATTGTTGTGGATCTAAAGAACAAGAAGCTCAAGTCAGAAAGAAAAAGAGCAAGTTAGCTGTTGAGATCAACATCTTCAATGACAAGTTTGTTGGTGCCATCTTCATCTACACCAACAAGGAAGCTCAGGGTGATTCTATGAGAAAGAGGTAGTAGCAAGAGCCAACCCTTGTTGTAGGAGCTTCACAGATCCAGCCAATACTTTCTTAAAATAAGTTACACTTGAGGAGCTGTGAAGGAGAAGTTGAAGCTGAGCAGTCAACTCAGTTCAGAAGGGAGCAGGGAAATAGATCTGGTAGTTGCTTCCAGCATAAGCCAAAGCATCTACATAATTGTTGCTGTGAAGAAGAGAGATCTGAATCTTTGGTTCAGTTCTGAAAGAGGCAGAACATTATTCTGCAAGTTTCTTCCAGCTCAAGTGCATAAACTTGTTGTTGTGAAGTAGTTGGCACTGAGATGCTCTTAGTCCAGTTAAGTTGACACAGGAAAACTCACCTGGTTTCATAGTGGGGTGGCTGAGTTTGACTCACCATAGACTGATTGTCACTGAGGAATTCCTCTTGTGATCAATCAAGAACCACATCAACCTATTTCCATCCTGTAGGATCCTTCTGGATCTGAGTTGTAGAAGTGCTGCAACACTCTGAGAGTAGGGCCTAGTGCCTGAAATTTTAGAGCTGAAAAACTTGAGTTGTAGGCCTTAGAGATAAGGCTGAGGTAGGTGGTTTGAGTACCACTGAGATATAGGAGCACTGCAGGGCTTAGAGGTAGGAACCTTTGTGGTTCTGAGGTAGGGTTCTGAAGAGAACTTGAGTGTAAGGCCGAGGGCTTGAGGTGTAAGCTCCTTAGAGCATTTTGGAGAAGTGTCTAGTCCAACAAGACAGTTGGATAGGTGGGAGGGAAAGTGGATGTACCCAGTTGGGGAACCACTATAAATATTTATTTGTTTTGCTTTGTTGTTTTCTTTGTGCAGGGTAAATCCTCATGAAAGAAGAAATTAACCTACAACTTAAGCAGCAAACTAAAAGAAAAGAAAAGAACCAATAAAGAGACCAATAACCTATTAAACCCCCCCCCTCTAGGTGATTTAGCTATCCTTGAAATTAAAGACTTTCAAGTGGTATCAGAGAAAGGTTACTCAAAAATGACCTAACAGTCTGAGTTGACCTCCAAGGATAGCTAAAAGGTTAAAATTATTTGTTCAAGGATGAACCATAAGATGAGGAACTATATGGTGCAGCAAATCTACAGAGAGGACAATATCAGCATTGGGCTATTGGCTGCTCTTGGTGATGACAAAGTCCTTCCAGATACAAAAGCAAGAATCAGGGCCCCTCTGTCACATTCAGAGAGTGACACAGAGGTGGATGAAGTTGAAGAAGGGGAATGCAGATGCCATGGATAAATAGCTACCCTAGAAGTAGAATCTTGTCAGGATCAACCTGGTCAAAATAAGGTATATTCCCCATCTAGCTCATCCTCAGAGTCTGGATATGAATCATGTGCAGACTCTGATGTCTCCTCATCTAGTGATGTTGAGGGTCCTTTGTTAGATGATGATATCAATCAATTGATTGACAATCATGCTTCCCTTCTAAAATCTTTCAAGGAAAGCAAGTTGCTTGTTAAGAAACAAGTAGAGAAAATAGCCTCTCTATAGAAGACTGCTTCCCAACTGGATGAAGCTTCATCCTTCCTATGTGTAAAAGAGAGGGAAGCAGATCATCTGAAAATCATGGTATATATCCATGTTGAGTTCTTAAAATACAAGGACTCTATCATCAAGAATCTTGAGGAGAAACTTAATAGGGAGAGGAGAATTATTGCTAACTTCTCTAAGATAGATTCTATCAAGAGAAGATCTAAATCTGAGTGGATTTCTAAAATAATCCAATATCAAAAAAGATGCCATGTTCCTGTAAGGCCTCCACCTACCTTTCAAAAGGTAATTCTCCCTTCCAATAGGTATGACCAAGACCTCGGGGATGGTCACTAGAGGAATGAGAATCTTCATTGTAAGACTACAAATGTCTCTTATAATGGAAGAAGAAAGGACATGGGTCTGAGTGCTCAAACTACTCCCCATGAAGAAGTGCAAATGGCTCATCCTGTACCTTTTGTATTTAATGCACCAACTCCATCTCTCTTGAGCAAGGCAGTGACCTTTTCTCAAAATCTCACTGCTCACACTCTAGGCAAGGGTAAATCTGTCAGGATGCAAGACTTGGAATCTTCCAAGGAAACCAAAAACATGTCCTCTGCAAGGAGAATTGTTGTTGATAGATCTTGTGAAAATCCAAGCTCTTATCATGCCAGACCTACTCTCAGTCAGACTATGGCTAAGAGAATTTGGAACAAGGAAGCTTCTTCTTCTTCTGTTCAGTCTACTGTCAACCATGCTGTCAGACCTGCTCAGAAATGAAGATACAATATTCATGAGTGATGGTGCTATGGCAAAGTGGGCCACTTTGTCATAGATTGTTGGCACAACCCTAGTGTGTAAAGGGCAACAGAAAGTCTTCCTGACAGGGCTCCTGTAGCTAGAAATGTGCTTTTTCAAGCTATCAAGAACCTAGGACCCAAGTCAGCTTGGGTTCCTAAGGAAAGGTAATTCTGTCCTGCAGGATAGTCCAAGTGGCCATAACCATTTATGGTCCTTGGATAGTATTGTAGCAGACCCAATTCTGGATCAAGAAATGATTCAACTTATCAACATGCACAAAATGTTAATGACAAGTGCAATTATTAAGGGCGAGTTTACAAAGGAAAGCAAGATGAACATCAAAGGCTAAAGCGCAGAAGCAAGGTTGTTGGAATGCTCATAAACTCTGAATCTAGCATAGAATTCAAGTCTACAGAGCAAAGATAAGTAGAATTCACCTTTTTTTTATTTTACCACTTAATTTCAAAATTGATTACTCATGTATAAGAAAGATAATTGAAACAAATGACTAAGAAGATGTAAAAACAACAACTCTTCTTAATACATGTGTTAGTGGCTTACATATTCACCATGCCACAAAATATAACTTGTCTCAACATACCCAAAGACATATTGCATATTTGATACTAAGCTAGGTTAGTATCAAAATTTGGTTGAGTCAATTGAGGCTGGGGGCTAATACTCTCTCAGTTGAAATTAATATACGGTTATTGAAATGTTGTCTAATTGCACACCAATAGAACTCGTTTTAGAATGTGTATTGCAGGTTTATATTACCCCTGCAAGTTAGGACAACACAGTTAGGGGCTAATCGAAAATTTAATTACTAAAGAAAACTGATATTAAGCTAATTAAGCCCAATTAACAAATACTGGAGAAAAGACGGACTGCGGATATGTGTCGGGATTCAATCCTGGCCATTGATCAAGATTAAATAGCAAAGATGGATTAGTGACTTTCCACCTTCATTTTAGTGATACTTATAAATAGAAGGGCTTGTGCAATACGCCAAATCACTATTCCTTATCCTCTCTCGCTCGCATTCGCTAAATCGACGGGAAGCCGCTTTCGCTTGCATTCTCAAATTCTCAAGAGAAATGGCGCCCAAGGGACCGGATTTCCTCTTCGAAGGAGCAGAGGTGGTTCGAAATGGATTCGTTGATGCTCCGGAAGATATTCTGCAGGTGCTTAATCTTTTGCAGAAATCTAACCTAGCTTTCATCCTGACAAAACCTTGTCTTCTATAGAAGAGGGAAGTACTGGAGTTGTTTGCCAACGCCAAAGCGGATGCTTCGGCTGGTAAAATTAAGATCATAGTAAGCGAATAGAAGATCAAGATAACATCCAGAAGGCTAAGCAAGGCTCTACAACGACCAAAGCTTTCTGAAACTGAGGACGAAAAAGAGCTATTGCTGGACAATGCAAAATCGACAATGAAATGGTGTGGACTTTCCAAGCACACAACCGGATCAATTCAAAGTAAAGAACTCAACCTGAGAGGCAAGTTCCTAGCCGATGTCATTGGGAAAGCTCTGATATGAAAAATAGACTCCAATGACAAAATCTCAAAAAGGATGTTTGAACTAATGGATAGGGTCATACTGTCCAAGAGAACTTATTGGGGAAGAGTGGTGTTTGAAAAAGTAGTGGAATGCATGGCTGTACCCAATTTGGGGAGAATCCTTTCACTATTTCTGTGAGAAACTGCTCCAGAAATTCTGAATCTGAAACTTGGTGTAAGAATACACCACATGAGAAGGATGGACATCAGGATGCTTGAGAGATGGGACAGGGTCCTTCTTCCTCGTGGTCCAGAAGCTGTGGAGAGAAAAGGGAAGAGAATTATTGCTACTGAGCCCTGCTCTTCTAGCAGCTCATCTGAGGACGAAGAGCCTCATGATCCTGATGTATCTTCATCTACTGAAGTGTCCTGGAGGGACATGAATATCCAGGTATCCGCCTCGTCTGATCTTACCCCTCTTAGTCGTGTGAGAAGACTAGAGTCAGACTCTGTTCCTGAAGTGGATGAGATCACTGTGGGGTTAGCTGGATCTGCTGAAGAGGAAGGAGATGATTTGCCTCCAGTCAAGGATGCTGGGAAAATAGCAGAGGAACTTGTTAACAAAATATCTGCAGAAATGGAGGATGATGCCTCCAGATTGGAAGATGCAGATTGGCATATACCTATGTCTGAAGACGAGGAACTGCAGGATAAAGTCTTGGAAACTCCTAGTGTTAAGGGAAGGATTGCTCAAATTGAGGGGAAGAAACTGATGCAAGAGATAATGCATGATGCATTATCTGTAGGGAAGCAACTGGAGGTTCCTCCAATAAAGGATGATGTTGATGTTGACCTGCATGCAAACAAAAGCATGGCAGTGGTTGAGGGGGAGAAACCTTCTGATCTCCCTGGTCATGAGGTACATAATCTATTATCATCAGAATCTGAGGAAGAGGAAGACTGTGATGAGAAAGCACACTCCTCACCACATCCAGAAACAGAACAACACAAGAGTTGCACAGCTCAAGGAATAGGGAGCAAGCATGTACAAGGAGAAACCGAAGCCCTGGATGAGGGCACATCTTCCAGATTTGATCAGCTGCCACCAACCTTCATTACCCAGCTAAAAGGTTTGCTAGATGAGCAAAGAAGGGCATTGGAAAACTATGTGGATGAAGCCCTCAAAGATGTTAGAAATGATCTTGCATCTGAGATCAAATTTATAAGGTTTGAACTGAATCTGCTGAAAGGAGAAACAGTAAAATTCTTTACAAGAGTTGCTCCTACTGTAGATTACACCATGGAGAAACTGGACGTGTCAAGCCAGAATATTGCTATTATCGTTGAGAATCAAAATATTTTGGCTAAGAACTCTGTGACCATTCATGAGAATGATAAAATTCTAAGAAAAGAACAGAACACTGAAATCTTCACGAAGATGGATGCCTGCACCAAGATACTTGATGACCACATGTTAGAAGTTAAAAATCAAGTAACTGCTTGAGTTAACTACTTGGAAGGGGAAAGAAGCCAGCATTAAAAGAGCCGTTGGGTCTCAATAAATAAAAGGAAGTAATAGTTATTCTTCCTCTCCGGTATTGTTGTGGAGCTAAAGAACAGGAAGCTCAAGTCAGAAAGAAAAAGAGCAAGTTTGCTATTATCGTTGAAGCAAAATTGTAGCCAGCATTAAAAGTGTGGGACCCACTGCTAAAAGAGTCGTTGGGTCTCAATAAATAAAAGGAAGTAACAGTTCTTCTTCTCCGGTATTGTTGTGGAGCTAAAGAATAGGAAGCTCAAGTCAGAAAGAAAAAGAGCAAGTTAGCTGTTGATATTAACATCTTCAACGACAAGTTTGCTGGTGCCATCTTTATCTGCACCAGCAAGGAAGCTTAGGGTGATTCTCTGAGAAAGAGGTAGCAGCAAGAGCCAACCCTTGCTGTAGGAGCTTCACAGATCCAGCCAATACTTTCTAAAATAACTTACACTTGAGGAGCTATGAAGGAGAAGTTGAAGCTGAGCAGTCAGCTAAGTTCAGAAGGGAGCAGAGAAATAGATCTGCTAGTTGCTTCTAGCATAAGACAAAGTATCTACATAATTGTTGTTGTGAAGAAGAGAGATCTGAATCTTTGGTTCAGTTCAGAAAGAGGCAGAACATTATTCTACAAGTTTCTTCAAGCTCAAGTGCATAAACTTGTTGTTGTGAAGTAGTTGGGACTGAGGTGCTCTCAGTTCAGTTAAGTTGTCACAGGAAAACTCACCTGGTTTCATAGTGGGGTGGCGGAGTCTGACTCACCCAAGACTGATTGTCACTGAGGAATTCCTCTTGTGATCAATCAAGAACCACATCAACCTATTTCCATCCTGTAGGATCCTTCTGGATCTGAACTGTAGAAGTGCTGCAACACTCTGAGAGTAGGGCCTAGTGCCTAAAATTTTAGGGATAAAAGCCTGAGTTGTATGCCTTGGAGATAAGGCTGAGGTAGGTAGTTTGAGGACCACTGAGCTATAGGAGCACTGCAGGGCTCTGCAATAGAAACCTTTGTGGTTCGGAGGTAGGGTTCTGAAAAGAACTTGAGTGTAAGGCTGAGGGCTTGAGGTGTAAGCTCCTTAGAGCATTTTGGAGAAGTGCCTAGTCCAATAAGACAGTTGGATAGGTGGGAGGGAAAGTGGATGTACCCAGTTGGGGAACCACTATAAATATCTGTGTGTTTTGCTATGTTGTTTTCTTTGTGCAGAGTAAATCCTCATGAAAGCAGAAATTAACCTACCACTCAAGCAGCAAACTAAAAGAAAAGAAAAGAACCAATAAAGAGACCAATAACCTATTCACCCCCTCTAGGTGATTTAGCTATCCTTGAAATTAAAGACTTTCAAGTGGTATCATAGGGAGGTTACTCAAAAATGACCTAACAGTCTGAGTTGACCTCCAAGGATAGCTAAAAGGTTAAAATTATGTGTTCAAGGATGAACCATAAGATGAGGAACTATATGGAGCAGCAAATCTGCAGAGAGGACAATATCAGCATTGGGCTATTGGCTGTTCTTGGTGATGACAAATTCCTTCCAGATGTAAGAGAAAGAATCAGGGCCCCTCTGTCACATTCAGAGAGTGACACAGGTGGATGAAGATGAAGAAGGGGAATGTAGATTCCATGGACAAATAGCAACCTTAGAAGTAGAATCTTGTCAGGATCAGCCTGGTCAAAATAAGGTACATTCCCCATCTAGCTCATCCTCAGACTCTGGATATGAATCCTGTGCAGACTCTGATGTCTCCTCATCTAGTGATGTTGAGGGTCCTTTGACATATGATGATATCAATCAATTGATTGACAATCATGCTGCCCTTCTAAAATATTTCAAGGAAAGCAATCTGCTTGTTAAGAAACAAGCAGAGGAAATAGCCTCCCAACAGAAGACTGCTTCCCAGCTGGATGAAGCTTCATCCTTCCTATGTGTAAAAGAGAGGGAAGCAGCTCATCTGAAAATCATGATAGATATCCAAGTTGAGTTCTTAAAATACAAGGACTCTATCATCAAGAATCTTGAGGAGAAACTTGATAGGGAGAGGAGAATTATGGCTAACTTCTCTAAGATAGATTCTATCAAGAGAAGATCTAAATCTGAGTGGATTTCTAAAATAATCCAATATCAGAAAAGAGGCCAAGTTCCTGTCAGGCCTCAGCCTACCTTTCACAAGGTAATTCTCCCTTCCAACAGGTATGACCATGACCCTAGGGATGGTCACTAGAGGAATGAGAATCTTCCTTGTAAGACTACAAATGTCTCTTATAATGGAAGAAGAAAGGACATGGGTCTGCGTGCTCAAAATACTCCCCATGAAGAAGTGCAAATGGCCCATCCTGGACCTTTTGTATTAAATGCACCAACTCCATCTCTCTTGAGCAAGGTAGTGACCTTTTCTCAAAATCTCACTGCTCACACTCTTGCCAAGGGTAAATCTGCCAGGATGCAAGACTTGGAATCTTCCAAGGAAACCAACAACATGTCCTCGACAAGGAGAATTGCTGCTGATAGACCTTGTGAAACTCCGAGCTCTTATCATGCCAGACCTACTCTCAGTCAGACTGTGGCTAAGAGAATTTAAAACAAGGAAGCTTCTTCTTCTTCTATTCTGTCTGCTGTCAACCATGCTGTCAGACCTGCTATGAAATGAAGATACAATATTCATGAGTGCTGGTGTTGTGGCAAAGTGGACCACTTTGCCATAGATTGTTGACACAACCCTAGTGTGCCAAGTGCAAGATAAATTCTTCCTGACAGGGCTCCTGTAGGTAGAAATTTGCTTTTTCAAGCTATCAAGAACCTAGGACTAATCCATGGCAAATAACCCGACTTTTTGCCACAGTTTGCCTGTTTCGTGGCTAATAATCTAGTATTAGCCACGGAAGCCTAATCCGTTGCAAAAAGTCGGGTTTTTTTTAGTCCCACACCGCCAATAAAAAACTCGATTTGGGGTTTATATAGCCCATTCAAAATTATTGTTTGAAATAAAATTGGCGCGGCGGCGGTGGTGGCCGGGAGGCCGGCCGGGCGGCGGCGGCGGTCAGGCGGCGGTGGCCAGGCGGCGGCGGCGGCCGGGCGGCAGAGGGCGGCCGAATATGTTTTATGTTAGGTTTATTACAGGCCCTTTAGCCACGATAATTGAACCGTGGCAAATGAGGAACTTTTAGCCACGATAATTGAACCGTGGCTAATAAATTATTAGCCACGGATTCAGCGTGGCTAATACTATTAGCCACGCTCGCATTGCCCACGCTCATTTGTCGTAGGTAGGCCGTGGCTAATAGTTATTAGCCACGATTTTGGTCTTTTAGCCACGGAAATCTGCCGTGGCTAAAAGTCTGTTTTTTAGTAGTGCCTGTAGGTAGTTATTTGCTTTTTCAAGCTAACAAGAACCTAGGACCCAAGTCAGCTTGGGTTCCTAAGGAAAGGTAATTTTGTCCTGCAGGATAGTCCAAGTGGCCATAACCATTTATGGTCCATGGATAGTATTGTACCAGACCCAATTTTGGATTCAAGAAATGATTTAACTTATCAACATGCACAAAATGTCAATGATAAGTGCAATTATTAAGGGCGAGTTTACAAAGGAAAGCCAGATGAACATCAAAGGCTAACGCTCAGAAGCAAGGTTGTTGGAATTCTCATAAACTGTGAATCCAGCATAGAATTCAAGTCTACAGAGCAGAGATAAGTAGAATTCACCTTTCTTTTATTTTACCACTTAATTTCAAAATTGATTACTCATGTATAAGAAGGGTAATTGTAACAAATGACTAAGAAGATGTAAAAACAATAACTCTTCTTAATACATGTGTTAGTGGCTTACATATTCACCATGCCACAAAATGTAACTTGTCTCAACATACCCAAAGACATATTGCATATGGAATACTAAACTAGGTTAGTATCAAAATTTGGTTGAGTCAATTGAGGCTGGGGGCTAATACTCTCTTAGTTGAAATTAATATAAGGTTATTGAAATTTTGTCTAATTGCACACCAATTGAACTCGTTTTAGAATGTGTACTGCAGGTTAATATTACCCCTGCAAGTTAGGACGACACAGTTAGGGGCTAATCGAAAATTTAATTACTAAAGAAAACTGATGTTAAGCTAATTAATCCCACTTAACAAATTCTGGAGAAAAGACGGACTACGGATATGTGTCGAGATTCAATCCTGGCCATTGATCAAGATTAAATAACAAAGATGGATTAGTGACTTTCCGCCTTCCTTTTAGTGATACCTATAAATAGAAGGGCTTGTGCAATACGCCAAATCACTGTTCCTTACCCTCTCCCGCTCGTATTCGCTAAATCGACGGGAAGCCGCTTTCGCTTGCATTCTCAAATTCTCCAGAGAAATGGCGTTAAAGGGACAAAATTTCCTCTTCGAAGGAGCAGAGGTGGTTCGAAATGGATTCGTTGATGCTCCAGAAGATATTCTGCAGGTGCTTAATCTTTTGCAGAAATCTAAACCTAGATTTCATCCTGACAGAACCCTGTCTTCTGTGGAAGAGGAAAGTACTGGAGTTGTTTGCCAACGCCAAAGCGGATGCTTCGACTGGTAAAATTTAGACCATAGTAAGCGAAAAGAAGAACAAGATAACGCCCAGAAGGGTAAGCAAGGCTATACAGCTGCCAAAGCTTTCTACAAGTGAGGACGAAAAAGAGCTATTGCTGGACAATGCAAAATCGGCAATGAAATGGTGTGGACTTTCCAAGCACACAACCTGATCAATTCAAAGGAAAGAACTCAACCTGAGAGGCAAGTTCCTAGCCGATGTCATTGGGAAAGCTCTGATATGCAAAATAGACTCCAATGATAAAATCTCATAAAGTATGTTTGAACTAATGGATAGGGTCATACTGTCCAAGAGAACTGATTGAGGAAGAGTGGAGTTTGAAAGTGTAGTAGAATGCATGCCTGAACCCAATTTGGGGAGAATCCTTTCACTATTTCTGTGAGAAACTACTCCAGAAATTCTGAATCTGAAACTTAGTGCAAGAATACACCACATGAGAAGGATGGACATCAGGATGCTTAAGAGATGGGACAGGGTCCTTCTACTTCGTGGCCCAGAAGTTTGTGAGAGAAAAGTGAAAAGAATGGTTGCTACTGAGCCCAGCTCTTCTAGCAGCTCATCTGAGGACGAAGAGCCTCATGATCCTGATGTATCTTCATCTGCTGAAGTGTCTAGGAGGGACATGAATATCCAGGTATCTGCCTCGTCTGATCTTACCCCTCTTAGTCGTGTGAGCAGACTAGAATCAGAATCTGTTCCTGAAGTGGATGAGATCACTGTGGGGTTAGCTGGATCTGCTGAAGAGGAAGGAGATGATTTGCCTCCAGCCAAGGATGTTAGGAAAATAGCAGAGGAACTTGTTAACAAGATATCTGTAGAAATGGGGGATGATGCCTCCAGATTGGAAGATGCAGATAGGCATATACCTATGTCTAAAGATGAGGAACTGCAGGATAAAGTCTTGGAAACTCTTAGTACTAAGGGAAGGATTGCTCAAATTGAGAGGGAGAAACTGATGCAAGAGATAATGCATGATGCATAATCTGTAGGGGAGAAACTGGAGGTTCCTCCAATAAAGTATGATACTGCTGTTTACCTGCATGCAAACAAAAGCATGACAGTGGTTGAGGGGGAGAAACCTTCTGATCTCCTTAATCATGAGGTACTTAATCTAGTGTCATCAGAATCTGAGGAAGAGGAAGACAGTGATGAGAAAGCACACTCCTCACCACATCCAGAAACAGAATAACACAAGAGTGGCACATCTCAATGAATAGGGAGCAAGCATGTACAAGGAGAAACTAAAGCCCTGGATGAGGGCACATCTGCCAGATTTGATCAGCTGCCACCTACCTTCATGTCCCAGCTAAAAGGTTTGCTAGATGAGCAAAGAAGGGCATTGGAAAACTATGTGGATGAAGCCCTCAAAGATGTTAGAAATGATCTTGCATCTTAGATCAAATATATAAGGTTTGAACTAAATCTGCTGAAAGGAGAAACAGTAAATTCTTTACAAGAGCTGCTCCTACTGTAGATTACACAATGGAAAATCTAGACGTGTCAAGCCAAAATATTGTTATTATCGTTGAGAATCAAAATATTTAGGCTAAGAACTTTGTGACCATTCATGAGAATGATAAAATTTTGAGAAAAGAACAGAACACTGAAATCTTCACTAAGATGGATGTCAGCACCAAGATGCTTGATGACCACATGTTAGAAGTTAAAAATCAAGTAACTGCTGGAGTTAAATACTTGGAAGGGGACAGAAGCAAAGCTAGCACCTCCCAGGATACTCAAGTAATTGAAGAAGTAAAAAAGGGGGAGAGAAATGTCATCAGAACAAATACTGAGAATATAGTCTGGGCCATAAATACTGTGAGAGGCTCATTGGGAATGGAGCCACTACAATATAATAACATCCCAATGATGCCTGACCATGTACAAGATGCTTTGAACAAGATGTATAACAGTGAAGCCCAAGTTCAAGATAATACAGAATAAGTTCAGTACATTGAAGAAGGTGACAGTGCTAATGCTCAGTGGGGAGAGAAGACTACTGGTGCTCAGAATTCTTCCTTCAGCCCTACAGTAGACCGGTCACTACAGGTCAAAGAAAGAATCACTGATGATGCTGAAGAGGAGGCCAAACTAAGGAAAAATAGATATAGAGAAGAAATGGAACATAGACCTGATTTTGAACAATGGAGCCTAGAGTCCAGATCTATTATTCTACTTGCTTGGGACCAGGGCAAGAATAAGAGATCAGACAGAGGTAAATGGTACAATAAGACTTAATGGGATAAGATGGAAAAGAGAGACACAGAGAGAAGGATTTCCTGGAAGAACAAAAAGGCAAATCTTCTCACTCCTGATGTTGTGGAACCATCTAAATACTTCCCCAAGCCTTTCAGCTATTTTGAGAGACAAAAGGATAAAGCTAAATCTGGAACAACTAAGGCTAAGGATGTTGATGAAGCCGATAAGAAAGGAAAGAAGATAGCTGGAGTTGAATACAAGCCGGCAAAAAAATCCAGAGGGAGTGGGATTATGATAAGGGAACTTGGAACTTAAAATGCATTAGGTTCTGCTTACAGGGCTAGGAAAGAAACACTGTGTTTATATTGCTCAAACATTTATTCCCTATATGATTAAATAGAACAACCTTTTGTTATAATCATAATCTGTCTAACTTATCATTTGCTAAGTCTTTGACTTATCTGCTACATCATTTGATATGTCTATGATTTATCTAAATTATGCTGTGATGATTATGTCTATGATTTATCTAAATTATGCTGTGATGATATGCTTTAAATATTTATAACATAAGTATGTTTAGTGTATACATTGGCTTATGTTTTGACTTCTTCAAATATGGGGAGATTGTTGGGTCCATTGATCCAAATGTCCTAAATTTGAAGAAGGACTAACAAAACAATATATACACATGTTGTGATCTAACTTGTGTTTAAGGTGAATGATTGTAGTTTGTTCTGATAAGATATGATGGGACAGGTAGCCTATGTGGCTAAGACAGGTAAGTTCTTACCTAAGTGGTGGAAAGACAGATAATTGTCTAAGTCCACAGGCGTTGAGTGAAGATCAGTCACTCAATGCCAAATGGCTTATAAGCGCTGAGTGAAGCCTATACAGTCAAATCCAAGGCAGTGGCAAGCTGAGAAAATGGCCAAGTCCACAGGCATTGAGTGAAGTCAACTCACTCAATACCATACAATAAAAGGCTGTGAGATAGGCTAAAGCAGTAAAATCCTGAAGTTGGAATGAGCTGAAATGTGGCCAAGTCCACAGGCATTGAGTGAAGTCAACTCACTTAACGCCATGCTACTAAAGAGAAAGTTGGCTAAGTGTTTTGGCGTTGAGTGATGAAGAAACACTCAACGTCATTCATAAAAAAGGCTGTAAGTTGAATTGGTTGAACTAAGTTCAGAATTCGTCAAACTGAGTTCAGAGTTCGTCGAGCTCAGCTCACCTTTTGTCGAGCTAAGTTCAGAGCTTGAGTCTCTGAGTTCATCGAGCTCAGTTGAGATTTCATCGAACTGAGTTCAAAGTTCGTCGAGCTCAGTTCACCATTCGTCGAACTCAGTTCAAAGTAAGACAGTCCAAGCCCAGTGGTTTTAAACACAAAAAATTGGCTAAGGAAAAAAGCATTGAGTGAGGCGTGCTCAATCAATGCTCTCAACGCTTTTATACAGAAATGAGTTAAAAGCAAATAGCATTAAGTGAGGCATGCTCACTCAATGCTTCAGTAGCTGAAGAAGCAGATATTTAGCTAAGGCAGATGACATTGAGTCTTGGTTGTTCACTCAATGCTCTCAATACCTAGAAACAGATTTATATTCTAAGTAGTTTTGCGTTGAGTGAAGGTTACTCACTCAACACAAAGAGACACTAAATCTGTCCAAGTGTTTTGGCATTGAGTGATGCTTACTCACTCAACGTCTATGCTAATGTTGCTTGATTTTTGGCTAAGTCCACAGCTGGTGATGTCAGCAAGTCAACAAGTCAATATATTTCAAATAACTTGCGGGATGGCTATAGTACGCGATAAAGGTTGCTGCAGACCTACTGTACGACAGTTGGCATTAAAGCAAAATTGTAGCCAACATTAAAAGTGTGGGACCCACTGCTAAAAGAGTCATTGGGTCTCAATAAATAAAAGGAAGTAACAGTTGTTCTTCCTCTCTAGTATTATTGTGGAGCTAAAGAACAGGAAGCTCAAGTTAGAAAGAAAAAGGGCAAGTTAGCTGTTGAGATCAACATCTTCAATGGCAAGTTTGCTGGTGTCATCTTCATCTGCACCTGCGAGGAAGCTCAGGGTGATTCTCTGATAAAGAGGTAGCAGTAAGAGCCAACCCTTGCAGCAGGAGCTTCACAGATCCATCCAATACTTTCTAAAAGAACTTACACTTGAGGAGATGTGAAGGAGAAGTTGAAGTTGAGCAGTCAGCTCAGTTAGGAAGGGAGCAGAGAAACAGATCTGCTAGTTTCTTCCAGCATAATCCAAAGCATCTATATAATTATTGTTGTGAAGAAGAGAGATCTGAATCTTTGGTTCAGTTCAGAAAGAGGCAGAACATTATTCTGCAAGTTTCTTCCAGTTTAAGTGCATAAACTTGTTGTTGTTAAGTAGTTGGGACTGAGGTGCTCTTAGTATAGTTAAGTTGACATAGGAAAACTCTCTTAGTGTCATAGTGGGGGGGGGGGGCTGAGTCTGACTCACCCAAGACTAATTATCACTGAGGAATTCCTCTTGTGATCAATCAAGAACCACATCAACCTAATTCCATCCCGTAGGATCCTTCTGGATCTTAGCTGTAGGAGTGTTGTAGCACTCTGAGAGTAGGGCCTAGTGCCTGAAATTGTAGGGCTAAAAAGCCTGAGTTATAGGCCTTAGAGATAAGGCTGAGGTATGTGGTTTGAGGACCACTGAGCTGTAGGAGCACTACAGGGCTCTGAGGTAGGAACCTTTGTGGTTCTTAGGTAGGGTTCTGAAGAGAACCTTAGCGTAAGACTGAGGACCTGAGGTGTAAGCTCCTTGGAGCATTTTGGAGAAGTGCCTAGTCCAACAAGACAGTTGGATAGGTAGGAGGGAAAATGGATGTACTCAGTTGGAGAACCACTAAAAATATCTGTGTGTTTTGCTGTGTTGTTTTCTTTGTACATGGTAAATCATCTTGAAAGCAGAAATTAACCTACCACTCAAGCAACAAACTAAAACAAAAGAAAAGAACCAATAAAGAGACCAATAACCTATTCAACCCCCCTCTAGGTGATTTAGTTATCCTTGAAATTAAAGACTTTCAAGACTTTTACTCCAGTAGCCCGACTCGAAGCAATAAGGTTATTTTTGGTGTATATTGCTCACAAAGGCTTCAAAGTGTACTAGGTGGATGTGAAGTCAGCCTTCCTCAATGAAGATCTAAAAAAGGAAGTATACGTATCACAACCCCTATGTTTTTTCAACTCAATTTACCCTGATCATGTTTACTTTCTTAATAAAGCTCTATATGGCTTAAAACAAGCTCCTTGAGCTTGGTATGAGATGCTTTCTAGCTTTTTTCTTGAGAACAAGTTCACAAGAGGAAAGATAGACAAGACATTATTTCTTAGGGAAGTAAAAGACAAGATTTTGCTTGTGCAAATCTATGTAGACGACATTATTTTTGGCTCTACGGAAGACAACCTTTGCAAGAAGTTTTCGAAACTCATGCAAGGGAGGTTTGAAATGAGCAGTATGGGAGAGATGAAGTATTTCGTAGGACTTCAGGTGAAACAATCTGACGATAGAATTTTCATCTCTCAGACGAAGTTTACCAAAGAGTTAATTAAGAAATTCCGAATGAAGAACGCAACCTCGATGAGGACTCCTATAGGTTCTTTTCTTATGCGATGATATGTTATATATGCAGTATTATACATTCTAAAAAAGCCTTAGTGCTTGTTATGAGCGGCGTACATATGAAATGTTATGCATCCCATACTACATAGCATCGCATGAAACGAGAAAAAAATGTATTAATGGGCATCCATGTGATGGTGGTTATGCATCCCATACTACATAACTATCACATGTCGCCACCTATTGTGGATCCATATAAAAATACATATTATGCATCTCATACTACATAATATGCCATGTATACTTCTTATCATGCTATGAGTGTAGTGACTGTGCTTCAGCTAAGTCGTACTGATGACATATCGGTGTGTGTATGTAAATGAATGGAGGAATTCAAAACTATATCAGATTGGCTGGTTCGACCAACTTGTCAAACCAACCTCCCTCTGACACCAACTGTCATAACCCGTATTTTCTCCATATTAAACAATACGTCAGAGCGAGAGAAAACGTGCACCGTGATGTCACGCCGTGCAGGGGACAACTGCATGCGTTCAGGCAAATCCTACTTCTGTAATTCTTCATAAAAAGATACATGATTTAAGGTTGTAAAACATAATATTAGTTAAGTAGATCAACCGTGTCCCTCAGTTCCATGAATTGACTAGTCCACAAGTATTAGTGTAAGTAGAAATACGCAGCGGAAAAATACTTAGTTTTATGTATTCTGAATGTAATGTGAACATGAAAATCATACGACGTAACATGAAGTGCAGACCCCTAAGTTTATTAATAGTAGGAAAAGAGCTTTTAATAACTTTTAGAATATAATGTTGTTCATTTTTAAAAAAATGTCATGATATGATGATATAAATCCTTATATTTTATACTTAAAATATCTAACATGTGGTCCTAGCATAAAACATCCTAAAGAGCAAGTAATCCAAACAATCCGAATGAAAACAACTAGCAGCTAGAAAAGTGTCCAAAAAATCAACAACCCAGTAGGCGTCAACAACCTGACACGAATCCATAGAACAAAAAGTATGTCTGAACTAGGTAAAGCAAAACTAAAAATTACAAACTACCTCGCGACGGCGAGGTGAAAGCCACAACAAACACTGTTGGACTGAAACTCCAAAGCAAGCTCAACTACCTGCTATTGCTCTGAACCTGAGGCATTCCAAAGACAGAATACCTCAGCAAGAAGGTACAAGTGATAACAGAAAACTTAAAAAAAAATAAGCACAGGTCATAAGGGGTACCAACCCAAGATCAAAAGTACTGAAATAAAGTACAAAAGTAAAGTACCAAAATCGGAAAGGAACACTTACTTGAATCATCATGTACATCAAAATACACCAGATGCACAAGTCTATACGGTTGAAAACATGATTAAATCATAAGGAAGAATTTGCATAACTATATTAGCCATATGTGGTCAACTCTACCTAAAAACACGGGCGAGGTGGTCACTCATCCGGATACACCCTCACGGATAAATATCTGTCCAACTGCGGTGGGAGGATCATTCACTCCACCATACACCGACAGACTCCCAATCAACACCCGGTAGAGTTCCATAATGTACTAATAAAGGAAATAAACACTGAGGAGGTGGTTATGTCCACTAACTCCCACAACCAAGAAAACCCACGATATATCTCAAGACTTAGCACATTGGATTCTACTAAACATCGCTAGATTTTGGAAACGGTTCTTCAACCTATAGGAAAGATTCAAGACCTTAAATATACTCTAGCACGTCCTACATGATGGTTAGGGATGATTAAAAGCCAATGATTTAAACACATCATCAAAATCATTAACAACGCTACAAGGTTGGATTATCATAACAAGAACTTAATAATATAAGTGGATCGCAAGTAAAAGATTAAAATAGTACTATTAATCGGAATGATAATCATGATAACATCACTAAATAAAGGAAAATAGAAATTCTAACAAGTTTTGAAAAGGAGGGAAGAGGGGAAAAACGACCACTTGCCTTGGTTTGTCGGAGAAGACCTCCAACCCCCCCCCCCCCATCGTAGATCGGGGCTAAGGAAGACGTGAGAAATCGAAATCTGAACAAGAATGATCGAAATAGAAGTTAGGGCCAAAACCCTAATTAGAAAAACTCAAGAAATGGGGAAAATTTTACCACGATGGTGTAGCTCTCGTTGAGAGCTTTCCGGATCTATATTTTGTTGAAGTTTTTGAGCACCGGAACACCGTCAGCGGCCACCAGAAGAATCACGGAAGAATTATCTCTCTCTCTCTCTCACGCCGCTCTGGTTCGGGAAATGAACAGGAGTTCGGTCTTTAGGAAGAAGAAGGAGGGAAGAGAAGTATGTATATATATATAATAAATATAATATTAAAATAATTATACCTTTAATAGTTATATACTTAAGAAAAGGGAACCGGGGTTGGCAGAACGGATTTTCTGAGATGAAGTATGGATTTCTCGGGTAGAAGGTATGGGTTTCTCGAGATCAAAAGAAGACTTCTCGAGAAGTGATGATGACTTCTCGAGAACTAAAGAAGGTTTTCTCGGGAACAGAATAAGCATTTCTCGGGAGCTTAAGGACCTCTCGAGAACTATGGAAGGACTTCTCGAGAAAGAAGAAAAGCTTCTCGAGAAAGAATAACACTTCTCAGGAACAACTACCAGCTTCTCGAGAAATGAAGGGCAAAATCCCGAGTACATTACACAAGGCTTTCTCGAGATCAAGAGATAGCTTCTCGAGAACAAGTAACGGCTTCTCGAGAACAAGTCATGGTTTCTCAAGAACTACGCAAGGCCTTCTCGAAAATAAGTCAAGGCCTTCTCGAGAATAGAGCAGGTCATTAACAGAATTTTAGATTTGACTATTTATACAACAATCAGTCAACGATATGGACTAAATGCCCTCTGATTTGAATGAAATTTGCACCGTAGACGAATGCCAGCGCTACGAATCTAACGACGATGTCAAAAACTAGAATCCAATGCACCATCCTCGAGATATTGACTATAAATTCTTTCAATCAAGGAAAAAAATATCTCAAAACTCCAAACGCGCGCCGAAACTCCAAAAACATTCGAATCGCAACGAAATTGGACAAGCAAAACCAAAACCACCAAGCTTTTTTCCAACCCGAAAACATTCAATCTCAACAAAACCCAAAAATCTGGCCAAATAGACCTAACGAATGCGAAAAACACACTAACGGTGCAGCGCCGCCAATCATGGCGTAAAAAGGGTAACGCTCTGACGTCATAAATACGACAACACCAAATCAAATAATCATCTAAAAGTCGGGGCGTTACAATCATCTATCGAAAGAGACTAGACTGGGGTGCAGTGATGTTTGCTAGGATTAAAGATCGTCTTCGTGCCCCAAATCTTGGCAGAATTATGAGTTTGTACCTAAATCATCTTGATCGTGACACCTTCGATATGACCAAAGGTGTCCATATCCACCACTTGAATAAAATAGACTTGTCAATCTTTTCCAGGTGGGATAGGAGGATCTAGAGGCCAGGTTGAGCCAGAGTGTTGCCAAAAGAGGAGGAAGAGGTAGTTCCCAAAGAAAGGATTTCTTCTCCTACCCCTAGTGAGATTCCTGAGAGATTGAATGCAAGAATTGAGGGGGAGCCTGCTGTGACACAAGTGGCCACTGAGTTAGTGCCCTTGAGTGTTCCTACAGATGTAGAGACAGATGTTCTAGTTAGTCGTGAGCCAGAGAGACCAGCTTCAGCTGTAGAGGTTTCAATTCCAGTTCCACTTGTTGCAGTTATAGTTGAAAAATCAAATGACCTACTTTTTGAGGTTGTTGATATAGGTCGTGCTACTGCTACTGAGTTAGTGCCTGATAAGGCTGAGCATGAGATAGTAGCTGAAGATGTTCGGCTTGCTACTTATCTAGAGGTTGGTACTGCTGCTAATGTTTTGGATGCCGCTGCTGATGATTTGGTTGCTACTGCTGATAATGAGATTGCTGCTAATGACATGGGTGCTGCTGATCTTGAGATAGATGTTTATGATACCTTTGACCTCAATGTTGCTGACTATGATATGGATGCTATTGAGGACCCTCCAGCTACTTATGATGTACATGACTCTACTGCACTTGCTGTCTCAGAGAATCTGGTTGCACCTCTCCCAGATGTTCTACTTATAAGGACTGAGGGGGAACAAACTCACTTCTTGGTCTCGATGCAGACAAGCCTTGATAGGTTTGTCAGAAACTTGCAAAGCAGAATGGCTGAAATTCCATGTGAACCTCCAGTGGAGGAGGTAGAGGTGGTTGATCTTTTTGATGAGGAAGGAGATGCAAAAGTGCATTCTCCTGCCCTAGAGGCTCCTACTACTGAGTTGATTTCTAAAGCTCATATCTCTCCCATAGAAGAGTCTTCTAGTGACTCTGAGGGAAGTGAAGATCTCCCTTCCCCTCCCAGTGTTCCAGCTGAAGAAATACTCAATACAAGTGCATATATCTCTATCCTGAAATCAAAAGAAGACCTGATGGCTAAGTAACAGGCACGTTTTGATCGTTCTTTGATGAAAGTGTTAAAGAAAGTCAAGGAAACAGAGAAAAATATGAATAACGGTCTTGCAGCTATCAAGGTGTGTTTTGACAAGCTTGATGATAGGTTGGACTCCTAGTTTGTATAAGGTGGTCAGGCGATTGTACATACTATGGCAGGGCTAAAAGTAACTTGGATGTTCTTCAGAACATTGATGCAAATTCCAAAACAATAATTACTGTCCAGAGTGAAGGAATGAACGATTTTGATGACCAGATGGTCTACTATTCTAATGCCACAATAGCCAAGATACTGGAAGAAGTCAGAAAGGGGGAGGATGAGTTGAAAGCTAAGGTGACAGCCCTTGAAGCCGCCATGGTAGAAAACTTATAGGGAGTCAATGAATAAAGTTATGACAATTTCAGATGGCTTCATGGTGAGATTTTTGGTAGGGCAAGTCATGGTGATGCAAGGATCCCAACACCTATGGTTCCTGCTCCAGTGGATGTTCATATTAATCCTGCTCAGGATTATTCTCAGTACTGGACTAACACTCAGGATTTACCTTAGTTTGAACTAGAATATGGTGTTACTGCTGTTGCTGCCCATCCAGATGCTCAGATAGTTAAAGACATACCTCCACCAGCTCAGAAAAGAAGAAGATATGGTGAAGGGCCCTCTTCTGTTAGGTCCGATCCAAACAGAGAAATGGCTGAGGTATGGAGTCCAATTTCTAAGAGTATTATTCTGGACACTTTCAAGATAGTGGACTTAGCAAATGAAAACAAATGGGATTATTAAAGCATGGATGAATGGCATAAGTATGAGGTAACATGCCCTAAATGAAGACTTCATTTCAGGAAATACAACTTTGATGATCAAAATGCTCCTCTAGCTCCACCAAGATATTATCTGAAGCTAAAAACATATTTTGTCAAATAAAGTCAGAAAAGCAAGGGTAAACACGCTTGATGGTATCTTTTATGATTGATGTTTGTAGACACTGATTTCCCCAACTAAGAACTTTCATTTATATATATAATTTAATGTTTTGTCTGGGAATGTGTTTATTTCTTATTTCTTATTTTTATTATGTCTTTTCATTTTCATGTTTTATTGTGTGCACAATTCATCTTTCAGGAAATACAACTTTGATGATCAAAATGCTCCTCTAGCTCCACCAAGATATTATCTGAAGCTAAAAACATATTTTGCCAAACAAAGTCAGAAAAGCAAGGGCAAACACACTTGATGGTATCTTTTATGATTGATGTTTGTAGACACTGATTTCCCCAACTAAGAACTTTCATTTATATATATAATTTAATGTTTTGTCTGGGAATGTGTTTATTTCTTATTTCTTGTTTTTCTTATGTCTTTTCATTTTCATGTTTTATTGTGTGCATAATTCACCTTAGTTTGTAGGTTTCTGACTTCTTCAAATAGGAGGAGATTGTGGGGTATTGTATCCACAATAACCCTAATTTGAAGAAGTGTCCCTTGAACTAAGATGAAATGAGTTTGTATTTGATGTTATTTCCTAGTGTTGTGCTTGCATGACGGTATTGCTAAGTACAACCCAATGTCAGGTTACAGTGAGTCATGAAACACAGGACTACACAATATAATCCCTCATTGGGTAGGCCAACGTGTTGACTCACGTGTAATCTCTCTATTGTGGTGTACTTCTATTTTAAGTACATTAGAAGAATCCTACAAGAACAAGCTAGGCCTTCAGAAGTGAAGATTTTCTCTAAGTAAAATTCGTCGAGTATAGTTATGGATACTCGTCGAATTCGTCGAATATACTCATGAATACTCGCCGAATTCGTCGTGTATGCTTACTAGCACTCGTTGAACTCGTCGTATTTACTTAGAGAATAATATCTTAAATACTAGAAATCAGCTAAGTAAAAGTCGTCGAGTATCATCGTGTATACTCGTTGAATTCGTCAAGTATACTAGCTGATACTCGTCGAATTCGTCGAATATACATGTCGATACATGACAAATTCGTCGAGTCATCTTGACTTTACTTCCCTGGATTTCTCCAAGTGATATTCGTCGAGTATACTATGTAATATTTGTCGAATATCACTTGGTATGGCTTTGAATGCGTCAAGTCAGCTAGTCAATACTCGTCGAATTCATAGAGTATACTGGCTGATCCTCGTCAAATTCTCCGAGTATCTATTCTACAAAGCGTTGAGTCATAAAATCGATCTGGGTGGATTTGTCCAAGTAAAATTCGTTTAGTTCAATAGTGGTTCGACGAGTATACCCGTAGATACTCGACGAATTATACTTAGGGTTTTTCTTCTTCTGTTTTCAAGTTTTCAGCTCGGGTTATCTGGATCGCCATGTACAGTAAATTTCGCACGTATCCGGATGGAAATTCTTTTCTAGCCGTTACAAGAGGAAGATTCCTATTTATATTTTTAGGGTGGAATTATTTCAACCCTAATCGTGCTTTTAATCAAATCGAGAAATTTCAGAATGAGAAAACTTCGGTCAGCGATATCTACGTACTTCTCATCCCGCACAGCCGTTGACAAGCTTGCTACACCATTCGATCTTCTTCCTCCAAGTCGACTAGATCGTTGATCTCCAAAGATTCCGATTCTACATAGATTTAGCCGATCCATAAATTCAGATCAAACCTTCAAAGCATTCAAATTTTCCTTATTCTTCAAATCATTCAAGATCAACCTTTTCGAAGAACGAAGGATTGAAGACATTAGATCTGAATAGGATTATTTTTAATATTTATTGTGCAAATCTTTCTTTACATTTGTAGGAGGTTTTCCCTCCGAGTTGTAAATCCGTATTTGGATCGAGTTGTAGATCCATGTTTGGACTGAGTTATAAGAGAGTTTATTCTCCGAGTGGTAGGAGCGTTGTCTCCAAGTTGTAGGAGTTGAGGCTCCGAGGTGTAAGATTCGTTGCAATCTAAGATAAAGGTGAAGTAGTTGAATCTAGCCCTTCGTGTTAGATAGGCGAGGCGGGACAGTGGACGTACCCAACTCGGGGAACCACTATAAATCTCTGTGTTCTGTGTGCTTAAATTTTCAGTTATTTTTATTCTGTGAAAATACTATGAACTCACATATTCACCCCCTCTATATGATTTAGGTAGACGTTAGATACTTTCAATAACTCGCAAAAGTTTGAGGGCATTTGATGGGGTCTCCCCTAAAATTTCCAAGTCAAACCAGCAAGCTCGGTCGGACCGATTACACACAGCAAAACCTCAATCCCTAGGAGCCCCCAAAGGAGGAGCCGAACTCGCGCACGCACACAGCAGGGTCGTGCAGGCACAACCGGCCTACGCGTAGGTGTGCACGGGCAGCTTGTACGGCCTCACTATGCGCGACCGCGCGTGGCTAGCCTGCGAGGCAGCGGGACCACGCCCCCACGCGGCCATGAGGCCTAGCCTCCGCACGGTCGCGCCCCCGCGCGGCTGCGCCCAGCACGACCAAGCCCCGCACGTGCCACACACACAGCGGGCCCGCGCGTGCGAGCGCCAGCGGCTGCCGCCGTCGCTACTGGCTACTATCGTTGTCCCTGGCTGCCTCCTTCGCCGCTGGCCACTGCTGTCCGCCGCCGCCTCCGGGCACGTTGCCCCAGCCACCCGAACTGTACGAGGGGAGGGAGCACCCTTGTCATATTGGCAAAAATGGTGATCCACATGATCAAAACAGAGCAACGCCATTCAATACCACAAATTACTATCTGACGCAATTACCACTATGTCCCTCCCGAAAAATATAAATAGGCCCCCTGACCTTCATTTGAAAATAAGCAACTCCAGAGGCAAGAGTGAGCTTTGTGATTTTCTATCAAGATCATGGACTTAGGCCGAATCTCCGCTCAAGATTTCTTTCGACACTCCTTGCACTCAGGCTCCAGCACGTTCCAAATCATGACAACCTCTTCCGCGAGAGAGCGCCATCAAGGTTCCGCATCAACGAGAGCGCTCCCTCCGGATTTAGAGAATTTCTCGGCCGGAACGCTTCCACCCAGATTCTGCAAGCTCGACAACATTCCAAGGCCGGAGCGCTTCTATCGAGACTCCGAGGACTTAGCCATTTTTCCTCATTTCCTGCACCCGTAACGGAGTAGCGACCTGTCGCCCTTCGAGATCAAACTAAACTGTGTAAAAATCCAAGAAAATAGTGGATTTTGGCTTGGCACAGTTTCGACCACGTGGTTTTTCACCCTTTTCGGGTTTTCCACATAAAAAACGCATCTTGTCATTTGCTGAGGGTCATTTTGACTGTTTGCGCACTCAGTTCGATTACGAGTTAAGGCGGTCCGATTTCTCAGAACCGGAGAAAGACCGAGCGACCCACAATAGTAAATATGAATTGTCATGTCCAACTAGAGTTGTTCAAAAAAAAAGGGCCCAGCGGGCATCCTTGAGCCCGACCTAGAAAAAGCCATCTAGTCCTGACCTGGAAAAGTCTTACCTGTGCCTAGGTCGGTATAGGTGCACTGCCCGGCCCGGGCCAGGCAAAGCCCAAATTTTTAGGTTAGCCCTGGGCCGGGCCCAAGCAAAGCCCGACCCAGACGAGAGCCCAACGACTCTTAGAGGGGAAAATGTACTTTTGCCATGGGGGAGGTAACAAAAATCAAATGAGTTTCAGAATCTTTCTATTCTATATACGAGATTTGAAAGAAGAAGAGAATGTTTCTGTTTCTATTCTATATACGAGATTTTCTAGAATCATATTTGAACTCATCTTTGAACTTCAATTTGCTGCTTCGAATTGTATTATTTACTTGACTTTACTTTACTTTAGGGCGACAACCACTCTTAAAAGAGCTGTAGCGTTGCAGTTGCCATGCCACGTCAACCCTGCTGTGCAACAGTACATCTGTACAACATGTATGAGTAGGCTGCTTTTGACAGCCTACTAGTACAAAATCTAGGACCTAGACTTGCTAGGCTGCAAGTATAAGCCCTATGCTAAAGAAAAAAATTATTTTTAAAAAATAATAAAAAAACTAAATTTTTTTTATAAAACCCACCCTCCCCTACCCAGCCTACCCCCTCTCTCCCTCTCTCTTCTCTCTCATTCTCTCACTCTCTCACTCTCTCACTCTCTCTCTTAAAACATAATAAAAATTAAGTTGAGCATCACATCATCATCCTCAACGATGACGTCCTCTACTCAAAGCACGCATGAAGTGGTGGAACACTATCGTACGACGTCTGTTTGAGAGCATTTTGATAAGGTTAAAATCGGCGCCGAACAAAATGCGCGGTGCAAATTATTCTCGAAGTTGCTGACCCTAAGAGACAACTCGACACTAGCAAAACACCTCAAATTTTGCGCTATAAAACAAGCTCCCGAGGTCAATCAATTAATTTCATTTATATTTTATATTATAGTTTATTAGTTTTTTTTTGAAATAAAATAATTATTTAAATAAAGATAATTGGAGAATAAAAAAATTGGCCTGGCCTTGGGGGCCGGTCCCTTCCTGGGGCTGTTGCTCGAGCCCGGCCCGAGCCCTTATAAATGAAAGCCCAGGTCGAGCCCGGATGACTAAAGTACAGGCCCGTAGGGCCCGGTGTCAGACTGGGCCGATCGGGCTTTTTAGACAGGCCTAGGTCCAACTGTCAAATAGGATATAGCGGCAGATATAAATATGTGTAAGCACTGTAATGAATTTAAGTCTTTCTTATCTTAATGGAGAGGTCATCCTCCCCTACTGCGCCACTCACCGTCCATCCTTCCTTGCCTGTTTGTCTTGATCGTCGTCATGCCATTTGGATGGCTCAACATACATCGATTTGTGATTCATCAAGCACACACGGAATACTTTCTCTCAAGAAATTCAAGGTTTGCATTCATCGCTCTCCTCTTCGGCTCAATAATAAGCCGCCCTTCAAAAATCTCAAGAAAAATTGAAAGAATCCCATACGATGTTTTATCACGAATTCAAAGATTTACGCAACGATTTACAACGGTTCATGCAAGGCTTAGAATTCTGAGCAATTGGACTCAACATCATCCTTGCCCGACGTCTTGCCCAACGTCCACGGGCTGTCTCTTCCAGGTGCAGGGTTGCCCCAACTCCGGGCTCTAATTTTTACAATTAGTGATTCATCACAGCCATGCCTTTTAGGATCCTTGTCGTCCACCACGCATCAATTCCGACTCCAGTACTTAATAATTCCTTATCTATACATCAATTGCCAAGGTTATCAACACCCCCTCTGAATCAATATTCGGAGCCAGGAAGTTCCGGACAAAAATACAATAATTTCAATCATGTATCTGCCAAGATTGACAGCTTCACATTTTTGACCGGCAACCCAACGAATTGGATTTTCAAAATAGAAATGTTTTTCAGGTATCACAACATTAGTCCTCTAGATTTTGTTTTCATTGCCACTATGCACTTGGACAGGCCTGCATCCCAGTGATTTCAGGGTCCATTATACAATAGATTGTGTCCACAGTCAAGACTGGCATACCTTCAAGAATGCCATTCTGAACCGCTTCAGTCCATCTGATTATGAGGATCCATTAGGTAAGATCAAGGAACTGGTGCAAACTTAGGTTGTTACAATTACCATGTATATGTTGTACACACACACACGCGCGCACACACGCACACACAGACACAACTCCCCCTTTTCGGCCGATCGCGATAGTACCTCATCTGCGAATATTTCTGACGTGATGACGCTCCCGCTGCTCGCAAATTCCTGAGTATTAGACTCTACTCGTCGCTTATTTTTGCGGCATGCACGGGAATTTGTGAGCGGCGGGGAGAACATATTTTTTTTTTGTAGATAGACAAATTTAGCACAATTTTAAAATAAAAATCACAGATTTTTTTATAAAAATGTGCTAAAATCAGTCGTGTTCAAAAAACCCGATCGGGCTGGGCTTTTGTCAAGCCGGGCTCGGCCCGGACTCAATTTGAGCCTGGCCGGGGCAGGCTCGAGCTCCCTCCAAAAGAGGGAGCCCGATTAGGCCCTTCAGGCCGGCCCGGGCTGGGCCGGGCCCAGGCCAACCTGAATTCAAAAAGGCGGGATAAAATCCCGCTTAAATTGGCGGGATTTTATCCCGCCTAAATTGGCGGGATTTTATCCCGCCTAATTTGGCGCCCGCCTAATCATAGGCAGGATTAATCCCGCCTGGCGATCAGGCGAGATTAAATCCTGCTTGGCGATCAGGATCAAGCGGGATTGGGATTAATCACGCCTGATCAGGCGGGATTAATGGCCTGGCAGGATTAAAATCCCGTTGGGCTTTCCCTTAGCCCGGTGCCGGGCTCAGGCTAGCCCGACGCCCAGGCTTTGCCCGGCCCGGCTCGGGCCAGGCACCGGGCCGGGCAACTGGCCAAAACAAGGGCCCGGTAAGGGCCCCAAGCCCAGCCCTGCCCCGGGCCGGGCTTTTACCGGGCCGGGCCTAGCTGAGCTTTTTCCGGGCGTGCTTTCGGGCCCGGGCTTCTTGCCCATGACTAGCTAAAACACACAGATTTACCTGCTTCTATTTTCTAGGCTATCCGCCTCTATCTCTTTCTATTGCTCTCTCTGTTTCTCGGATGTTTGCAAAATCCTTACAATTATTAATGCTGTCAGAGAGGCATGAAGTGTTGGTTCCTGGATAAGGGAACAAGGTATGATGCTTATTTGATGGCTTGAAATTAAACAAGTTCTCTCCCCCTTCATCTCCCTCTCGTTTCCAATTCCTGATAATGGCTCTGGACAAGATCGAGCTCCACAAGGGTTGGGGCTGGTTGTTGATCATGATGTTGGAGGGGTTTTGCAAGTATTCTGAGCGAAAATCTTTGAAGATGACATGTGATGCTCCTCACTCTCTCTCCCTATCTTTCTCCTTCTCTCTCTCATCCGAGGGGTGGTGGCAACAAAAAATCTCCGTATCTCTCTTTGATTTTCACAGAAGAAATTAGGGTGGATTTTACGTGGCTTGTCTAAGGCTCTGTTTGAAGAGTAATTTTTAGGTACACACGGGTACCTAGAGGTAGGTGCAATACATTTTTTGTCATTGGATTTGAGATCTAACCGCCAGCATTAAAGGGAGAAAAAAACAGCGAAAGGACTTATTTTTATCGGTCAAGCAATTACGACCGCATGAACCAGACAATAATTAAGATTTTCCCAACTTTTATAACAGGATGGCTCAGATTTATAAGAACAAGTAAAATTTTGAGAATCCTTGGATAAAATTTTATAATTCAACACTGAATAAGAACATTCATAAAACAAGCTTCATATGTGCTGGAGTAGCCGAGGAAACAAGCTCCAGTTTGATCAGAGTTTTGAGACTTTGTTTTGGCAAAAACTCCCATAGATGAATTCATTGTAAAAATTAAACTTGTTGTCTTATCATTCATTTGACTTGGTTAAGGCTCCGTTTGGGGGGACTTATTTTCACCGGTCAAGCGTTACGACCGCATGAATCGGTCCATAATTATGGACCGATTCATGCGGTCGTAACGCTTGACCGGTGAAAATAAGTCCCCCCAAACGGAGCCTAAGAAAACAGAAACTCTTGCTAATTTCATGACTTGGATTCACTTGTGCATCAAGAATGGTCTTTCTCAAAGATGACCTAGTTCTGGTAAAATTATTATGTATTTTAGGGTTTGCGATTGACTTCGATTTATTTTATTATGCATTAGTAGTTAATCGTTTCTTCTGCTCCCTATGCCTAATGTTTCAGTAGTTCTTGAATCAATTCCTAAGCTATAATGCATAGATACATAAAGGTGTACAGAAGTAACCGAAGAACCAAATACCGAATAGAACCGAGCGGTTCAGACCAGTTGCTAAGTTGTTTAGTTCGGGTACGGTTCTTAAAAAAAAGAGGTTCGGCGGTTCGGTTATCGGGTGCTGTGATCGGGTACCTGAGAACCAACACGAACCAATTTATTAATATAAATATAATTTAATAGGCTAGAATGTTGAATGGATTTCTGGTTCCCTGATTGACTAATTGCATCATGCATTTCACTTATAATAATATCATTATATTAAAGATTTAAAATAATAATAGTTAAAGCTTAAAAGTTATATGCCAGAATCCAGATTGCTTCTAGCGACCTATTTTTTCCCATTTCATACCCATGTGCCATCACCAACTCTCATTCTCGCTCGTTAAAAATATAGATTTTTTGAAAGGATAGAAAACTATATTTATTTGTTTGTATAATCTATAGCATAATTTATTTATCATCGCATTCCTGAGTGGCAGACACAGAGATTTTTCTCTCTGTGGACGGTGTATGAAAACTAACAAAAAAATAAATGAAAATATTACTACTTTGAATTATATCTAGAAAATGGTAAATAAATGTGAAATACAAAGAATATAAATAATAAAAATGTGTAGGAAATATAATGATAAATAAATGTGTTAGAAAATAAAATGATAAATAAATATGTAGGTAATAAAAAATGTGACATGCTTATGAGTTATGACTTGAACCAAAGACCATAAAGTTAAATATCATAAACTCTACAAACTTGACCAAGATACTTGCTTGCTTGAATTTATTCATGATATATATATATTTTATATCTGTTAAATAAATAAATTGCGCATTCTGCTATTGATAAATGATATTTTTAAAAACCAGCGTGGGCGCCCATGCTGGGCCCTATGTGGATCCGCCCCTACATTCCTCTGATATTCTTGTGTACATGAGAAATTAATTAGTAATTTGGGTTTATGTATGAGTTAATTAATTATTAGATCAGTTTCTCGTTATTATATTAAACACACAACCTTATATTAAAAGGAAAATTTATTAATTTTTAGAGTTTTTTCTTCTTATTTTGCATAATTACAACCAATCTAATTTAGAAATTTATAATAAAATTTCTCTTTGAATTTGCATTTAATAACATTAATGAACAAAAATATCTCCAGATATCTATTTTTTTGAACGGTATTTTTTAAGATAAATTTTCATTTGATTTGACATTGTAAATGATTACGATTAGAATCGATAACCGAACTTTAACCAAACCAAACAATTTAGTTCAGATCCGGTTCTATATTATAGAACTGTGGGTCGGTTCCAGTTTCAAAAATTTGGAATCGAATTTAAATGGGTCGGTTCCAAGTTTTGGGTGGAACTGAACCAAACCAAACCTAGTTGCACCTGTAATTCTATATGATTTCATATGATTAAGCAAGCTCTACTTCCATGAGGGTGGTGGAAAAATAGCAGGCTAATATACCATTTCAATATTTCATTTCCAATGTCAGAGTTGGAACACTTTCCATAGAATTTATATTCACTGATTTTAATTGATTTTTGGTTGATTTTTTCCAGAAGGAGATACTACGAGCGAAATGGAGAAAATTGGGACCACCTCTACACTCATTCAAGGTAAATCTTGAGTAATAATTCATTGCTTAATTAAAACTTTAATTCTAGAATTTTAAGTGTGCATATTATAATTCTATCTATAAGTTTAACCCCATCCAACAATAATTGGAATACTATTATTGATTATTCTGCTAGTAAAAATAGAAAGGATTAAAAATATGAGAAGAATTTCAGTAAATATTTAGTAAATGCAAATACAACATGTCTTCATTGTTAGAAAGTTTTTTTTTCACACATCAAGTAATGGAACTTCTATGCTTAAAAAGCCTTTGAATTTCACCTGTTTGTATTACAAAAGAAAATAGATGACACAAACACAATTATTAGATAGTTATGAGTCTTCAAATGAATTGAGAATTATCAAATTTAATCAAGAGCAAAACCTAGATAATATCACTTGATGCATAGTAATATATGAACTTCAATTTTCTATTGTGTATCACCCATCCTTTAGAGTCATGATTCAAAACTTCAACAAGATTTTAATCTAAATCATAAAACAACAAAAAAAAAGATATCTTATTATTTCATAGGAAAGAAAAGTAAATCCTTCAAGATTTAATTTTTAAATCAAAAGGACGTATCATACTTACTATTAATACATGGACTAATATTCAAACAACGTGTTATATTGAAAGTGATGATAGATACAACTCTAGAGGGGGGGGGGTGAATAGAGTATTCAAAAATTATGACACCCTACTTAACTCCCTTAGAGTTAATTTGCGGAATGAGTTTATAGATATTTTAAACCCTAGAGCCTAACACAAAGTGAAGTGCACTAGAGAAGGGCAACTGTAATTACAGTTGAACTTTGATCCTATCACAGCAACTAGCAATCCTAGTTATTTCTACTCACAGCCACAGTGCAATAAATTAAATAAGCAACACAGACGACACAAGAAATTTTATAGTGGTTCCCTCTAAATAGGTACGTCCACTCTTCTACCACCCTGGTAGGAATCCACTACAGGTTTTTGATCAGGTGCCCTGCCACCAATAGATCTGATTCAGGTAGATCCAAAAGACCCTTTGAGCTTTTGATCAGGAGCTCAAAATCCAACACAGGTTTTTGATCAGGTGCCCTGCCACCAAGGTTTACTTTTGAAGGGAGTAATAACCCTATATACAGGAGGTTGAGAGAGTTAAAGTTTCTTCTCTATTGTTAAAACAGATTAGAGAAGCTAGTGGATTGCACAGAGCTAGAAAGCTCTAAAGAGTCAAGGCTCCCCTGGCTTAGAGAATATCCAGGAAGAAGTCTTGCTTCAGGGTGCAGGAACTCTTCTGAACTCTTGACAGAGAACTGTCTAGAAATTCTGAAGGAGAAGCTTGAAGAAGACTCTTGATTTGGAAAAGATGTTCTTCTTCAATCAGCTTCCTTTCTTCTTCTTCTTCTTCTAAAAGCCTCTGAGTGAATGTGTTCCTGTGAGCAGGATGAACTCAGGATGAAGAAGAATGCTGAAGAGATTTGATCTTCTCAGTTGAATGTGAATTTCTGAGAGCTGTAGATCTCTATGCTGCTGTGAGTAAAACTTCTTGTATTTTTTGTTGTTGTGTTTTTTTTGTCTTTAGAAGACACTTTATATATGAGCCTTTACAACGGCTCTAATCTGAGTTTGAACTTTGTCTTCTTCTGGAATCTGCAAACTGGGCTGCAAATAGCACAAAGCAAAATATATCTTGCAGACAGATATCCTATAAAAAGATAAAGCTTTCTAAGAAGCTGCAAATCAGTCTGATAAAAGAGTGCTAGAAAAAGTCATATCAGAAAGAGCTCTTTACGGCCAGAGAAGACTTTTGAGTCTAACGGCTATAAAGGACAGCCTGGTAGATAAAGTAGAAAATATATTTCAACTAATAAGACAAACCACTTTGTCAGACAAAGATTGACTTATGCATAAAGAATGGAGCAAAAATTGCCTGGAAATAATAACATAACATCAATGAAATATACTTTAATAAAATATGCCAAGAAGATAAGAAATAAATAATAGAACTTTACTAAAGGCAGACAAAAAAAAACGTCGAACGACCCTCGAAGATCGTCGACCGAAGCACGGAGATCGTCGACCTATCAGACAGATAGTCGAACGACACAGATAGTCGAACTATCAAGGCAGATAGTCGAGCTATCACACAGATAGTCGAACTATCACACAGATAGTCGAACTATCAAAAAGAAGACAGATAGTCGAACTATCAAAGCAGATAGTCGAGCTATCAGATAGTTGAACTATCAACACAGATAGTTGAACTACCACACAGATAGTCGACCTATCAAACAGATAGTCGAACTATCAACACAGAACAGATAGTCGAACTATCAACACAGAACAGATAGTCGAACTATCGAAACAGATAGTCGAGCTATCAGATAGTTGAACTATCAAGGAAGATAGTCGAACTATCAAGAAATCTGTCTTAACAAAAGAAGTCGAGCGGGGTTCGACGATCGTCAAGGCAGATACCGCAGATCGTCGAGAGTTGAACTAACTCAGAGAAAGACGATCTGCTGACGGACGAACGTCGACCAACTGATAGACGATTGTCGACCAGTCGATAGACGATGGTCGAGCGGCATTCGACTATAGTCGAACCAAAAATGACTTAACCAAATTTTCATCTGGATAAACAATTCTACAACTAAGGGAATCTAACCTATTAGCTAACCTTTGACCATAGATAAATCTTGGGTCAAGAAACTAAATGAGAGGACTTAACACAAATCCAAACTAGAGTACCAACATATATATATTTGTATTGTTGCACACTATATTGATGAAAACTGGAAACTCCAGAAAATGATAATAAACTTTTTGCATTTTGATGAGCGTTATATTGTCATCATATTAAGTTTGACAATTGAGAATTGCTTAGCTGAATGGAGAATTGAAGATAAATTATGTGCTATTATTTTAGATAATGTGTTTGTTGAAACCGGAAATCGGCTTTTGTGCAGTCCAAACCCTTGGGAAAGGGGTGATCATACACTTACTTTACCTAACTAGCTTGGCAGACTGAAGACTTAGAACTTAGAAATAACCCAAGGCTTCAACGCAGAGGTCCTACCACACACCCGGAAGATCTTAGAGCGCTTCCCCTCCTTAGTCAAGTGCTGAGCTAAGGGCACCTCAGAAAGTACTATAAGACAAGATTAAGAGAACTAGAAAGCTTGCCTTCTGAGGTACCCCCTTGGCCTTATTTATAGTTTTTATAGTCTGACCTGCAAATAGCGTAACTCCGATGTTTTGAATGATTATATACAGCCAAAAGTGATCTGCCAACAACCAAACTCTGCTATTCTGGAAATCTATATGTAGCCCCTGTAGGGGCATCCAGGTAATTTTACCTCTAGACCCCACTGGGTGAGTTGCCCATAAAGGCGCCACTCGCCTAAAGGGGCGAGTGCTGGGTAAGCCAGTAAATCGCCTTTACGACACCCCATTATGGGTAAATGCGAGATCTAAGGCCACTCGCCTGTCATAGTGAGACCCCTTATGTCTTCTACGGGCGAGAACCTCTCCGCTTACTGTGGGCGAGAACCCTTCTGCCCTCTGGGCGAAAGCTATTTGGGAAGGGTCCTTCTCGCCTCCCTGAGACAGGATCAGAAGGCGTCGACAGCACTCGCCTCACTCAATGCCAAGGAACTGAAGGTGTTGACTGTTCAACCCGAATCTGCAACTAGTTCACATCATTCTTCAAGTCGGACGGCTTGTGTTTCTGGACGCCAATTCCAGGAAGCCGACTTGTCCTCCGTCAAACTGCGTGACTTCCTCAGTCAGGCTGCCCTCAGGGAAGGTCCAGATCGGCACCAAGTCTCAGAGACCAAGTCGCTCAGCTCGTTAGGGGAAACTCGCCAGGCCGCGCAGCTTCCCTCTTGTTCTCTTCATATTTTTTGCTTCTCCTCACATCTGCCCGACTCTCCTGTACCCCGAGCAGCCGGTAATTTTAGCCCTGCCCATTTGGGCAGGCCCCCGAGCCTATAAATAGGGGGTGGCACTACCCAAAGCATGCTGACTCGAATCCAGGAGCTCGCTTGTTATGAGCTGTGGTATCGAGTTTAGTGCCTTGTGGCATACTGTCTGGCTGGCTTCTTTTCTTCTCACACTTTTTCCTTTTGACTGTAACTGATTCGTTATAAATCAAGGGAAAGCCCTCCGCAAGAGAGGCTTTAGACTCAACGGGCGAAGTCTAGTGTCGTCGCTTCGTGTGACTTGCTATGTTTTTCCTTTAACCGCTAGTAACTGGCTAATCGACAGTTCCCCCCCTACTCCTTTATATTTCCAGAACCCGGAGGCACATTTCTTGCATCAACATTGACAGCGCAAGCTTCACTCAACGCCTAGCGGGAGGCGTTGACAGAACAAGCTTTACTCAATGCCTGGAGGAAGGCGTTGATAGAATAAGCTTCACTCGACGCCAAGGAACGGAAGGCGTTGACAGAGCAAGCTTCACTCAATGCCAAAGGCAGAAGGCGTTGACAGCACCAACTTCACTCAATGCCTGGCGGAAGGCTTTGACAGAACAAGCTTCACTCAATGCCTGGCAGAAGACGTTGACAGAACAAGTTCACTCAATGCCAAGCAACGGAAGGCATTGATAGCGCAAGCTTCACTCAAAGCCAAGGGCAGAAGGCGTTGACAGCACAAGCTTCACTCAACGCCTGATGGAAGGTGTTTACAGAACAAGCTTCACTCGACGCTAAGGAACAAAAGGCGTTGACATCGCAAGCTTCACTCAGCGCCTAGCGGAAGGGGGCCTGCTCGACAAACACTGGAAGGGTCTCGTTCACTCCCTGCTTGATGAGAAACAGGGACTCTGACTCCCTCTTCCTCTTCTTGGAAGTGGTGAATCTCAGCAAGAACCCTCGGCGTAGGTACTCAAAACAGTAGATGGAGATGGACGACAACTGATGAAACCAATCCCTTGCCTTCTCCTTAAGGGTGATGGTGAAGAGTCGACATTTGAAGGCATCCGACATCTGCCAAATAGAAACCACATCCTCGAACCATTGGATGTTCTGGACTGGGTCATCCCTCCCGGTGTAGTAGGACATCTCTGGCTCGTGGAACCCCTCTAGAACTGGGGTAGATGAGACCAACTCGCAGAAATGGCTCCCGCCACTCGCCGGGTGAGCCGGGCATGATGTATGCCACGGGTTTCGACACCGTAATGGCTAAGGGATTCACACACTCGCTTAATTATAATTACTATTACGCTCACACGAAGAATAAACACAGCCACTACGCAAGTTGCAACAATTAATTTACTAGGATTCGGGGGGGGGGGGTTCGCTAGGCCCCTTAAGATAATATCAAGGCTATAGGCCAAGATCCTCTCAAGCGAAATGAACCCACACGGTTCGATCGAGCGTACGTTTTACCAAAAGAGACACCACCGAAATAAGGATTCGGATAACGGGTGGTTCTCTCCCAACGAAATAAAATGAGGGCCGCAACGCCTCACGAATTCAAATGGGAATCAAATAACAATAACAATATTTTAATAGATATTATCCACGAAAATTCTACCAATCACAAATCACACGATATGCTAAATGCCCAAAGAAAAGATCTAAGAGAGAAACACACAAGAGTGGATACGTTCGTTACCCAACCGAAATGGATGATTTCGATTTAACTCTCTTTGGATCGCTCCGTTTCGGATCCACCGAAAGCGTGCCGGTTGGAGGGAAACTCCAAGTTCTTCGTTGCCTTCCGACGCCGTTGAGGTTTCACAAGATTCACCACAAGCTTTGGCCGATTCTTCTCTTGGATTAGAAGATGGGGCTGATTTGGATCTCACCAAAGGAATCGATTTTTGGGAAGATGATATATGTGATGGTCGGGTTTTGTTGAGAGGGATGAGGACGGTTTTGTGGAGGAGAGGTGGTGGTCGGGTTGATGTTGAAAGGGGGGCTCGGGTATGGTGATGGAGGTGGAGGCCGACGGCTAGGGGAGGTTGCAAGTGGTCGGCCTTCTTGAAGATGAAGAGGAGGGCTCGGTTTTTGGAGAGGGATTGAAGGTTATGGTTGATTATTGGAAAGGAGGAGGTGGAGGTAGAGATGAGGCCGAAATAGGGAGAGGAAGGAGAGGGGTGGCCGGCGGCCAAGGAGGAGAGGGGGTAGGGGAGCCGAACTCCAAGAGGAAGAGGGAAGAGGGAAAACCAATTTAGGTTTCAATTTTAATTCATTCATTCACTAACTCAAAATCCAATACAACATAGCCTTATATAGGCTTTACAAAGACAAGGGTTATAAGCACCCCAAATGTGGCTAAACAAAGGCCAAAATGAAATGACAAATAATTAAAACTTTTGGCTAAACAAAGGCCAAAATGAAATGACAAATAATTAAAACTTTTGGCTAAACATTGGCCAAATAAAAACATCATTAAAATCTGAAATAATATTTAAAATGACGCGGCGGAGATTTGACACGACATTGGCGGAGATGTTGACGCGGCCATGACGGAGGATGTGACAAATCTTCATCTCGAGGCGGCGAAGGAACATCAAGCTTGAGTCGGCACCAACATAAACCGGGTCACCATAATCATCTGGAAGGGGATCTTCTTCAGCAACATGACGTGGATCTTTGACATGTACCGGATCACCAACGTCGTCCGGTGGGGGACGCTCCAAGTCAACATGTCGGGGCGGCGCCATCAATCCTCCCCCTCTCAAAAATACTCATCACTGATGAGTAGTCCCGGGTATAATCGTTGAGGAAGAGGAACCTGCAAAGCAAAAGGTGGTCTTGGGGGGACCTCAAAGACGCGTTAGACAAATAAGAACAAAGTATTTCCACAACATCAACCAACATACCTCCGATGGAGACCGGAGAAGAGAACGATCCAAACAAACAATCACCACCCAACCCAATAGAAAGCATAGTGGAATATGTAAACGAAGAGATAGACTTTTCAAGGGGCATAGAAGCATGACGCGTAAAGTATGAAAAGTAGAAAATAGGAGCGATGCCACAATCAATGGAAAATTCTACAAGAAATGTCATGCTACTAAATTTCCATAAGATTCGCAAATAATGGACTGGCCGGTTCATAAATATTTCTGAGGTGCCCGGAGGCATCCGTTCAGGGACAAGACAAACCAAAACCAAATCACTTATATAACGGTAGGATACTCTCCGATTCCAACAAACAATCTTAGAACCATGTAGGGAGAACCCATGTGCAACGTGACTTGCTTTAACAGTGGGCAGTAACGGGACCAAGTCAGGTGGCACGGGTGTTATAAAAGTAGTGGTGAAATCAACGCCATACAACGTCGTAGTTTTAAATTTAAACTTAAATTTAAATTTTAAAATGTCATGAATAAAAGCTAACGGAAAACACTCACCACTATATATAGAAAGGGGCGCTCCCGGATTTGACATGACGTGCGGGCAACACAACTTAACATTCGTAACTACGTTCACTAGCGTGTGCGTGCACGGGTCATCAAAAGGCGGGGGATAAATGCGTGCGACCGGGCTTGGCAAATAAGTTTGTCGAGGGGACATCACGTCATAAGGCACCATCGCCAAGGTACCACTAGTAATCCAATTCGAAACTTCAAAACACGGATTTGACTTCCAATAAAGATCATCCGGTCGCAACCCAATAAAGTTGTAAGAAAATTCAAACAGTGAATTCGCTCTTACGGAAAAATCATCCGACAAGTCTTCTAAATCATATGGTAAATCATGTATTTCAGATTCAGTGATCCTATCATAGATCGGCAACACTACAACGAGATCAGGCGTTATAAACGGTAGAGAGTTAAAATCACATTCAAGTTTAGGCAAAGGAGTTAGCATTAGGGGATGCTCATCCGGTTCCACTTCAATATCGTATTCCAAAAGTTTAACTCCTTTACTAGAACAATCTTCCAACACATCAGTCCGGACATCAGTTACAGTGAAAATCTCAGAAACAGGCACTTCAATACGTCTCGGACTAGAAATAGCAAGCTCATGTCCTAACAGATCGTCAAATGAATCACGACTGGGTAATCTCTCAGCAGACTATAACTCTTCTGACTCAGCTAGAATATTAATCGACTTAGGATCATCAAAAGGCTCCACAACAGTCAAAGGGGATGGCTCCAAAATTTCGTCGAAAAGGAGTGGAGAGGGTTCCTCAAATGAGAAATCCTCATCCAAGTCACTCGGGTAACCAATCTCCTCATCGTCGCTCATGTTGTCAACATTAACAGCATCGTCCTCAGTGATGGGCGTAATCGTAATCGCAAGCTCAGATTCAATCACGCTGATAGGAACACTCTCATAAACAGGAAGGGGTCTAGTGCCCTGGAGGGGAGAAATAAAATCATGAGACGTCCTCATACGGGAGTACGAGGGAACATGCTGGTTCGATGTAGGCAAAATCTTGGGCGGCGACTCACTCAGATAATCAGTAGACGGAGAACGGCAGTATGGAGGGTAATACTCATCCGTTAATAAATTCTTCATAATCTGCCAACCTATACGTGGGTCGACGGAGGGCATTCCTAAACGTCTTTCCTCATTGAGCCAGAAAGTATGGGCTCGACCAAATAATTGCAGTCTCGCAATGGGAATCCTGTGGGGATCCACAATACGATATTGCTCAAAATAATGCTCCATGTCGTTCACCCAACATAGAAACACTCGCGGTCCACCTAGCCCATCATATGTCGGAGCAGGAATCCTAACACGCCTAGAGGTGCGCGGTGTAACTTGATTAGCCTTTAGTTGGCCAATCAACCCCTTAATCTCTTCCACTACCGGGCAATGGACTGGCTTTCTAACTTTCATGACGGAACCTAAAGATTTCATTCGGGAAACGTGAACATCGTAGGCCATTTTTTTGTTTTAATTTTCAGCGGGAAAATGAGGATAGACTACTCGGATTAAGTGCACAAATACAAAGAAAAATAGTCTGGTTCTATTTAATTTTCAAAGATCGATTTGTTCCCGCTAATATTTCAAAATACTATATATATATATATATATATTTTGATAGTCTTGTTGACAAAAATATGGAGATTATTAAGAACTTTTTTATTTAAAATTTTGCTGAAAAAATAAAAATATAGGCCGCTATTGGGAGACCAACTATTAAATTTTAAAATAACTTAATAAAAATAATGACTTAATGAAAAATAAATTTTTTTTGGATTCCTTATTAAAAATAAGATAGAGAATTTCAAGAATTTTATTTTTTTAGATTTTGAGAAAAATTTGAAATTTAGAATTTGAAATTGGAAATTTGAAATTTTAAATTTTTAAATTTTAAATTTTGAAATTTGAAATTTGAAATCTTGAAATTTAAAATTTGAAATTTGAAATTTGAAATTTGAAATTTCGAAATTTGAAATTTGAAATTTTGAAATTTGAAATTCGAAATTTGAAATCTGAAATTTGAAATTTAAAAATTGAAATTTGAAATTTGAAATTTGAAATTTGAATTTTAAAATTTGAAATTTGAAATTTGAAATTTTGATGAAATTTGAATTTTGAATTTTGAAATTTGAAATTTGAAATTTGAAATTTGAAATTTGAAATTTGAAAATTTGAAATTTGAAATTTGAAATTTTTGAAATTTGAAATTTATATTTTCTTTAGCCTACCTAAAAATAGAAGGATGATGCCGATTAGGAAATCGACAATAACCTCCCTCTGATACCAAATTGATGTAGGCCACGGGTTTCGACACCGTAACGGCTAAGGGATTCACACGCTCGCTTAATTATAATTACTATTACGCTCACACGAAGAATAAACACAGCCACTACGCAAGTTGCAACAATTAATTTACTAGGATTCGGGGGAGTTCGCTAGGCCCCTTAAGATAATATCAAGGCTATAGGCCAAGATCCTCTCAAGCGAAATGAACCCACACGGTTCGATCGAGCGTACGTTGTACCAAAAGAGACACCACCGAAATAAGGATTCGGATAACGGGTGGTTCTCTCTCAACGAAATAAAATGAGGGCCGCAACGCCTCACGAATTCAAATGGGAATCAAATAACAATAACAATAATTTAATAGATATTATCCACGAAAATTCTACCAATCACAAATCACACGATATGCTAAATGCCCAAAGAAAAGATCTAAGAGAGAAACACACAAGAGTGGATACGTTCGTTACCCAACCGGAATGGATGATTCCGATTTAACTCTCTTTGGATCGCTCCGTTCCGGATCCACCGAAAGCGTGCCGGTTGGAGGGAAACTCCAAGTTCTTCGTTGCCTTCCGACGCCGTTGAGGTTTCACAAGATTCACCACAAGCTTTGGCCGATTCTTCTCTTGGATTAGAAGATGGGGCTGATTTGGATCTCACCAAAGGAATCGATTTTTGGGAAGATGATATATGTGATGGTAGGGTTTTGTTGAGAGGGATGAGGACGGTTTTGTGGAGGAGAGGTGGTGGTCAGGTTGATGTTGAAAGGGGGGCTCAGGTATGGTGATGGAGGTGGAGGCCGGCGGCTAGGGGAGGTTGCAAGTGGTCGGCCTTCTTGAAGATGAAGAGGAGGGCTCGGTTTTTGGAGAGGGATTGAAGGTTATGGTTGATTATTGGAAAGGAGGAGGTGGAGGTAGAGAGGAGGCTGAAATAGGGAGAGGAAGGAGAGGGGTGGCCGGCGGCCAAGGAGGAGAGGGGGTAGGGGAGCCGAACTCCAAGAGGAAGAGGGAAGAGGGAAAACCAATTTAGGTTTCAAGTTTAATTCATTCATTCACTAACTCAAAATCCAATACAACATAGCCTTATATAGGCTTTACAAAGACAAGGGTTATAAGCACCCCAAATGTGGCTAAACAAAGGCCAAAATGAAATGACAAATAATTAAAACTTTTGGCTAAACAAAGGCCAAAATGAAATGACAAATAATTAAAACTTTTGGCTAAACATTGGCAAAATAAAAACATCATTAAAATCTGAAATAATATTTAAAATGACGCGGCGGAGATTTGACACGACATTGGAGGAGATGTTGACGCGGCCATGGCGGAGGATGTGACAAATCTTCATCTCGAGGCGGCGAAGGAACATCAAGCTTGAGTCGGCACCAACATAAACCGGGTCACCATAATCATCTGGAAGGGGATCTTCTTCGGCAACATGACGTGGATATTTGACATGTACCGGATCACCAACGTCGTCCGGTGGGGGACGCTCCAAGTCAACATGTCGGGGGGTGGCGACGCCATCAGGGCAGTCTTGCGCTTCCATATCGTCGGGCCTTCCCACATTCGACGAGCCGGGAAATAGGACTCTCCCTGTGAGGTCTCGCCTAGGGAGATCTCGCCCACTACCTTCCTCCGTCGCTTCCTTCCCAGGCCGCCAAACAGGAGCATTCTTGCCTAGGGCTGGGGCTGCGGCCATTGGGACCGAGGGTGTCGAGCACTCACCACGAGCGGTGAGTGCGAAGGTTATGAGGTTCCGCATTTCTTGTCGGAAGTCCTCAAACATGCTGAGGGTGGTGAGAGGGGGAGGGGATGGCGAGTTAGCCTGGTCAGAACCTTGCCCTTCGCCTCCAGTCATTGAGCTCGCTAAGGTTTTTCAGTGCTGATCACTCTCCACGCTCACCGCACCAAAATGTTGAAACCAGAAACTGACTTTTGTGGAGTCCGAACCCTTGGGGAAGGGGTGATCGCACACTTACTTTGCCTAGCTAGCATGGCTGACTGAAGACTTATAACTTAGAACAAACCCAAGGCTTCAGCATAGAGGTCCCACCACACACCCGGAAGATCTTAGAGCGCTTCGCCTCCTTAGCCAAGTGTTGAGCACTGGAAAGCTTGCCTTCTGAGGTACCCCCTTGGGCTTATTTAAAGTTTTTACAACCTGGCCTACAAATAGCGTAACTCCGCTGTTTTGAATGGTTATATGCAGTCAAAAGTGGTCTGCTAACAGTCAAACTCTATTGTTCTAGAAGGCTATATGCAGCCCATGCAAGGGAATCCAACTAATTTTACCTCTGGACCCCACTAGGTGAGTGGCCCATGAAGGCGCCACTCGCCTAAAAGGGCGAGTGCTGGGTAAGCCAGGAACTTGCCTCCGCGGCACCCCATTATGGGTAAATGCGAGATCTAAGGCCACTCGTCTGTCATGGCGAGACCTCTTATGTATTCTATGGGCGAGAACCTCTCCTCCTACTGTTGGCGAGAACCCTTCTGCCCCCTGGGCGAAAGCAAATCAGGAAGGGTCCTTCTCACCTCTCTGAGCCAGGATCAAAAGGCGTCTACAGCACTTACCTCACTCAACGCTAAGGAGCGAAGGTGTTGACAGCGCAAACTTCACTCAACGCCTGGCGGGAGGCATTGATAGAACAAGCTTCACTCAACGCCTGGCAGAAGGCGTTGACAGAATAAGCTTCACTCGATGCAAAGGAATGGAAGGCGTTGACAACGCAAGCTTCACTCAACGCCAATGGCAGAAGGCGTTGACAACACCAACTTCACTCAACGCCTAGCGGAAGGCGTTGATAGAACAAGCTTCACTCAACGCCTGGCGGAAGGCGTTGACATAATAAGCTTCACTCGACGCCAAGGAACGGAAGGCGTTGACAGCGCAAGTTTCACTCAACGCCAAGGGAAGAAGGCGTTGACATCACAAACTTCACTCAATGCCTGGCGAAAGGCGTTGACAAAACAAGCTTCACTCGACGCCAATGAACGGAAGACGTTGATAGCGCAAGCTTCACTCAACACCTGACGGAAGGGGGCCTGCTCGGCGAACACTGGAAGGGTCTCGCTCGACGTCTACTGGAAGGGTCTCGCTCTACGTCTACTAGAAGGGTGTCGCTCGGCGTCTACTGGAAGGGTCTTGCTCGGTGTCTTGAGCCCTCTCGCTTTTGAAGATCCCGCAAAGCATTGATCCTGAAGGGGGACACATTCATCGAATACGAGGCTGTATAGTGTAAGCAAATAATATTGTTGCATCTATACTGTAATGACATTATCGATTATCTCTTCCACTTGCTGGAAAATATTTTCATATTAGATGTTTTGCACACATTTTAAATTTAATCGTCAAAGAAGGCCTTAAGGAGCTAGATGACAATATAGTTCAAATTCGTGGTTAATTTGTTCTTTCATCTCCACATCATCTAAAAGTATTTACTGAATTGAAGTTGCGTGATTGAGACCTACTTCTTGATTGTGTGACGAGGTGGAATTCCATATATCATATATTAAAATGAGCTTTAAAACATGAAGATATTTTTATAAATTCAATTTGGTTGAGAGTTTCAAGCATTCACCTATAGAAAATGATTGGTCAATAGCTCGAGAATTATGCTACTTGCTTAATGTTTTTGATAATTCTTTCTCGATCATAAGAACTCCAACAGCTAATTAATATATTTTTTCAAGTCTGCATGATTAAATTACATTTAAGGAAGAATTAGAATTCTTTACTTATCTCAAAAATGCAAGGGCTATGTTCGAAGAATTTACACAATATTGAGAGGATTATTCTATGGTGTTAGCCATTCTTTACTTATCTCAATCCTCAGAGAATATTGGATTTTGCGACTTTTTGCTATACTAAAGTATATATGATTCTGGTAAAACAAATTTCAAAGAAGTGTTCAAAGAACTTTCAAATTTATTTGATTGTAATAAAAAAAGATGAATTCTCGTAGACCTCATAGTGTTGCAAGTGATTTTAACGATGTGTCATCTTCATTGGTGAGTTCTAATAAATATTTAAGTATGGATTATTTCTTGAAGTTTAAAGTAGAAATAAGAAATAAAGTAGAATAAAAACTGAGTTGGAGATATATTTACAAGAACTAGTATATGTTTATTTTATGCTCTTTTTATATAATTTTATTTTACTTTGTATACTTAATGCATTTGCATTATTATTGTTTTTCTCCTGATGATACAACATTTGATATTCTGAAGTGATGATAAGTTAATGAAAGCAAATGTCCAATATCAGCTGCAATGACAGTGATATTTTGCCGATTCATGTTTCAATCGTATCTTGAGTGTCTGCATTTAGCACACGCTCTAGAGTAATTCATAAGAAACATACATGTTTAAAGTCTTGTACCATCTAAATACTAATTTGCTTATAAGATTGGCTAAGGGAGAAATTTTCAGTTCCATCAATGTCAAACGGTAAAGTACATAATGTGATATAAGTTTATTTAGATTGTTATATTAAAATTTTGCATTTGCACACTTTCTAGCCTTTTGTATTGCGAAGATATATAATTTGATGCTTATAATATAGATGAAGGTTGTGATTACAAGTTTGATGAGTCTAGTTTAAAAGCAATTTATTATTATTGGAAAGTTCCGAGCACTCATAAATAATAATCTCTTTACTATAAAAAAGTTGTGAGCTTTTATTCTTTATGTGAGAACTTACAAGTTAAGAATACTATTTATTTTTCATATGTAGTAAATAAAAAGAGAAGCCGTTGAACTTTTTGAGAAGAAATTCCATAGTTTCCTGACAAAAACTGCATTAAGGTGTTTGATAAAATTCATATGTGATATTACTATGGATTCAAGGTGTACTTTTAATTACATAATAATTTTGATATATTTTTATGACTCTTATCATTATTATTATTTTTATTTGCACAATAGTTGAAGGATTTCCAAATTTTTACTATTTTGCGTGATATATTTCAACTTTTTGAAGAAATTCCTTGTATATTGCTTATTTTGTGTATACTCCCTTAAAGCAAATGCATCCAACTAATTCATGGATTGGAGGGGTTGTTGGTGTTATTCCTCCACTCAGGGTAGATTTCTTTCCTTCTCTATTTTTTGTAATACAATTAAGCATTGGATAGACATATTTAATTACTTTTTTGTCATTATTTACTTAAAATCGTAACTAAGTTTTTGTTTACCACATTTTTTATCTTCTCTTCGCCATATCTAAGTGTAATTAACTAGTACTATCCTTACCATGTGTTCTTTCTTTCTAACTCATGGCCTTCTAAAGGACTAAGATACTACCAGTCACACATAATCATCCTCACACAGCTACATACTGGTTTCAGACATCAGTTCTTTTCATTATGGATGTCAAATGAAATACCCAAGCTCATTTATCACTGTTTACTTATGCTTTTCAAGATTCATTAGATATTTTAGTTAGCCATGTATGCCCTTTTGGGGGCAATTATAAAAGATTCATTAGATACTTTGGCTAGTCAACAATGCCCTTTTGGTCCTATTTATATAAAATTGTGTTTCCCTCATAAAAAAATTTATAAATATTTATTGATTCTATAGGCGAAGCAAAATCACTTTTTGAACCAAATTCATTAGATGGAGTTGGCTGAAAAATCATTTTGGATAAATTTCAATTTTATGATTGTCTACGTAAAATTTGATTTTTGTCAAGTTGAAACTATATGTTTTAACATTTCATAACATACATTCACATAAGAGGGATGCTGCTGCTGCCAGTGGTATTTCATAACATGCATGCATGCTCATAAGTCGGGCTTCAAACTAATCTTTTGAAAATTTATCATTTGTAGTTAAATTATATCTTTATTTATAACTTGTAATCGGATGATCTTTATTTTTAGGTGAGCTGTTGATGCTGGTGTTATTTCACTCAATACCACGCTTCTTCTAATTGCTTTATATTTTTGGGTGATACCTCATTTTATGGTTCTTGCCTATTTATGTCAAAATGACTGTTGCTAGAGGGTGCGATGTTTCATATCTAGACAAGGTCTAATTAATTCAGTAGTTGTTTTCTGCCTCAAGCTTCATTATTGACTCAGATTTCAGATGATTTCTTTTTGCTGATACTTCTGGTTAGAGAACTGCACATATATCTTTATGCAACTTCCTCTATCTACTTCTGTTGGGCTTTTCTGCCTCAAGCTCCATTATTGACATATAACGGGCTAGGGGGCTTTGCGCTTGGGAACCCTAGGTTTACTCTATAAATACCTAGCTGGGGGCAACAGGGAGGGGGTTCCACTTAGACCCTCCTTCGGATGTTTTGAGCACCTCTTCTTACATTCTCGAAACAGCTTTTGCCTTCCCCGGTGCTCGTCTCCGGTGGGTGGTTTTAGTGCTAGTCGCCGCTTGACTACGCTCCAGCCGTCTCGCCGATCGCGCCTTCCCCAGAGCCATCGACGTCGGGGCCTTTCGCTCGCGAAGTTAGGACGCGCCGCTCCCTTCTTCCCGGTCGCTGTTGCCGCTCGAAGGAGGAGTTCCATCGTTTCCGTTCGTCGTTCTTTCTCGCCGATCAAAAGGTGAAGGAGCTCGGCCGCCGCCTCCCGCCTCTCGTTCCAGGCCGACCTAGAACAAGTGGAGCCCCGCCTCCCGGCGCCCGACCCGTCGCTGGAGCCCTCCCGTTCGCAGATCTAGGGCTTCTGTTCGTCGTTCTACCTTCGTTCGACGTTCGACGATCCGGGAGGCTCTTTTCGTTCGACGTTCGACGGTCATCCCGCTGCGCTCGATGATCTGCTCCGTCGCGCCGGTCGACGATCGATCAGCTCGACGATCGTTTCCGTTCGACGTTCGACGTTCGACGATCTGTGCTTTTCTGCGCTCGACGATCGTCCCGTTCGACGATTGTCCTGCTCCGCTCGACGATCGACGATCGACGTCTTTCGGTCGACGTTTTCCCGATCGACGATCGTCGACTTCTTTGCTCGACGATTTCCTGGGAGCTGATCCAGCTGCTGCCTCAGCCGATCCAAGCCTCTGTTTCTGTGTTAGGGCTTGCAGCAAGAGAGCAATGAGGAACTCTTCCTTGTCCTCTCCGGTGCCCATGATCAAGCTTGAGAAGTTCACGGCCTCCGAGTTCAACGACTGGAAGTTGAACACACAGTTCGGGATGAAATACCTGAATGTCTTCTACACTGTCAAATCTGTTCGTGCTGATGTTGCTGGGACAAAAGATGAAGCTCAGTGGGTTGAAGATGAGGATTTCTGCAGGGACTACCTGCTGAATTGTCTCTCCTCAAGCCTGGCCAAGAACTACATCAAGATGCAGTCTGCGAAGGAGATATGGGAGGCCCTGGAGGAGCACTTCAGACAGGAGGAGGACCTCTCTAAAGCTCATTTGGTGGACAAGTTCCACTCCTTCCGTTTCGACGAGGAGAAAGCCATTCTCCCTCAGGTATTAGATTTTGAAAATTTGGTTGATTCTCTGCATAGTGAGTCCATTAGCCTGCCCGAAAGTTTTGTCGCCGGCACAATTGTGTATAAGTTGCCCTCCTCGTGGTACAATTTCAAAACGGAAATGTATCGCAAGAAGATGCAAGTAGCCAACATGATTGCAAGCTCCAAGCGCGCTCCTCCCCCTCATAAGACCAAAACGTCTCGCAGTAGCCCTCAGATTGCAGGACAAAGTAGACCCTCTAAAAATTTTAAGGGTAAATGTTTTAACTGCAACAAGTGGGGACACTGTGCATCTGACTGCAAGGTACCGAGAAAAGAAAGAACTAGAGCACCGCAAGAAGGCAACTAGGCTCATCTGGTTATCCACGCTGAGCCATCCGACTTTGTTGCCATGGTCGGACACGCGCAGGCCAGCACGGAGTGGTTCCTAGATTCTGGGGCAACGTGTCATGTTTGCAATAACGCTAACCTTCTGACAGAACTGAAGGACACAAAGGAATCAGTAACTATAGCAGATGGCGGCACAACTGACGTACTGAAGGTGGGGAACGCAACTCTGATGCTCTCCTCAGGTAAGTCTTTAATTTTAAAGAACGTAAAATTCATTCCTTCTTTATCTGCTAACTTAGTGTCTATTAGTTTATTGTGTGATGCTGGTATGTCCATTAACTTCTGTAGCGGTAGAGTGACTCTGTTAGTCAACTCACATTACTTTGGATGTGCTTACGTCCAGAATATGATGTACTGTTTTAGTCTAGCAAATGAGGTAGTGCAACAAGTTCAATTGAACTTAGTTAGCCCTAGGACTCTACATGAGAGACTAGGACACGTAAACTATAGGAAAACGTTCCAAGTAGCTAGAACTCATAAGATCACACTAGACACTAAGTCTCCTTTTGGAAAATGTAAAGTGTGTGCTCAGACCAAGATCACTAGGAAACCTTTTGGTACGGTTACTAGGAGCACAACACCTCTTGAGCTTATACATTCCGATATTTGTGACTTGAGTTTTGTCACAAGAGGTGGGAGGAAGTATATGATCACGTTCATAGATGACTGTACTAGATATTGTCACATTTCGTTGCTTAAAACTAAAGATGAAGCGTTTGAAAAGTTTTGCCTTTTCAAAACCAGGGTAGAAAACCAGCTAAGCATGAAAATTAAGCGGTTTAGAAGTGATAGAGGAGGAGAATACATGTCCAGTGAGTTAAGATGCTTCCTTGCTTCACAGGGCATCATAGCAGAAACCACTGCTCCTTACTCCCCCCAATCTAACGGCATAGCCGAGCACAAGAATAGAACGTTAACAGAGATGTTGAACTCTATGTTGCTCACTGCAGGCATGCCTTCTGCTTATTGGGGAGAAGCAGTCTTGACTGCGAATCACATTCTGAATAGAGTTCCCCATGCTAACTTAGAGGTTACACCCTACGAGCTTTGGTTTAAGCGACCCCCGTCTTTAACTAGACTTAAGATCTGGGGCTGTATAGCCTATGTCAGGGTTCCTGACCCTAGACGGTCTAAGGTTGGACCTAGGACCAATACATGTGTCTACTTAGGTTGTGCTGAAGATAGTGCTGCAGATAGATTCTTAGACCTGTCTAATAATATAATTATTGAATCTAGGGATGCAGTGTTCTTCGAGGATAAATTCCTCAAAGATAAGAATTTAACGATCTCAGGTATGCAAGCAACTATTACTGAGGAAGATCCTGAATCAGTACCGAGCACCTCCTATTCCGTTCCGGTAGATACATCTGGACTAGAGTCTAGGAGGACTTCAATGAGAGAGAGAACCCCTAGAATCTTCGGTAGTGATTTTGTCACTTACCACGTCGAGGCCGATCCATCTAATTTTAAGGAAGCGATGAGATCAAGGGATTCCCTACTCTGGAAAGAAGCAATTGAGGATGAGATTAACTCTCTCCTTCAGAACGACACCTAGACGTTAGTTGATAAGCCAATAGGGGCTAAAACTGTAGGGTGCAAGTGGGTTCTGAAAAGGAAGTTAAATCCCAATGGTAGCGTAGCTAAGTATAAAGCACGTCTGGTGGCTAAAGGTTTCACACAAGTAAGCGGAGTAGACTATTTTGACGTATACTCACCCGTGTGTCACTTAGCAACCATTAGGGTTCTTCTTGCTATTTCGGCCATTGAGAACTTTGTTGTTCATCAAATGGATGTTAAGACTGCGTTCTTGAACGGAGATCTGACCGAAGAGATCTACATGAGTCAACCTGAAGGTTTCATTGTAGACGGTCACGAAAATAAGGTCTGTAAGCTTTTAAAGTTGTTATACGGATTGAAGCAAGCGCCGAAATTATGGCATGAGAAGTTTGACTATACTGTAAAGAACATGGGATTCATGTCGAGTCTCTTGGATAAATGTCTTTACATACGTCATAGATCAGACAACGTCACCATAATATGCTTGTATGTGGATGATATGCTTATTCTTGGATCTGATCAATCCGAAGTGGATGACGTAAAGTCAGGTCTAATTAAAGAATTTAGCGTGACGGACCTAGGTATAACTGACACTATACTAGGCATGCAAGTGAGCTTTGGAAAACATGACATTTCCCTAAGTCAAAGCCACTACATCCAGTCCTTGTTGGACACGTGGGGATACAGTGAACGAAAAGCGGCTGAGACACCATACGACTGTTCTAACCGCTTAAAGCCCAATGAAGGGGCTGCGGTTCGACAGTTAGATTACTCTAAACTGCTTGGTAGCCTCATGTACGCTATGGTCTGTACGAGACCTGACATAGCCTTCACGGTCGGCATGTTAAGTAGATTCACTAGCAATCCTGGCCAAGACCATTGGGATGCCCTCGATAGGCTGATGCGTTACTTAAAGCACATCCGAAAGTATGCTTTATGTTATAGTGGTCATCCTCCCGTTCTGGAAGGATATTCTGATGCATCATGGTGCTCAGAAATAAACGACAGCAAGTCCACTAGTGGATTCCTCTTTACACTAGGAGGAGCAGCTGCAGCCTGGAAGTCCAAGAGACAGTCGTGCATTGCACTCTCATTTATGGAATCCGAACTCTATGCTCTAGCTTCGGCTGATGAAGAAGCAGAGTGGTTAAGAGATTTGGTGATGGACATTCCATTGTCGGGCCTGAAACTGAGTTCTGTTGCAGTTTACTGCGATAATCAGGCTACTAAAACGGTTGCCACGAACACTTTGTTCAATGGCAAAAGAAGGCAACTCAGGATGAAACAGGCCTGGTTGACCTCTCTCACAAGTCAAGGGATCATGACCCTGGTTGATGTGAGATCGAAAGATAATGTTGCAGACGCCCTTACTAAAGGATTAAATAGAGCTCTCACAATCAAAACATCGGGGGAAATGAGATTAAAGTTCATAGAAATATGAAACTTTCCTCCAACGATTATGTTTTGATATGCACGAGCCTATAACTGCTAACATTCAAGCATCTAATAAGTGACAGACTGAAAACCCCAAATAATTTCTTGATGAAAACCCAAGATGGTTGGATGCGGGTTATTCCACATTTGATAACCTAACGTCCTCTCATTGTAAGTTGATTCAAGAATTATTCAACTGGGAATTGAAAGTCGTTGTAAATGTTAATCTAACATTATTGGTCACAGCACATTATTCCACATTTGATAATGTTGCACGTGATGTGTGCCCATATGTGTTGGTGAGGCACATAGTGATCCGTAATGAGTAAGGTAACGTGACTAGTCCTAATTAGACTGGATGAGATGCTGACAGAGTTACTTCACCGTTGCTAGAAGTGCTAAGCTCATTTAGTAAGAACAAGTTTACTTTAAATGTTACTGCATATGTTTATGAATTCATTGAGTCTGACTCATGAAATTCCTTGCAGGCTACGATGGAGATTTTGGAGGAGCTGTAGACCTGGACATGGATGACGATGATCTACTAGATGAGAAGAATCATCAAACGTTTAATTCATGTCTTTGTTTTTTGTTTTGTGCTGTATAATTATTCAGACTATGTTTATTTTGGGATAGTATCTGTGTTGTGGTTTGCCGTTCATGCAAAACCTTGTTATTTTGTTATTTAGTATGATTTGTCCTGAATTCTCTGTTTAGTCTGAATTATTATTCTGTCTACACTCCAGCACCCCGAAACGTTACCATTATTTGTCACGAATATAGGAGGAGATTGTAAAGGTATATTCAGACATATAACGGGCTAGGGGGCTTTGCGCTTGGGAACCCTAGGTTTACTCTATAAATACCTAGCTGGGGGCAACGGGAAGGGGGTTCCACTTAGACCCTCCTTCGGATGTTTCGAGCACCTCTTCTTACACTTTTTGCATGCCAATGAGTCCTCTTCAATAACTCGCCCATATAAATGAAATTTTCTTTAATTTTTTTGAAATGACATAGCATCGGTTTAAAGCTTTAATCGTGCTTATACTTTCAATGAAAATAACTTATAACGATAATTAATTGCTTCTGAGTCACCTACTAACTCATTTCATGCTTTTGTAGAGTTCTGATCTATATTTTATTTTAAAATAATAATAATATATAATTATCGTGGAAAAACAAACAAACTTTAATAAACAAAATAGGACCGAACCGAAACCAGATAGAACCAGACCGAGCCGCCAAAAAGCTAATTCGGTTTTAATTCTTACTGAACCGGAATTGGAACCCTAGACCCTACGGTTCAAAAAATTATGTTGGAACCGGAACCGGTCAAACCAAATAAGCCGCTCACATCGTGCATGCGGATCCTGCCAGGATGCGGGACAAACCAACCCGAGAGCATTGAGCATGGGTGAAGCCCGTGCAAAGATACTCGTGTACACACACACACACACGAGTGACAGTGCACGAGGGTCCCCGTGCCCCGCGTGACAGTACTCGGCCTCAGACCCCTGCACCTCGTGAGGGGGGTAGAACTCTCACACCTCGTAGGAGGGGTCGAACTCATACATATTTTGAGATATGATTTGTCCAATATAGGAGGCGTGGAAGTCTATTGCGTGTACGATCGCCCTAAAGCGGACATTGATGCAATGAGCCGATGGGTCCAGACTTGAAGAAAATAAAATAGACCTCGGCATTTCGAATCAACGTCTGATATGAACTCTGAACTGAATTATTTCCAAGAATGAAAAGCATCAGAACAGATAGTTTTGCTTCACTTTACCGTTCATGTGTAGATATATATACTGTTTTGATACGGATTTGAAATAACTGCTTATAACAGCTGACATTCTTATATGATTGCAGGACGATTAAAAATGGTAAGGAACTCACTTAGTTGCTTTAACTAATTGATTTTTTTCCTTTTTAGGAACAGGACGCCAGCAAACCCATCCTCGCTAGGAGGACACCAGCGAAGGCATATCGAAGTCAGAGAGAAGACATGGCTCGTCCACGGGTTAGATTAGCTAGTGTTTTCTTTTTGGTGTTTTTTTGAAATATCATCTGTAAAATAAATGTACTTGTATAGTAGATGTGTGATGTACATTACCTGAAGAAAATCAAAATGTTATTTATGTTTCTCCTAAAAGTTATTACGTGCTTTACTCTTATCCTGCTGTATTTAATTTAATTGTGAAAAACCAGCTCAGAAGTAGAATTAAATTGTGGTGGTGTACGAGCCATTACAGTAGTCACTTAACGCTTTTGGACTTAGTCATTTTACTGACATCCTTGACCATGCTGAATACTTTCCAACCATACTTCTGATACTCTTAACCCGTCTAATCACATAATTATAGACACCTTGCCCATATGAACTTAGACATATATCAAATACATATTTGTGTATATTATTGACTTATGACCTTATTCAAATCTAGGACATTATGACCAATGTACCCAACACAAAAGGTCATTTTGGACTCCTATGTACTCATGGATAACTTCTAGTGTTGGAATGTTTCTGTTCTTTTATATTTTGAGTTTTGAGATGGACAATTCTTTTATATCATTTTATAATACCAAAGTTGTGACGTCTATATGTTGTGGAGTCTAGGCCAGACACATATTATATGATCATTGCAGGGGAGGTGTTACAATTTGATATTAGAGCTAAGTTTGTGTCCAAGTTGAGGTTTAGTTATCGATTTAGTGTAATCAAATCACGTAAATAAGTTGTCGTGAACAGAACGTGATTCGTTTGTTACCATGCTTATGCTAGAGTGGAAGCACACAAGAGGAACAATGAAATGGAAAATCGATCCTTTCTTCCTTCCAAACCGAAAGCAACGACATGATTTTGCAATTTTTTTCCTTTCTCGACAGGCGGGAGAGTAAATTTCGATTTGAAGAACGACGAGGCTTCAATGGAGCAACGTGGCAACATAAAAAAAATTGAGATCAGTGGCGGCTCTCTTCCTTCTCCTCGATTGAGCGCTTGACGGGAAGTGGGAGTGCGGCCGAAAAAAAAGAAAACGAGAAGACCACAACAGCAGGTTTACGAGCGGCTAGGACAACTTCGAGATTGTGTCGCTCGAAGCATCCTGGATGGTGGTCAAAGTGGAACTATGTTCCCGTTGCCTCTAGCTGGGGTTATATAGGCAAACCATAGGGTTAAAGTGGATATCAGATATCCCGGTATCTGAACCAGACCCGTTAAGCCTCCGAACCCATTATATATTCAAATATACCTCAAAATCTCATACCTCAACTAAATTTAAAAGGTAAAACAGTTGACTCAAATAAGCACAATAATTTGAGTCAATCTCATACCTCCATCTACATTTAAATAAATACAATTTATGCCAAAAAAGCCCACAAGAACCCTTGTTTGGTATGACCTGATGCAGGGCCATCGTTCAATCGAATTTCTACAAGCCGAGAAACCCCCATCTCGCCTCCTTTAATCACATACAAACATGTCCGTGCCAGGAATGGGCAAGAACGTTTTTTTCTCCAAGTATAAAAAGGGCGAAATTAGCTGCTCAAGATGATAGCCCTCTTGCAAACAACCAGGAAAAACATGAATCAAATACAACTATTTCCTAATAAATAACATTCTCATGAGAAGAAATCAGCTGGAATTCATCTGATAAATTTGTCAAACCTTGCACAATTTCTACTTCAGACGGCTGATTGACATTGCCTGTGTGCACATGCTCGGCAGTGGAACCTTCAGCAAATTCTGAAGCTGTTCTGCTGCCTTATTAATCTGATCCTCTGAGCAGCACGTGCCGGTGGAAGCCGCAAAGAGGACAACATTGACATCTTCCTCTAATTCCAAGGAAAAAAGATGATCGAAGACCTAAAAAATGATAGCCACCGGTTGAAAGCAACTACAATAGCTTCTACCAAGCTGCGTATTCAGGTTATTTCTGAATGCGTACCGATTTCAATCGAGAAATGATGCCCTGCCTGATGGAGGCGGATCTGGAGACCAAATTAATCACAAATAGTCCTCTTGTGGAGAGGAAATCCTTCACTAATGAAAGAAAATGATCTTCGACAAAATCTGCTGGCGGGCACGCTAATCCAGAACTACGGAAAAGAAGTTAAGAAATTCAGACAATGCCGTAATTTCGAATGTATATGTATCCTGCAGTAACTTAAAATACCTTGGATCAGATGAATCAGCATCAATAAGGATAATTTTCAGATGATCACCATTATCTCCATTTGCAATTGAGGACTCCTGAGCATATGCATTTTGAATAAACTTGATTCCATCACCAATATGTGCCTAAACAAGGGAAAAAAAATCAATTTTTAGAATCCCAACAAAAAAATTAATATAAAATTAAAAATTACAAAAAGTTTTGATAATAGCCATGTCTTGCCAATAGGCTAACACCGTGTTCAACAAAATTGTGGTTTACCAACTAGAATTCCTGTATTTTGAAGACTATAGGGGCCCACAACAATAGCAAGTAGATTCAGCATTTTATGAGCATGAAGGAAAAAAAGGGATTAAGCAGTAATGTTTGAGAAAATGATTAGGGCAGTGGGAGTAACCTCTAGTGCCGCTGTTAGGTGAGGCAAAAGAGAGAGAGGGAGAGGAGAAATTAGGAGAGATAGAAGAGAGAAGCCCCAAAATTTTTCATTCCAAAAACCAGATGCTCAAAATACAATGACTATCCTCTTATATAGGTGCCGTGCTCAAACTGCATAAAAGTGAAACAAGAACGTAACCCAATACGTTTGGCTAAGCCGACATGTTACTAGCACGATGCTCGTGACGTCGATACACTCGCCACACTAGCTGATAGGAGTGTAATAGTTTGGTTTTGTTCGATTTTTGAGCAAAACTGCAAACCGAACCTCTCCCTTGTGGTTCCGAAAATCTGGAACCGAACCGAACCGCAAAGACCAATGGAACCAAACAAAACTGAATCGTATGGTTTGGTTTGGTTTGATTCGGTTTGAGTGGTTTAAAAAATATGAAAATAGTTGTACAAAGTTTATTAAAACATATATATAATTTAATGTAAGCCCTAGATAGTTTGTTACAATTGGATATTATTTTAGGGGGGCTGGAAGAAGCAAGAAATGGTATATGATTTTAGGGGGACTAGAAGAAGAAAGAAATGGTATATGATTTTAGGGGGACTAGAAGAAGCAAGAAATTGTATATGATTTTAGGGGGAATGGAAGAAGCAAGAAGTAAAAACATTGAAGTAGATATATTATCTGTAGACAAAAAAACGTATGTTAATAAATATTAAAGACTAAAGCATAAATTGAAGCATAAACTGAAGGAAAATTGAAACATAAATTGAAGTATAAACTGAAAAAACATAAAGCAGGAAAGGGGTCGGAAGTTGGATAGGAAAACCTAAAGCATAAATTGAAGAAATTGCTAAAGATTCCTCAATTATTTATAAACTGAAGGAAAACCTTGCAAGGATATGTGGTGATCTGTCGGCCTGGATGGGGGAAGGCGTGTCGTGTTAGCGAAGACGTCCGGAAAAGGTCCAAAATAACCTACAGTGCTGAGGAAGTCAGGGAACGGAGGGGGGGGGGGGGTGTCCTGCTCCACCGCATGTCGCAAGGAGGCAACCCAATCAATATCGGTGGATTTTTTAAGGGACCATAGGGAGACAGATTGGCGAAGTAAAGCTAAATCTCCTTCTAGCAAGCAAAGCTTCCCCACTCAAAGGAAGAGCATGATCATGCGGTCCCAATTCACACTGACATCACCAAGGTTGCAGAGCCACACTACCCCAAGAATAATGTCCACCCTGCCCAGAGAGAATACGTAAAAGTCTGCATGAAAATGGTAGTGGATAACAATGAGAGTGAGAGCCGAGCAAAGGCCCCCAGTTGCCCGACAAGGGATCTCGTCTGGTGTACGCCACAAAGACAATCCACCGCAGAGCTCGAGTAACGAGTGTCATAACGGTGAATGAGATCCTGTTGGAGATCCAACCAAGACATAGTCGGTTTGGATTGACGTAGCCAACACACATAGTGGAGAGTGGAGCTCTCCATGCCGATTACGGTCGTGCTTACCTTCCGAGGTTTCGAGATCTGCTAGATATCAAAGAATTGTTCGGCTCGGGCAATCAATCCCATGGGATCGGTGCCATTGAAGGAGGGAACATCAAAGGAGTGAGGTACCAGAGAGAACACTGTGGTTGGACGGGCTGGGTCCTTGTACGGGTCCGTGAGGGCTCCGAGGGGAGATGGTGAGTCCACGTTGGAAGTCGTGGACATGCTGGGGAGGGCAACCATGATGGTATCGAGTTTCGCGTCCATGTGCATCATGAGGGCCTGTAGAGACGAAATGACGTCGTCATGATTGTCCAGACGATAGAAGATGGTCGGATCCGTGGAAGGAGAAGGCGTCATTGCGTCAGAATGAGTCATCGAGCATAGATAAGAGGGCATGCACTCGGCAAAGAGCGGACGAGCAGCGTTGGAGGGGCGTACTGAAATGCCGAAAACAGATCTAGGCACAAAACCGATCGTCAGTCGAATAGATCGGCGGGACAAAGAAGCCGAACGACAGACCTGGAAGCAGATGGACTCGAATGGAGCCGACATAGTGTTGTAGATCGGTCGAGCGGAACTGCGCTGGCTGGACGTGGGTGAGCAGGCTGGACGGATCCAGCTATCAAGCGATCGGACGTGCGCGGTATTCCACAGGTCGGTGATCGACCGAGTAGACGAGCAGGGGAAACCACAGGTCGACGAGCATGGAGCAATGAGGAGCGGCAGGGGTCGAGAACTGAGAGTGTCGCTGGTACACTTCGGGAGATGGAAACTGTGGCCCGAAGGAGGCTAGGTCGGATTAAATCTTTAGGAGAGGGAAAAGAGAGAGAGAGGAGAAATTAGGTGAGATAGAAGAGAGAAATCCCAAGATTTATCATTCCAAAAACCAGATGCTCAAAATACAATAGTTGTCGGCTTATATAAGTGTCGTGATCAAAGTGCATAAAAGAGATACAAGAACGTAACCCAATACATTTGGCTAAGCCGACACGTTACTAGCACGATGCTCACAACATCGATACACTCGCCACACTAGATGACGCCCTTCGCCTTCTTCCACCTAGTTCGTAATCACAACACCCACGTATAAAATTCCTGTATTTTGAATACTCAAGAGGAACAGAACAAATAGAAAGTAGATTCGGCATTTTATGAGAATAAGTGAAGAAAAAAAGAAGATGAAGCAGTACTGCTTGAGAAAATGATTAGGGCAATGCGTAGTAACCTTTAGTCCCATGTCCTCTTTAAAGCCGAAGTAATCCTTTGCAAGGTCCAAGACGACAGGATCCAACTCGACAACCTGCACGAGAATTGTGAGAGGAGCATCGACTTCAAGTACGAAAAGCAAGTTAACATATTACTAAATACTAACCTCAATGTACAAAAATGGAAGGGATGTGTGAAGAAAAATGGGAAAGAGGCCAGCTCCTAGGCCAACTACAATTACTCTGACCTGAAAGCATTATGAAATTTTTTAAACATAGCCTTTCAAATGTAGTCTGGGCAGAGAAGCAGAAGAGAGATAAGACAGTAGAGGACCATAGCCAAATTTCATTCAAAAAAATCAATCAATGATTGCATAAATCAAGCCCTAGGCTTTTAATTATGAGAATTAACGTTTAATAAAGCAGAAAACACAAAATCAAGAATGTCCTTGAAGGCAGATGTATGTTTTCATAAGATAAATGCCTTTAAAGCTGCATGAACCGCTTTCAATTATCTCGTCTAAGGATTCCATCAAAGGTGCAGTAATGAAGCTAAAACTTTGGATAAATCTATATAATTAGAGGTGGCTGGCACATGTTAACTTAAGATACCAAAAATTGATAGTGGTTGAGGACATTCATTAATAGCCTTAGACTTTTGTGAATCTGACTTCCAATCTTTTGGAAGGTACCATAAATCCGAGATATAACTTAGGGTTGAAAATAAATACACATATTTAAATTAATATATAAATTTTGAGACCCCAGTATAAAAAAAAAGTGCAAATGATTAAGAAAATCTTCCTTCGAAATTATTTAAATGAGGAACTAAAAATAAATAATAAGTGGTCTAAATTTAGATTCACAATATTCGTAAAAGTCCAAGGCAAAATGGAAGGACTAAATAGCATTATGAGCCATTCATCAAGACTATTAAATGTCTTAAAAATTATTTCCGCTCCTCATTAGGAAGAATTTGGATTTTGTGGAACGACTCCTAAGCTTAATTCTTACAAAAATCTCAAATTCATGTCTAAACACATTAACTAAGGGTTTGATCAAGAACCTATACTCAAAATATTGACCATAGTTTTGTTACCAACATACTTTCTTGTAGTCAGCAAGGCATGTACAGTTTGTAGATAAGGATTCAGACTCTCACGTATATAACCTTTAAATATACTCTATCTACATTTCTTCTCCATTCAGTATACTCCTTTTGATTCATCATATAATGAAGATTAGTAATTGTGAAGCTAGAAGTAGATAAATTGCATGATGAAGATCAGGCATTGAGGGTAACTAACAGAGAAGTACCTTCGATGTTAAATCATGAAATCTATTCAAAAGTTTAACAGCTTCAAAAAGCATGAGGTACTCATCATGGTCAACAAAGATTCTTTCATGGCAGGTGATGGCCCGAAACGGTAGTCAGTGGATGTCTGAGGAGCATACTGCAGGTACAAGGCAGGGGTATGGAGGGATGGATGGGAACAAAGATGGTTGACATAGCATGTATATTACAAATATAGGCGCAGAACAAAGAAGTGTGTTAATGTTGTCGACGGCAACACACAGTTGTCTTAGCAATGCAAACAGATCAAACCTAATGACATAAGAGGAATCACACAAGAAGAGAGCTCGTTCGAACCAGGTAAATGTGGTGATTTTGGTAGATGAAGATTGTGTGGAAGGGTGAACATCTCTGTACAGGTAAATGTGGTGATTTTGGTAGATGAAGATTGTGTGGAAGGGCGAACATCTCTGTACAGATATCGACTAATTGCCACAGATTGTTAATGAAAGGGAGCAAGAAAGCGCATGTTGGCGTTCAGAAGGATGGTTAAGAAAATTTATTTTGCTATGATACTACTTAATATAATCTAGGTAGGGAAATCAAAGAGAGGATAAAAAAGAACATGAAAGATACTATAGGCGGTGAGAGAGACAACAAAGAGAGAAAAGCGGCATCTTCCATTTAAAAAGCTGAAGCAATAGTATTTAAACCACATAGTAGGCTCATATATATAAGAATTAAAAACCCTAATGATAATAAAAGATAGCTTAAAGTACTAATGACCCCCCTATATATTAAAGGAAAGACAAATGGTTCCTCGAAAGCTTACAAAAGACTGTTGTAACCTGTAACTTTTTATAAGTGAGACAAATATTATGAAAAATAAAAAGTAATTAAAGAAAATTAATTTTGATATGCAAATCTCTTTTTACCCAGAATACTTAGGATGGAGGTGAGACTTGAAATTCAGTACACCGGAAGTGTGCCATGAGAGCACGAAGCGTGCGGTCGTGCATGTGCAATTATATGTTGTCATACTGCTTGCTTGCAGAGGAGTACCACTGCGCCGAAAATGGGGTGTGGTCGTTATAATTGTGGTCAGATAAAACTGACCGGTGTTTTGTTTTGCCACATCTTGGTGGAATGTACTTGTGCAGGTGCTGGCAAGCCGAGCGAGAAATAACGGGATGAAGCCCTTTTGCTGTATTGGCACTCAAAGGCCCAAGTGCCATGTTTAATTTTTTCATGTATTGCCAGTCTGCGTGCCAATGTATGTAAATCACTTGGTTGTGTAAACATGAACAAGGTTTGCAAGGCCTTAAGGCCAAACCTTTTTGTATACACTCATTCTTGGTTATCTATATATATAGTGGACATTCTTGTTTGTGAGTTATTCTATTTAATTGCTTCCGCTAGTTGTTAACTCTGTGATATGTTACGTGGATGTTTGGTTTCATTTCGTAACCTCATTGTCTGTTCGTTTAATATGACGCGCGGTCCCGGCCGGATCTACTGTTATATTATTCGTGACGGACAGAGTGTTACAATTTGGTATCAGCTTCTGGTGTCGATCCCTTCCTATTCGAATTCGTGGTCGAATTATTTTTAGGGGTGGAGAGCACGTGTGTACATCGCCGTTAAAACATGAAATAACTCATGAATGTCCACTTAGGAATGAAAAATACACATGTTTACGAAACCTGCATGTTCCTATGATTGCTGATTGCTATGTTTCTAGTCGCTTAATTGTGTGTTTCACGATTATAGGTGACTACAAGTGGTGCGGGGCAGTCTTAACCCCAACACTCTGCGGAGAGTAGTGCATCAACTGATGTGCCTACACCCCCTCCTTCTGCGGAGAGTAGTGCATCAGCTGGTTGCTAAAGCTGTCTTTGTGATGATCAATGCGCAACCAGGAAGGTTGGTACAGCCTCCTACCCCTGCAGTGGCCCCGGTGCAGGTTGGATTAGTTGAGTCAGTGGCTATGAGGCAAGTGGCTGAAGAGCCTGTAGCGGCAAGATGAGCGTCAGATAAACAATTGAAGCACTTTCTAAGCTTCAACCCTCCTACGTTTGCGGGAAAAGGATCCCAAACTCAAGCTAAAGATCGGCTATCTCGGATAAAGAGAACCTTGACGGCAACGAAGACGGAGGAAGGGAAAATAGTCACCTTAACTACTTTCCTGTTGGATGGAGAGGCAGGGCTTTGGTGGGATGAGTTAGAGTTTTCGAGACTACTTCTGGCAAGGTATCTCCCTTCTGCACAACGTATTGTGATGGAGAACCAGTTTTAGAGGTTGAATTAGGGTGAGAGTTTGGTAGATGACTATTTGCATAATTTTACCAAACTTGGGCGATATGCAGGCTTTACGTTTGCTGACAAGGAGCGAAAGACCAATAGGTTTTATGAAGGTCTGCGTGATGATTTAAGGCTACTTCTGTCAGCTCCGATGACACAAGACTTTTTGACCTTGATGAATACTGTCTGATCCCTTGAGCAGGATATGAAGCGGGTTCAAAATAAGAAGGACTTAGCTGTGAAAAAGCCAGAGTTCAAGGTACCGAGCTCTGCAAAGTCTGGACACAACAAGTGGAAGAAGAAGTCTAGATTTTCGGAGCCAGCTTCTTCTGTTGCTTCTAGAGTGACCACTAGGTGAGATCCGCTCACTTATTATACTTGTGACAAGGTGGGACATTTTGCCCGAGAGTGTTGCAGTGATCCTCCGAGGATTGGGAAAACGACGGGTGCATCTTATGAGGAGAAAGAGAAAGCGGTGGAGTCAAATGCATCCCATTATACTCCAGCTCAGCCCTGAGCATATAATCTTGGCCAACAGGAGGTCATCAAACAGAGCGATGTGGTGACATGTATGAATTAGTATACAACTTTTATTACTTTATATACTTGATACCTTGCGCATTGCTTGTATAACTTGTTTGTATTATGTTTTGTCCTAATTCTGGACTATCCAGTGAGAGCACTGTTTGATACAAGAGTTTCTCACTCCTTTCTGTCAGAGGACTTCGTATTGCGTACCGGAGTGCCTTATGTTATATCCACAGATAGATTGGATATGTAGCTGCCTAATGGGTGTTTGATGCGTGCGGATATAGTTTGTTGTGTTAAGGTGCAGATAGAAAGTCTTCAGTTTGAATTGAAAGCGTCAATGTTGCCAATATCAGAGTTTGATGTGATCTTTGACATGAACTGGCTTTCGGAGCAACTTACATGCATTGATTTCAATTTGAAGAAAATCACACTGGGACAAAATACCGAACGCGAGAAAAAGTTTGCTGGTATGCGAGGATCGAACAAGATATTAATGTCTGCTTTCTAAGTGATCAAGGCGGTTTGAAAAGGCGCAGAGTTATTCTTCACGATATTGGAGGCTGCAGAGCCTAAGCCTAATTTGAGTGATGTTTCTATAGTATCGGAGTATGCAGATGTGTTTCCAAAAGATCTCCCTAGAGCTCCACCTCAGCAAAAGATCGACTTCACTATTGAGTTAGTGCCAGGTGCGAAACCTGTGTCACACACGTCGTACCGTATAACACCAAAAGAAACGGCAGAGTTGAAAGTTCAGTTATAGGAGTTACTAGAGTAAGGCTATGTAAAACCGAGTTCATCTCCTTGGAGTGCACCGATCCTCTATGTGAAGAAGGACGGAAGCTTGCGTCTATGTATAGATTACCGTAAACTGAATAAGCTGACAAAGAAGAACAAATATCTGATTCCGCTAATTGATGATTTGTTTGATCAGCTAGTTGGATCAACTGTGTACTCGAAGCTGGATTTGAAGTCCGGTTATTACCAGTTGGGAATCAGGGAATTCGATATTCCGAAGACGGCATTTAGTACTAGTTATGGGCACTATGAGTTCACTGTGATGTCGTTTGGGCTAACTAATGCACCATCGATATTCATGGATCAGATGAATAGAACCTTTAAAGAGTATTTGAACCGATTTGTGATCGTTTTTATTGATGATATATTGATTTATTCTTAGATAGAGGAAGAACATGTGATTCACTTACGCATTATTTTAGACACCCTGAGGAGAAGTCAACTTTATGTTAAGTTCTCTAAATGTGAGTTTTGGCTAGCTTCTGTGTCATTCTTACGTTATGTGGTTAGTGGAGAGGGCATTGCTGTGGATCCCGCAAAGATAGTTGCAATACGAGAGTTGCCTGTTTTGGCTAATGTAGCGAAAGTCAGGAGATTCCTAGGACTTGCCGACTATTATAGGCGCTTCATAGAAAATTTTCGAGGATTGCTTTACCTCTCACTACCTTTACTAGGGAGGATCAGAAGATCATTTGGTCGCCAGCATGCGCGCGAGCTTTTGAAGAGTAGTTTGACCACGATGCCAATTTTGTGTTCGACATGTGGTACAAAAGGCTATGAAATATGCAGTGACGCCTCGGGGAGCAGCTTATGCTGCGTTCTTCTTCAGTTTGAAAAGGTTATTGCTTATGACTCTCGCCAGCTGAACGTGCATGAGAGAAATTATCCGGTCTACGACTTGGAGTTGACGGCCGTGATATTCGCCCTTAAGCTGTGACGTCATTACTTATATGACGTGAAGATTGATATTTTTACGAACCACAAGAGCCTGAAATATCTGTTAAATCAGAAGGACTTGAATATGCGATAAAGGAGGTGGATAGAGTCCCTTGGGAACTACACCTTCGAAATTCATTATACTCCCGGGAAATGTAGTCGCTGATACGCTAAGTCGCAGGGCTCCAACATAGACAAACTGGATTCAGATGCATTATGCTTGTTTAATTTGTGACTTGGAGGGCTTAAAGATCTCTTATGTTGATAAGAGAGCAAGCACAAATACATGCTTGAACTGGACGGAGATGCAATATGACCTTGCGGACAGAGTCCGACAAGCGTTGGAGCTTGATGAAAGCATGAAGCACTATATGACAGAAACTGTAGATGAGTTAAATGCCCAATTTTCCTTCGAAGACGGTCTTTTATGGAAAGACAGTTGGTTGTGCATCCCAAATTTTGGCAAACTAAGAGAGAAATTAATGTACGAGGCACATTTTACCAAGTACTCGATCCATCCAGAGAGCACAAAGATGTTCAAATACATGAAACAGTTGTTTTGGTGGCCAGGTTTGAAGAAAAACATAGCTCTCTATATGACAAAATGTCATACTTGCGCACTAGTAAATGCAGAATGTCAGAGGCCTATAGGATTCCTGAAGTCGTTATCAATTCCGGAGTGAAAGTTTGACGATATTTCGATGGATTTCGTACTTCATCCCGAATCGGAGGGACGATTCAGCGGAAAAGTTAGCTAAATTATGTTGATAACATAGTACGATTGCATGGTGTGCCCCGTAGCATCGTACATGACCGAGATGTGCGTGTCACTTCAAATGATTGGAGGCTAATCTACCAACTATCGGGTACCAAGATGAAGTTTAGCACGACCTTTCATCCTCAAACGGATGGTTAGACCGAAAGGACCAATAGGATAATGAATATGCTCTGTATGTGCGCCTTGGATTTCGGAAAGAGGTGAGAGAACCATCTCTACATAATTGAATTTACCTGCAACAATAGTTATCAAACGAGTATTCAAATGACACCTTTCGAAGCCCTTTATGGCAAGAATTGCCCGACGACAGTGGGGTACGTGTTGGCATGCCACGTGTCACCTGTTTGGTAAGTGGCAGGGCGGCCATTAAACAGCGCTAACTCGGTCAAGTGGCCACCGCCTAAGATATCGTCCGGCGATAGTGACTATCGCTCGACGATAACGCTTAAGACAGAATTGTCAAATTGAATCGTGCCCATCTATTCTATATGAAGTTTGGATGCAAGGCTGGGATTTATCCCGTGTGTGTTAAGGCGGCTGAAGAGAATATCAATTCTCATTATCTCTTTCACTCTCTCTCTCTCTTAACCAAGGAAAGGAAGAAGAAGGCTAAGGAAGAAGAAGAGTTCATCTAGCCATTAGAGGAGATCTGAGCTTGAATTCGCAAGCCGAAGTTAGATCCGCGAAGAGGGAAGCGCTGCGAGTGTTTCCATCCGGATCAACTGCGAGTCCATGACACCGAAAAAATCGTCAAGGGTAACGATTCTCTTTCTTAACACTAAGACATGCTAGTCCTCTTATTTTGGCATAATTGCATAGAAGTTGTAACATTCACATTTTTGACGTCGCGTTTAAATCAATTTCAGGGCTCGATCACGAACAAAATTAATCGGGCCAACGACCTATGAGGTAACAATCTATTTTGTTTATTCAAATTATATGGAAGGTTATCCGATTATGGATAGTCGGCTCGTATTGAAATTTTATGTATCGACCAGCGCGACTTTGAGATTTTGGGAGTTTTAGTATGCTCAAAATAAGATATCATGGACGACATTATCTGAATTGGGAGCATGTAAATTATTTAAAAAAAATGAAATAAACCCATGCCGGTTCGGTTGTTAAAAACCGCTCCCAGAGGTCGCCACGCCTTTCTATCTCGATAACCATCTCCCGTAAATCTCATTTCTCTCGCAGTCGAGCGGGGCTCTTGCGCACTCCAGCAGTGTCGACCGGTCCTTTTCCTGTAGCCGCACGCAGAGGAGAGAACAGAAACCCTAGCCGACGCCTCCATTCTCGCTGGATTCTAGTGCCGGGATCTTCTCCCCCCTTTACAGGCTCCGACGACCTCTCTCCTCACTTCCTGTGCCTTGGGAGATTTCGTTTCTAACCCTAGCCGGGGGTGGAGGTTTTCTTTTTAGCCGTTTAAGTTTTTCGGTGAGTGTATTTTGTCATTCCTCCTTATATTCAAGGGTTATCTTCACTTCTGCAATGCAATCATGCCCTATTGCCTTTCGATTTAAGATTTTGGAAGAGATCAAGGTAACGTTTCCGTTTACATTATCTTTCTCCAAAAATAATTATTTTCTCAACGTGGGTATTTTCCACCGAAAAACACTAACGGGGAAAACGTTTAAATTATGGTCACCGTGGATTTCAGGTTTTTGGTGGACGTCGAAGTTAAGGAGTTTGTGGGGGACATTTTTATTCGAAGGGGAACTTGTCGCCCCGCCGCGTGTATGAGCGTCGAAACACCGCAGTAAGAAATTTGACTCCTTTTAGTTGAATATTTCAGACTACTTAAATACATGTTTTATTATGTCAGTATGCGTAATTAGAAATTACAAGTTCCTATAGTCAGAATCAAGTCAAAAGGGATAGGTAAATGCTTTTGTTAAATTAGCAGATTCGGCGTCTTGAAAATCCTAAGCCCAGTGCACATAGCTAGAGCGCTACACCGAAGTTTACTCACTGAACAGTAGTTTACGTTAATTCAGAAAAATGGCGAGGAAGGTTTTCCCTCGCGATCCTGGTGGAGGCACACAACTGTATTCTTAGGTCCAGTAGGCCACCAGTCGAACTTCAAGCTCAGGGTCAATGACCCTTGTTACAGATATGGAACTCCTCAGATAAGAATCTGCGTTCCACTTGAGGGACACCCAGTTCAGGGCACCATCAGGTTCGTCACTCAGACTGTAGTTTCTAGTTGTGCACAATCGTCCTTAGTGATTAGAGCTATTAAGAAAATAGTGTGTCAGATTACATGATAGGTCGATTCTATGTCAGATCATGAATTCAAGTGCCAAGGTTTAAATAAAAAAATTATGCATATTTTAAATTCATGTAGTAATCGCCAAAAATATTTCTTTTCCTTTAAGTGTTGTTGGTGGGAGTAATTTTTCTTACTCTCCAGTGGGCCTGACTCATTTGAAACTTGTTTTTACAGGGAGGTCAGGTCAGGGGATCCGCTTAGGATAAGCGGCACAGTCTTCACACTCGTCAGTTGGTTCAGTTGTACCACTGTTGTTGTACTTGGCTTTTATTTGTAGACATTATGTATTTGTTGTACTTTACACATGTTTTGTTGTACCCGTTTACTTCAGAAAGTGGAAGTATATCAGTTTCATAGTGTTGTTTACTGTTTATGTTGGCTCTGTGAATTCAGCGTTTGTGAGTTACAGTTTTACCCATAGTATATATATTTCTTACTCTACTTCTGCTATTAGTTTTCTTTTAGCACTTTTAATTTACCTGCTTAATAACAGTTTATATACCGTAGCTTAGTTTACTTCTTATCACGGGTCCGGCCGGACTGCTGATTTTCTGTTAAACTAGGTTGGAGTGTTACAAATTGGTATCAGAGCCAGTCTTAGGATCTCTGAACCCAGAAAATTCACAGAGCCATAGAGTTGTGTCAGAATCAAACTCTCGTTAGTAGAGTCACCGAGTTTTGTCTAACTCTTAGTTTTTGCGAGTGCATGAAAATACCTTCAGTATCAGATTTTTCAGATATATTATTGGTAATAATAATTGCTTTTCTATGTCCTTTAGACAGCTTGAGCCAGTGAGGCGGGGGAACCCTCACGTCAGAACGCTGTTCCTGATACCGTCAAGCGTGATGCTAATGCGCCACCCACACCAGCAGCATTAGAACCGACTGATCTGGCATCCCAGATTGCCAAGGCGGTAGTTGTCGCATTATTGGAATTTCAGAGAGGTCTGCCTGCATGGATCCTAGCCCCAATTCCCGCTCCAGTCCCTGCACCGGTAGCCGTGGAGGTCGATATGGATCGTTACTTGAGGGATTTTAAAGACCTCCATCCTTCCAATTGCAGTAGAGATGGAATCCCGATGGATACAGATGATTGGATTGCAAACACCAGAGATTTACTGAATATTATGGAGTGCCAAGAAAATAAAAAGGTTCCACTGACAACTTTCCTCCTTCAGGGTGAGGCAAAAATCTGGTGGACTAAGACTCTAATTGGTAAAGATTATGCTGATAAATAATCTATATTCAAAACACAAACGCTGTTTTTCAGCTGTTTGTTTGTGCAACTTATAGAAAACCACTTATTTTAAAATTAATGATAAGCTAATTTTTCAAAAGTTATCCGGGTCCAGCTTATGACTTCTCATAAGCGCTTATCCCTTAAGAAAACTCAAAGTTAATTTTTTCGCCCGGACGTGATTTTTTCGCAAGAGTACGATTTTTTCGCCAGAGCGCAAAATTTTCGCTTGGACAAGTATTTTTCGCCCCGGGGCGTATTTTTCGGCCGGGTGCGAATTTTTCTCTCGGGTGCGTATTTTTCGCCCGGGCGAGAATTTTTCCGCACGGACGCGATTCTTCCTCCCGGGGGCGATTTTTCTGCCCGAGCGCAATTTTTCCGCCTGGGTGCGATTTTTTCGCACGGGAGCTGTTTTTTCGCCCTGACATGATTTTTTCGCCCGTCAACGATTTTTTTTATTCGAGGAATTTTTCGCCCGCGAGCGATTTTATCAGCAGAACGTGAATTTTTTCGGCCAAAAGCATTTTTTTTGCTTCCATGCAAAAATATCGCGTGCGAGAAAAAAATATCGCGCCCGGGCGGAAAATTCGCTCTCGTTAGGAACATTCGCGCCCGGGCAAAAAATTCGTTCCCGGGCGAAAAAAACACTTCCAGGAAAAAATCGCACCTGGGAGAAAAAACCGCGACCGAGCGAAAAACCGCGTCCGGGCGAGAAATATGCGCCTGGGCGACAAATTCGATCCAGAGCGACATTCGCGCCTGGGCGAAAAAACCACGTCGGGGCGAAAAATCCGCGCCCATGTGAAAAAACCACGTCCGGGAGAAAAAACCGCGTCCGGGTGAAATATTTGCGCTCGGGCAAAAAAATCGCTGCCAGAAGAAAAATTCGCGCCCGTGTGAAAAATTCGCACTCATGAAAAAAAACGTGCCTGAGTGAAAATATCGTGTCCGGAAGGAAAAAATGTGTCCAAATGAACGGACTTTTATGAATGAATGAAACTTTAGATAAACACTTATGGACAAACTATCCAAACAGTGTACTGCTTATTCATCATTGCTTTTATAAAATCTCTATCCAAACATCAATTTTCAATTAACAACTTATTCATCATCATAAGTTGTCCCAAACAGAGCCTAAGTATCTAGCAGATGATCCCACCAGTAAGATGTCATGTGAATTCCTCTTTTGTTGGAAAATTATTATCCCTTTAGTGTGGGGTAACGTGACCTTTATCCTTGTTTGGTCGTACAACCGATATGTTTACTTGAGGAGATTTTTCTAGTGCTTTTGCGAACTGGTTCGTGCCCCTTTCCGCTCAATGAGATCTCCAAGAGAAGTATCTCAGGCACTTCCAAGGGGATAAGGCAGTTACCGAGTACGAGCAAGAACTTACTCACTTATCTCGCTATGCGGGCTCGATGCAGGGATACGGAGCTGAGAACTGCAACCGTTTTGTGGATGGTCTATGAGATTCTTTGAGACAGCCGTTGATGACAATGGTCAACGCAGATTACAGGAGTTTGGTGGATACGACAAGAAGATTAGAGGCCGACCAACAACAAGTTCAAAGGCGCAATAGTTTTCGCCCCAAACGACCACATAGTGGGCCACCGTTTCAGCAGGATAAGAGACAGTCAAGGGACCGCTAGAATAAAAAAGCGGAAGGCTGATTCTAAGCAGGGCAATCAGTCTGGGGGTAAGCCCAAAGACTACCCCCATTGCCGTAAATGCAATCAACATCATTATGGAGAATGTTTGGCTGCTTTAGGCGTCTGTTACAAGTGTTATAGTGTTGGACACATTGCGCGGAATTGCTCGGAGTCTGTGGGTAATCAGGTAATATGCTCTTATGCTTGGTGATTTTCTTTTATTCAGGACCTTTCCTTGTAAGTTTAACACTACACTGTATCATAACTTTCAGTCGAAATACGAGAATGGAGGTTCAAGTGGGATCGATAAAGGGAAGGCAGTGGTGGTGTCGATCTGAAGCCAACTCCAGGACGTGGTCTAGTTCAGCCTCGAGCTTATGGTCTTGGCCAGCAGGAGGCCAAGGAGCAGGAAGATGTGGTGACAGGTGTGGAACCTTAGTATTTTAAAATATTTATTTCTCCTCCTCCCAACAACCCTTAAATAAGATAATAATTTAAGTTTGCATATAGGTATCATCTTAGTTCATGGCTTACCGTATAAGGCCCCCTTTGATACGGGTGCATCACACACGTTCATAACAGAATCTTTTGCATTTAAGCGTGGCCTAGAAGTCGTCACCAACCCGACTCCATTAGATATCATGATGCCTAACGGTTCAGTGATACAGACCAGTTGTAAGTGTAGGGCGCCAGTTTTATTCGGAGAAGCAGAAATCGTAGTGGAGGCGTCGCTTTTGCCTATTGCTGAGTTTGATTTAATTTTGAGCATTGATTGACGGACTGACGTGAATGCCAAGATAGATTGCAGAAGTAAGGAGATTCAGCTAAAAGGACCTGATCAGTCTCTCATTATCTTTTGAGGTTTGAAAGGAGTTTCCAAGCTCATCATCTCTTCAGCAAAAGCAATGAGGCATGTCAGTAAAGGGTTTTCGGCCTTTTTGGTGTTGTGGTATGCGGAAGTCAAAGTCATTTTGCAGGAGGTACAAGTGGTCTGTGAGTTTCCCGATGTTTTTCCCGAAGAGCTACCTGGAGCTCCTCCCTCCAGAGAGATTGATTTTAAGATTGACCTTGTTCCTGGATCTACATCAGAGGCCAAGGCTCCTTATCGCATGGCTCCTAGAGAGTTGGTTGAGTTAAAGACCGAGTTGCAGGAGTTGCTCGATTTGGGATTCATCAGACCCAGTACGTCGTCGTGGAGAGCTCCAGTCCTTTTTGTGAAGAAAAACGAACGATAGTTTGAGGTTTTGTATTGACTATCGAGAGTTGAAAAAACTTACCATTAAGAACAAGTATCCTCTTCTAAGGATAGATGATTTGTTTGATCAACTCGAGGGGTCTTGCACATATTCTAAGTTGAATTTGAGGTCGGGATACCATCAGCTTGGGATTCAAGATGAGGACATCCAGAAGACAACGTTTAGTACCAGATACGGGCACTTCGAGTTCGTGGTCATGCCGTTTGGGTTGACCAATGAACAATCAACATTTATGGATCTTATGAATGGGGGTGTTTAGAGAGTTCTTGGACCAGTTTGTGATTGTTTTTATTGATGATATTCTAGTGTATTCCAGAAGAAAGGAGAAGCATGTCACGCATCTCAGGACATTTTTGAGCACTCTTAGACAGAATCAGCTATATGCTAAGTTTTCTAAGTGCGGATTATGGCTCTCAGAGGTGGCATTCTTGGGTCACGTGGTTAGTAGAGATAGACTTGTCGTTGATCCACAAAAAATTGAGGCGATCAAAGATTGGACAAGGACGAAGATAGTTGCAAAGGTTCGTAGTTTTCTGGGTTTGGCAGGCTACTACAGGAGATTCATTTAGGATTTTTCGAGAATATCCCTTCCGTTGACTTCGCTTATGAGGAAGGGGAACATTTAGCTAGACCTTAGAGTGTGAATCCACTTTTGAGTAGTTGAAGACCAGGTTGTCAGATGCACCAGTACTATGTCTTCCTTCAGATGTAGATTGCTTTCAGATTTACAGTGATGCTTCAGGTCAGGGTCTGAGTTATGTTCTCATGCAACATGAGAAGGTTATAGCTTTTGCGTCCAGACAACTGAAGAATCACAAGAGAAATTACCCTGCGCACGATTTGGAGTTAGCAGCTATCATCCGCACATTGAATATTTGGAGACACCACCTCTACGGTGTACGGTGTGAGGTCTTCACAGATCATAAGAGCCTCAAGTACATCTTTGATCAGTAGGAGCTCAACATGAGGCAGTGTAGGTAGCTCGAGTTTTTAGCAGATTATGATGTGACTATTCAGTACCATCCGAAAAAAGCTAATGTTGTAGCGGATGCTCTCGGCAAAAAGAGTTCTAGTTATTCACTCATCACCCAACAGGAAGAGTTGGTGCGAGCCTTAGAAAGGCTAGTGATTAGTGTGGTACCACACATTAGTTTTAGCCCTGTCAGTTTGGGTTGGATCGAGATAATGTGCGATATCAAATAGAGGATCCGTGATGTCTTGCCCTTAGATCCAAAGATGACAGAGATTTTTGATTTGACTCAGGCAGGACAGAGAGATGATTTCTTTGTTTGTGATGGGTTGTTGTTGTTTAAGGGCAGAGTGTGCAATCCAGATGTCGGGCATCTTCGTAAGGAAATTTTAGTTGAGGCTCATAACTCCAGGCATTCCATACATCCGGGCAACACGAAGATGTATGTAGACCTCAAGAAGTCAGTTTGGCGGCCAGTACTTAAAAGAGATGTCTCAGACTATGTAGTGAAGTGCAAGACTTGCAAGTTAGTTAAGGCAGTGTCAGAGGCCTGGAGGCAAGCTACAACCTCTTCCTATTCCAGAGTGAAATTTTGAAGATATCTTTATGGATTTTGTGCATGGCCTCCCTAGATCCCAAAGTGGGAATGACTCGATTTGGGTGATTGTGCATCGACTGTCCAAGATTGCACATTTTATTCCCAACAGAGGACCGACCAGGGTCAAAAGTTGGCTCAGTTGTATGCGGATGAGATAGTCCGTCTTCATGGTGTGTCGAAGTCTATTGTGTCATATAGAGATGGTAGATTTACTGCCAGAGATTGAAGATACGTTCAGGAGCGTCTGTGTACTCAGTTGAAGTTCAACACAATATTTCATCCCCAAAATGATGGGGAGACAGAGCGTACAAATAGAACTATGGAAGATATGCTTCACATGTGTATCTTGGACTTTAGTGGCAAATGACAGAAGTATGTCACTTTGGTGGAATTCTCCTATAATAATAGTTTTCAAGCGAGTATCGTCATGACACCATTCGAGGCTTTGTATGACAGACGTTGTCGGACACTTTTATGTTGGGAAGAAAACGAAGAGAGAGCTTCTAGCAAACAATCATGGATAGATAAGACCACAGATTGAGTCAAACTCATTCAGGAGCGTATGCGGATTGCTCAGGACAGACAAGCCAAGTATTACGATCAGATACATAGAGCAGTTGAATTCAAGGTTGGGGACCACGTTTATCTGAAGGTGAGCCCAGTTAAGGGAGTCTCTAGGATTAAGCGGATGGAGAAGTTGAGTCCCAGATATGTCGGCCCATTCGAGGTACTGGAACACATAGCCGAGGTTGCATACAGGTTTGTCTTACCTGAGGATATAAGTGGATTGCATGACGTATTTCACGTCTCCTATTTGAGGAGAGCAGTCAGAGATCCTAGTAAGGTGATCAGTACCGAGGGTGCGTCGATTGAATCAAATCTGAGTATCAGTATTTAGCCAGTCAGGATTGTGCACTCAATGATTCAAAAGCTTAGGAACAGAGAGATCTGTATGGTTAAGGTCTTTTCGAAGAATTGTGGTCGGCCAGAATATACTTGGATAAGAGAAGACGAACTCTGTGGCATTGAAGATTATGTGTTTCTCTTCGATTCAGACATGATTGTAATTTTCGAGGACAAAAATTTTATTAGGAGGGAAGATTTGTAATATCCCAATTTTTGACGTCGCGTTTAAATCAATTTTAGGGCTCGATCACGAACAAAATTAATCGGGCCGACGACCTATGAGGTAACAATCTATTTTGTTTATTTAAATTATATGCAAGGTTATCAGATGATGGATAGTCGGCTCGTAATTGAAATTATATGTATCGACCGACACGACTTTGAGATTTCAGGAGTTTTAGTATGCTCAAAATAAGATATCATGGGCGACATTATCTGAATTGGGAGCATGTAAATTATTTTTAAAAAAATGAAATAAACCCATGCCGGCTCGGTTGTTAAAAACCGCTCCCAGAGGTCGCCACGCCTTTCCATCCCGATAACCATCTCTCGTAAATCTCATTTCTCTCGCAGCTGAGCAGGACTATTCCGCACTCCAGCAATGTCGGTTGCTCCTTTTCCTGTAGCCGCACGCAGAGGAGAGACCAGAAACCCTAGCCGACGCCTCCATTATGGCCGGATTCCAGCGCCGGGATCTTCTTCCCCCTCTGCAGGCTTTGGGGACCTCTCTCCTACCTTCCAGTGCCTTGGGAGATTTTGCTTCTAACCCTAGCTGGGGGTGGAGGTTTCCTTTTTTGCCGTTTAAGTTTTCGGTGAGTGTATTTTGTCATTCCTCCTTATATTCAAGGATATCTTCACTTCTGCAACACAATCATGCCCTATTGCCTTTCGATTTCAGATTTTGGAAGGGTTGATGCATTCGTGTGCCAAGGTTTGAGCGATCTTCTCTAAATTCCCATTTCTGGATCGAGGTAACGTTTCTGTTTACATTATTTTCTCCAGAAATAATTATTGTCATCTTGGGTATTTTCCACCGAAAAACCCTAAGGGGGAAAAACGTTTAAATTAGGGTTACCGTAAATTTCAGGTTTTTGATGGACGTCAGAGTTAAGGAGTTTGTGGGGGACATTTTTATTCGAAGGGGATCATGTCGCCCCGCCGCGTATATGAGCGTCGAAACACCGCGGTACAAAATTTGACTCCTTTTAGTTGAATATTTCAGACTACTTAAATACATGTTTTATTATGTCAGTGTGCGTAATTAGAAATTACAAGTTTTTTTAGTCAGAATTAAGTCAAAAGGGATAGGTAAACGCTTTTGTTAAATTAGCAGATTTAGCGTCTTGAAAATCCTAAGCCCAGTGCATATAGCTAGAGCGCTACACCGAAGTTTACTCACTGAACACTAGTTTAAGTTAATTCAAAAAAAATGGCGAGGAAGGTTTTGCCTCGCGATCCTGGTGGAAGCACACCACCGTGTTCTCAGGGCCAGTAGGCCACCACTTGAACTTCAAACTCAGGGTCGATGACCCTTGTTACAGATATGAAACTTCTCAGATAGGAGTCTGTGTTCCACTTGAGGGACACCCAGTTCAGGGCACGATCAAGTTTGTCATTCAGAATGCAGTTTCTAGTTGTGCACAGTCGTACTTAGTGACTAGAGCTATTAAAAAAATAGTGTGTCAGATCACATGATAGGTCGATTTTATGCCAGATCATGAATTCAAGTGCCAAGGTTTATATAAAAAAAATTATGCATATTTTAAATTTATGTAGTAATCACCTAAAATATTTCTTTTTCTTTAAGTGTTGCTGGTGGGAGTAGTTTTTCTTACTTTCTAGTGGACCTGACCCATTTGAAACTTGCTTTAGAGGGAGCTCAGGTCAGGGGATCCACTTAGGATAGACGACACAGTCTTCACAGTCGTCAGTTGGTTCAGTTGTACCACTTATTCTTGTCATGGTGTCAAGGCAAACCAAGGCGAGCGTGGGGCGTCTGGACGCTTAGGCGACAAGACAGACATCTATGCGACAATAAGACGAGCAAGTAGACAGTGGTTATTATAATAACCGCAGTCTATAGCCTATCTGACAGACTATACACAGCGATTATTATAATAACCGCTGTCTATAGCCTGTCTGGGAGGCTATAGACCACGGTTATTATAATAACCGATGTCTTTAGCCTGCCCGACATACCTTTAGACAACGGTTATTATAATACCGTTGTCTATAGTCTGCTTTGCAGACTATAGACATCTGTTATTATAATAACCGCTGTCTAAAAGTCCTTTTCTTTTACTTTGACAGATTGTTTACCAACACAGCCACACAGATTGTTACTTCATACTTTCATAGCAGTAAACACGTATTCTAATATCATGAATTCATGATATCTCAAGTTCTCAAATCTCAATATATTTATACCTTCAGGCAGTAAACAACTAAGCACACAGGTTCTAAATCTTCTGATATCAAGAATTCATGATATCTTCATATCTCAACACATTTATACCATGAAGTAGCAAACACAAAGTTTCCGATATCATGAATTTATGATATCTCAATTCTAAATACATTCATACCCTGAAGCAGTAAGCAGTAAGAAAAACCATGTCACTCAATACAGACTTCAGAGAAAAAAATAATAAAAGAGTGAACACAAAATATCAAAGTAAAGTATTATGGTCAAATCCAAAATGTCTTCATCATATACAATAACATATTAGCATAAATAATATTTTTAACATAAACTTTAAATAATCATAAAAGATCAAATAGAATCATCATCTAGTAAGTCGTCATTGGCATTGCATGTGTTTGGTTGGTTATAGGTACTCGTCATTTGCCCATAATTATCATCAATATCTTCATCATCATTGGCAAATCCAAAAAAATCTAAATCTTCATCCACTTCAGCTATTAGTTGAAGATTAGCTTCAGCTGCACTTCGTAAATTTCGAGCCCCAGTTCCAATAGCTCTCTCTACAGCTTCCCATGTGAGATTATCATCATCAAAAACTAGAACATCCTCTGTTTTGTTCATCATCCACTCACTACTCCAATCTAGTTCATCAAGCACTAAAGGGTTGTAATTTCTTCCCTTTTCACGTCTTTCTTGGAATCACACTTGTAGACGACGATTATATTGAATGTATACAAGATCATTAAGTCTTTGATGCTCAAATCTATTTCTTTTATTTGTGTGAATCTGAATCAAGATAACTGCAAACTTATTAATAGATATAAAAATATTAAATTTTATATTGAATATTTGTATACTTACTGTTGGAAAAGCCCATGTAAAGTGGCCAATTTGTGACCCATTTATTTGTTTTTCTTTTTTTCTCCTCTTTAGTCCCACATCATTTATATGACTCTCTTCTCTCTTTCTCCCTCCTATAAATGTGTATTCATACCTTGTATTTGATTATTGAGAAAGTATATACAAGTTTGAGGTTTTCTCTACATGGTATCAGATGGAGGTCCGGATTGTTTTTTCTAACCGCTTGCTTCTCCGGCTTACCGGGCGGCTTGTTCTCTTGCTTAGCCGCAGTGTGTTGCGGCCTGCTCCCTTTCTAACCGCGGCTTCCTGCGCGGTTAAGGCTGTTCTAACCGCTTCCTCTGCTCTCCCTCCTGCTCTCTCATGGTTTCCACCACTTCTTCTCCTTATCCTCCCTTTTATACCCTTCCTATCAGGTGGGACCCGGCTACCCGCTTCCTCTCTACTCGGAGCGGTTTCCCTATCTACCCGCCGAGATCTTCCCTTATCTCTGCTCTCCACCCTTCTCGAAGCGACTTCTCTTAGCCGCCGAGTTCTTGCGTTTTTCATCTCAGCTACTCGTTGCGGTCTCCTTGGCTACCCTCCGAGTTCTTGCCTCCTCGCTGCTCTGCTCCTTGCTCGCCGCGGCTTGTTTTGGTCATCGCGGCTTCTCTTCTCGCTGCGATTTGTTCTTCTAGTTGCTGCGGCTTCCCACTTCCCGGCGAGCTCCGCATCTAGGTCGTGGCATCTTCCCTTGCCGCTGGTGTTATCATTATGGCTATGCGGCTTCTCTTCTTCCCTAGTCACGGCGGCTTCTCCCAGCTAACCGCCCCGCACTCTGTTCGCGGCGACTTCGGTTCCTTGCCACTGGTGTGTTGTGACCAAGACCGTGCGGTCTCCCCTCAGTTCGCTGGTTGTCTGTCCGTCGGCCTAGCTTCCTGCTCGCCTTGCCATGGCGTCCTCTCCTGACTCTACCAGACAGACGGCTTCCTCCTCTGCAGACCGCCCGACCTCTGCCTCTGAACTCCATGATGAGCTGCGGATTACTACTATCTTGTTGGCTCGGAAGAACTTTGTGGAATGGGTCCACTCTGTTCGCTGCGTACTTTAGGCCAAAGGCTTTCTTCATCTCTTGACCCAAGTGGCTCCTGTGGCTCCTACTGACAATTGGTTGCGTAACGATGGTCGGGTTCAGACACGGCTCCTCAACTCCCTGGATACTGAACCCTACCGCATGACCATGTATCACGAAACCGCCAAGGCAATGTGGGATGAGCTCCAGTCTCTATATTCCGGTAAAGATAGTCTCCAGCATCTATATGACATCATCACTGATCTTCAGACCCTTGAAGTTGGCGGGGCCACCGATCTCACCTCCGCCAAGACTTTGGTTGAAGCATGGATCCAACATCAACCTCCTACGCTGGATCTTGCTGCACAACGTGCTCAGAAAAAGCTGTTGGTGTTGCTATGATGATGGCTCGTGTACCACCTCATCTTCAGTGTTCGGGCCCATATCCTCTCCTATGCTACTACCCCATCACTTTCAGATGTGTGTTCCATGGTGCTAAAGATCTCACCACCTCCTGATAGTTCTGCTTCTTCGTCACCAGCTCTTCTTCAGCATACTTCTGCACCCCTACTGCCTTCCTCCCCTCCTGCTCGCGGGGGACGTTCCGGATCTCGGGGCCGAGGTCGGGGAGGCCGGCCTCGACCAAAGTGTTCCTTCTGCGGTAAGGACGACCACCTTGAGGCCACCTTCTACCGCAATGCATGGGCTTTCTCCTCGACCAAAGGCCATTATTACTGCTACCGACTCCTCCGATCGTACTGACCTTGAAGAGGTCCGCCTTCAGCTCCAACAAATCCAGGGTCTGCTCAGTCGCCCACTGCCTCCGTTGTCTCTGCTGCCTCCATCTCTCAAGAAGGTATCGCTTGTCTCTCCACTGATCCGAGCTGGATAGTGGACTTAGGTGCCACTCATCACATCACCTCCCTGCGACCACATCAATACCTGGATTCTCCTCATCCCAAGTGTATCATAGTGGCCAATATGGACACTGTTCCCGTCTCCGGCTCAGCTGATATTCCTCTCACTTCGTCTTTCTCTCTGCGCTCGGCTCTTCATGTTCCGGGCTCTCCGTTTAATTTGCTTTCTGTTGGTCGCCTTACTAATGATTTAAACTGCTCTGTAACCTTTACCTCTTCTTCTTTTCTGATACAGGATCGACAGACACAAACTATCGTTGGTAAGGGGCGACTGCAGAACGGGCTCTACCTCCTTGATGACTCTCCGACTATCCTTTCTTCCGTCTCCTCCGTCAATTGGCATCGGCGTCTTGGGCATGCCCCTTTACCAGTCCTCCAGAAGGCTCTACCAGATTATCTCTACCTTTTTTCAGTATGAAACATGTGTGTTAGGCAAGCAGCCTCGTTCATCTTTTTCGTCTTATTGTACTCGGAGCACTGCTCCTTTTATTTTAGTACACTCCGATATTTGGGGTCCGTACAAAATCACTAGAATTTCTGTTTATCGCTATTTTCTAACTTTTATTGATGATTATTCGCGGATGACGTAGCTATACATACTTCGTGATCGCTCCGAGCTTCTCCGTGTCTTTCGGGCTTTCCTCCTTGAGACCCACACACAATTCTTCACGAACATCAAAACTCTTCGCACTGATAATGTTCGCGAATACACCAGCCACGAATTTACGACTCTTTGCTCTGAATTTGGAGTCATTCACCAAACTTCATGTGCTTATACCCCCCCCAACAAAACGGAGCCGCTGAACGTAAGAATCAACATCTTCTCGATGTGAGCCGCTCCATCATGCTTCAAATGCAGGTTCCCAAAGCTTATTGGAACTTTGCCCTTTCGACGGCATGCTATCTGATTAACCGTCTTCCTTCCCCCATCCTCCACAATGTCACTCCGTTCAGCCTCATGTTCCCGTCTACTCCGGCATTCTCTCTCACACCTTGCATCTTTGGGTGCAACTGCTACGTTTACACTCTTGGTCCATCCTTAGACAAATTGGATCCCCGGGCAGCCAAACACATCTTTGTTGGCTACTCCCGAACTCAGAAAAGCTATGTATGCTACTCTCCGGCTACCCGCAAGGTGACAGTCTCTGCTGATGTTATCTTTCGGGAGGATCTTCCTTTCTTCTTCGCTTCAGATCCTATACCTCTACCACCAACCGTCCTACGCCCTGTCACTCCGGTTACCAATCCTCCACCACCAAGACCTGCCGTTACCACTCCTCCACCACCACGAATTCCTGTCCAGGCTCCCCCCATTTCCAAACCTGTAGCTCCCGTTATCCGTGTCTACACTCGTCGTCATCCTACCTCTGATGCCCCACTGCAGTCGGCTTCGACCTCTGATGCTCCGCGTCCTGCTGATCCGACACCAGAATCTATAACTCATCCCCTGGCGAATTATGTATCCTTACATCGCCTATCTCCACAACTTCAAACTTTTGCCACTTCATTATCCTTGATTTCTATACCTTACTCTGTGCAGGAGGCTCTCCAAGATCCTGGCTGGCGGACGGTCATGGAAGAAGAAATGACAGCTTTCTGGGCTAACCAAACCTAGAACTTGGTACCTCTACCTACCGGTCATACACTTGTTGGGGTGTAAATGGGACTTCGTCATCAAACATGCTCCTGATGGGACGATTGACCGTCTGAAGGCCCGTCTGGTGGCTCGTGGATTCACCTAACAATAAAGTTTAGATTATGAAGAAACATTCTCTCTAGTGGCCAAGCTTAACACCGTTCGTGTTCTCCTCTCTGTGGCTGTGCATCGCCAATGGACCTTAAACCAACTGGACATCACAAATGCGTTTCCCAATGACGACCTCCAGGAAACGGTTTACATGCAGCAACCTCCCGGGTTTGAGACCACAGAGGAGTCCCGAGTTTGTCATCTTAAGAAGTCCATCTATGGTCTCAAACAATCCCTTCAGGCATGGTTTGACAAGTTTAGTAAGGTCGTCCGGCAAGTCGGCTTTACTCGAAGTTCAGCTGACTTCTCTTTGTTCACACGTCATCAGACAACGAGAAATATTCTTTTATTGGTTTATGTTGATGACATCTTAATCACTGGAGATGATTCGAAGGGCATCCAAGCGATCAAATAGCACCTCAGCTCCATCTTTCAAACAAAAGATCTTGGGCATCTTCGATACTTCCTCGGTCTTGAGATCACGAGACGACCGGACGGACTTGTCATATCCCAAAGGAAGTACTGCTTGGATCTCTTTCAAGATGCTGGCTACTCTGGATGCAAGCTTATTACTACTCCAATGGATGCAAATCATAAGCTGTGTGCACATTCTTGTGATACAGATCTTCCTCTTCAAAATCCGGAATACTATCGACGACTGGTTGAAAAATTGATCTACCTAACGGTCACAAGACCGGATATATCCTTCGTTGTTGGGGTGGTCAGCAGGTTTATGCATGCCCCGCGTACATCTCACCTTCAAGCTATTGAGCGCATCCTTATATACCTTAAAACAGCTTCGGGTCAAGGATTGGTATATAAAACCTCATCCTCCACTTCAACATTAGTTGCGTATTCTGATGCAGATTATGCCGGTTCCTTGGATGATCGTCGGTCAACCAGTGGCTTTTGTACCTATTTTGGAGGTCATCTTGTGACCTGGCGAAGTAAGAAACAAGTCGTGGTTGCTCGATCCTCAGCTGAAGCAGAATATCGATCGATGAAATCTGTTGTCTCTGAGCTTACCTAGCTTGAAAGTCTCCTTGCTGATCTAGGGGTAAAACTTCCCTCACCTGCCATCCTGCTATGCGACAGCCAAGCGACTATACACATTGTAAAGAATCCAGTCTTTCATGAAAGAACAAAACATATTGAAGTGGACCGTCATTTTATCTGGGAGAAAGTCCAAATGAAGAAGATAGAATTGAAGCATGTTCCGGGTACTGAACAAGTTGCAGATATCCTCACAAAGGCTCTACCTAGTACCCTGTTTTACCCGTGTCTGTCCAAGCTGGGTGCATACGACTTGTACGCTCCAGCTTGCGGGAGAGTGTTGGAAAAGCCCATGTAAAGTGGCCTATTTGAGGCCCATTTATTTGTTTTTCTTCTTTTCACCTCTTTAGTCCCACATCATGTATAAAACTCTTCTCTCTTTCTCTCTCCTATAAATGTGTATTCATACCTTGTATTTGATTATTTAGAAAGTATATACAAGTTTGAGGTTTTCTCTACACTTACAAACTCAAAAGTACTCCAGTTGCGCTCACAAGTAGAACAAGAACAACATAAGCCAAGTATGCGCAATGCTACCTTTGTGAGGTCAACATTCGATCCTCCATGTATACCCCACCAATCCACTATTTATTTAAGACAAATATAAATTATTTAACATATAAATAATTTAAGACAAAACAAAAACGAAATCAATACTTGGATTTAAGGTGGTTCGTTGCCTAATAGCCAAAGGTTTTCCAAAACAATTTCGAGATGCTTTGTAGGTAGTACATTGTTCTGCAATCTTATCTTGCAATTCTTGATCGGACACTAGTCTTGTAATAACATCATTGAAAACATATTGAAATTTTCAAACATCATCGTTATGTTTTTCCTCGTATTCAAAATATTTGTTTGGATTTAGAAACAAAGCCGCCCTATATAATTTTTGCTCAATTTGATTTGTCCACCTATTTTCAACAATCTCAATAATCTTTTTAAATAATATTTCTTTATTATCAAAATGTTCTTTGATCTTTTATTTAACTTCTTCCATTGTCACATATACTTCAGGCATAGCTGGTCTTTCATCTCCATCTACAAATCACAAAACGGCAATCAGTGATTTTCCTCCTTTTAAACAATCTTTTACTCCATTCCAAAAAACAGTTGAAAGTATTGTTTCAACAACTTGTTTTCCAGCTTCAGTTTTTGCCAAATTAGCGGCATTCCACAAAAAACGACACAGAATAATTTCAGTTTCTCCTCATACTTAACCACACTTTGTAGAGTAAGGAATGATGTTGCAAATCTAGTCACTGAATGCTTCACTAGATCACCACCTATAATAGCTCTTACTGCATCAAGTAAACGAGTGTGCCTATAGATGAAATTTTTAATCATCCTTGTTTTTCTTATCATCATTTTATTTTGTTGTAGCTTGCTTATATCCTCTAGCATGAGATCAATATAATGAGATGCATAAGAAGTCCAGAATAATGTGGGTCTATTTTCCATTAAAATTTTACCAACTGCCTTGTAATTGGAAGAATTATTAATCACCACCTGCATATAACATAACTTTGTATATATTGAAAGTTGTAGACTATTAAACTTGAAATATGAAAATTAGTGAAACAAAAAAAGTTACCTGAACAATGCACTCTGCTCCTATATCTCTAGTCTTACTATCAAAAACCTCTGATAATATTGTAGCATCTTGAATATGACTGGATGCATCTACGGAACTCATAAATTAGGTTCCTTTTGGACAGTTGACTAGGAAATTGATCAAATGTCTCCCTCTCCTATCTGTCTAACCATCTAATATAAGAGTATAACCATATCTCCTCCAGTATGCTTGATACTTTGCCTTCATCTCCTTAACTTTATCTTTTGTATTCAATAACAAAGGGACTCTCAGATCATGATAACTATGACCTTTATAACCAAGTCCATACTGTCCAACTGCTTCGAGCATTACTTCAAAACTTCGTGTCTTTGCAGCATTGAATGGAATTCCACATTCATAGAACCAATCAGCGACATAACTATCAACTCTCCTTTTCTATTCTGGAGATCTAAAACATCTCTCAATAGTAGTTTGTACAACTCCTTTAGCACGTCTATCAACTACATCTTCAGGAGCACTTCACACATGTGCATCCATATGGCCCCTTTTTTGTGGCAAGTGGATTACTTTTCTCTTTTTGACACTTGTCCCAGAACTTGGGACAAATGAATATTTAGCTATAGATACTGTCGGGGATACATTATGTGATTCTGTTACCTCTCTTTCTTGTTCACTCTCATTATCATCATCAGCAGTCAAATGCACATTGTCCTTTTTTTATCATTTAAAGTTGAATACATCTACGCTGCTATTTCAGAAGTAGTCTTAAAACACTTTAATACATCTTCATACCGGCCAAATAAGTGTTTCTTCAACCTTTTGATACCACCTTTAAGCAGTCTATCGCACAAATTACATTTAACTGTACTTTTATCTTTTAGGTCGGACCAATGTCCATACTTCCATCCAGGATCCTTTGACTTTTCTTTTCTTTTAGAATCTATTTTGTGATCAAGATCATTGCTATCAATGGATGGAGCAAGACTGTTGTTGTTTTGGTCTTCCATCTTTCACAAATAAGACCTATAGAATACAGAATTAGGTCGGGTCAATGAAATAACTAGTTATTCTTAAGCAAAAGAAATCATCATTCATCACATAAGGTATAAAAGTGTAGAAATATCAAATGAACTGCAGTCTGCAATTATTCTGCACATTGAACAATTTAAAAATGATTTAAAGTATAAAAAATTTAAGACCATGCTCATTTACAAGGCATCATAAATCTTATTTCAAGATTTAAAGATCATTTAAAGTATAAAGAATAATGTAACACAATTAATGATTATATAATCACAAATCTTATTTCGAATATTATCAATTTTCTCCTGCGAAAATTACATCACTCCATAAATTTGCAATAAAAAAATATTACGAAGACCTCCAACTTTCATGCATGTTTTTCATTAATGCATTGCGAAAACCATCAATATTATCAAAATAAATCTGAAAATAATAGACAATATTAATTAAAAATTAACTAAAATAACACGGTTATGTAATCATTGATAATAAAGTTACGCACATTTAATTCTACCTATATTTGATCTTTAAGTTGTTTATCAACTTCCTTCCATGCAACATATGTAATTGACACATAACACCTCACTAGAGAACCCATAAAACTCATCTATTTATTTGTTTCCGGCCCGAGAATAATGCGACCATCATCACTCACAGAAATAATAAGCTTCTTCCCCTCTAGCCTAAGCTTATTCAATTCATTCATTTTAGTGAAGCCTCTTGTTGACTTTGATGAATATCCTTTATCAGTCATTTTCCTGTAATAAGAAAACCCTAAAAAATCCTAAACCATCCAAAAATCTTACACAAAATTCATAAAAACAGCAATGATATTGAGGTACTACCACACAATCACACATATAAATAATTAAATATATATGTTAGTGTTAAATGCTAATATAGAACTATAGAGACATGTGGTTTAAACATGTACAATAAGGGTTAAAATGCAACAATTAGACAAATATATAGAGTCAATGTGTTTTTTAGGCTATCAAATACAAAAATGCAGAGTTAGGTTGTTTATATACATTTAGCATAACCAAAACATGGGATTGGAAGATTCAGTGGTTGTCTGCTACACAATGTTTATATTATTACGAATAATAATAAAGACATTATCAAATAGCTCAAAATTGAGAAAATGAAGAAATAATATACCTAAATGAGAATATGAGATATGTTGAAGAAAAATCATCAAATTGAAGCTAAGGAGAGCAAAAAACTTTCAAAAAATCGCATTTAGGGTTTTTCGCACAGAGCAGCGACTATAAGAACCAAAAAGTCGAGGTAAAAACTAAAGTTTATGGCTCACGGTTTAAAATTGATGGTATAGACAACGGTTTTTACAACAAACGTTGTGTATTCTAGGGTTCAGGTTAGAATAGACAGCGGTTTTTATATAAACAACTGTCTATTCTAGGGTACATAGTCGAATAGACAGCAGTTTAAATATAAACGTTAACTATTTTAAGGTTCAGTAGATTAGACAGCGGTTTATATATAAACGAAAAGACAGCGGTTTATATAAAAATCGCTGTCTATTCTACCCTGAACCCTAAAATAGACAGCGGTTTATATATAAACCGGTGTCTATTCCCATATTTTTTAAAAAATAATAAGGCGCTCAACGCCCTGTTTATAATTGGGCGCCTGGACGTCTAGGCGTCGCCTGGGAGACGCTTAAGCGACGCCATGACAAGAATGATACCAATGTTGTTGTACTTTGCTTTTACTTGTAGACATTATAAATTTGCTGCACTTTACTCATGTTTTGTTGTACCCGTTTACTTCAGATTAGCAGTATATCAGTTTCATAGTGTTCTTTACTGTTTAGGTTGGCTCTGTGAACTCAGCTTTTGTGAGGTACACTTTTACTCATAATATATATATTTCTTACCCTACTTCTGTTGTTAGTTTTCTTTTAGTACTTTTAATTTACCCGCTTAATACCAGTATACATACCGTAGCTTAGTTTACTTCTTTTCGCGGGCCCGGTGGGACTGCTGAGTTCCTGTTAAACTAGGTTGGGGTGTTACAGAAGTTTCAACTAATTAATGAAAGATACGACTTCCAATGGGTCGATATGAAGTATCCCCAATAGAAATTGCATATAGAGTCCGGATCGTTGTATGGATATAGGCATGCTGTGTGAAATCCATCTGCGACAAGTTGGTATGGATTTGTGATGTTTAATTTTGCGTTCCGGAGAATACTCCGTAGAAAAATGATATGATATTTTGGGTTCTGGGTACGGTAGGGTGCTGCAAGGAGTACTGGAGGCCAACTTAAAGACATACCCGAGATTATGACAGATTTGTGGTTTTGTCGATATCGCCCGACGATAGTAGCAATCGTTGCGATAGCTCCTAGTGAGCAATTGTGTTGGATGTGAAACCCATGTCCCGGGGATTGGGTACGTAACATCAGAAGCGAAAAGACCTGTTGTGCCTAGCTTGGTGGCCCTGCGTGCCGACCGTAAGAGGTAATGTTGGTTATTGTGTTAACGGGCCGAGGTGAAGCCGTACCCGCATCGTGATAGTGTGATTCCGATGATTTGAGCAAGGGAAAAACTGATCCAAACCCGAATCATGCTAGTCGGTGAATAGGTAGCTCCTTGGTGCACCGTTTGATCTTGGGGAAGTCCGTAAGGCAAGGTGGCCTTAACGGCAAAAGCTCAAATAAACCATTTAAATAAAGAATACTTAGGATGAAGGCGAGACTTGAAATTCAGTACACTGAAAGTGCGTCATGAGAGCACGAAACGTGTGGTCGTGTGTGCTACTGTTTGTGGTGATTGTGCAATTATATGCTGTCATACTGCTTGCTTGCAGGAAGGAGTACCGCCCAGGGAATGGGGTGGGGTCATTATAATTGTGGTCAGCTAAAGCTGACCGGTGTTTTGTTTTGCCACATCTTGGTGGAATGAACTTGTGCAGGTGTTAGCGAGCCGAGCGGGAATATTGGGCTGAAGACCTTTTGTTGTGCTGGCCCTCGAAGGACCAAGTGCTATGTTTAATGTTTTTATGTATTGTCGGTCTGCGTGCCGATGTATGTAAACCACTTGGTTGTGTAAACATGAACACGACTTGTAATGCCTTAAGACCAAACTTTTGTGTATACACTCATTCCTGGTTATCTATATATAGTGGACATTCTTGTTTGTGGGTTATTTTATTTAATTGCTTCCGCTAGTTGTTAACACTGTGATATGTTACGTGAATGTTTGGTTTCATTTCGTAACCCTATTGTCTGTTCGTTTAATATAGCGTAGGGTCTCGGTCGGACCTACTATTATATTTTTCGTGACAGACAAGTTGTTACAAGACTCCACCCCTAGGGCTCCTTATATAGATGGAGCCCCTCACTATAAGGCAAAAAACTTAAAAGTCACATACATGACAAGATACATAAAGACACATGTGTATCAACAAATGAACCCTTATAACTTTACAAAAGACAAATGGCCCCTTAAAAGTTTACAAAAGACTGTTGTAACCCGTAAGTTTTCATAAGTGAGATATATAATTTGAAAAACAAAAAGAAAATAAAAGAAAATTAATTTTGATATGCAAATCCCTTTTTACCCTTTACAGGATAAGTATTTGTGGCCCCCTACATTTTAAAGAAAAGAAAAATAACCCCTTATAACTTTACAAAAGACTATTGCATAGAAAAAAACTCAAAGAAATACAATCTCCCTCTCAGTTTTCCATCTTCCCAGATGATCTTAGTCTGGAATGTGGACCCGAACTGTTTAGAAATTATCTTCGTCCCGAAAATGCGGCGCTAACGATGGGGGAGTTGTGGTCCAAACCTCATGAGGACCTGAGCGAAGCGCTTGAGGAGAAGCGATGCAAGTGGCCAATGTTCCGCAGGATCAATGGCGATGACCAAGATTTCCTCTCACTGTCGACGATGGGGAAGAAGCGTCAGCGACGTAGGTTCCATGGGAAGAAGTGTATGGGATCGCGAAGGAGGACTAGGATAGCGAAGGATAGAAGGCGAGCAGATAAAAAACCCTAGACTATTCCACTGAACTTTATTTTGAAAAATATATACTTCTAATTTTTTTAATGTTTTTTAATAATTAAAATTGATTTGCCTGCATTTGGGTAATTACGGACAATTATGGGGGCAAATGTTTTCTCTAAAATATAGGAGTTCTACCAGTACTTTACTCTAAAAAATATGAAAAAAAAAACTCTTCTCTAAAGTCTAATAACTATATTAAAAAACCAAGAAATACAAATATTTCCTAGAAGTAAATTAACATGTAATAAACATAAATAATTAAATCAAGCATACAATTGACACTGGAAATATGTCTTGATAGTTCAATCATCATCACTTACACTTCTAAAAATCACAAGATAATGGAAAGGAAATAAAACATAATATAATTCTTAAGAAAAGCATAGTATGTTAAAAGTAATAAAAATATTCGAAGTGACCTGTTGTCACGAGATCTATCAATTACACTGTAGAGCATTACCTTTTCTTGCAATAAAACTGCATTTTGAAATGCAGAAGCAACCAAAGAGAAGCCAGAAATAATTCCACTGTGATAAGAGCTAGCTATGGAGCTATGATCAATCTTGTAACAGAATTTAGCTCCTAATTTAGTAAAGACAAAGAAACAAGGTAAGTGAACCTCTACATGAAAACGTGTCGGAATAAAATTTGTAATAAAAATCAAGGAAATTCTAACGAAAAAAAGCCTTTCTAAGTGGAGATGCAAACATTAGGAAATATTCCGATTGATAAGTATAGGTGATTTGATGATCAAAAAGATTAATCCACATAAGAGATGCTTAATCCAAAAAAGAAACTGTAGACAATAATCCATAGTCGCACAAACTCCAAAAATCCTCCAAAAAAGCTTTAAATATACTAGGATCTATACAAACCTTCATAGAAGATCAAAATTACATACATTCTCCATCCTTTTCTAGCCAAGTTGGAAGTCTTGGGTATTGACGATCCAAACCCAGATTAAGTGAATTTACCCAACTCTTAAGTCAAAGACAATACAGTCCTTGTCAGACATCAATTTTGTGTGAAAATTTTTACAGTTTCAACTTCCGCCTGCAGCCGTACTAGACCAGATAAAATATGTAGGTAACGTTTTTCCCAGTAAATTGTATCAAACAAGATAGATTGTTCATGCAACTTTGAATTTCATGGACAAGCAACATATTTTATGAAATATATTTTCTTGACAATATAAATTATCTCGTCTACAAATTTAATAATTAAAAAAATATTACAAAAAAGCTTTTTCATTTTGATTATTATGATCAATATCAATAACAATAGTATGCTTGAATCATTACGCTAATGATATAATTTCCATGAAAATATATGCATTCTTAAACTACATTATATGTCCTTGAATATAACATATATGATCAATATAAATTACACTCAAGCCTTTATTCCACCATAGTGGGGTCAGCAATATGGATTCTTTGTCGTCAATGCGCCCTATCATTAGTCATAATCTCACTAATGCCTAAGTACATCATGTTTTTCCTTATAGTTTCATTCTAAGTCTGTTTCGGTCTACCCCTCCCCTGTTTAGCATGCCTAGTGGCTAAGCTCTCACAACACCTAATAGGTGGCTCTAATGGTTTCCTTTGGAAGTATCTAAATCATCTTATTCGAGCTTCTCACATCTTCTCTACAATAGATGCCACCCCTGTCTTATCTTTGATACATTCATTCTTAATTTGATCCAGTCTCGTGTGCCCACACATCAACCTAAGCATTCTCATCTCCGCAACTCCAATTTTTTTCCCATGTACACAATTCACTGCCCAACACTCAGAACCGTGGAGTGTCGCTGGTCTAATCTACGGTAAGTGGAACCTAATGATGCTTAAAAATCATAAAATTAATCTTTTACATTTGTATTACTTTCTTCCAGCTTCTTCGTTCTTTTTCATGATTTGCTATGTATTGAGAATATAGGACACATGTACTTTTGTTTAATTAGTATATAAATCTTGAACGCTCACTATAAAACTTGAACCCCTCTGCCTAAAATCAATTGATTTTGAGTTGAAGACATAGGTTCTGGCATAATATTATAGTCTGTGATCAACATTTTGATACAAGATCAGAAGGGAATTTTAGTTTACTCCTCTCCAACCCAAGGACCCAATGTGTGAAGGGGGAGATTATTGGAATATAGTCCCGCATAATCTGTGAAAAGGAGTGTTTTGTCAATAAGTATTAAGATTGTAAATATCGAATGTTAGTAATATGTCATGTTGAGTTTTAAAATATTGGATGTGGGAGATATTTTAAAATAAGATTTTTCATATCTTATAAATAAATATTAAAAATAAATAAATGATAAATATAATAATATGTTCAAAAGTTAAAAAAACATAACAAGTAGGCACACAATGAATCAAGTATACCCCAAAATAAAGTAAAAAAATATCAAAAAAAATTTAATAACACACATTGAGTACTACCAAGTAGACAGATTAATATAAAATATATTCTTTATTAAACTATAAATTTATTTAAATAATAATATGTTTTGTAACAAATAAAGAAGATATAAAAGTTAAATATTTTTGATTGATTATAAGTTTTTCATGCTTAATAAATTTGTGTTAAAAAACATAAACAATCAACTAAAATTTAATAATTTTGTAATATGAAATAGGAAAGATATTTGTGAAATGATTATAAAAATTTGATTAAAAGAATAACATTGTTGGGGGCAAGAAGTGCCCAAACCCCACTCAAATACACTGAAAATGGATAGAGGGAATCTGGTGGAAGAATACTCAGGTTCACGAGTGGTTCGTCAAGAAGAGGAAAGTCAAGATCAACGAGCAAAAGGATTCCTAAAACGCAAACCTTTAGTCATGCGTAATTTTAATGATATAAGTTTATGTTTCATCAATTTACATCCAATTAGGTCCTTCCAAGAGTATGAGATAGGAGCTGAGTGCACTATTCTGATGAGGTGTGAGTGCTTGGCGGTTCCTAGGCCTGACTCATATGCCTCATAACGGTGGAATTCACCCATATTTATAATACTCAGGTCCCGTCCGGTGGGCCGGTTACATAGAAAAAAATTGCACGCCACAAAAATTTTGCAAGTAGTGAAAAAAACTAAGAGAATACAACATAGAACTATAGAAGTAGCTGTCAACCAAGCATCAATGGGATGAAATACAGAGCTCGCAAACACATAAGAGTGTCTGCGAACATGGTTGAGCACCGTAACGAGGTTTGCAAGCACCTGTAGTAGTTCAGAAGCTTGATCAGTCTTGCGTAAGTGACCGCTAAATTGCAACGGTCATTATCCTGGCGAAATAATGTCGGCAGTGCACCAGTCGAAGTAATATAAAATGATGAGATTCCCTACTGAGTATCGAATCACGTGAAGCACGGGTGAAGATACTATGATTTCAAAGTCCTTGGGCTAACTAAGCTAATCAATAAATTGAGAGTTTTACTTTAACGACAAACCTAAATTACCATTGTCATCAATCTAAACTACAAGCATTCCAAACACAAGAACATATGATGAAATCCACTTCCACTAAAAAAAGTAATGATTGTAATCAATATCAAATTACATATAATAATGCACAAATCTAAACATGATTAACAACCAAAAAGCATGAAAGGTAAGTTAAACCATCAATAAGAAAGAAGAATGGGGAAGAAGAGAGATTTGGCGAGGATAGCATTGGAGCTACGACGAGAACGAAGAGACTTTTCCTCGGCCGTAGAAGGAAGAAGCAGACTTATACTCCGTCTTCTAAAACACAACCTTGGCTACCATCTAGGGCTCGGAAGTTGTCATCAACCTCCTAATGCCTGCCTTTTCTTCACAATGTTCCAAGTATTACGGCTCAAGCACAAAAATCCTCTAGCAATCTCCTTTCCCTGTAGACATCCATCAATGGAGCATGGGATGGCTTGGAAGGAGGAATATATTGGACATGGTTTGGCGAACAGCTGGAAGTGGAAAACGGCGGACTGAATTGGAACCCCTCTTCCTGAAAACCTAAAAGTCAATTTATACCGGCTCAGGAAACAACGTGCGCAACAAACCGCACAAGCATGCGTGAAGAAAAGTGAGGCATAACTGTCAAGATGAAGCATTTGTCACTCATGCCCATGAACAGTATCCGCACGCGGGTGCGTGAAGAAAACGGATGTGTATTGGCAAAATGCTTGATTTTTGGCCAAAAGGGCATTGAACGAACACACAATCTGCACTGTAAGCGCACGCGCGTGCGTGAAGAAACACGCACGAGCACCAATCCTGCTACAAGAAATGCGGCCCAGGACTACGTAAGCTGAATAGTGCACGCAAGTGCGAGCATTAAGGCGTACGGGCGTGCGTGAAGGAAATTGCGCATAACCTTCTTGCAAAGTGGAAAATGGTCCACACCTGTGAATAAGCATTAATACCTTCCAAATTTCATGAATTCTCTGCATGGATGAAATATAAATTGAAACTAGGACAAAATACCGTGGAAATCATGCAAGATGTGGGTAAAAATAATATGAAATAAACCTATCAATTACTCCCAAACTAGAATGATTTCTTGTCCCAAGCAAACTCATCCTACCCACTAAAAATGATAGATATAAATCAGCATTGGCTCATGAACGAGTGAGTAAAACAAGAATTTTTGTGCAATGTAGTATGAAAACAAAATTAACTGAATTGGCTTTGCATAACAAGAAATCAAATCTTTTCTAAAGTTTATTATATGGCTATCATACACTACTAAACTCTATGAAGCACAGTTACGTCCTCGAAGGCAGCGTACCCGTACCGGATACGTATACGGTACCGATATGTACCCGATACTCGACAAATACACCAATGTGGACACACTTGGACTTAGCACATCATTTTGCATATTGTGATAAAAGTCTGTTTTTCTAGAGTAAACGAAAGTTGGTTCTATTCTAGGAAGTGTTGGTACGTCCAATTAAGTTGTGTATCTGTACCGGGTATGTTTCTGATACTGGTACGTTTCTGTTACAATTATGTGTATTGAACGTGTTGATACGACACAAGTTATTAACAAAACGACAAACTTGTCTCTAGACTAACCGGAGATTGAAGATGTTGATCACCACCAATAAGAAGAAAAAAAAGACTGATAAGTAGACTTAAGTTTAAAGTTTAAACAATCAGATTTATCAATATTTGTTTTGTTTGAAAATTTAATGTTATGTTGCATTGATTTGTGGACTTGTATCAAGTTATGATTTATGTTTGAGTTTTTATGTTTTGAGAACTATTTTGCTTGTGATATATATATATATATATATATATTATATTTGTTTATTTCAGAATACCCGTATCCTTGTTTTTAATTTTGTCGTACCCGGTACGTTGAAACCCGTACTGGTGCTTTAGACTAATGTACATAGTGTTCTAAATTGCAATAAGAATTGATACTAAGATCAAGATTATAATTACCTTCCTATGGATAACTTGTCTATACTGCCCGATCACTCTCTCCAGATTCTAGCTATAAGATCATGAATCAATAAGGACTTTACTAGGACAAAACATGTAGGTTTAGGATATGAAAATTTAGAAAAACATGAAAGTTTTCATCACACCTAAACAAAAATTTGACTAAATCATCAAACTAACCAGAGAAATGAAGGAGAGTGACCCGCACAAGGGGTTGTAACATCCTAAATTTTGATATATATATATCGTTTATATATAGTGTAGTTTGGGGTGCCAATAGCACTTTCCCCCTCTCCCCTTTGCGGTTATAGAAAACCGCACAGCTTTTGTTATAACATTTCGGGAGAAAGAAAAAAAAACCGCAGCCGTTCCTCCTGTTCCGTCTGAAGTACGCCTTCCCGTATCCTTGACACCTTTCCTTAAAATTCCTTTTCCTTTTTGGAAGTCGTACGGATTTCAACCCTAGCCGGAGGTGTGAATTTCGGTGAGTCGATTCCTCTCTCGCCTCGTTTCCTTTGTGGATATTTTGGTTGTGGAAGTATCTTAGATTTTTCCATTCCTATTGCCCTATTTTAGGTTTTGGAGTTCTAATTACCGCGGAGTTAGTGTAGGGCCGTACTGGCCTAAATTGCTCGTTAAGGTAATATCCTATTTTGACTATTGTTTTGGAATTTTTTCCTAGATACACCTTAAGGGAAAATGATGAAATTAGGTTTGCCTTGAATTGCAGGACTTTGGAGTCGAGGCAGCTTTCTAAGGTCCCCACCAGTAGGTTTACTTTCGGAATAGAAGATGTCGCCGCGCCGAGTCTACGAGCGCCGCACCACCGCTGTAAGGAAATTTAAATTCCTTTTAAGCTAGATATATAAAGTATTGTATTTTTATACACAAATAGATTTATTTCAAGGTGATGTAGCATAGAAAGGTGTGGTGATAGGAAAACAGTTACGAAAAATGTGTAGGGTGACACGATTTCCCTAAGACCCAAGATTATGAACAGAAAATACGAAGGCGGTACCGTGTTCGTAGGTTTGGAATTTGTCCAACCAAGGGCGTGAGACCCTTCAATAACAAGAAAGTCAAGGGTCCTTAGTAGTAACAGAAAAGATATCCTTTCAGAGTAGCGTAACCACAAAGGTCAGCCAGCACACAGAGTTTCTTCCGTGCTAGGTAGAGGCGCACACCTTTCTCTAAGGCACTGGAACCTTATGAGTAGTACACTTGGGAGTGTCTTCCCTTGAGCCAGCTAGTGGATTCGAGACCGTGTCCGCGTGCTAGAACAATTGGGTTCTAAGATGGTCTCGAGCAGTTTCAGTTGCGCGTTCATGAAGCCTTCAATAAGGCCACCTAAAACTTTACTAGGACAATACGCTAGTTAGTGAACGCCAACTTGAGTTATAAAATAACAGTGGCTACGAGTAGGTTTATGGATATGAAATTATTATACATAAAAAACAGTGAGGAGGAGTTTTCTGATGGGCACACCTGGGAAACAGGATGAGCAATTTGAGCTCAGCATTAAATCATTGTATCAATGTTTTACTAATTTCCTATTTAGTTAATCAGAAATCAGACTTCCTGTTTAGTGGCTCTGTGAATCCAGATATCAGATGTGGTTACCCTTAGTTTACTTTATTCAAACTTCCGCTGTAAGTCTTAAATTGCCCTGCCCTAGTTTTAAACTGTTTCCTAGTTTTCTTCATTGACCCGGCCGGACGGCTGACTGAAATACTGGGAAGGGGTACACAAACACCAAAATCACTTACACCACCCAATATTTTTTCTCAAAATAAAGATTTCAAGTTTTCAAGCATTGGAGAAAATAATACACAATTTTTTCAATTATCAATTTTTTTCTTCATGCCACAAGTCTTAGCATGATGAATTTTATCCTTCCATCCCAAGTATAAAAAAGTAACTCCACCTTCACTCAATACACAACAATTCCAACACCACGAATGAATAAAGCTCAAAATCTAGGAGTGTTGTAGGCTAAGCTATTTGGCCTTAGTAAGAGAGAAAGTGGTGGTAATCAAGATAAATGAGTGTAAGGCACAATATGACATATCAATGGTATTAAATGCTAAGATTGGATTCAAAAGATCAAACTAATAAAGAGAAGTCTTACACAATCTTCATGGCATCCTATCAGCTTATCAAATTGTTTCGAGAATCGCTTGAGGCACTTTCTAGCAATTAAGAATGACTATCGTTTTAAAATGGCCTTATAATGCTTCACTAGTAACTTATTACACACAATTACACAAAACAAAGGAAATGACCGATATGTAGCTAGAAGTGATGATATGAAAAAATAAACGGTGAAAATATTTTGACAAGGTAAAAGTTATGACAAGCCAATAGATTTAAACTAAATTTTCATATAAGAACATAACACACAACAAGAAACACTGCAGGAGTCAATAGATCACTGACATAACATGATTCAAAAGAAGATTTATAACTACTAAATCAGGTGAAGAGTGAATTAACTCAAAATTACTCTGAATTAACTCAAAATTGAGTAATCTGCCGAGATTTCGGGCACATACAAAAATTTTGAACCCCATTTTTTTCTACGTATTGATGCATAAACATTGAAAAGTAAACCTAAATAACACCCACAGAACAACAGCACCCCTCCCCCGCTCACACACATACAAAACTTAAAAGATGCATTGTCTCAATGCTGGAATGAATAAATAGAGCTCACGAGGATGGAACGAGGTTACCCAGTTAGCAGTTCCATCTACATTCAACTCCGAATAAAGATAGTTTCCCATCTCCTAACAATTGGTTGCATAACACAAAATGCAACACGAAGAATCACATCCCAAGCAGGATGTAGCACCAAAACAAGGAGAATCTCTTCTACCAAACAATAATTTTCCTACACCAAATTATTAGCACAAAACATAGGACAAAGCTATAACAAGGAAACAAACAAAAACTGAAATGAATTTTATGAAAATAATAAATAACTAGTGGATTTATTGTCTCCCAGTAAGCCTTATTCCAAACTTTCCTAATTCTAATTAATGGCACTAGCAAAGGAGAAGCAAACACGTGTTCTCTTCAATTCGCGGGTTGATAAGTAATACCAGCACCAACACAATCTCCTCCTCCGCAGAAGTGGTCTCTCGTATAAAGGTGGGGAGGTAGAGGAAAAATGGAAGGAGCTCCTGGCACTCCTGGTCAGAAAAGAAAACAAGGCATTCTTTCTTACCCAAGCTTGATCCCCTTGCAAAAGAGGGTTATTGGTACCCTCAATATAAGGGTCCTGCACGACACTCTTGCAAAAGATCAAGTAATATAGTAGATGAAAGAATAAAATTTGAATCAAAATAAAAAGAAATTCTTAGGGAGGGAGTGATCCCGGAATCACTCCCATCAAGCTCAACGCACTGATCACTGCCAACATACTGCTTAGCATCACAAGAGTAAGGTATGATGGAGGGAACTTCGACGATGAGTTGAATTTCCTGCTCTAGTGAGGAAGTAGAGATTTCCTCACTTTGGAGTACATTCCTATCAATACAACTTGGTTCGGCTTCGGTTTCCTCGAGCTCCTCATGCATTGCAACAACGATATCAACTGAATCAAAAGAATCAAGAGTAGAAGAGTCAAAAATAATAGGAGGAATGTTTAGAGAAATTTAAAATATGATCCTCCTTGGGTGAATCCCAAGGAGGTGAAGTATCAGAAGGAATATGCAAATCCAGGTCATCCTCTAGATCAATGGTGAGGCTAATTGAGGGATATGCGACACTCCCCATAAGACATGGGGGCACTGAAAATATCTCATCAGCATATGAAAGAGCGGGACAATGGGTAGTGGATGACGGGAAGGTGATATTTGGTTCATCTTCCTCCAACATTGTCGCTTTAATTTGAGAGCAGTCCTTCACTGTGTGATCCAGACTTTGACAAAACAAGCATTGCTTCCCAATTGGCTAAGGTTTTGAGGAAAACAAACTAACCGAAGAAGTCGAGTGATGCAAGTGGTAGACCGGATAATATGAAGGACAATGAAATGTGACTCGATGAGTATGAGATTTATGTGCGGTGCACGTGCCAACACGAGAACAGTCCAAGTAAAGTTCGCCTTGCAAGTAATAAAACTTTAAGAAAGCTAAGGATTCCACAATCACAATTGTGAGCAACAAATAACGCAAGAGACGATTAAAATTTGCCAATAAAAGAGGTGTGATTCACTTAGAGCGCGCCGACAGAAAACCCGCAAGCCAAACCACAAATTAAATACAAAAGCATATAATAAATTCACAACCACAACAATAGCTCAAGTTCAAGCATTCAAATGAGAGAAATAACACACCATATACCTTGATTTGCTCATGCCCGCGGCGGATCGGCTTCGGGGTGGAGTTACGGTGGCAAGGACGCTTCCGGTCGGGCGGTGGTTCCACGTTGCGGCAACAAGTAACTAGGACAGTGCGGTTTGAGGAACTTGGGTGATGGAAAACGAGATCTGTAGGAGAAAACGAGAAAGAGTGTGGTCGGACGGCGAGTGAGGGCCGTGAATGTGGAGGTTCAAAGCCGGCCGAGGAGATCTGGGGCCAGGTAGGGGCGGATGAAAGCTTGCGGGGGGCTGGGGTGGGTTCGGCAGGCAGTGGCGAGGCGGGAGAAGGCTGCGGCTCGGTCGGCGCGTAGAGGGAACGGGGAGGAAGCGAACGGTTTCGCCGAGGGCTGGAGGAAGGGGGGGGGAGGAAAAGGAGAGCTGCGGGTCTGGAGAGGTAAGGGACGGGCGACCGGGTATGGACGGAGGCGGAGGAAGCGGACGGGAGCAGCGCCTTCGGAATCCACCGGAGGAGTCGACCGGCAAGTTGCAGTAGGGCAACTATCGATCCCCTTGGCCGGGCCAACAAGCATATATATATAAGATAAAACTGAAATGAAATTAGGGCTTCCGATCGGGCGGCTATAACTGTTCGGGCCGATCGGGGACTAAATATAACATAAAAATGAAAACTAATATATGAAACTGACTCGGAACGACCCTCTGGGCGCATCCGCGGGCTCGGATCGCCCAATCGAGTCATCAATCACCGCCAACTCCCCCCGACTCGAAAGCACTCATCTCTGGTGAGTGAAGATGATCGTACTCTCGGCGTAAGTATGGGGCGAGTCTCTCGAGCTCCTCGGCAGCAATCCAAGTGTCTTCTGAAGTCGGGCGAGCAGACCAATGGACCAAGTAACACAGGACCACCAAACCGCACATAGTCGTGAAGTCATGACCAACAATCTGAAGGGTATCTCTGGTAGGTGTAGGCGTCTGTCGTAGCAATGTATCTTCGTCTGACCGTGGCGCCACTGGAACTGCCGGCTGTAAAGTGGGGTCCTCCGAGCGGTGCTCAATCGTCCACGACTTCCTGGGAAAAGTGGACGTAGGTGCAATGGAGGGGAGAGGGTCAAGCTGGGGCTCAGGGGTAGGTGGAGATAATGGATCCGCGTACACTCGCTCCTCATAGTATGGGGTCAGATCTTCAACATTGAACACTCGGTGAATCCCCATTGTTGGTGGTATGCAAACTTCATACGCGTTCGTACAAATCCGTCGAGTAACTGTGTAGGAGCCCATCCGACAAGCCCTTAACTTCTTCGCAGCCCCCTGGGGGAGCCTCTCAGGCCGAAGGCGTATCATAACCTGCTCCCCGACATCAAATGTTTGCTCCCTTCTGTGCATATCAGCCTGAGCTTTGTATTTATCATTACTGGCCGCAATCTTTCTTCGGACTGTCTCATGAAGTGTGTGTATATGTTGAATGAACGACTCGACGGACTCACTAGGTCGGGCTCCTAACAGGACGTCAACTAGGTCAACGGGTTTCCTAGGCTCGTAACCTAATATGACATGGAATGGACTCATACCCGTGGTCCGATTGACCGAACTATTGAATGCAAACTCCGCAATAGGCAGGACCGAATCCCAGGTGGCCGGACTATCCCGCACTAGGCAACGCAACAAGGTAGAAAGGCTTCGGTTGACAACTTCCGTCTGTCCATCCGTCTACGGGTGGTAGGCGGTGGAGAACTTCAGTGTCGTACCGGTCTTCTTCCACGTCTTCCAAAAATAACTCATGAAACGGACGTCACGATCAGAAATAATAGAAGTGGGCAACCCGTGGTACTTGAATACCTCCCTGAAGAACAAGGCCGCCACGTGGGGGGCATCGTACGTCCTGTGACAAGGGATGAAGTGGGTCATCTTCGAAAAGCGGTCCACGACGATGAAGATCAAATCAAACTTCCGCAGTATGTGGGGGAGTCCAAGTACGAAGTATAAACTGATGTCTGCCCAGGGCCGGTAGGGGATAGGCAACGGAGTGTAAAGGCCTGTGGGATGTCGAGTCCCTTTCGCCGTCTGACAGATTCAGCAATGTCGGACGACCCGCGTGACGTCCCTCTTCAGGCCAGGACAAAAGAAGCGGTCATCAACTAAAGCAATCGTCTTATCCCGCCCAAAGTGCCCCGCGGCTCCGCCCGTGTGAAGCTCCCAAATGAGAAAATCCCGAAGGGAGGTCTGAGGTATACAAAGGCGAGACCCAAAGAACAACCCTCATAAATGGTAAAACCCTCGCGGGGTTCAGGTGGGTCCTTAGATAAAGCTGAGAAGATCCCGCCAAAATCAGGACACTCGGGGTAGTCCTGGCGGACACGCTCAAATCCCTAAACTCGCGCGCTCATGGTGTGGAGTGTAACACCCCTTCCCAGTATTTCAGAAATCAGCCGTCCGGCCGGGTCAGCGATATAAAGAAAATTAGGAAACAGTATTAAAACTAGTAGCAGCAGGTAATAAACTTTATACTAAGCAATATAAGACTTACAGCGGAAGTTTAAAAAGTAAACTAAGGGTAACCACATACCTGATATCTGGATTTCACAGAGCCACTAAACAAGATATAAAACTGAATTGACTGAAAATCTGGTTAACCATAAATAGTCTGATACAAATTAGATAGAAACATTAATCTGATACAATGTTCTCATCTACAAGTACATGCTGAAATAGAGTAAACTGAATAAGATAAATAATACAAACTGACGCCACCATAAAGCTCATCCTAGACGTAGTTTCCCACCTGGGTCACCTGAAAAACAGTGCCCACGAAGGGTCAGAGTAAGGAAAAATAACCCCTCCTAGTGACACTAAAACCCAGTTTTAGATATGAATGCATGTATGTCTTTGAAAAGTAATTTTATGCATTAAAAACTTTTATGCTATGTGTTATGCATGCCTTCGCGCTATTATCTGGTCAAGCATCTACTCGTACTAAGCACGTGACTTTTATTTTACTAACTCAAGTCCTGGCGTTCACTAACTAGCGTACTGTCTCATGTCAGGTCTATACTTGAGTTCTAGGTGGCTTCTAACCTGCTCATCTACTAGGAAGGCTCTAGGCAGAGTAGCTCCTAACGCGCAACTGAAACTGACGACCCGAGACCATCTTACGAACCCAATTGTTCTAGTGCCACGCGGACACGGTCTCGAATCTACTAGCTGGCTCAAGGGAAGACACTTCCCAAGTCTGTACTACTCATAAGGTTCCATGTGCCTTATGAGAAAGGTAGTGCGCCTCTACCTAGCACGAAAGACCTCTGTGTGCTGGCTGACCTTTTTGGTCTGACGCTACTCTGCAAGGGATATCTTTTCTGGTGTACTACTAAGCGACCCTTGACTTCCTGGCGGTCGACTTGAAGGGGCAATTACGCCCTTGATCGGAACAAATTTCAAACCTACGAACACGGCTAACGCTTTCGTACTCTATGTTTCTGTTCATGATCCGACTACTTGGGTCTTGGGGAAATCGTGTCACCCTACACGTTTTTCGTAACCGTTTTCCTATCACCACACCTTTCTATGCATGATCATGGTACTTGAAATAAATCTATTTGTGTGTGTAAAATTACAATACTTGATATATCTAACTAAAAGGAATTTAGATTTCCTTACAGCGGTGGTGCGGCGCTCGTACACTCGGCGCGGCGGCATCTTCTATTTCGAAGGTGATCCTACTGTTGGGGACCTTCAAGTGCTGCCCCGACTCCACCGAAAAACCTGCAAAATTTAGGGTAGCCCTAAATCCAACATTTCCCCTAAGGATTTCCGATGGAAAAAATCCAAATCATCTTAGGTTGCAAGAATATAAGTGCTAGTTGTGCATATTACCTATATGCGGAGAGATTGAGGCTCTCAAAGCGTCCCACACAAAACCCGCGGAGGATCACGACCACCAAAACCTAGAATAGGGCAATAGGAACAAAATATTGTTTAGTCTAATCCTCTAAAACGAGGGATCTTCAAGAGGAAATCGAGATTAAGGAGGAATCGACTCACCGGAACCGAAACGGAACTCAGCTCTTCCGGTTAGGGTTTGATCCAACCTCTCCCACGGCCAGGGAATGAAGAGGAACACTCACCGGCACCTTCAGAGGAGGGAGGAGGAGACGGAAAAGTGTTCCGGAGGAGTATCGGGCGGCGGCGAGTCCGGCGGAATGTATCGGCCGCGGAAACGGAAGCGTCGGGCTCGCTTCTTGCGGGAGACGGAACAGGACGGGAGCAGTAGCGGTTTCTTCCGTGAAATAGAGGGAGTGCGTGATTTCTAATTGGCTTCAGCGGTTATCAATTCATCCGTGGGGGGGGGGGGGCAAGGACTGCTATTGGCACCCCAAAGCCAACATTAAGTTGTTATACGCAAACCACGCCACTCAAATCACCTTAAATTCTAAAACAATTTCGCTATGTAACACTATTAACTTTTAATGTGCGTCACACTAATATTATAGCTAACATACGTTACCAAATAATGGACGCGACCCCTAGCATAGTAACGTTGTACCTTGACGATGCGCTGTCTCGCTCAGAATCCGTCGCGACTCGCCCCTACAATTTAAATGAATTTTTGCGTCAAAAATTTACGGATGCTACAAATCTCCCATCCTAATAAAAATTTTCGTCCTCGAAAATTGAAACCATACCTGAATCGAAGAGAAAAGAATAGTCTGCATTGCTCTTAAGCTCATCCTCTCGCTCCCAAGTATACTCTGTACGACCACAGTTCATCCAAAGGACTTTGACCATGCGAATCTCTCTATTTCTGAGCTTCTGAATCCTTGAGTCCACTATCTTGACTGGTCTAACTCCAATACTAAGATCTGTCTCAATTGGTGCTTCCTCGGTACTGATGATCTGACTAGGATCTCTGACTGCTCTCCTCAGATAGAAGACGTGGAATACATCATGTACACCACTCATTTCCTCAGGTAAGGCCAACCTGTATGCAACCTCACCAACTCTTTCCAATACCTCAAAAGGACCAACGAATCTGGGGCTCAACTTCTTCATCCGCTTTATTCTAGAGACTCCTCTGACTGGTCTGACCTTTAAATAAACGTAGTCTCCAACACTGAACTCTACTGACCTGTGCTTCTGATCATGATACTTGGCCTGGCGATCCTGAGCTGTCCTCATACGCTCCTGAATGAGCTTAATCCTGTCCGTGGTCTTATCAATCCATGACTCTCTGATGGACGATCTTTCCTCACTCTCTGCCCAACATAACGGTGTCCGACAACGTCTACCATAGAGGGCCTCGAACGGTGCCATCCCAATACTCGCCTGAAAACTGTTATTGTAGGAAAACTCCACAAGAGTAACATACTTCTCCCACTTTCCTCCAAAATCTAGAATGCACATCCGTAGCAGATCCTCCAAAGTCCTATTAGTCCGCTCAGTCTGCCCATCGGTCTGGGGATGGAAAGCGGTGCTGAAATGTAACCTGGTACCCAAACGCTCCTGAATGTAACGCCACTCCCTGGAGGTGAATCTGCCATCTCGGTCTGATACTATAGTCTTGGGCACACCGTGAAGTCGGACTATCTCATCTAAATATAGCTGGGCTAGCTTCGGACCTTGATCCGTCTTCCTAAGAGGAATGAAATGGGCAACCTTAGAAAGTCGATCTACTATAACCCATAAGGAATCATTCCCACTCTGCAATCTCGGCAAACCATGAATGAAGTCCATGGATATATCCTCAAAAGTCCACTCTGGAATGGGAAGTGGCTGCATCTTGCCTCCAGGCCTCTGACACTCGGCCTTAACCAACTTGCAAGTCTCACACTTCCCTACATAAACTGCAACATCACTCTTCAAACCTGGCCACCAGACTACCTTCTTAAGATCTGCATACATCTTCGTGCTACCAGGATGTATAGAATATCTGGAATTGTGTGCCTCGAACAAAATGTCCTCACGAAGGTGACTAACATCTGGGATGCACACTCTGCCATCATGCAATAGTAACTCATCCTGAATAGAGAACCTCTCTTTCTGACCTGACTGCACTGATATCCAGATCTCTGCCATCTTTGGATCCAACGGTATAGCTGTCCTGATCCTATCTCTAATATCGCACGAAATCTCCATCCAACTCAACCAAGCTGAACCAAAACTGCAACGGGGCACAACGACAATATCCAGTCTCTCCAGCTCTCGTACTAACTCCTCCTGCTGAGTGAGAAGATAAAAACACGAGCCTCTACGGCTAAGGGCATCAGCTACCACATTCGCCTTTCCTGAGTGGTACTGAATGTCTACATCGTAGTCTGAAAGAAACTCTAACCATCTACGCTGCCTCAAATTGAGCTCTCGCTGATCAAAGATATACTTGAGGCTCTTATGATCAGTGAAGATCTCACAACGCACTCCATAAAGGTAGTGTCTCCAAATCTTCAGGGCATGAATAACTGCTGCAAGCTCCAAGTCATGCACGGGGTAATTTCTCTCATGAACCTTTAACTGTCTCGAGGCATATGCTACGACCTTTCCATGCTGCATGAGGACACAACCCAAACCCTGACCTGAAGCATCACTATAGATCTGAAATCCGTCTGGTCCTGAAGGTAAACTTAAAATCGGTGCGGTCATTAATCTGTCCTTCAAGTCCTCAAAGGCTAACTCGCACTCAACAGTCCACACCAAGCCCTTTCCCTTCCTAGTGAGGGAAGTCAGTGGTAGGGCCATCTTTGAGAAATCTTCTATGAATCTTCTGTAGTATCCAGCAAGACCAAAAAAGCTGCGAACCTCTGAAACTGTCGACGGTCTTGGCCAATTCTTAATAGCCTCTATCTTCTTCGGATCAACACTAACCCCTTTCTGACTGATGATGTGGCCTAAAAATGCAATGTCTGAAAGCCAAAATTCGCACTTAGAAAACTTGGCAAACAACTGGTTCTTCCTGAGTGTGCTCAAAACAATCCTGAGGTGTGCTGCATGATCTTCTGTACTCTTAGAGAACACCAAAATATCATCTATGAAGACGATGACAAAACGATCCAAGTACTCCCGAAAAACCCTATTCATCAGGTCCATAAATACTGAAGGGGCATTGGTCAGCCCGAACGGCATGACCACGAACTCGAAGTGTCCATATCTGGTACTGAATGCAGTCTTCTGTATATCCGCGTCACGAATCTTCAACTAGTGATAGCCTGATCTCAGATCTAACTTGGAAAAAGTGTTCGATCCCACCAATTGGTCGAACAAATCATCAATCCTGGGAATCGGGTACTTGTTCTTTACGGTCAGCTTATTCAATTCACGGTACTCTATGCACAATCTCAGACTACCATCCTTCTTCTTCACAAAAAGCACTGGAGCACTCCAAGGCGAAGTACTAGGGCGTATAAAACCCAAATCAAGCAGCTCCTGCAACTGGCTCTTCAACTCTGCTAGTTCCCTTGGAGCCATCCGATAGGGAGATTTGGCTACCAGTGTAGCCCCAGGCTGCAAGTCTATCGGGAACTCAATCTCTCTATCTGGAGGGGCACCAGGGAGCTCTTCCGGGAAAACATCTGGAAACTCCTGCACCACTGGTACCTCTAACAAATCAGCCTTAGACTCCGCACTCATCAGTACTACGAAGGTTTCACAACCCTGACTAATGCACTTTCTCGCTTGGACTGCAGATATGATCATCTTCACTACTCCCTTCAAGCCCTGAAAAGGAAAAGATGTCTGGTTGGGGCCATCGAACTGAATCTGCTTCGCCCTACAGTCAATCCCGCCGTTGACTGCTGAAAGCCAGTCCATTCCAAAGATCAAGTCAAATCCTGCTATAGGTAGCAGCAAAGCTTCCACGATAATCTCAACATCACTAAACTGCACTGGTACCCTGCACTTGTCTCTGGTCTGCAGAAGGGATCCATTCGGTATCATGACTTCCAGCGGTACTGACTCTGGGAAGACTTCTAAATCCAACTTACGCACTAGAGATTCCGCGATAAACGAGTGCGAGGCACCCGTATCAAACAGAATCTTAGAGGGTAAGTTACGAATCATAAGGATGTCTACATGAATGATTTATGAAGGATGAAAAATTTAATGTGTCACTACGGAGGATTTTAAAACTAACTTGTTAAGCAAAACGACACTTACCAGTCACAACATCCTCTTGATCCTTTGCCTCCTGCTGACCCAACCCATAAGCTCTGGGCTGCACTAAATCTCGACCCTGCTGTGGTCTCCCATCAGTAATCATCAAGGCTTTGCCCTTATCTACCCTGCTAGAGCCACCAACCTCGAACTTCGACTGCAAGAATAAATTACATTAAAAATCTATCGTAATTACACAAATGTAATCAAAACAGAAGGACCTTGATTACCTGATTTGTCCCAGCTTCCTGACAGAAGCGAGCTATGTGTCCAGGTTGTCGGCACTTGTAACATACGCCTGCACTGGCCAAACACTCTCCTGGATGGCGACGCTGACACTTGGGACACGTGGGATAGTCCTTGCTCCGGTCACCAGATTGACCAATCTTCTTAGTATCAGGCTTCGGCTTCTTGCTTCAGTTCTTTCCTTGATCGTTTCTGCTCTGCTGCGGCTGATGCGAATCCTGAGATCGCTTCGCACGGAAACTACTTCGCTTCTGAACCTTCTGCTGGTCAGCCTCCAGTCTGCGAGCCGTATCCACTAAGCTCCTGTAATCAGCGTTGACCATAGTCATCAGCGGCTGTCTCAACGAGTCACGCAAACCATCCACAAAGCGACTGCACTTCTCAGTCTGATCCCCCTGCATCACGCCCGCATATCGAGCAAGATGAGTCAGCTCTCGCTCATACTCAGTAACTGTCATGTCCCCCTGGAAAAGCCTCAGATACTTCTCCTGGAGACCTCGTCGTGCGGAAGGAGGCACGAACCAACTAGCAAGAGCTCTAGAGAACTCGCCCCAAGTAAACATGTCTGGGGTACGACCTGGCCAAAAAAAAACGATCATACCATTTTAAAATTAAAACATTACTTTCTAAGATAGAGGAATTGATCATAACATTTTACCTGCAGGATCATCTGCCCGGTATTTGTCCCACCAGACCTTTGCCTCTCCCCGGAGGAGGAAAGCTGCCAGAGGAACTTTCTTATTCTCCGGGCACTCTAAAACATTCAGCAGGTCTCTGGTGTTAGCTATCCAATCATCTGTATCCATCGGGGTCTCATCCCCACTGTAGTTCAAAGGCTGAAGTTCTCTAAAATTTCTCAAATAGCGCTCCAGAGTCATCTCCACAGGTGCTGCTGCAGGAGCTGGCGCAGGGACTGGTACTTGAACTGGAGCTGGAAACCCTGCAGCCAGTCCTCTCTGAAACTCCATCAAGGCAACAGTAACCGCCTTGGCAATCTGAGACGCTATGTCAGTGCCCTCTGGAGCTGCTGGAACTGGTGGTACCTGTGGCACGGCAGCGTCTCCCATGGTTGCACTAGGAACCGAGTTCTGGCGTGAAGATTCACCTGGTTCACTAACTCGTGGTGCCTGATAGAATATATAAAGGAAATCTGATTATATAACAAGCATCTAAGAAATCTAGCCTAGCAACTTATTTCGTACTGTAGCGAACACTAGGGCTTAATCGCACTTAAAAATATTTTACTAACAAGAGTTTACTCTTATACGCTCCTATGGCTCTGTGAATTCTTTCTAGGGTCCAGGGATCCTAACCTGCTCTGATACCAATTTGTAACACCCCTTCCCAGTATTTCAGAAATCAGTCGTCCGGCCGGGTCAGCGATATAAAGAAAACTAGGAAACAGTATTAAAACTAGTAGCAGCAGGTAATAAACTTTATACTAAGCAATATAAGACTTACAACGGAAGTTTAAAAAGTAAACTAAGGGTAACCACATACCTGATATCTGGATTTCACAGAGCCACTAAACAAGATATAAAACTGAATTGACTGAAAATCTGGTTAACCATAAATAGTCTGATACAAATTAGATATAAACATTAATCTAATACAATGTTCTCATCTACAAGTACATGTTGAAATAGAGTAAACTGAATAAGATAAATAATACAAACTGACGTCACCATAAAGCTCATCCTAGACGTAGTTTCCCACCTGGGTCACCTGAAAAACAGTGCCCACGAAGGGTCAGAGTAAGGAAAAATAACCCCTCCTAGTGACACTAAAACCCAGTTTTAGATATGAATGCATGTATGTCTTTGAAAAGTAATTTTATGCATTAAAAACTTTTATGCTATGTGCTATGCATGCCTTCGCGCTATTCTCTGGTCAAGCATCTACTCGTACTAAGCACGTGACTTTTATTTTACTAACTCAAGTCCTGGCGTTCACTAACTAGCATACTGTCTCATGTCAGGTCTATACTTGAGTTCTAGGTGGCTTCTAACCTGCTCATCTACTAGGAAGGCTCTAGGCAGAGTAGCTCCTAACGCGCAACTGAAACTGACGACCCGAGACCATCTTACAAACCCAATTGTTCTAGTGTCACGCGGACACGGTCTCGAATCTACTAGCTGGCTCAAGGGAAGACACTTCCCAAGTCTGTACTACTCATAAGGTTCCATGTGCCTTATGAGAAAGGTAGTGCGCCTCTACCTAGCACGAAAGACCTCTGTGTGCTGGCTGACCTTTTTGGTCTGACGCTACTCTGCAAGGGATATCTTTTCTGGTGTACTACTAAGCGACCCTTGACTTCCTGGCGGTCGACTTGAAGGGGCAATTACGCCCTTGATCGGAATAAATTTCAAACCTACGAACACGGCTAACGCTTTCGTACTCTATGTTTCTGTTCATGATCCGACTACTTGGGTCTTGGGGAAATCGTGTCACCCTACACGTTTTTCGTAACCGTTTTCCTATCACCACACCTTTCTATGCATGATCATGGTACTTGAAATAAATCTATTTGTGTGTGTAAAATTACAATACTTGATATATCTAACTAAAAGGAATTTAGATTTCCTTACAGCGGTGGTGCGGCGCTCGTACACTCGGTGCGGCGGCATCTTCTATTTCGAAGGTGATCCTACTGTTGGGGACCTTCAAGTGCTGCCCCGACTCCACCGAAAAACCTGCAAAATTTAGGGCAGCCGTAAATCCAACATTTCCCCTAAGGATTTCCGATGGAAAAAATCCAAATCATCTTAGGTTGCAAGAATATAAGTGCTAGTTGTGCATATTACCTATATGCGGAGAGATTGGGGCTCTCAAAGCGTCCCACACAAAACCCGCGGAGGATCACGACCACCAAAACCTAGAATAGGGCAATAGGAACAAAATATTGTTTAGTCTAATCCTCTAAAACGAGGGATCTTCAAGAGGAAATCGAGATTAAGGAGGAATCGACTCACCGGAACCGAAACGGAACTCAGCTCTTCCGGTTAGGGTTTGATCCAACCTCTCCCACGGCCAGGGAATGAAGAGGAACACTCACCGGCACCTTCAGAGGAGGGAGGAGGAGACGGAAAAGTGTTCCGGAGGAGTATCGGGCGGCGGCGAGTCCGGCGGAATGTATCGGCCGCGGAAACGGAAGCGTCGGGCTCGCTTCTTGCGGGAGACGGAACAGGACGGGAGCAGTAGCGGTTTCTTCCGTGAAATAGAGGGAGTGCGGGATTTCTAATTGGCTTCAGCGGTTATCAATTCATCCGTGGGGGGGGGGGCAAGGACTGCTATTGGCACCCCAAAGCCAACATTAAGTTGTTATACGCAAACCACGCCACTCAAATCACCTTAAATTCTAAAACAATTTCGCTATGTAACACTATTAACTTTTAATGTGCGTCACACTAATATTATAGCTAACATACGTTACCAAATAATGGACGCGACCCCTAGCATAGTAACGTTGTACCTTGACGATGCGCTGTCTCGCTCAGAATCCGTCGCGACTCGCCCCTACAATTTAAATGAATTTTTGCGTCAAAAATTTACGGATGCTACATGGAGGATGGTGAACGCATCGGCCGGCTTGTTCTCAACACCAGCGCGGTGTTTGAGAACGTAGTGGTACTCCTGCATGAACTCCACCCACTTAGCGTGTCGATGTCCGAACTTCTTCTGCGAATCCAGGTATCGCAGGGCCTGATGATAAAAGTACAGGACGAACTCCTTGTGTAGGAGATAGTGGCGCCAATGTCGGAGCGTCTGTACAACAGCGTAGAATTCCCGGTCATAGTTGGAGTATTTCTGTCGGGCGTCATTCAGTTTTTCACTAAAGTAAACAACTGGATGACCCTCCTGACTCAGTACTCCCGCAATGCCTACCCCAGACGCGTCACACGCCACCTCGAAAGCCTTGGAAAAATAAGATAGACGCAATACGGGAGCATTCGCTAGCCTTTGCTTGATGTCCTAAAACGCTCTGGTGGCTGCAACAGTCCAGAAGAATTCCCCCTTGCGGAGGCAGCTCGTAATAGGGGTCATGATCGAGCTAAACCCCCGAACAAACCTCCGGTAAAAGGTAGAGAGACCGTGGAAGCTCTGGGCCTCGTGGATATTGGTCGGGACAGGACACTCGCGAATAGATTTGACCTTTTCGGGGTCAACGGAGATGTCGGACGGCGAGACTATGTATCCTAGGAAATGTACTGAAGATGTCAAGAATGAGCACTTCTTCAAATTGATGTACAAATGCTCTTTCCGAAGGAGATCGAATACGAATCGAATGTGGTCCAGATGCTCTGTACGGCCCTGACTAAAGATCAGTATATCGTCAAAATAGACCACAAGGAACTTGCCCATGTAGGGTCGCAGGATCTGCGTCATCACTCTTATGAACGTGCTAGGCGCGTTCGACAGTCCGAACGGCATAACCAACCACTCATACTGGCCGTCTTTCGTTTTGAAGGTCGTCTTCCACTCGTCACCCTCTTGCACCCTAATTTGATGGAACCGGCTCCGCAGGTCAATCTTCGAAAAATACCTAAGCCCCAACCATCACATCCAAAAGGTCGTCGAGGCGGGGAATCAAAAAACGGTATTTCACAGTGATCTTATTGATGGGCCGACTATCGATACACATGCGCCAACTCCCATCCTTCTTAGGGATAAGGAGGGCAGGAACGACACACGGGCTCAAACTCTCTCGAATAAAGTTCTTCCTAAGAAGATTGTCAACCTGTCGTTTCAGCTCGGTGTGCTCTGTCGGGTTCAGTCGATAGTGGGGCAGGTTGGACAAAGATGCCCCTGGGACTAAATCAATAGCATGGTGGATATCCCTCCTAGGGGGGAGCTCATCAGGGAGCTCCTCAGGCATGATGTCAATGTATTTGGCTAATAGGAGCCGAATGTACGGATCCATACTCTCCACATCCGTGGTGGTGTCAGATGCTAAGGCGTCAGCCACCACAAATACAACGCCCGAGTCTAAATTCTCACGAAGAAAGTCGCCCCTCCTCAGGATGTGCAAAGGCCTAGTTGTCCCTGCACTAATGGATGACTCGACTTGGCCTTTGGCGGGATCCCTGGGTTGTGTAGGCGTGAGAGTGATCTTTCGTCCCTTGTCAAAGAAGATGCACGTGTTGGAGCGGCCATAACACGTGGCGTCACGATCGTAAAGCCATGGGTGACCCAGGAGAACATGTGCGACGTCCATATGGATGACGTCGCACCAAACCCTGTCCTCTATGGACGCTAGGCGGATCGGCACAAGACATATCTGCGTGACCTGAATGGCCAACTTGTCCACCCAGTGGACACGGTAAGGATGCGAGTGGGGTTCGGCGGAAAGCTGCATCCTTTCTAAGCCCTTCTTCGCTACGATGTTCACGCAACTACCGTTGTCTATGGCGAGCTTGCAGGGGCCGCATGCACTCTAAAAATAAGTGTAGAATATCGAGGTACGTCCCCAATCTTCCTCAGCACGAGGGGTGTGGAGGAGGCGACGGATGACTCCCAACTCTAACGATCTCTCTACGTCGCTCTCCCAACCATCTTCGACCCCCGCGGTAATTTCTTCCACCACCGCATCGTCTACTTCAGCACTCGCCTCACCGTCGTCCTCCATCAGCAGGTTCCTCGTAGGGCACTGAGCAGCAATGTGCCCCCTGTCCGAGCATCGAAAACACCGTCCGTGTCCGGGTCTAGGAACGGTCAGAACGATAGCCTTGCCCTTTGTATCTGAGGGAACGCGGGCCGAAGTGTTAGAGCGGCGTGTGGTCTGCCTCGATCCTGTAAGGCGCATGTAGTTCTCTTACTCAAGCGCGAGTTGGAACACCTGCTCGACCGTTTCTATGGGGTGGGGTATAAGCTCTCTCCGAATCTCAGCTCGAAGTCCCGCTCTAAATCGGGAAGCGGTCGCAATAGGCTCCTCCAAAATATCAATCCTCACTACCAACTCGTCAAATCGTGTCATGTACTCGGCAACGAAAAGTGATCCCTGCCGCAACGCATAGAGTTGGTCGAGGAGTTGATCGTGATATGACGCGGGGAGGTACTTGTCCCTCAATCGCTGCTTCGTCTCATCCCATCGGGTGACGGGATAATATCCATCTCTTTCGAGCAACCTCACACGCTAATCCAGAACATCTTAGCTTGGCCCAACAGCTTCATTTTAGCGAACCAAACTCGTCGTTCGTCATTCATCTCATACCAATCAAAGAAGTGGTCCATGTACAGAAGCCAGTCACAAAAAGCTTTCGGGTCCAAGTGACCGTCGAAGGAGGGTGCATCAATTCAGAGGCGCCGGATGAGGTCGTCCTCTACCGGGGTGCGCTCTCGGCGGGGTGCCACATAGTCATCGTAGGGATCGTCAGAATCGTAAGCATGTCGTGTGGGTGGGCCACACCCTTGTCGAGCTGGTGGTTGTCGTTGCTCGTAAGGTGGCCGAGGATTACCCCTCGAGGCGGGGTCGCGACGATAATCATGCACTGGATCGGGGGTCCGTCTCCGTGGAGCGGGGTCCCAACGTGGTGGCTCTCTACCTCGCCGATCAGGTGGAGGCGGGGTGTCCCGTGGATCTTCCAGGGGTTCCTCATAACGGGGTGCTAGGGCTGGACCTCTAAGGGCACCTATCTGATCGACTCTAGTGTTGACCCTAGCGATCTCGTTCTTAAGGGTGACGAATTGCTCGAGGACTAAGCGCTGGAACTCGGGGGCCGCCATGTCCGAATTCGAACTGGTGGCCCGATCATTAGTGACGTTTTGGTCAGACATCGGGGCTCGAAACAACCTACCACTACGGAGCATGCAAATGTGACTCGAACCTCCCTCTGATACCAAATGATGCAGTGGTAGACCGTATAAAATGAAGGACAATGAAATGCGACTCGATGAGTATGAGATTTATGTGCGGTGCACGTGCCAACACGAGAACAGTCCAAGTAAAGTTCGCCTTGCAAGTAATAAAACTTTAATAAAGCTAAGGATTCAACAGTCACAATTGTGAGCAACAAATAACGCAAGAGTCGATTAAAATTTTCCAACGAAAGAGGTGCGATTCACTTAGAGCCCGCCGACAGAAAACCCGCAAGCCAAACCACAAATTAAATACGAAAGCATATAATAAATTCACAACCACAACAATAGCTCAAATTCAAGCATTCAAATCAGAGAAATAACACACCATATACCTTGATTTGCTCATGCCAGCGGCGGCTCGGCTTCGGGGTGGAGTTACGGTGACGAGGGCGCTTCCGGTCGGGCGGTAATTCCACGTTGGGGCAGCAAGTAACTAGGAACTTGGGTGATGGAAAACGAGATCTGTAGGGAAAAAAGAGCGAGAGTGTGGCCGGCCGGAGAGTGAGGGCCGTGGATCTGGAGGTTCAAAGCCGGTGGAGGAGATTTGGGGCAAGGTAGGGGCGGATGAAAGCTTGCGGGGAGCTGGGGTGGGTTCGGCGGGCAGTGGCGAGGAGGGAGAAGGCTGCGGCTCGGTCGGCGAGTAGAGGGAATGGGGAGGAAGCGAATGGTTTTTCCGGGGGCTGGAGGAAGAAGGGGGGGGGGGGAGGAAAAGGAGAGTTGCGGTCTGGAGAGGTTAGGGACGGGCGGCCGGGTATGGACGGAGGCGGAGGAAGCGGACGGGAGCAGCGCCTTCGGAATCCACCGAAGGAGTCGAACGACAAGTTGCAGTAGGGCAACTATCGATCCCCTTGGCCGGGCCACAACAAGCATATATATATAAGATAAAACTGAAATAAAATTAGGGCTTCCGATCGGGCTGCTATAACTGTTCGGGCCAATCGGGGGCTAAATATAACATAAAAATGAAAAATAATATATGAAACTGGCTCGGAACGACCCTCTGGGCGCATCCGCGGGCTCGGATCGCCCAACTGGGTCGTCAATCACCGCCTCCTGCAGGAATAGAAACGAGCGTGATGTCGATCGCCACCATCGAGGCTCTTACTTGAGGCACATAGTTATAATAAGTTTGTTCATTATATGAAGACCAAGACGAGGTGGATACTCCATAGGATGAACCATCCTGAATATAACTACTTATCACACTCCAACACTCATCACTAACATGACTATGTTCCACACCATTTTCATTTTTTATAAACATACATATTGGTATGAAGGTTGATTAGATACTAATTATAAATTGACTCTGCACAAGAAAATAAACACAAGTGCAATCTTGTGGGTGAACAAAAAAAGAAAATAGGAGATGAAATTGAATGTAAAAAAACAGAAATGCTTAGATTAGCCTAGGAAAAATCTTCCTTACACCTTCTGACTAAGTCCACCACACTTCCAGACAACGGCGCCAAAAACATGACCGCTAAACTACAACGGTCGTTATCCTGGCGGAAAAATGTCGGCAGTGCACCGGTAGAAGTAATATAAAATGATGAGATTCGCTGCCGAGTATCGAATCACGTGGAGCGCGTTGAAGATACTAAGACTTCCTAGACCTTGGGCTAGCTAAGCTAATCGATAAATTAAGAGTTTTACTATAACAAAAAACCTAAATTATCATCATCAATCTAAACTAAAAGCATTCCAAACACAAGAACATGATGAAATCCACTTCCAATATAAAAAGTAATGATTGTAATTGTGGATAAAATCTCAAACTTGTATATACTTTCTCAATAATCAAATACAAGGTATGAATACACATTTATAGGAGGGAGAAAGAGAGAAGAGATCCCTATACATGATGTGGGACTAAAGAGGAGAGAAGAAGAAACAAACAAATGGGCTCCATCATGGGCCTCTATACATGGGCTTTTCCAACAGTAACCATATCAAATTGCATACAATAATGCAAATAGCTAGACATGATTAACAACCAATAAGAATGAAAAGTTAAACTATATAAGAAAGGAGAATACGGAAAGAAAAGGAATTTGGCGACGATAACACCGGAGCTTCGACAAGAACGAAGAGTCATTTCCTCGCCTATAGAAGGGGAAGAAGCGGCCTTGTACTCCGTCTTCTAAAACAGAGTCTTGGCTACCATCCAGGGTCCAGGAGGAGCTATCATCAATCTCCTAATGCCCACTTCTCTTCATAATGTTCCAAGCACCACGGCTCAAACACAAAAATCCTCTAGCAATTTACCTTTACTCAAGAAATCCATCAATGGAGCATGGGATGGCTTGGAAGGAGGAAGAACGCCATCAAGAGGTTTGGGCAAACTGTTGGAAGTGGAAAACGGCGGACTGAATCGGGATCTTTCTTCCAAAAACCTAAATGTCAATTTATACTGGTTCAGGAAACAGCGTGCGCAACAAACCACACGTATGTGCATGAAGAAAAGTGGAGCAGAACTGTGAAGATGAAGCATTGGTCGTGCAAATGGATGAACTGTACCTGTACGAGCATGTGTGAACTGCTATTTGTTAAAGGCTCCAGACTCAGAGATTTGCGCCTCTATGCACCTTATTTGCACCTTATTTGCACATTTGGAATATAAAAGGCGCATTTGAGTGAATTTTGTGTTGTAAATTTTTTTCTTCAAAAATTAAAAACAAAAATACTGCAAGAACTCAATAATTTTTTATTGATTTGGTGTTTGTGAAAGATAATTGTGCGTTGAGACTTAGATATGATATAAGTGACCACATTGATTTTAGTTTTTAAAAGATATAAACGATAGTAATGAATGATTAATTAGTGGACTCGATGAAGAATTTAATCGAGAAGCTGAAATGATGTTTGATGGTGATTATTTAAACAAATGTGGTTGGGCCTTGTCTTCGTCAGGCGCGTGCCTGCGCCTTGAGGCTTGCGCCTAGGCTCCAAGACCCCTTAGCGCCTTGGTGTGCCTTTAATAACTAAGGCGTAAAGAAAATGCACACACATTTGCAGAACGCTTTATTTTTGGCCAAAAATGGGCACTGAATGCGCATGCAGCGTGCACAGTAAGCGCAAGCGCGTGCATGAAGAAACATGCACGTGCACCAATCCTGCTACAGAAAATGTGTCCCAGTACTGTGTAAAGTGAATAGTGCACACACGCGCGTGCGTATTAAGGCGCGCGGGCATGTGTCAAGTAAATTGCACATGATCTTGCAAAGTGGAAAATGTTCCACACCTGTGAATAACATTAATACATTCTAGATTTCATGCTTTCTCTACATGGATGAAATATACATTCAAACTCACATGAAATAGGATAAAATACGATGGAAACCAAGCATAAAGTGGGGTAAAAACACTATATGAAATATACCAATCAGGAAGCTCCCGCGAGAACCAATAGAGTTTTTGCGATCACTTGACAGCTCCTTTGTCTGGGATGCTTTTCTCTGAGTAGGTGGAGGTCGCGGAACTCTAGAAAGAAACCCTGCATTTTTCTAAGTCGGAGAAATAATTCGGAAAAATTAACCGTTGACAAATTATGCAATCGTCATAAATAATACTGAGCGTCCGAGCCTGTGTAAAGGTCTCGAGGGATGGCTGAACAAACAACATCAATAGTCTCCAACTATTGTGTGAGTACTTACTGAACAAATGAGGGCTCTAAGAAAAAAAATCTCCTTGGACGAGCCAAAGGAAATGTCTCAGGCTAGTCGTGTGGCTCCAAATAGAGCTTGCAAGCATTGAAGGAGGTGAAGAAAGAAACCATAACACCGGTGGGTGCTCCAATGGTCTCCCCTGACATCTTCATGGATGTGGTGGATTTGTCAGGCTCGGATGTCCCTCTGTCTGAGGTGAAAACTATGACAAATACTACAGATGTTATGGGAAGAGCGAGTTCATCAATACAACCTTTTTCCAGGCATACCTTGATTTGGATCCTTCTAAGGGCAATTCCCCGACATCGTGAGTGTCAAGATCCCTGTCAAGCAATTAGGAAAAGAAGATGCGAGTACTGTGGTGATCTCACCTAGGCTCACTGGTTTGGCATAAACCGAGGAGCCAAGGAAGAGCACCGGGAAGCCCACTCGCAAGGAATCTGATGCCCAGGAGTTGGTGCAACAGCTCGCTGGCAAGACCACGAAAAAAAGAGGCCTTCCTTGAAGGTCCCTTCTGTCGTAGCAAAGAAGGCCATAATGGAGCAAGACGCGGCAACAGAGATACAACAATAACTCGACAAGGCCCTTAGGCTTGAAGAGTTCGCAACCGCTGAGGCGCAAAATCTAGTGATCATTTCTACTGAAACAAAGAAGATGGAGGAAGCCGCTGTTGAGGCCAAGAAGACGGTTGAGGAGATCCCTGTTGCTGAGCCATAGTAGAGGTCAGAGGAGGTCGCCGCCACTAAAAAGGAAAAAGTAGGAAAATGATCTGGAGGCTGCGAGAGCCGAGGGTATGCAATATCAGCAAGAATTTTATGAAAAGAAGGTTGTCACGTACGCCAATAAGGCTAGAGAACTGGATGATAAAAGATTATTTAGCTCTTACTGGAGGGCAACAAAAGAGTTTCCGTTGGATCTCAACTGTAGATGGATCCCTCTCGAAGGCAAAACACAAATTCTTTCACCTAGTGAGTAGTCAGCGAGAGAGATCGCTCCAAGTGATGAGGATCTCAAGAAAAGGTGCTCAGACCAAGAAGCCTATTAGAAAAATAAGCACGATGATCAAGCTTTTGAGTGCAAAAGGAAACCTATAAGGCCTATGGAGTCGAACCCTAATCCCAGAGGGCCGCGAGCACAAATAAATTTCTTGAAATCTAATCATCGAAATTGGATGCCGAGATGTCGATGGTGCCAGTGAGCTATGTTGGTATGTCTCAGATCAAAGAATTTTAAGTTATTTGCAAAGTAGGATCTCATTATGTTTTCACTGCAAGTACTTCAAAGGTTAACGCGAGCACTTCCATGCCACTCCAGAAGGAAGTGAGCGAAGAAATAATCCAGAGGATATGAGAGGCCAACACACGACTTTGGAGGCTAATGCAACGTTTGGGGCGGGATGACCAACATCACATGAAGAGCATCAACACCCTTGATGTCAAGGTGGAGTTATCCAAGAAATAATCGCAACCCCTCCAGGAGCTCAAAGACCTCCAATAGTTGTTGTCGGTACCCGATTGCGAGCTCTGAAAGGGGTATTGGGAGGATTCATGCATTCATTGAACAACCTACTGCTCACATGGCACATACTTCAGTTATCTTAACCAAGTTAAATAACATAACCGCACATTTGGGTAGGAAACATGATCATAGAGTATTAGCTTCCTATTATACCATGGGTATTGTAACTTGTAAAACCTCAATAAAGGGATTAATTTGCAAGTGTCTATTTTTTGCTATGTAGTGTTTTCAAGTGTCTATTTTTTGCTAAGTAGTGTTTGCGAATCATACTCTGAATTTTGTGAAATGATGAACTCTGTGAATGCTTGCATATCTTGTATTGCAATTTATTATATAAAATTTTAAATAGTGAGCGTGGCTACTTACTTGAGTGTATGTGAGCTCTTTTTATTATGGCATTTCAACTTCCCCTTCATTTTTCTATAAATAGATCAATACTCCACGCATAACCTGTTTCTGAATATTCTGAGCTCTCTGACAGAGTGTTCACGAGAGCCTTAGGCTCCCTAAGCAGAAGTCGCAATGACCAAGTAAAAACCTGATGAAGTCAAAGAGAACTAAAATCACAGAGTGTATTCTAATTCATAACTTCAAGCTGTCGATAAATTTTAGTGTGGAATTTGTGAACTTCAAGAAGCATTATCCCCTGTAGGCAAGAGTGGCAATGTGATTTCCCTTGAGTCATCATTCACCTAAAGGAGTAGTCATCCTCATCAATCATTTCGATTATGGCTTCTGAATGCCATAGTTCGCAGATATCTTTGACCATTATGGCGTAGTCCCAACCCAAGTGACCTGCATCTCCATTTAGATCTTAGCAGCCTATGTGACATACTTGCGACTCGAGTGAGTTCAATGGAACCTAAAGCACCTCTGGAACAAATTCCATTTTTTTATCTCGCGAGGACAATACCCTACATTTCGTGGGGAGGGGAATGCGAGTTCTTGGACTTCCTAACAAAGCCCAATTCTAGATAGAAAGCTTTGCCTTCTTCCAAGGTGACTTCAGTCGCTTGGTTTGCCAACCTGCTATGAGATTCGAGGCAGATTTCAATGTGACCACCCGAGTTGGTATCTGGTTGGAGATCACGTACTTCATTGCCAGGAATTGAGTGGACACAACTTACTACCTTTCGTAGATGTGGGAAGTTCTTCATTTCAACCCAGTTGAAGGTAACTTCTACTCAGACATGATAATTGAGTAATCGTGAATACATGCAATACTTTTCTAACTTTTTTACTTACAGCGGTGCTCGTCATTCCAAAGAATAAACTGCACCATCCAAACGGTTGTCTCAATCCCTCGGTGGATCCTGATGCAGTTGCCGCAAGGGGGAGGAAAAAGGCAGAGGAAAAAGAGTAAAATGATCGCCATGTGAGGGAGAGTGGAGGTCGGCAAGGGAGAGTGGACGAGGTGAAAAGAAGCCATGAACTCGCCAAAAGAGGATGCCCCTTTCAAATGCAATGCTCATCCCTTCCAGGGTACAGGTGAGGACCTTATCGACATGGACGATCCTTTGCTGATATGGGACGAAGCAATCAGATAAATGTCCATGAGTCAGCGGTTTCCATCCTAGAAAAATAGTTCTCAATCTCAATTACATGTGTTGTTGTGACTTCCAGCATGCAAAATCTACTTCTGAACCAATATCTCAGGCGACAATGCGGCCACATAGTCCAGAAGCTAGATGAGGCAAAGAAAGGTTGTGCATATTAGAAGGAATAGGTGAGGGTGTGTATTTTTTTAGTATCTGCAAACTCCATTTGATTTCCGGATTCTTATTTCTGATCATTAGTAATTTCTATTTTGCAGAAGCTGGTTGGCCAAGATAATGAACTGACTAGAGCGGATCCTTTCATTCTTGAGAACACGCGATATGTTGAGGAGATGTTTGAATTAGTGATGAGTCCGCTAAAGAAGTGATCCTAAAATGGACTTAGGCATGGTGAAATAGGAGTTTATGAATGTCTTGTATTGAAGTTTGTATCAAAAATCCACGTCTCTTGTTGATGAACCAACCTCAGGTGACTGAGAATATGGATGTAGTAGCAAGGAAAACTCTTCGAGTTCTTCCGAATCGAGTTCTCAATCAGGGTTAGAGACAACGACCTCCAGCAGCGATACCCACATGGAAGAAATAAGGCAGGACAAAAGAAAACATAGTTGTATATGTTTTTTTTTGACTTTTTAAGGGTCATGCGAGTGTTTTGTAATAGCATGAACTCATGACAAATATAAACAATCAATTATAATGAAAAACTTTTAACACCATGACTTTTTCATTTTGCCTACGGGCACTTACTTTTTTGAATGGTGTTGTGTTTAATTTGATGCCTTTAAGAGACTTTATTTAGCAGTATTGCCATGAATAAAGATACAAATGTGTGTTTCGCCGAACAAACTGAGTACGTGTTGACTCTTTTCATTGGCGTTTGGACCTCCCGCAGAGTTCGATCAAGCTACTTGCAAAAAGGGGATGAAAGTTAAAGAGTTGTTAATCTTCATCTATAATTCATAATGGAGTAACCGCGAGTTATTATAAAAAATAAATGACAAAACTAGTAAAATATTCTCGAATTCATTTTAGCACTCTTTGGTGTCTGATAAAGCTATGAGAGCACCCAATTGGGTATATGTCATCTGCTAAAAAAATCGCAAACAAGCAACAAAGTATGTGCGCAAAGCTTGTCCTCAGAAAGGGGGTTTCTAGGTATCGGTGAGTACTCTGGTAATGTGCGACAACTCAGATCATTCACCTTTGTTAGACTAGCAGGTCGCGAAAAATTTCGGTGAGAGTAAGTACATGAATTTTATAGCAATCGATCAGGTGGTGCGATACAACTGATATTGAGAGATGCATAACCTAAAAATCATCGCATGATGTGATCAAGTCAATCACTTATACATTAGCAAACAATTTAAGCAAGGTGTAGTCTCAATGGGAATTATAGTCCAGTGATCTCAAGTCAAGGAGATATAAGCAGGTACTAGCAAGAGTTAAAAAACGAATCGAGAAATCACAGTAGGAAGAATGTGAGTTGAGAAAGCAACTCAGAGGTATGGAATTCGCATAACATTGAGAGCACATGGAGAGTATAACTCTAAAAGGAGGTGGCGAACTCCATGAATAAAAAAATGTTCCCTTTTAAATTGTCTTGCATGTTGATATTTTGCGTGTTGATTATGTGTAATAACGCATCAAGTTATCGTCATTCAAAATGTTTGATATGTCGTTTCCATCATGTTTGCAAGCGATAACTTCAGTTTTTCTCCATAAGGAAGTCCAAACTTTGGGACCTCATCAACTTCAATATTCTCGGTACGAGGGATATGTTGAATATAGAATGCCTGAAAACTCTCAATCTCTCCTTGAACTATAATAAAACACTGCTTAAGGGTAGGATCTCTTGTTTCCTATGTTCCTTTTACTTGTGAGTCCATAACAAGAGAATCTGCGCGAACTTAAATATCTTCCACTCCTAGCTCATGGGCTAATTTTAGCCCAATGATCAAAGCTACATGTTTTGCCTAATGATTAGTAGTTCTGAAGTGTAGCTTGATCGCTTGCTCATTCCAAATACCATTAGGATTCAAGAGAATGACCTGACTCAAGAGAATGACCTGACTCCTGAAGAGTTCCTCCAAGAAGCTCCATCAATGAACACGATCCATGAGAGAGAAAATTGATGGATCGAGAAGCGCCCTTAGAGGGGGTGAATAAGGGTTTTAAAAATTCTTTTAAATATCATTTTAATTAATGAAAAGTTTTATAGAAATTGATCTTAAAATTCAAAAATAAAATATTTATAGAGAAAAAAAAGAAATGACATAATTTTATTGCTTACAAAAGTGATTACAAAATTTGATTTCATTAACGCTTGAAATCGGGGCAAAGATTAGAGACTGACTTTCGGTTTTCTATACCGATTCGTGCCTCGAACTGGTTGACTTTAGCCTATCTCTCCCTAGATAGACCTCAAGTAGCCCACTAGACCAAAACCTCCGTCTAGTTGCCTATGCAAGAGACGTATTACCCCCTAAGCCTCATACGGACCTAATCACCAACACACAGGCGAATTCCACTACGATCACCAAAAAGACTAATAAAAAACTAAAGAAAATACAAAGAGGATAGTGAAGAAAATATTCTGAAAATAAAACTCCCTAGAAGCTTTGAAGGCGTAGAAGAAGGAATGAGTGAGATTGTCGTTGTTGAAGCGTTCGTTCTTTGTGTTAAGTATGATTTAAGTTTGATCGACCTTCAAATTCTCATATGATTGCTGGAATTGGCTCTAAGGACTCTTTTGGACGTTGGGCATGAATGGTCTCTACAAGATATCTCAATGTGCATCCAAAAAGAAAGAGTGAACGACTGTTTATATAGGATTCTGCCTGGTATCGCTAGTAATGCTACTCTGCGGCGGTATCCTTATGGGAAGAATTCTCCAGCTCCAGCCAGGCTAAAATGGTATCTTTAACTCATATCTTAGGCAATAGATATCACAGCGCGCTAAGTCCTTTCGCTCCGCGGTAGCATTAAATTTGATCCCGCCAAAATGTGATTTGCTCCCTTTGGCTTTTCAATCATGTTGTGATCGTCGGGGTTACCTAAGTGTTACTGTCATGCGATAGAGTAATCGCGGCTCAGCATCTCTTGACAAAATATGCTCATTTTTCCCAGTAAGTCCATTTTAAAATGCTCCTTGCCAGTTGCCCTCTTGGAGGGAAAGTAACCGCAGGCGATGGAGTCTATCGCGGCGCAGTAGTGGTCATTTCAATACAAGTAAATAATAATAACATATCCCATAATAAGAAATTAATCATTGATAGCCTCTAGAAGGTAGACTGTGGAGTCGTCTAATGAAATATCTGGTGGAGTCGTCTAATGCAATGTCTTTGACATAGTGGTTGTCTACCACCTGCTTGAGCTAGGATACGTGGAAAACTGGATGGATCCGACTGTGGGTAGAAAGGAGGAGGCGGTAAGCAACTTCATTGATGCGGGCGATCACTCCAAACTGGTCGTGGAAGCAAGCGGATAGCATGGGACGGGAACACATCACCACAAAAGTCTGGCGATAGGATCGGAGCTTGACGAATACCGCATCCCCCATATAAAACTGGACATCCCGACGGCGCTTGTTCACATGGTGGAGCATCTTCGACGGGGCGTGGTAGATATGGGTCTTCAAGAACTTGAGGATCTCATAACAATCCAAGAGCTTAGTGTGCAATGCCCCGACATTACATTCTCCTGAAAGGTGTTGAATTACGATGGCTAGTGGTAGGCCATAGACAACATGGAAGGGAGTAATGCTGATTGAATAATGGAAGGTGTTGTAATAGAACTCGGCCCAACCCAACCATCTACTTCAGTCATTGGGGCGAGCAGAGGTAAAACATCGCAAGTAAGTCTCCAAGCAGCGGTTCAAAACCTCAGATTATCCGTCCATTGGGGTGGTAAGCAGAACTCATTTGCAGTTGCGTCCCTTGGGGTTTGAATAACTCCTGCTAGAAAGTATTCATACAAAACGGATCGCGATCGCTAACGATGGACGAGGGAAGCAGTGCAGTCGAACCAACCCGGAAATGAATCGCTTGACAATCACTAGAGTTGTGAAGGGGTGTTGCAAGGGTATAAATTAACCATACTTGGAAAGGCAGTCCACCACCACAAGGATGCAATCGTACCACGAGGATTGCGGAAGGTGCGTAATGATATCTATCGTTAAATCATCTCATATGAAGTCAGGGATGAGCAAGGGTTGCAGAAGGCTTCCTAGAAAGGCATCCTCAAACATCGAGCGATGGCAGATGAGGTAGGCAGCCACAAATTCCTCCACGTATCGCATCATTCTTAGCCAATAGAGCGTCGCTGCGAGGCAGCAGTAGGTACGAAACGCTCTTGAATGACCTATGGTCGACGTAGTGCGGAACTCGGTAAGGAGGCGTGGAATGTTGGTTGAGGATGACGAAATGACCAACCCGCCCCAATAAAACAAATGACCCCCAAAAAGGGTATACGTGGGTAGGCGTCGGCATCAGCCAGTAAGATCTGCATAATGGCGCCTAAGGCCGGGTCGGTCTCCACGTCCCTCAGTAAAGTCTCTGCCTCCTGCCAAACCAGGTGTGATATGAATGTCAATTCCGCGGATGCTGTCTGACAGGATAATGCGTGTGCTACTAAGTTGGATTTGCTGAAATGAAAATCAACTGTAAGTCCTACCTCAGTAACTTCGCAACCCAAAGCTGTTGTGAAGTGGTTGTCATCTTCTGGCTTAGGAAGTACCAAAGACTGTGATGGTCTGTGCGAAACATGAAGTTCCAGCCCAAAAGATATGGACGCTAATGTTAGACCGAAATAACAGTACCATCACCTCAATCTCAAAAGCAGAGCGGGAGCCAATGGTGGATGAAAAAGACTGGTTGAAGTATGCAATAGGATGCCCGACCTGCATGAGGATTGCACTGATGCCCAATCCTGAGGCATCACACTCCACGATGAAGGGTTGAGAGAAATCAGGTATTAAAAGAACCGGAGTCGTTACCAAGGCATGTTGCAGGGCTATAAAAGTGGTAGACGCCTCGGGGGACCACTGAAAAGTCTGATCGGTCGCCTTGCACAATAGACGTGTAAGAGGAAGTGTCATCTTGTCGCAGTCGCAAATAAAACAATAGTAATAGCCCGTTAGACCGAGGAAACCTCAGAATTCCCGTAAGTAGCGCGCTGGCAGACATTGTCAAACCGTCGTGACCTTGTCGGTGTCCATGGCCACCCCCTCCCCCCACCCCCATCCCCCCACCCCTCCTCGAAGGCACATTTCTATAGATTGGCAATCGAGGAATGATGGCGCAATGTCTCCAAGGTGATTTCTAGGCGGCATAAGTGCTCCTGTCACGTCAATCTATAGACAATTATGTCGTCAAAGAAAACTAGAATATACTTATGAAGCGCCATCCGGAAGATGTCGTTCATTGTGTCTTGGAAGGTCGTTGGGCCGCTGGTTAAGCCGAACGACATAACCAGGAAATCATAGTGACCATCATGCATTGGGAAGGCGGTTTTCGGGATATCCTCTGCACATAAGCGAATCTGGTAGTAACTGGAACGAAGGTTGATCTTGGAGAAATAGGTATCCCCACTCAGCTCATTCGGAAACTCCTATATTACTGGAAAAAGATACTAGTCCGCTACAGTGATTTTGTTAAGCAAACGATAAGCAACGCAGTAGGGCCAACTGTTGTCTATTTTTCGGACAAGAAAGACTGGGCTGGAAAACGAGCTCACACTCGGTCGAATCAGATCGGAGGTCAACATGTCGGTCACCAAGCGTTCAATCTCGTCCTTTTGTATATGGCCATAGTTGTACTGATGGTCTGAGATCGCCTAGATGTCGTCCTGGAGCGGAATGCGGTGGTCTGTGGTGCGCGGTGGTGGTAGTCCTTGTAAAGGCTCGAACACTAATCCAAAGTCCTCCAATAGGTAGGACAGCTGAGATGGAGGATGTTACGACCCAGGCCCGACTCGAGGAGTCTTAATGGGACCCGACTGGTTCAACCATGAGGGTTGCAGCCCAAGTGACCCCAACGCATTTCTGGCCGGTTTATCAACGCAACGCGGTGTTGATGGTGGGTCTCGAACCCGCAACCCTTGATAAGGAGCTCAGTTGGTGATGAGGAGTGATATTAAGGCTCCTTATCAAGGGTTCCGGGTTCGAGACCCAGCGCCAACATCGCGTTGCGCTGATAAATCGGTCAGAAATGCGTTGTTGTCACTTGGGCTTCAGCCCTCGCGGCTGAGCTAGTCGGGTCCCATTAAGCCTTCTCGAGCTGGGTCTGGGCCGTGACAGAGGAGAAGACGACCGCAGGTGTAGGATCTCTGTCTTCGATGTCGTAATTTGTCATAGGATGGTGCGAAAATAAAAAAATAAAGTGAGTCCAATGGGTCGTGCGAGAGGAGATAGAGAGCCACTGGAGGGAGGAATCACCCTGAAGTGTGTAAGGCCAATCGGCCCACTGAAAAGTCAAATGCATTGAGGCCTGTTTTTGGTTGAGGTTCCCGAGTGTTCGCAATCACGTGATGCCAAGGATGGCGTCAAAAACGCCGGAAAGACATAGAAATCAATGAAGGCGCAATACTCGCCCATCTGGGGAGAAAGGACGTGGCAGAGGCCCTGAGTCGGGGAGCGAAAACCACCACCGAGATAGATCAAGAATTTGTTGGGTCAGAAGCCAACCACAAGCGCGTCACCAAGTCGTGGGAGACAAAGTTATGACTCGCGCCACTATCAATCATAATCACCACCAGTGTCCCCTTTAGCAGTCCCTGGAGCTTCATGGTTCGGGGTCATGATATGACCCTAGTAGAAAAACACGAAAGCTCCAAATGCTGAAAGGAGACTGACATCTGGTCCGCCAGAGGGGCCTCATTGAGGAGTAAGGCCTCGAAGACAGGAGTCGTCACCTCGTCATCATCAGCGCACATGAGAACTCGCAACTCCTTAAGAGAGCAATCGTGTGTCGGAGAATATGGTTGCTTATATCGAAAGCACAAAACCCTACTACGCAGATCATTGTACTCATGTGTGGAAAGATAATTGGGAGTGGCCGACCATAGTGACCAAGGGGGAATGTCCTACATGGATGGGGCGGTTGGGAGATGCAGTTGCCCTGTCGGAAGTTGGGGTGGCATTGGAGGAATGTAAGAGCAAGCGGGGGTGGGGGGGAGTGGGAGTCGCCGGAGGTAGTTGGGGGCGATCTACAGACCGAGCTGATAAATCTGCTTCAACCAAACGGGCAACCTTCATAGCGTCAAAAATATCAAGAGGATGATGGGTGCGCAAGCGGGAGAGAATGTGGGCTGGAGACCTTGAAGAAAGAAGCCAATGAAATGATCTGGAGGAAGGTAGGGGCGTGGTTGATGTTGGGTTTTGTAAACAAGGGTGGAATAACATATCAGATGTGCACAGTGGAATAAATTTACAAGAATAACCCAAAAGAGTAAAGGATCTTGCGATATCCATGAATTGCTAAATAAGGAAAAACAACAAGGCATTGTACCTGAGTGTGATTGAGTTTTTACTCAACCAAGATGCTCCAAGATCTGCTTCAAAGATCCAACCCAAAAAGCTCTGTCTAACAATGGGCGGCTGAGTCCACACAAAAATATATCTGTGACTCTACAGGTATCCACACAAGTGAAAGAGAACCCCAAGATCTTGTCACACAAGAACAGGGTCAGAGGAGTGCTCACTTCCTCTCCACGAATTGCTAGATTCGTTTCTAGGAGAGGCGGCAACAAGAAGAGGTCACGACGGTTACTAGGGTTTGGTTCAAGTGAAGGCTTCAAAAACACACACAGAACTCACCTTTTTTAGGAAAACTCTTTTCCATGTTTATTTATATCCAAGGATATCAAACAGACAATAGCCACCTTAAAAAACCGCCAAAGCTCAACTTGCGTCGATATGCGTCGATTTGCATTTGATGTGCGTCGATAAGACCTCGACGCAACGTCGAGAAGAAGTCGACGACACTCGACACAACTGTGTAGGCACGCAATCGACGTACATGCGTCGAATAGAACTCGACGCAACGTCGATATCTAATCGACGTAATGTCGAGAAGAATGTGTTTTGACTTTGAGTACAGCTGCCTCGACACGCACTCGACGTGCCTCGACACGCACTCGACGTGCCTCGACACGCACTCGACGTGCGTTGACACGCACTCGACGCAACATGCCGATTTTCTCTATGTCATAGGATTTGTTCTCTACTCATATCCCATATGAGTGAGGTCAACACAATCCTTCCTCCAATTTCTCCTTTCACTCTTATGTGCGATCCAATAGACTCAAATAGCGTTGGCAGTGAGACTAATTGCTTGACTACTTCCAGATCAGCATAAAAACACTAACAGTTGATGAGCTCGATGAACTCATCAATAGACTAATCCACTGAAGTATGGAGGAGGGCATGGAGGCTCTCCACAACATTGTGAAAGTACCGACGATCATAGCGCTTGACCAGTGCCTGGGTGAGGTATGTCCATGAAAGGAGTGGAGAGGGTAGGTGAAGCCAACGAACCCAATGGAAAGCGGATCCCTCAATGGCAAAGAGCATCAAAGAGACCTGCTCATCGTCCTTGCCAATCCACCTGAGGGGATCAGTGCCGGTGAAATGAGGGACTTCAAGGGCGCGCAACGCGTGGGCCGAGGCTAGTGCGGCAAGCAGAGGAAGGGTCAACAAGGTGGCTGGTGGTTGATGAAAGAGGAGGGGTCCTTTCCTGGTGGCAGCATAGATTGGTTGACAAGTCGGGCATCACGGGCCTCCAAGCATTGGAGAACCGCTTGGATCGACACAAGGGTGTTTGCTTTCTCGTCCAGGCAACGATCGACGACATCGAGGCTAGCTGTAGTCATAGAGAGAGTGTGAGGGTGCTTTGAAGGATGTGCCAAGAGCTGGTGAGGAGTGAAGACAATCGGCGGGGAGAAGACGGCTTAAAAGCAAATAAGGAACCGGGCAGCGGTTGGCGGAAGTTGCAGCAAAAGGAGTCGCACGGAAGTCGTGACTGGCAGAAGTCATAGTAGGCGGAGTCGCGCAAAAGTCACGACTAGCAGAAGTTGCAATAGGAGGAGTCGCGCAGAATTCGCGACTGGCAGAGCGCACGGAAGCAGGAAAACCTACGGATAGGAACGACAGAGTCGCACGAAAATTGCTTGTTGTAAGGTGGAACCCGGCGGAAGGGAGACTAGGTCGGACCAATATTACGCAAGGGCGTTTTAGCACGAGAAAGAGAGATTGATAGAAAAAGGGAAGAAACCCTCTTGGCCAGCCCTAGGCTCCACTTAATTTTCAAATCCAAGATACAAGATACCCTAATACAAGAAAGAGCCGGATAATATAACCCCTCTCAGCAAAAACGTACATACGAAAAAAATAAACGTGACAATAAAATGAAGATACATTAAATCGCGACCACGCCATATCACACTGGCCTCTTCCACCAAGAATAAACCCGCCATACTGTCGATGCCCCATCCTCTATGCCTTCCTCCTCCGTGTCCGCAACATCCTTGCATCATTATTGCGGTGGCTCGAGCTTTGTTTGATAGCCTATTCTGTCATCATGAAATGCCTGAGATTATTGTTTCTCATTAAGATAAGGTCTTGTATTCATGAGTCGTTTCTACGGAAACCCTTCAAGCTTACTATATCTACGTTGCCACTCTTTTTCGCATATAACCTAGAGACCGAGATGGTCAACAACACAGTGGAGATGTATTTGAGATGTGTGACGGGGGAGACCCAAGAAGTGGGTGTAGTGGCTGCAAAGGGTAAATATTACTACAATACTTCCTACCACAACTCTCTACAAACGACTCTGTTCCATAGTATGTTCGGAAGAATCCACCAGAACCTTATTTCCGACGAAATATGGGCATGAGGTCGTGAACGAGGTGGATAAAATTTAGAGCAAGATGAAGACCTCGAGACCGCAAAATCCCACCTCAAGCAATCGTACAACAGTGGCCATCACGAAATCTGATACGCATTGGGTGATTGGGTATGGCTTAACCTCCATGCATACCGTCAAAAAGCGGTGGCTTGATGAACCAACAAGAAGATAGCACCAAAGTTTTCCGAGCCCTTTAAATTTATGAAGACAATTGGAAAGGTGGCTTACCAACTGCAACTTTCCAATGAGGTAAGAATTCATCACGTCTTCTATCTGTCACAGCTCAAAGCTTTTACAAGAGAGTGCCACCGGTGGGCATAACAACGCTTCCACCCATCACTGAAGGATGTGTCATGCTGCAACCAATGAAGGTGCTACTCACATATGAAAGGATACATGATCGAGGATCACATCCAATGGGCGATCAGCAGCCATGAGACACTACATGGGAATCAAGAGAATATATACAGTAGGAGTATACATCCATTCCGCTTAAGCACAAGCTGAATTTCCTAGAGCAACAAGAAGTTATGGGCCACGTTACGGTGGTGCATATACCAAACGTAAGCTGGTAAAGGAGGTCGAAATTCAGAGGGTGGTTACAGTTGCTCAACAATCAAGTATACGAATACACGATCGGCCGGATGAGGATAGACCGTTAGTCTGTCAACTATGTCATATGGGATCACAAACTGCTGGTAAACAATACTTGACCATTGATGAAGCGGTATTTCTTTTACCTATATTTATTCAGTGCTTCTATTTCTTTTAGTTAATGATGGACTCAGATGTAACTATAACAAGGGGTATACATATATACTCTTTGCATGATGGAGTGATTATCGTTGAAACCATAAATTAAGTTCTCTCTTCCTTTTTATCAAAAAAGGTTCTCTCGTCCTTCTCATCAAAAAAGGTTCTCTCATCCTACAGTTCATTCTCATCTCACCCAGTTTGTGGAGCCCTGCTCCGAGCACCTGTTGCAGCTGCCGAGCCTTGCTCCGGCCTACCACAGTTGCATAGAAAATAAGAGATATCTGAAAAAATCTGAAATTTCTCACTTTTCAATTTAGTAACATTCCCAGAAGATGATATAGGTATGTTCTAATATTTTATAAATAATACAAAAGAGTACTACCAATGGCATAATAAAAAGATTTTCATCAAGCTTTAAAAGATCTTAACCTGCATTGATAAAATATTTGAATTTACTTAATAATAACTAAAGAAAAATCGATAACAAAAATTTTAAGGGATTTAAAATACCATCAGATGATATGGAAGAATCACTTCTTTTCCGGCTCCCCTTCTTCCTTGAGTTTGAAGATAAAGATGTTCGTCTGTCTGGTTCAACAAAATCACTTTTGGGGTCTAGAATTAGTAAGGCTTCTGACTGGACCAGCCCTGAGCTTCTCTCAAAAACTAGGCGACGAAACACCTTATCTTCTGAAGGGATAGGATCAGAATTGTTTCCATCAGCAATACTCTCATATACCACGTCTTCAACAAACATTGGTCCTGTTATCTTTGATGTAGCCTAGATGAACAATATGCATGTACAAAGCCATTAGCACACTGAACAATGCATATTATCACTGTTTAAAAACTATTTGCAAGCGTATTAAAAAATGGAAAGATCATTGTTTGATAAGCTAAATTCAAAAAATCCTATCTATAAAACAAACAAAAAATTGAGCAGAGGATTCATAAATCCAACCCCAAGAAATTGGAAAAAAAATGATGCAGCACGAATCTACATGTGGGGGAGAACGGGTGCCCCAAACTCTACATGCAGTGCAAACGATCCCACAATGAATGTGATGTGCCTATGATGACCCTAGAATATCATGCAACCATACATGCAATCCAACAAAATATAACTTTAAGTTTAAATGCAAATGCAATTAAACAGTCCGAGTTAATTTGCAAAAACCAATTAATTAAAATAAAACCAACAGAGACACAGACAATAAAAAAATTTTAATTAAAGAGAAACAAGATTTGTTCACGAAACTACCGAGGCGCAAATATTTAAGCACTTGCGGAATACACCCTGCAAATCGTACATCCTGTGCTAATAGCAAATAAATAAATACATGCACAAGAAATAAAGATGTTGAGCACACAACAATAGAAAATAGACTCCAAAATACAACTTACGCGTGTAGGCGGTGGTAGTTGACGATTGGTTACGGGCATCCAAGGTCGTAGCAAAGTGGAACAAATCGAGAGGGGGATTTTTGGACTAATGGGGTACTCGGGTGTTGTGGATAGTGGTCGGATAAGAGAGATGGATGGATGCGGGGCTCACGGCAGTAGGTCTAAAGTTGGCGGCAGTAGGTCTAAAGTTGGCGGCAGCAGGTTTTCAGTGGAATAGGTGGTTAGCAGAGGGAGGTTTGTGGTTGGGGGCAGCGAAAAACAGGGAGAGTGTGGCTGTCGGACTAAGGTGGAGGAGGGTGGGACTCGGGAGTGGCGCTAGAGGCTTAGGAGGGGCTTGGGGGAGGGGAAACGGGGTTGTCGGGAGTTCAGAATGCGGACTAGGGTTCCTGTACGGTGGTGAGTAAAAGCAAAAAAACAGGGAAGGGCTACAAGGAGGTTTACAACGGTACCTTGTGGGGGAAAGGGGAGAAGGAGGCTCTTTGCTGGCTGGCAAAGGGAGAGAGGAAGAGGAGATGGCCTCAGTGTCGCACCAAGGGAGCAAGCAGAGGAGTTTTGGCGTCGCACCAAAGCATGATCGACGGTTTCAGTTTGCAGCCAATCCTTTGATGCCTAAGCCGTGAAACACACAAATATATACTTAAACAACTTAGGGCACCCGAATCTGACGGATCATATCGTCTGGTCCGATCGGGTGTCAAATACAACTCAAAATAAATAAAATGATGTTAGAATAGGGCAAAGGTGAAATTATGATTTAACAATAGGAAGAGTCCCCTTTATATAGGAGGGGAAAAATACAGGGCAACAAAAATAAGAAATAACATCCTAACACTCCCCCTCAAGTTGGGCATGTGATATTTGTCATGCCTAACTTGCCAATGAGTGTAACAAACAATCTTTCACACAGAGCTTTAGTGAGAACATCAGCAAGTTGTCCTTCTGAAGTAACAAACGGAGTACAAACAATCTTCTTCATGATGTTTTCTTTAATGAAATGACGGTCAACTTCCACGTGCTTGGTGCGATCATGTTGAACCGGATTATGAGCAATACTGATAGCGGCCTTGTTGTCACAATACAAGTTGAAGGGGCCAGGTTCAAGCAAGCCCAAATCATTCATGAGAGTGCGCAACCACATCCCCTCACATATACCATGAGCCATGGCTCTGAACTCAGCTTCAGCACTAGAGCGAGCTACAACATGTTGCTTTTTGCTTCTCCAAGTGACCAAGTTAGAGCCGACAAAGGAACAATAGCCAGTGGTGGATCTCCTATCATCAACCGATCCAGCCCAATCCGCATCCGTATAGACTTCAATTTTCAAGTTATCACAGGGTGAGAATAATATACCTCTACCCGGAGAGGTCTTCAAATATCTCAAAACACGGTGCGCAGCATTGAGATGCCGAATCCTGGGAGAGTGCATGTATTGACTCAGCACTCCTACAGCATAAGAAATGTCTGGACGAGTATGAGATAGATAAATCAACTTCCCAACAAGCTTCTGAAAACTTGAAATATCTTCCACTGGCTCCCCATCATGTTGACCAAGTTTATGGTTCACTTCAATAGGAGTATCGGCGGGTTTACAACCGCTCATCCCTGTCTGTTCTAATAAGTCGAGAACATACTTCCGTTGGGAGATATGAATCCCATACTTTGACCTTGCTACTTCAATTCCTAGGAAGTATCTCAATTTTCCTAGGTCCTTTACTTCGAACTCCCTTGCCAGTCTTTGCTTTAGAGATTGAATCTCATCACTGTCATCACCTGTGACAACCATATCATCAACGTATACAATCAGAAGGGTCACCTTCCTCTCTTTTCGTTTAACAAATAAAGTGTGATCGGCATGGCTTTGAGTATAGCCCAATTCGATCATGACTTTGTGAAGTCTCCCAAACCAAGCTCTCGGAGATTGTTTTAACCCATAAAGGGCTTTCTTTAGTTTGCAGACTTTCCCATCTGAGCCAATTGGGGTAAGGCCAGGAGGCATAGACATATATACTTCCTCTTCCAAATTTCCATGTAGGAAAGCATTCTTCACATCCAGTTGTTGAAGGTCCCATCCTCTACATGCCGCACATGATAACAAAACACGGATAGTATTCATCTTTGCTACCGGAGCAAAGGTCTCTTGGTAGTCAATACCTTGAGTTTGAGTGTAGCCTCTCGCCACTAGCCGAGCCTTGAACCTTTCAACAATACCATCGGAGTTCTGTTTCACGGTAAATATCCAACGGCATCCGACAAGCTTCTTCCCAGGAGGGAGATCCACAAGGTCCCACGTATGATTCTTCTCAAGAGCAAGCATTTCCTCCATCATTGCCTTTGCCCATTTTGGGTGTTCAGCGGCCTCCTGCCATGTACCGGGAATCGAGGCAGAGGATAGAGAGGTAACAAAAGCTTTATAGGAAGGAGTTAAAGCGTCATATGAAACATAATTAGATATAGGGTGTTGAGTGGATGAGCGAATACCTTTCCGTAGAGCAATAGGTAGCTCCAGGGACGCAGAGGACGAATCTGGCACTGGCTCTGGTATTATGGATTGATGCGGAGTGTTTGACCTTTTGTTCTTTCGAGTATAGACTTGCAGTTCCTTCTCTTTAGGAATATCCACATAGTTCTCTTCGGGAACAGGGGTAGTTGGTGGAGGTGGAACATTGTACGTAGGAGGAATAGGTAACGGGAGAGGCGGAGTGCTCACTTCCACGTGTGAGGGCTCCCCCTGAAGTGAGGACTCATAGTAGGATGTGGTCTCCTGAAAAGTGACATCCATAGAGACAATAACTTTTTTGCTAGGAGGATGATAACACTTATAACCTTTTTGTGTAGGGGAATAGCCAATGAATACACACCGGAGTGCACGAGGATCAAGTTTGGTGCGAGCAATGGGATGAATGTGAACAAAGCACACGCAGCCAAACACACGGGGTGGAAGGGTAGTAGGAGGTATTCCCAGTTTGTGGAGAGGAGTGCAGTTGCCCAGAATACGAGAAGGCATACGATTTATGAGATATGCAGCAGTGAGAAGAGCGTCCCCCCAGTAGTATTTGGGAAGTGACATGGTAAAAAGCAAGCATCTCATCACTTCGAGAAGGTGGCGATTCTTACGTTCAGCGACTCCATTTTGAGCAGGGGAATGGACGCAACTAGTTTGATGAATGATCCCGAGATCGCTCAAATAACGTTCAAAATTAGAATCTATGTATTCACGACCATTATCACTGCGTAGAATTTTAATAGTGGCGCCAAACTGAGTAGATATCATGTTATGAAATTGTTTGAAGAGAGGAAACACTTCATTTTTATGCCGCATGAGATAAACCCAAGTAGTGCGAGAGTAACAATCAATAAAAGTTACAAACCAATGATAACCAGAGATAGAGGCAACTGGGCAAGGGCCCCATACATCACTATGAATCGTATGCAAAGGTACAGAGCACGGCGTAGAGACATGATTAAAGGAAACACGCTTATGTTTAGCAAGTTCACAAACATCACACGTAAAAGTCTTAAACACTGAAGGAGAAAAATCAGGAAATAAAGATTGCATAGTAGCGGTAGATGGGTGGCCTAAGCGGCGATGCAAAGTAGACAGCAGTGGGAGCCGATGGGCATGAAGGGCCTGGTGAACATCAGGGTCAAACACGTACAGCCCATCTCGCATACTACCAGAGCCAATCACCGCCTTCGTCTTCAGGTCCTGAAAAACACAAGAAGAGGGAAAAAACGTGATGGAACAATTCATAGAGTTGGTAATATGGCTAACAGATAAAAGGTTACGAGTGAAAGAAGGAACGTGTAGAGCGGAAGTCAAGGTAAGGGAAGAGCAAGGAATGGATCCCTTCCCGGCAATTGGGGCGAGGGTCCCATCCGCAATGCTCACCTTGTCCCGGCCAGACAAAGGAGAATATGAAATAAAACCTGACGAAGATCCGGTCATGTGGTTTGTAGCACCGGAGTCAATGATCCAATGAGTGGCAGACGGTACAGTAGCAGCATGGGCACTTGGACTCCCAGAATGAGCAAAGGATGATGACGGAGTAGGATGTGGCTCAGTAGACAGGCCCTCTGAACTCCAAGACTGTCGACGATCATATTCCTGCTGAACAATGCTATAAGTCTCAGCCAAGGACGGGACCGGGGAGCGGCCAAGGATCTGAACAATGATCTGATCAAACTCTCGGTGTAAACCATGGAGAAACTCAAACACACGGTTCCGATCTTCATGAGCGCGCACAAGACGGGCATCAGCAGAACAAACAAGGGTAAGGGACACAAAATGATCATACTCCTGATATAATTGGGTGAACTCCAAGAAATAGGCTGATGGAGGTCGATCTCCTTGTCGAAGGAGAAAAATCTTTCGGCGAAGCTGAAATATCTGAGCTGTGTTCCCTTTCTGTGAGTAGGTAGATTCAGCCCCCTTCCAAATATCTGCAGCAGTATTTAAGAAGAGATAATTCCGTGCAATAGACTCTTGCATGGAGTTAATCAACCAGGACATAACCAGGGAATTTTCCGACTCCCACTTTGCCCATGTGGGGTCAGACTCTTCGGGCGCCTTAATGTCCCCAGTAACATAGCCATACAACCGGCGACTCTTAAGAGCCAAGGCGATAGATCGAGACCAAGGTAGATAATTTGTAGCATCAAGACGGATGGAGGTAATTTGTGAGGCCATATGATCGTGTCCAACCCGGGTAGATCCAGCAGGTTGCGAGCCATCACTGGAAGTGACCTCCTCCGACATTGAGACCAAACGGAGAACAAGGATCAGATACAAAATCTGAAGAAGAAACAGCCACCGGACAGCCGCCGGAAGGTCGCCGGAAGGGGAAAAAAAAACACCACCAATAGGACGGCCAACAGTCCTAGAACAATAAAGTCTTGATGGCTAAGGGCAGGAAATGCATCAAAACGGAAGAGAATGCATTTCCGAGAAAAATGGATAAAAGGAGGGAACACACAAGATCCACGATCTAGGAAGATCTAGCAAGGGTATGAAGCGATCCTCATAGGAGTAGATAGAGGAGGAAAAAGCGAAACTTTATTGAGAGGAATCAGGCCGATCGGACGGTGGACGGAGCGGCGGCCATCCGCCCTTGCCGATCGGCACGGACGGCCGATCGGCCGGCTGTTACGCCGATCGGCGGAACAGAGGACGGGAAGGGGCTAGATGTGGCGGCGAGAGAGAGAGAGAGAGCGAGAGAGAGAGAGAGAGGGAGGCGGCGGCGGGAGGTGCAGCGGACGACGAGCGGCAAGAGGCCGCTAGGGATCGGGAGTTATTCGCGGCTCTGATACCATGTTAGAATAGGGCAAAGGTGAAATTATGATTTAACAATAGGAAGAGTCCCCTTTATATAGGAGGGGAAAAATACAGGGCAACAAAAATAAGAAATAACATCCTAACAAATGATATATCAAACTGACTCGTAATAACCATCCGGGCGCAATCGTGGACTCGGATCACCCGAATGGGTAACGATTCACCACCACCTGTGGGAATAGACCCGTGTTGGGCGTGGTACGCCATCAACTCCACCCGACTTGTAAGAACAAATCTCTGGTGAGTGAAGATGATTGTACTCTTTGTGTAGCTGCGAGGCAAGTCTCTCTGAGCTCCTCTGAAGAAATCCATGTAGCGTCATGAAGCGGGCGACCTCACCAATAGAAAAGATAACATACAATATCTCGCCCGCACGTGGTATAAAAATCGTGACCGAGGATCCAAAGCATGCCGCTAGTGGAAGTGCGTGGTTCTGTCTGTAATGTATCCATGTAGGAATGTTGGATCGATGGAATTGTCATTGGTGTAGAGTGACCCCCGTGAAGCGACTTCCCAGGTAGAACCAGGGATGGACTAGTAGGGACCAGAGGAGGCTTAGGTATGGGTGTGGAGGAAGGATCCACATATATGCGTTCCTCGTAATAAGGAGTCAAATCCTCTGTTGTAGAATGAAAAGGCTTGATTTCCCTTGAGGAGATCAAGCAATATATATATATATATATATATCAAATACAATATGACCCATACAGACTATTTACAGACCAAATAACATAAAATAACAATAATCCCAATACTCCCCTCAAGTTGGTGCAAAGATGTCAATCATGCCCAGCTTGGAAATAGTCAAATCAGAACGAGTAGGACCAACAGCTTTAGTGAAGGCGTCAACAAGCTGTTCGGCCGAGGAGACGAAAGTTGGAAGGATAGTCCTAGTACGCACGTGGTCACGCAGAAAATGAACATCCATCTCGATGTGCTTCGTGCGCTCATGTAGTACTAAGTCCTGAATAAGTAGGAGAGCTGACTTATTATCACAGTAGAGAGTCGAGCCAGTAGAAATAGATAGGCTAAGTTCATTCAGCAGTGATCGAAGCCAAACCAACATAGTGATTTCGTAAGCCATAGCGCGGCACACTGACTCAACAGAAGAGAGGGATACTATAGGTTGTTTCTTGCTCTGCCACGAAACAAGGTGATCACCATGGAATACGCAAAGACCTGTCGTTGACCGTCGATTAGTCAAAGAACCAGAAAAATCTGCATCAGTGAAGCATGAGAGACTGGAGGCACTATCAGCCAGATAGAATAACCCAAGATCAGGGGCACGCTTAAGATAGTGAATAACACGTCGAGCAGCTTCTAAGTGAGATGTCCTGGGAGAATGCATAAACTGACTGAAAACATCCACTGAGAAGCTGATGTCGGGCCTAGTATTGGTCAAGTATATCAAGAGGCCAACCAGATGCTGGTATTGAGAGGGGTATGGTAGAGAATCGCCAGATTAAGCATGAAGGAGATGGTTGGTATCCATAGGAGTACTCGCAGGGCGACACCCAAGTAGGCCCGTGTCTCGAAGAAGGTCTAAGGTGTACTTGCACTGCAATATCGAGATGTCCTGCCGTGAGCGAGCTACTTCAATCGCGAGAAAATAACGGAGAGATCCAAGGTCTTTCACCTCGAAGGCTGATCGAAGTGTAGCTTTCACTTCAGAGATGCCAGAAGGGTCATCCCCCGTGAGAATAATATCGTCCACGTAGACCAAGAACATAACCCGACGGCCCTCTGGAGTCGCACAAATGAAGCAAGTGTAGTCCGCACGGCACTGAGTGAAACCTGACTGAAGAATAACTGAGTTGAACAGTTCAAACCAGGACCGCGGGGATTGCTTTAAGACGTACAGAGACTTGAGCAGGCGACAAACTCTCCCCGAATACTCCCCCTGGAGAGCAAACCCGGGGGAGGTGCCATATAGACTTCCTCCTGTAAATCACCATGCAGGAAAGCATTTTTGACGTCGAGCTGGTAAAGTGGCCACACCTGAGAAGCCACAAGCGAGAGCAAAAGACGAATACATGTCAATTTAGCCACGGGAGCAAAGGTGGCACCAAACTCATCCGGAGTCTGAGTAAAGCCATTGGCCACCAAACGAGCCTTATAACGATCAATGGTACCATCAGCAGAGTACTTCACTGTATAGACCCATTTGCACCCAACTGTACGTTTCTCGGGAGGAAGAAGAACCAAAGACCATGTCCCAGTACGACGGAGAGCAGACATCTCCTCCTCAATAGCCCGAACCCACTGCGGGTCATGGAGAGCCTCAGCGGTCGAAGTAGGCAGGCGAACAGAATCAACAGTAGCCACAAAAGCCTGGTAAGAGGGTGAGAAACGTTGATAGGAAACAACACTAACAAGTGGATGCTCAGTAACAGAGGAACGAACACAAGTACGTTTACCCTTGCAAAGAGCAGTAGGTAAGTCAACAAAAGTAGAGGAGAGAGGCTCAAGAGAGTTACCTGCGTCCGGAAGAGGCTGCTGATCCGAGACTGGAGGAGAAGTGAGTGTAGCGGGTGGAGGGGGCGGCTGGCGGCGAGAGTATGCCAGCAGGACAGGCGGAGCAGCAGGGGGCAGAGGATGGTGGTGAGGGAAAGACCGGGAGAGGTTGCACAACAGTACAGGGGGGGGTCAAATGTGCAGGAAAAAAAGGAACCTCCGCATGGAATGTCACATCCATAGAATAAATGATACGAGTATACGACGCAATTGGGGGTCATAACAGCGATAACCCTTAGTAGTAGTCGAGTAGCCGAGGAAGAGGCAGCGAATGGCCTTGTCGTCGAGTTTGGTCTTAGAAGGACGTCGATCCTATACAAAGCACACACAACCAAAGACCCGGAGAGGGATGGGGAAGGCGGAGACTGGAGGATGAACGTGACTGAAGGGGGTAACACCACCATGAGGGCGAGAAGTAGTCCTGTTAATAAGGAAAGTTGCGGTAAGAAGAGCAACACTCCAATAGAACTTAGGGACATTCATTCCTTGAAAAAGGCAACGAACAGAGTCTAAGAGGTGGCGGTTTTTGCATTCGGCCACCCCATTTTGCTCGAGGGTACCTGGACACGAAAATTGGTGTAGAGTGCCCTCATTGCGGAGAAAGTGATCAAAAGGACGAGAAGTGTACTCACCTCCATTGTTGGAGCGGAGGATATGAACAGAAGTACCATGTTGGGTCCATATCATACGTGAAAAATGAGAGTAGACATCAATAAAAGTTACAAAGTACGAGAAACCATCAAATGACACTACAGGGACAGGGCCCCACACATCAGAATGCACCAAATCAAAACAAGAAGTAGCACGACTAACAGAAGGAACATACATGCCTCGTGTGTGTTTTTGACAGCTCAGATACATCACAGCGAAAAGGAAAAATAAAAAACATATCAGAACAAACAGACAACATCCGCTGAGGGCTAGTATGGCCGAGACGTGCATGCCAAAGCAAACTCGACGACATAACGGGAGAAGCAGGAGAGGTAGGCGTGCAGGTGTCAGTGGTGGTAGTAGCAACAGTGGGAGAAGGTAGCTCCAGGTAGTACATCCCACTCCTCTCATATCCCAAACCAATAGTCCTCCCGGATCTCAGGTCCTGAAAAACACAATGATCAGAGAAGAAAGTTACTGAGCAGTTCAAAGAGCGAGTAATACTACTAACAGATAATAGGTTGAGGGCCAATTGAGGTACAAGAAGAACAGAGTCAAGGGAGAAAAAAGACGAGAGAGGGGCGGTGCCCCGACTGAGGACAAGGGTAACCGAGCCATCAACGAGGCGCACGTCCCAAGAGGAGCAGGGGACAACCTAAAGCAGGAGGGAAGACGTACCAGTCATGTGGTCGGTTGCACCAGAATCAATCACCTAGGGTGACGAATCCTGGTCAACCGTGGCTGCGGAGCAAGCAAACGGAGTACCTGAGGAAGAAGAGACAGTGGAAGCGGAGGCAGTAGTGGAAGGCTGAGACTGCTGGAACTACTGAAACTGCTGAAAATGGGCCATCATGTGACAGAAGTCAGAGAAGTTGGCACCCAAAGTGCGCTCGACAGGCTCGGAATACTCAGCTGATGCAACAGAGGAATATATTGCGGTGATTTCCATAAGCTTGTTCAGTCACAATATATTGCGGTGATTAAGGTACTAAGATTGAATAATGAGACGGAATACACTAATAGGGCAATAGAGGAATACTTATCAGTGTATGAGATATTGCACCAGACCACCTGTGCATGCACACCGACACAGAACGGAGTGGTGGAAAGGAAGAACAGACACCTTCTGGAGGTGTTAAGGAGTATGATGCTCAACATGAAGGTTCGTCAGAGTCAGTGAGGATATGCGGTGTTGACAGTGGGACAACTGATCAACAAGACGTCATCACAGGTTCTGGGGTGGAAGTCTCTGTGTCAGCAGTTATTGAACCGAAGGAACTAGGCGAACTCAAGGTTCAGTTGCTGAAGTTGCTAGAGCAAGGATACATTAGGCCTAGCTCTTCGTCGTGGAGTGCACCAGTTTTGTTCGTAAAGACGAGGGACGGTAGTACGCGGTTATATATAGCCTACCGTGATTTTAATAAGCCTAGCTCTTCACCGTAGAATGCACCAATTTTGTTCGTAAAGACGAGGGACGGTAGTATGCGGTTATGTATAGCCGACCGTGATTTGAATAAGTTGACCGCTAAGATCAACTTTCCAATTCTACAATTCGATGATATGCTCGACTAGTTAGTGAGGTCAGCGGTGTACTCCAAGTTAGTAGTGAAGTCGGGGTACTACCAACTAAGGATTCAAGAAGATGGCATTCGAAAGACATCCCATGGGATGAGGTACGGTCACTTTGATTTCTCGGTGTTGTAGTTCAGTTGATGAACGTGCCAACAGTGTTCATTGATGACAGCCTAGTGTATTCGAAGTCGAAGGCAGAGCATGAGACTCACTTGAGTGGCCTTATAAATTCTGAGTGAGAACTAGCTTTATGATAAGTTCTCAAAATATGAGTTATGGTTTGAGAGAGTGACAATTTTGTGACATGTGATTAGTGGAGATGGGGTGACGATAGATGCGGCAAGGAAATGGTCATCAGAGGTTGGCTTGCGTTGAGAAGCGTGGCAAAAGTGAGGAATTCTCTTGGACTAGTCGGTTACTACATAATGTTTATGGAGAACTTCTCGTGGATCGCATTGCCTCTCACCTCTCTTACTCATAAGAATAAGAAGTTTGTGGGGACGTCGGAGAGCGCTTGATCGTTCGGAACCTTAAAGGAAAGGTTGATGTCTACTCCAATTCTAAGTCTTCCAAGTGTGACTAAAGTGTTTCAGATCTTTAGCGACGCATCATATTGCGGTTTGGGTTGTGTGTGATAACGTAATTGATTATGGATCTAAGTAGTTGAGGTTCATGAGAGGAATTACCCCCCCCCCCCCCCATGATCTGGAGTTGACGGTGGTAATTTTTGTGTTGAAGTTTTGGAAGCACTACATGTACGGTGCGTAGGTTGAGATCTTCACTGGCCATAAGAGTCTGAAATACCTATTGGACTAGTAGGATCTTAACATGAGGCAACACATGTCAGTCAAATTCCTTGAGGACTACGACGTGAAAGATTCAGTATATGTCGGGCAAGGCCAATTTGTGGTTGATGCCTTGAGTAGGTAGTATTTCGGGCAAGAAAATTGGATTGAAGCGCATAAAACGTGATGTAGCCAAACATTAAGTCTCTAGACATTGCTTCTGTTGCTAGCGATGAGTCTAGCATAGCTCGGTTGAACTAGATCGAGATACAGTGTGTCTTAGCTGATCGGATTCGGGAGGCAACAAGTGTGGATGAAGAGTTTCAACCATTGGTGGCGGAAGCTCAACAAGTCGAAGGTGGGGCTTCGGAGATGGTTTGTGGACTTTTGAAGAAAAATGGGAGAGCATGTGTTCTGGGCTTTGGTAAGCACCGTGGAATTGATTGTTAAGGTACATTTTATAAAGTTCTACATTAAATTAGAAAGTAAACAAATGCACTTGGATTTAAAGAAATTCATTTGCTGGACTGGGATGAAGCGGGATGTAGTTTTATATGTAAGTTGATGTCAGACTTGTACTTTAGTGAAAGCAAGGGGCCAAAAGCCGGGCGGATTCTTAAAGCCACATCCAATCCTCTAGTGGAAATTTGACATCTCCATGGATTTTGTTCGTGGTTTGCCTCGATCTCAACAAGATAACGATGAGAGTTGTGTGATTGTGGATCACTTGACCAAGATAGTTCACTTTATTATGAATCAGAAGGAGGATACCACTGAGAAGCACGCAGAGCTGTATGTTCACTAGAGTGTACGGTTGCACGGGACTTCGAAGAGTATCATTATCGATTGAGATGGACAGGTCATGTACAAATATTGAAGGTTAGTGCAGAAGAGTCTAACACAAAGCTCAAGTTCGGTACATCGTTCCATCCCCAGACCAACGATTAGACGGAGAGAGCAAATTGTACATTGAAAGAAGTGCTTAGAATGTGTGCTCTCAATTTTGGTAAGAGGTGAGAAAACTACCTATTCATGGTGGAGTTTTCCTACAACAGCAGTTTCCAGGAAAGCATCAAGATGGCGCTGTATAAAGCATTGTTTAGAAGGCGGTGTTGATGTCGATGTCTTGAATAAAGGCGGGCGATGCCCAACTTTTCTGAAAAGAGGTAGTGGCCAATGCATGTGAGTTGGTGTGGACAATCTAGGAGCGCATGAGGGACGCTCAGGATTGTCAAGCGAAGTATTTCAATTGGCGCCACAAAAATTGGGATTTTGTAGTGGGTGATATGGTATACTAGAAGATCAAGACGTTAAAAGCCATTTTATGAATTCGGTGAATCAAAAAGTTGAGTCCATAGTATTTAGGACCGTTCGAGATTATGGAGCACATAGGCGAAGCAGCCTATCAGTTGGCGTTGTCTGTGGAGATGAGTGGATTATATGATGTTTTCCATGTCTCGGTATTGAGAAAAGCTCTGGTGGAGCCAAGTGATGTGGTTGAGTCGACATCAGTGATGCTAGCGAAGGATCTGAGAATGATTGCTCGTCCGGTTTGCGTGGAGGATTCAAAAATCCGGAGATTGCAGAATAAAGAAGTCAAGATCGTAAAAGTGTGTTGGAATAATTGCGAGTAAGACGTGTTTTCTTGGGAGCGTGAGCAAGCGATGTAGGAAGACTTCTTGGAACTGTTTGCGTCAGGTATACATGTTATGTTCTGGTAGTGCTTTATATTTTGAGGACAAAATTCTTTTTAGGGGTGGGGTTGTAACACAAAATTTCTTGGGTTTAGAGGCTAAAATGCTAAGGCAAGAGGTAACAGTAAGTTAGCGCGGTGCGGTAGGGAAATACTACCAGTGATAGCCTTTTTGCCTTTCCTAGCCAGCATTGCATGTATCGGTTAGATGGGTTATATCGACTAGAAGCGTGTCAGTTAGATGCTATTGTGGCACAATATCCCTTACAACCGCGCGGAAGTGCACTTCCAGGTGATAAAGGCAGTGTTGGCTTGAAATGCTAAAGTCATGGTGTGTTGCCTTGATGCTAGCGTGAGCGGTAGTGATAACGCTGGAGGAAGGCGTATCAGCCAGAGGCCATCCCGATGGACGAGAAGTCAAGCCAACATAAGATGCAGAGCATTTTTCCATAGTATGAAGCTACCGCGGCGTGGTAGCTACCGTCGCGCGATAACTTGCGAAAACAGATCTATAAATCTGTGATTTTTGGTCGTCTGATTGTCTTGGAACTTGATCCAATAGACTCCATAGGTTTGCATGTGAACCCTAAATAGGGTAGAAGAGTTATCTCCTACAATTTTATGTAAGTCCATAGACTTTGCTGCTAGGGTGAGCGAGGGAATGCAAAGGAGGAGGAAGACCTAGATTCCATGGAGAGTGATCCAATGTCTGTGCCCAATCTAGCTCATAGTCCCTTGCCTACATCGCACCCTACTCCTGGAGCACCTACATCACCACAAATCTCAGGTGATATCATTTCCCCTACTTCTCTTTCTCTCACATTATGAAAGACCACTCGAAGCAATGCGGAAAATCCTCAAGATAGATATGGTTTGGACCTTGCATCCTTTGTCTGATACAATCATATCTCCTCTTCTCGCGGAGCATTAATTGCAACTTTGGATAGAGTTATTATTAGGTTGTCAAAGACGATCTGAAATGGAAGGCAGGAATGAAGGAGGAGATGAGGGCTCTTGAGAAGAACAAGACTTGGGAGCTGACACAACTGCCAAAGGACAAGAAGGTCGTTGGGTGCAAATGGGTGTTCACTGTGAAGAAGAACCCAGATGGACAGGTCGAGTGCTACAAGGCTCGATTGGTTGCCAAGGGGTACAACAAGACCTATGACATCGACTACGACGAGACATTTGCACCCGTTGCGAAGATGAGCACCGTTAGAACTCTGATCAGCTAGGCGGTGATTGGTGGATGGATGTTGCACCAACTAGATGTGAAGAATGCATTTCTTCATAGAGATCTAGCAGAGGAGGCGTACATGGAGATACCACCAGGGTTTGGCATGAACAAGACAGAAGGCAAAGTCTGCGGGTTCAAAAAGTCCCTATATGAGCTGAAACAATCACCTCGAGCGTGGTTCGACGGGTTCAGGAAAATGATGATTGGGATGAGATATCACCAGATCAATGCGGATTACATAGTATTTTTCAGGCAAAATGAAGGTCACATCATCATACTTGCAGTATATGTGGATGACATGATCATCACGGAGGATGATGAGGAGGAGATTGACCGCCTTAAGGGTGCTCTGGGCAAGGAGTTTGAGGTGAAGGATCTGAGTCTTCTTAGGTATTTTCGTGGGATTGAGGTTGCTAAAGAGGCAGAGGGGATAATCCTTTCCTAAAGGAAATACATTTTAGATCTCTTCATAGACTCTGGGATGTTGGGCTGCAAATCTGTTGCGATGTCAATCGATTAGAAGTACAAACTTGGTGCAGAGGCCGTGGAACCAGTAGATCGTGAGATGTATCAAAGGCTAGTTGGGAAGTTGATTAACTTAAGCCACACTCGCCCGGACATCTCCTTTTATGTGAGTGTGGTGAGGCGCGATATGCATGACCCAAGGAAGGTCCATATGGATGCAGTGTACCAGATTTTGTGGTACTTGAAGAATGCTCCTGGAAAGGGTCTGACCTTCAGAAGAAATGGGCACGTGAAGATTGAGGGCTATTACGTCTATAATTGGGCAAGCTGTGCAGATGACAAGATCTCCACTTCAGGCTATTGCATATTTGTGGTAGGTAACCTGATATCCTGGAGGAGCAAGAAACACTCAGTAGTGGCTAGATCGACAGCAGAGACAGAGTATAGAGCCATGACATTAGGGGTTGCAGAGCTCCTGTGACTCAAATGGATGTTTATGGAGTTAAAGTTGGATCAAGGAGAGGATGAAGTTGTGGCGTGACAGTCAGTCATCCATCAGTATTGCAAATAATCTAGTCCAACACAATCAAACCAAATATATAGAGATGATAGGTTTTTCATAAAGGAGAAGCTTGATAATGGGCTACTGGAGTTGAGAGAAGCTTGATAGTGGGCTACTGTAGTTGAGACACATCTCGACCAAGGGTCAGGTTGCAGATTGCTTGACCAAGGGACTTAATTTAGAGGATATGATAAGGGGTTGTGACAAGATGAGTTTAATGAATATCTTTCACCAATCTTGAGTAGCAGTGTTGTAATATTAAGTTTTAATTGTAGGATATAAATAGCTAGGTTGTTTGTCCTAATAATTTATGCAATTCATTTTCAACTAGAACGTTGTATTCTTGGTTGAAGAGGTGATGGGTCGATGAGTCTGTAGAAAGATATGATGATGTGAGTACTTCTCTCGATGATATTCGAACTATACATGCCATGAATACCAATCAACATATACACTAATTCTTGACTTATCATCCCTGTTGGGAACCATCCGCGAATACCAGCGAAACCCATCAATAGGAGAGGATTTATGCAAAAAGATATGATAGTGCGAGTACTTCTCGGGATGATATTCGAACTATATGTGCGGAGAGTACCCGTCAATATATACATGAATTCTTTTCATCATCCCTGTTGGGAACCATATGTGAATATCAATAATGGTCTGCGACTTCCATTAAAAATGAAGTTTCTCACTATGCTAACAGTAACATCTGGGACATAAGGCATGTACGATAACCTAAAGGTTCTCAAGGGCCAAACTGCCAAGGGAAACCAGTTGGGCATAAAGCATCAGTGAAGCATCTCCTCAGAAAGGGTTATCCAGTTTGGCATAACGAATCTGTGTTAGAAAGAGCATGTAACACCTAACTTTGTGTTTTACTAAAAATAACTAAATTTCATATAAGAGTAAAATATTAAATTAAAATCCCTAATGATGAAAATTAAAATAAAATTCAATGTCGTAAATCTTTGGGAATGTTTTATCGCTCTTTTTTAGGTGTAATTGAGTTCGATGATTATTTTAGAGATGAACACTCGCGACGGATTTGCTTTATCGATGTTTCTTTTACTGACTTGATCCTTTAAGGGTTCAATTTTTTTGGTGGCATTAGTTTTATGATGGCTATGGTCGGTGCTTTGATTAAGAGGGAACTTGATGCGGGCTAGTTTGGCTATTAAGAGATTGGTTTAATCAGAAATTGGCAGATTTTATCAAGTGGTTGTAGGTTCACGGTATGAAATGCTTGATCACCCAGTTTTTCTTAGCATTTTCATCCATTCATATGTTAGAAATGCTTGATTAATGCTCATATCATTTTTATTTATATTTCTGATATGCATGGATGAATTATTAATACAGATGTGGACTTTTCGTGCAATTTAAGGGAGGTTATGTTCAACCTTGGTCACACACGCCTATGTTGAATTTCCGCACGCGCGTGCGCTTCTTCCCACTCAATCTGCATGAATTCAGTCATTCTAAATTTGCATGTATGTTATTTTCACACGTGTGTGCACAAACGTGCAATTGCGCGTATGCCTTTATTCTGGGATTTCCACGTTGTTAGAGGCAATCTGAATTTGGGAGTGTGGTATTTGTGCACGCCCATGCGCACGCGTGTAAACGCGCGTGCACAATTTTGGCGCTCAGCTTTTCTCTTATCGCTGACCTTGCGCACGCGCGTGCGCTTTACGTCGCACCCACGTGCCTTATGTTTTCTTTAAAACAGCTGCTCAAGATTTCATCCAGATCGACCGCACGGGAAGCGTTGTTCTTCCTCGTTTTTTGCCTAGAAGGCTAGGGTTTTGTCCCTAGGTCTCCTCCAACCTCCCCAAGCATTCCAAAGGAGAAGAAATTGATTTGCAAGTTGTCATTGGAGCTCTAGGCTGAATCACTTGACGTTGAGGTGGACAAACCCGGGGAGAAGACGGGTACATTGGGAGTCGGTGAGTGATTCTTCTACCCCGGACACAACCAATGAAGGTGTGAAGGGCTCGGATTGACAACCCGACGATCTCCTTACCTCTCTAGGACAAAGTCTCTCGTCCCCTCTGTATGAAGGAGTGGTAGTTTGTATATCTCCCCTCACTTTTGAAAAGTTTGTATGCATATTGATATATACTCTAAAAAATCTGAACACCACAACCATTGGGTGTAGATGTTCATAGATAAATTTTCTATTCTCGAGGGTTTGGAATGAGATAATGTTCTTGTTGTAATTTTGTGATTGTTCTCTTGAGCATATGGTTGTGATGGTGTGATGGTGTGATAATGTGCTTGTTCAACTTTGTTGGCTAGAGGTGAAAGGGTGTGTTTGTGTGTGAAGCAAATGAAGGCGACCGGCGGAGGAGCGAAGCGGAAGAAAGCGACCCACGGAGGTGGGAAGCGGTGTCGGCGACCCGAGTTAATTTAGTTTTTTTTATTGTTCACAAATCAAATCACCATAAAACATCGATTAAAGACTTCTATCTCAAGTCTTGTCTCAAAAGATTACTCCACCCCGCCGTGTTCCACGAGAGATCTATACTCGGAGGTAACTCCTAGTTTTATTACTTGACGACATCGGCGCACCTGCCAAATTCGAATCAAGTTTTTGGCACTGTTGTCGGAGAACACAGCATGTGTGAGTATCTTAAGAGAATCGAGAGGTAGAAGATTTTCTTTCATTTGTATATCACGTTTTAATTTTCATATTTTATTTTCTTCTTATTTGTAAACTCCTGCTTTTTGTTAAATTCAGGATATCACTAATTTTATTCCTCTATCATATACAGTAAGTCTTTATTCTACTTATTTTATTTCTAAATCCATCTTCACCAAAAAATGTATTCACGTCAACCTTGTAAATGGTATAAATCTTGTAGTCATAGTAGTGAAGATTGCTATATAAAATGTGTAATAATAATTCGTACGAATCATCATATGGAGCATCCACACCATATTGGTCTTTCATATAATGAGCTTACTTATCATAATTTCATGTCTCCAGTGCGAGCATTGCCTTCACCGGTTGGTTTGGTCTCTTTATGATCGAAACCTACCGGGAAGCGATGCATGTTCTGTAAGAGTTTTGATCACGCATTGAAGGACTGTGAGAAATGGAAATTGCAATTGGAAGATGAGACAACATTTATCTCCACCCCACCATTTACTTATCTCACCGCCCCTTCCATCACTGATGACATATACGCTATACCCCCATGTCATCTTGGGAGCACAACGAATACGTCAATTAGCGTTGTTATTGATCTCTATGAAGACATCATGGAGTTTCCTTCTACTTCATTACTGTCACTACCGCTAAATTTAATGGCAGAGGATAGCTCCTATCTTTTAGCCGATTCTACAATGAGCCCTACTTATCCTCAAACTTTTTTCTGACTTCACTGCACATGTTTCTTTTGATCTTGTTGATTATATAGTTTTGCAGAAGGTGCTTATAGAACCCCAAGCTGTGTCGAGTTGCATTGAAGAGGATATTTTCCTTTGCGATGAGGTTCTTACATCATCAATAGAAGAGAAAGTCCAACTCATCACCGAAGTTCCTTGCTGCCCATCTTTTACCTACAACGATGTGCTCATTCCCGACAATGATCCACTTGTGAAACTTGATGGGAGTGAAACCGGGGTCACTCCTACTTTGTTTGATTCTTTTTGTTCTTCCAATTTATTTCCAGAACACTATTCCTATAACACTAAATTTGTTGTATTAATTCTTCCCCACCCTTTTGCTTTCAATGAAGTTAATTATATGCCCTTGCAGGAATATGAGTTTATGGACCCGTTTTTTGGTGATCTTGAGAATCAATCTTGGTAGGGAAAGCATAGCGCAGTGACCAAATGCGTTGCTTAATCCACTTCATCGCCACTACTTGTGCTTCCCCTGAAGGATTGGGTGCAGAAAGGCAAGAGATTTTTCATTGATGATCGATGGTTGGATGAGATGAAGAAGAAGAAAGAGATTTGGGGAGAGATTTGGGGATGGAGGACTGATACTCCTATCCATCGTCACCGTTGGGTCTCCAGACACTTCATTTATTTTTAGTTACTACTTTAAATCTACATATAACTGAATATTTTGATTTGCCTGTATAAGTAGTAATTAGAAAATTTTGAACCTTTCTTTAATTTTTTGCATAATGAATTTCCAAATTTGAACAATGCTAATATAGGTATTTAGTCCAGCTCAAGGATGTTAAACAAGGCGTTTTTGGGAGGCACCCCATGTTTATCTGCATTCTTATTTCAGTTTTCCTTTATTGCTTATTTTGTTTTGTTTGTGTTAATCCTGTGTGTAGGCCCCGGCTAATTCACGTATCTTTGTTAGCCAAGCTGGAACCAAAAGCAAAATTCAAATTTTTGATTCATATTTGGTCATTTTTGGAATACCCCATTCTCGGGCATTTGGGAACGAGTTTCTCACCCTTTTTCCCCCACATTCCTCATAGTCATTCTCATATATATTTGCATTGAGGATAATGCATCATCTAAGTCTGGGGGAGGGGGTAGATTATGTTACCCGTTTGCTCGAGCACACATCATTTTTGAATTCTGTTAGCGCTTATTTTTTAATTTAGCTCCAATTTTTAAAAAATTAAATTTTTATCGCTCAATTGCATTTCATTTCTGCATCCAAGCGCTTAGGACATGAATAATTATTAGTTTCCTATTTTTCTATTTATTATTAGTGTATAGGTTAGATTAATTTAAAATTAAAATTGATTCAGGTAGTGGATTGTAGACTCGTGCAGTGTTCCTAGTTGAGTGCACGTGTTCTTGGGTAGAAATAGGTTTAGAGTTAATTTCCTTGCATGTGTTAATTACAATCTATTTTTGCTAATTATCATCGGTTTATATCCACTTTGAGTTAGAGCGTGATTGCGTCCAATGTAGTATGAAGCTGTGTTGATTCAGTTGAGATGTATTATAGAATCATGAAGTGGTCTTTTCTCGATGTCTAGAACTCGTCCCTAGCGATCTTCAAAGCATGTGGATAAATTTTAGTTAGCTCTACGTGGTTGGACTTAGGCCTTCCCTTAGATAGTTTGTGTTTTGCATCCGAGCCTATATTCACAACCATAACGAAGACAATTTTGAGTTTATCACCAATTTTGTTGATTCACCCACACCTTTCTATCACCAAAGCTAAAATTTCAACCCATTTACGCACTTAAATTCTGAGCTTGATTTCTTATTTTTCATGTTGTTAGAAAAGCCCATTTGACATAGACCCATTATGTATGTTTATTATTTCTTCTCTCTTCTCTTTAGTCCGACATCATGTATAGGACCTTCCTCTCTCTTTCTCCCTCCTATAAATATGTACTCATTCTTTGTATTTGATACAAGTGAACATATATACAAGGTTCCTTTTTCCTCATCTACATGGTATCAGAGGGACCGGTTCTCCTTGGGCGGCTTCTCCTTTCTTAACAGCCAATCTCGGGCGGTGTCCTTCCTCTGCTACGACCTGTTGCGGCCTGCCTCCTCTGTCTGCTACCCTCCCTTGCCGCTCGGCTTCCTGCGGCCTCCCTTTCTATTCCCGCTTCCTCTTCTCTCTGTGGTTCCACCATCCTCCAAAGGCTTCTTATAGCCTCCTTCCGCTCTGACCAGTGGGGCCCACTTCTCCAACCTACTCTCGCTTTTCCCGCTGCGGGTTCCTCCTTCCAGTCCGCTGCTGGCTCTACTTGTCCGCCGCGGTCTCTCCCTTCTTCTGCTCGCCGCGGACTGCTTCCGCTCGCCGCGGACTGTTCCTGCTCGCCGCAGACTGTTCCTGCTCGCCGCGATCAGCTTCTCCGTTCCTTCTCGCCGCGGACTGCTTCTGCTTGCCGCGGAATGTTCCTGCTCTCCGCGATCAGCTTCTCCGATCCGCTGCCTTCTTCTCGCTGGAGTCTTGCTACTCGCGGCCTCTCTTCCCGCTGCCTTCTCTATCCGCTCGAGTTCGTATTCAACTCGCGGTTTCCTCTCCCTGCCCACTCGCTTCCTCTTGCGGCCACCCTTGCTCTGATCGCTGCGGTGCTCACCCATACCATGCGGACTATTGCCTTCCCGCATTTAGGTAGCGGTCTTCTCGAGGGTTGTTCCTTCTGGTCGGTGCGGACTCCGTTGTCTTGGTTGGCATCTCTTGCCGCTGGTGCTTGATCACCGTGACCGCTGCAGCACTCGTCTATCTTCGCTGCAGTCTGTCCGCGCGGATTTTTTCTATCCACTGCGGTCTCCTCGAGCGGGTTAGCTCTGCCCACTGCGATCTTCTTCTCCTGGCCTCCGCACCTTGGTCGCGGCACCCCCCCCCCCTCGCCGCTGGTGTCTTCACACCGTGACCGTGCGATCTCCCCTCTAGTCGCGTGACTACCCTATCCGTGCGGCCTCCTCTAATTGCAGGTCCATTCTCCTAGCCGCAGTTGGTCTTCATGACGTCTTCTGCTGACTCTACCGGACCGGCGCTTTCTCCTGCTGGCCGCCCGGCCTCCCTTCCGGATGTTTGTGATGAGCTCCGGATTACTACTATCTCTCTGACCGGTAAGAAAAATTTTGTGGAAGGGGCGCACTCTGTTCGCCGGGTCCTGCAGTCGAAGGGGTTTCTTCATCACTTGACCCAGATCGTTACCGGTACTCCTACTAACGACTGGCTACGCAACGATGGTTGGGTTCAGACGTGGATCCTAAACTCTCTTGATGGCGAGCCTTATCGCCTGACCATGTACCACGAGACGTCCAAGGGTATGTGGGACGAGCTCCATATCCTCTACTCCGGCAAAGATAGTCTCCATCATTTGTATGACATCATCACTGCTCTTCAGGCTCTTGATAGTGGTGGGGCGGCCGATCTGACCTCCTTTGTTGCCCAGGCTCGGTCTCTGGTCGAAGCTTGGATCCAACATCAGCCTCCTACCGTGGACCTTGCTGTCCAATGTGCCCATAAAGAAGCCGTTGGTATCACCATGATGATAGCTCGGGTCCCGCATCACCTTCACAGTGTGTAGGCTCAGATTCTCTCCTCTACAGTTACTCCGTCCTTCTCGGATGTGTGCTCGATGCTTCTCAAGGTCTCCTCGCCTTCGGACTTTTCTGGACCTCCTTCTCCGGCTCTTGTCCAGCAGGCCCCTGCACCTTTACTACCTCTCACTTCTTCAGGTCGTGGGGGTCGTTCTGATTCTCGGGGACGTGGTCGGGGTGGCCAGTCGCGGCCTAAGTGTTCCTTCTGCGGCAAAGACGGGCATCTTGAAGCCACGTGCTATCGTAAGCATGGATGTCCTCCTCGTCCGCATGCCTCTGTTGCTGCCACCGACTCCTCTCCTACTCGTACTGACCTCGACGAGGTTCGCCTTCAACTCCAGCATCTTCATGGCCTGCTCAGCTGCCCGCCGGCCTCGATTGCCTCCGCCGCCTCCATCTCCAATGAAGGTATCGCCTGCCTCTCCACTGGACCGCGGTGGATCATCGATTCGGGTGCCACTCATCACATCACCTCTGTTGGACCGCCTCAGTACTTGTCTTCTCCTCACCCGAAGTACATTACTGTGGTCAATGGGGCAGCTGTTCCCGTCTCTGGCTGTGCTGATATTCCTCTCGCCTCCTCCCTTATCCTATGCTCGACTCTTCATGTTTCGGGCTCTCCCTTCAATTTACTTTCTGTTGGTCGCCTTACTACTGACTTATATTGCTCCGTGACATTTACTTCTTCTTTTCTGATACAGGATCAGCAGATGCGGACTATCATTGGTAGGGGGCGACTACAGAACGGGCTCTACCTTCTTGATGACTCTCCTACTCTCCTCGCATCTGTCTCCTCTTCGGATTGGCATCGGTGTCTTGGTCATGCTCCACTCCCAGTCCTCCAGAAGGCTCTCCCGAATATATCTCATCCCGCTTTTCAGTGTGAAACATGTATTTTTGGCAAACAGTCACGTTCATCTTTTCCTTCTCATTATACTCGGTGCTCTACTTCTTTTGTTTTGCTACACTCCGATATATGGGGTTCGTACAAGATTACTAGTATTTCCAGAAAATCATCAGCTGACTGAATTTTGACTTCTCCAACACACCGAGCAGGACACGCCCGTGTTCGAAGACCCGACACGCCCGTGTCACTCCCGAAATTTTGTCTATAAATAAAAATTTTCTGTAATGTCCAAGAGTTCACTTTTTTTGAGCAAAATTTTGGTGTGTTTTGTGGGCTACCCTTGTGGATTCACATGCAATGTAAGGAGATTTCTCCCCCCTCCCTTTTATGTTTGTTTTTGCCTTAGCTTTAGCTTTGTAATAGCTTTGTAATAGCTTTATTATGGTAATAAAAGTTGTAGTCTTTTTCTCTCTCTCTACATAGCACGATAATTCATTTGGATGGCTCACTTCTTCTCCCCTTTTTATCCTTAAGTTTCATCCTAGTTTTCCTCTTTATGAAAAGTGTGTGTGTGTGTATGAGTTTAGTTTTTTTTTGTTTTTATCATCATGTTAAGTTTTATTCTAGTTTTTTTATTTCCAAAATGAAATGTTATTAGGATAGTTTTTTCTAGCTTTTATGATACTTTAAAAATTGTAACTTTCTCATCCTAATGAGTTTTGTAAAAGAGATTTAAAAAGTGATTTTAATTTTCTTTAACTTAGACTTTGTTTAGGTCATAAAACTGTACTTTTAAATTTTATTTCTACCTTTTTATCACTTTTATGAACTATTAAGAATGAAAAAGTTATAATTTTAATTTTTGAGCACCTTTGATTTTAGAATATTTTGAAAAACTTTTGCTCATTTAATTTTTATTTGTTCTTTTTATGTATTTTTGGTAAAGTTTAAAAATAGAAAAGTAGTTGTTTTAATTTTTAGGTAAAATTCATTTTATTTTTAATTTGTGTGTGTAAGTGTATGAGTTAGGTTCTCATTTTGTTCTTTTAAATTTCATGTTGTGTGTGTGAGTGTATGAGAATAATTTTTTAATGCTTTCTTCAATTATGTAGAGTGTGTGAGTTTATGAGATAATTTTTCATGCTTTATTTTATTGCTTTCCTCAAATTATGCAGAGTGCGTGTGTGTAGGAGATAATTTTATTGCTTTCTTTCAATTCATGTAAAGTGTGTGTGTGTGCGCATTTATTTCCGCCTACTTGTTAAGAGTTAAATGACGTGATTTAATTTCCCGCCTACTCGTTTGAGTAGGGCCTACTCGTTTGAGTAGGACTTGTACATGCATTTATTTCCCGCCTACTCGTTCGAGTAAGACTTGTACATGCATTTATTTTTCGCCTACTCGTTTGAGTTACGCTCTAATTTCCCACCTACTCGTTTGAATAGTACTTGCCCTTATTTATTTTATTTATGATTTTGAAGTGTGCGTGAGTTCTCATTTTAGTTAGCTTTTCAATTTTTCTAACGTTGTGTTGTTTGTTTTTTTCTTATTATAAACTTTTAGCGTTTAGTCTCGAACTCGCGCCTCATCAAAATTATAAAGCCGTCCTCATTCCAATGAGTGGCTAATCGTTATTAGCCTTTGACATCGAAGAGCATTGAGACATATAAAATGATTTGAAATAATTAAAGTTCTTTATTTTCACTTTAATTTTAGGACTTAAGGTTTACCCCGGGTTAACGACGCGTAGGACCACATATCGATGTGTGGGCTCTATTTCCGTTATCCATATGCTAGCTAGCCGAGAGGCCGTGCGTATGGACCGATCCCCCTGGGGTAAATATAATTGCGTACATACCCTCGAGAGAGGAAAAGCGTAGTTCAACCGGATTGGGTTCCCCACCCAATAGCGGAGTTCTTAGCGTAAAACGGGCATTAAGAGGAATCCTTCGTCGGACTAACGTTCCGTCGAATAGTCTTAATGTTCAGGTGAGCGATATTACCAAGAGATAGGTGTGCTCATATTTATGGAACCTCCACGGCCAAGTTGCCTTTTATTAATTTGAAAACTAAGTTCAATAATTATTAAAAGTTATTTTAGTCTTAATCCGATTCGGTGCCGAGCGTTAACCCGTCATCGAATAATTTAAGTGATTTTTAGCTTACTTTTCTTTCCGCTTTAGTTAAACAAAAATCCACCTTACTTTCAAAAAAATAATAGTTCTCCTGGAGAAGTAGGAATAATCAACCCGACTCCGAGAACAATACGACCTCGGTATTCTCCCGAATATCGAGTACTACATGCGATAGGTGCACTTGCCTCCTTTCGTTAAAAACTCGCTTTTTAGCAAGTCCGCGACGGTCGATCTCAGGATTTAAATTAAAGGTTTCAGAATCCAAAGGTTGCCACGGGTCATACACCCTAAAAAAATAGAAATAAAAATAAAGATAATTAAAACAAAGGGGGGGAATTTTTTTTTTTTTTAAGTGGTTTTTAAGAGTTAAAATATATTTTCTTTCTTTTTTTGTGATAAAAAGTAAAATTAATAGTATCCAAGATTCGAAAAAAGTAAAATTAATAGTATCCCCGACAACGGCGCCAAAAACTTGATGCGCCCGCGAACAGACTCTTATTTAGGTGGTTGGTTCGATGAGTCGACCGTCGCGGACTTGCTAAAAAGCGAGTTTTTAACAAAAGGAGGCAAGTGCACCTATCGCATGTAGTACTCAATATTCGGGAGAATACCGAAGTCGTATTGTTCTCGGGGTCGGGTTGATTATTCCTACTCCTTCAGGAGGACTATTATTTTACTGAAAGTAAGGTGAATTTTTTTTGTTTAACTAAAGCGGAAAGAAAAGTAAGCTGAAGATCACTTAAATTAATCGATGACGGGTTAACGCTCAGCACCGAATCGGATTAAGATTAAAATAACTTTTAATAATTATTGAACTTAGTTTTCAAATTAATAAAAGGGCAACTTGGCCGTGTAGCTTCCATAAATATGAGCTCACTTATCTCTAGGAATATCGCTCACCTGAACATTAAGACTATTCGACCGAACGTTAGTCCGACGAAGGATTCGTCTTAATGTTCGCTTTACGCTAAAAACCCCGTTATTGGGTGGGGAACCCAATCCGGTAGAACTACGCTTCTCCTCTCTCGAGGGTATGTACGCAATTCTATTTACCCAAGGGGGATTGGTCCATACGCACGGTCTCTCTGCTAGTTAGTGTATGGATAACGGAAATAGAGATCACACGTCGATATATGGTCATACGCGTCGTTAATCCGGGGTAAACCTTAAGTCCTTAAATTAAAGTGAAAGTAAGAACTTTAATTATTTAAAATCATTTTATATGTTTCAATGTTCTTCGATGCCAAGGGCTAATAACGATTAGCCACTCATCGGAATGAGGATGACTTTATAATTTTGATGAGTCGCGAGTTCGAGACTAAACGCTAAAGGATTATAAGAAGAAAACATAAACAACACAACGTTAGAAAAATTGAAAAGCTAACTAAAATGAGAACTCACGCACACTTCAAAACTATAAATAAAATAAATAAGGGCAAGTCCTACTCAAACAATTATGCGGGAAATAAATGCAAATACAAGTTCTACTCAAATAAGTAGACGGTAAATGACAAGTCCTACTCGAATGAGTAGGCGGAAAATGAAAACACGTTATTTAACTCTTAACGAGTAGGCGAAAATAAATGCGCACACGCACACACTCTACATGAATTGAAAGAAAGCAATAAAATTATCTCCTACACACACACTCTACATAATTTGAGGAAAGCATGAAAATTTATCTCATACACACACACTCTACATAATTGAAGAAAGCATCAAAATTATCTTCTACACTCACACACACATGGAATTTAAAAGAACAAAATGAAAACCTAACTCATACACTCACACACACAAATAAAAAACAAAATGAAAGTTATCTAAAAATTAAAACAACTACTTTTTTATTCTTAAACTTTACCAAAAACACATAAAAAGAACAAATAAATATTAAATGAGAAAAAGTTTTTCAAAATAAAGATAAAATCAAAGGTGCTCAAAAATTAAAATTATAACTTTTTCATTCTTAAGAGTTCATAAAAATGATAAAAAGGTAAAAATAAAATTTAAAAGGACAAAAAGTTTTACAACCTAAACAAAGACTAAGTTAAAGAAAATTAAAATCACTTTTTAAATCTCTTTTACAAAACTCATTAGGATGGAAAAGTTACAATTTTAAAGTATCATAAAAGCTAGAAAAAACTATCCTAATAAAATTTCATTTTGGAAATAAAAAATTAGAATAAAACCTAACATGATGATAAAAACAAAAAAAACTAAACTCATACACACACACACATTTCATAAAGAGGAAAACTAGGATAAACTTAAGGATAAAAAGAGAAAGAGATAAGCCACCCAAATGAATTTTCATACCATGTAGAGAGAGAAAATCCTACATTTTTATTATCATAATAAAACTATTACAAAGCTAAAGCTAAAGCAAAGACAAACATAAAAGAGAGGGGGGAGAAATCTCCTTACATTGCAAGTGAATCCACAAGGGCAGCCCACAAAACACACTAAAATGGCTCAAAAAAGTGAACCCTTGGACATTACAGAAAATTTTTATTTATAGACAATTTCGGGAATGATACGGGCGTGTCGGGACTTCAAACACGGGCGTGTCCTGCTCGGTGTGTTGGAGAAGTCAAAATTCGGTCAGCTGGCGATTTTCTGGAAACTTCGGGACGGGACACGTGTCTGACACGGGCGTGTCGGGAGGCGTGACACGGGCGTGTCGGGACATGTTGCAACTTGATGTCGGCAGCGGCTGAGCTTGAACACGGGCTTGTTGGAATTTGGGACACGGGCGTGTCCTGCTCGAGTCGATGAAGGCTGAACGGCGAGTGTCGAGCTGAGGTCAACGATCGTTGAGGGCGTGACACGGGCGTGTCGAGTCTGGGACACGGGCGTGTCAGGTCATTTTTTGATAATTTTCTGAAAAATTTAAGAAATCAAAATTAAAGCTAAGTTAGGTAAATATTTACAAAAAGAAACATATTTATAAACAAAAATAACTAAAAATTATAAATAAGAACTAAAACGATATAAATAAAGTACTAAAATATGTGTATATTTACAACTCATCAAATACCCACATACTTAAGCTTTTGTTATTCCAGAGAAAAAGTTTGAGGTGAATTTATAAGGAATAATAAAAAAAACTCTAGTTTAGCAATCGCTTTAAATTAATTATAAGAGAGATCTAAATAAACATACGGGGTATAAGAGTTAAGTCCTAAAATTATGTAGATGATTTAAATAGGGCAAAGGTTTGACCAAAAAATTTCTTGATGTAATCAAATAGAAAGCAATAATTGTAATTGTTAGCTTAACAAAAATAGCTTGTAATTATATGAACTTTAGCGTATAGGAGTTTTACGAGAAATAATGCAATTTACAAATTATGCTCTCCAAAAGATTTTTGAATTAATTTTAGAGTTATGAAATTGGCTAAGGGGGTTTGACGGTTTATGAAGTGGCTTGAATTTTGAGGCGAGGTAATTTTTTCTCGAACCTCCATTTTTTTCATTTTGGATTATTAGGAAAATGAAATCTTATTTTACTAATATGATTTTTTCCTTTTTCAACTCATAATAATAAAATTAACCAAATGTATAGGTGTAGGAGTAATGAATTTTATCCTCTTACTCCATAACATATAATCTTTTTAAATTATTGGGTGCTTATGTTTACAGAACGAAATCTTATTCTCATTGACATAGGATCTTTTAAGGATAAAAATTTTATCATGCCAAGAAAGTCATGATAAATAAGGGGAGAAAAAAAACTAGATTTTTAATTAAAAATTTTTTTGATAACAACCTTTATAAATTGTACGTTCTAATTTTTCAGAAAGCTAAAAGTAAGCATAATTGAATTCTATAGTCGTTATTTTCTAACATAATACACGTGCTCCTATCAATGAAAAATTAGAAGTAGTGTCAAAAACAAGTTCGCTATTTTTACTAAAGCATAATGAATTTTTTAAAACTTAACCCCGGCTATTTAAATTTTTTCAATCAATAATTAACAAACAAATAGTGAACAAAGAATTAATAAAATTCACATATAAATAAACTCAAAACAAAATTTTTGGATAGCAAGAAATTAAGAATGGTATATTTGATTTATTTGTATTATAAAATATATATATATATATTTTTAAGTTATTATCTTTTTTTGTATTTTTTTATTTATTTCTTTAATATATACAACTAAAGAAAGGCAAATGCGAAAAATAAAAAAAAATTAGATTTTTAAGTTTTGTGAATCTTTTTGTATTTTTAAGAAAATTTTCATTCTATTTAAAAAAATTTGGAGAAAAAGAGAAGTTATTTACAAGAATGAGAGAGAAAAGGAAGGGGGAGAGAGAAGAATATTTACAAAAAATATTTACATGAATTTATTTACAAAAAATATTTAAAAAGTAAAATTAAATTTTTTTGGAATTTTTATTTTATAATTTTTTTTTTTTTTCGGAAATAAAAGTGCAAATAAGAGAAGTGCATAAAAGAAAGCAGGAAAAACACGAAAAAACCCTCATACTTAGTTCCAACATTGTCCCAAATGTTGTAAGATAAGTATGCGGAACGAGAAAACGATAAATGTTATATGTACAAAAAGAAAGAGGGAGGGTAGAAATGTCCCTGATGCATGTTTGGGGAAGCCCATTTAGAAACCCTGCAATTATTAGAAAATGTAGCAAACATAATAAATAAAGAGCGAAAAAGATAGACGTGGGGTGCCTCCCAGGAGCGCTTTGTTTATAGTCGTGTAGCTTGACTATATTGACGGGTTTATATATCGAGGAGGGTTATGGTTTCGTAATTTTCGATCACTGGGTCGCCCGCTATATATAACTTTAACAGATGACCGTTTACTTTAAACGAGTCTTTTTCCGGGTGGGAGACGAGTACGGTCCCATATGGAAAAACTTCTTCAATTTTGAAGGGACCGGACCAACGAGATCTAAGTTTACCAGGAAAAAGTCTAAGACGTGAATTATAAAGAAGGACAAGATCGCCCGGAGAAAAAAAAATTTGGGACTTGATTTTTCGATCGTGATATAACTAAGAACGCTCCTTATAGAACTTATTGCTCTCGTAAGCATTCACACGTCATTCATCGAGCTCGTTTAGTTGCGGTTTTCTATTTTGAGCGGCTAAGTTGACGTTGAAGTTTAAGAGTTTTAAAGCCTAAAGAGCGCGATATTCTAGTTCTACGGGTAAATGACACGCTTTGTCATAGACTAATCGAAACGGAGTACAACCGGTTGGGGTTTTTTATGTCGTACGATACGCCCATAACGCGTCGTCAAGTTTAAGGGACCAATCTTTCCTATTTAGTGAAACAGTTTTTTATAATATGCGTTTAATATCTCGATTTACTACCTCAACTTGGTCACTTGTTTCCGGGTGGCAGGGGATGACAAGTTTGTGCGTGACTCCGTATTTAGCTAACGTCTTAGCCATAAGAGCGTTACAGAAATGCGTTCCTCTTTCGCTCACAATTGCGCGAGGTGTTCCGAAGCGAGAAAATAGTTTTTTAAGAATTGTAACGACGGTTCGCGCATCGTTGGTGGGGAGAGCTTGCGCTTCCGCCCACCTCGATACGTAGTCGACCGCCACTAAAATATAATTATTTTTGGAAGACAGAGGTAGGGGGCCAACAAAATCTATGCCCCATAAATCGAAGACTTCGCATTCTAAAAATAAATTTTGGGACATCTCGTCGCGACGAGAGATGTTACCCGACCGCTGACAGTTACGCATGCGCGCACAAAATTGTGAGCGTCTTTGAAGAGAGTAGGCATAAAGTAGCCCGCTTCTAGCGCCTTCCGAGCTGTCCGGTTGGCTTGATAATGCCCACCGGCTGGACCCTCGTGGCAGTGCGTAAGTATTTGCAAGCACTCCACACCCGCAACGCATCTTCGGACCGCTTGGTCCGCGCAGATACGAAAAAGAAATGGGTTCTCCCAAAAGAAATTTTTTAAGCCAGAAAAGAATTTCTTTTGATGACTTGAAAACTCTTTTAGAAGAACCCGTGCTACTAAGTAATTTGCAAAATCTGCGAACCAAGGCGAAGATGACGAAGAATTATGAATGGCTAGGAGGCGTTCCTCGGGGAATCTGTCATTAATTTCAGATTCAACGAGCGCTTCCGCACCCGGATTTTCTAAACGGGAGAGGTGGTCTGCCGCTAGATTTTTCGCACCCTTCTTATCCCGGATCTCCAAATCAAACTCTTGTAGGAGGAGAATCCATCGAAGGAGGGGCTTCGCATCATTTTTAGCTAATAAATATTTAAGGGCGGAGTGATCGGTAAATACGATAACTTTAGATAACGTTAAATACGAGCAAAACTTATCGAAAGCGAAAATGACGGTTAAGAGTTCCTTTTCTGTCGTCATGTAATTTATTTGTGCGGAAGTGAGCGTCTTGCTAGCGTAATAAATTGGATGAAAATGTTTTTCTACGCGTTGACCAAGAACGAAACCTAAGGCAATATCACTAGCGTCACACATAATCTCGAGCGGTAGGGACCAATTAGGGGCCACTAAAATTGGTGAGGTGATAAGTTTTTGTTTTATTAAATTAAAGGCAGACTCGCATTCGCTACTAAAGATGAAACGTGATTCCTTTTCCAAGAGGTGAGTTAGCGGCTTTGTTATTTTAGAAAAGTCTTGAATAAATCGTCGGTAAAAGCCTGCATGGTCAAAGAAACTTCTAATAGATTTTATGTTTGTTGGTTGCGGAAGTTTTTCTATGATTTAAACCTTAGCCTTATCTACCTTCATCCCCTTAATCAAAATCTTATGACCGAGGACCAAACCTCCTCGAATCATAAAGTTACATTTTTCCCAATTTAGAACAAGCCTTGTGTCCTCGCACCGTTGGAGGACACGATCTAAATTTTGAAGGCAATTGGGAAAAGAGCGTCCAAAAACAGAAAAGTCATCCATAAAGACTTTCATAATGTCCTCTACTAGCTCGTCAAAGATCGCTAACATACATCTTTGGAATGTAGTCGGCGCATTGCAGAGTCCAAATGACATTCTTCGGTATGTGAAGGTGTCAAACGGGTAAGTAAAACTTGTTTTCTCTTGGTCATCGGGGGAAATAGGGATTTGGAAAAACCCTGATAAACCATCAAGAAAACAATAATATGGATGACCAGATAAACGCTCTAAAATCTGGTCCAGAAACGGTAGTGGGAAATGGTCCTTGCGGGTGACATCATTAAGTTTTCTATAATCAATGCACACTCGCCAACCCGTAACAGTACGAGTTGGGACGAGCTCGTTATGCTCATTCGCCACTACGGTTATGTACAACCCCGTATCCGGCGAGTGGGATCGGCAGGAGCCAGATTGGTCAAGTCTAGCCCAGGCCCCAGGCGAGCCAAGTCCGCGGCGTCGAGTAGAGCTCACTCAACGCTTTTAGCCATGGCGCCGAGCGAGTAGAGCTCACTCAACGCCTTCGGCCATGGCGTCGAGTGAGGAGAGCTCACTCAATGTCTTCAGCCGCGGCGTCGGGTGAGGTGAGTTCTGTCAACGCTTTTTGACCTCGCCGTTGAGGGACATCCCGGCACCCGTCAGCTTGCACTCACCAGCTCGCAATCGCGGCAGACGAGTGGAGCAGGCCGAGACTAAGCTCGCCTACTGCCGAGCCGAGGCTGCGAGTACCAGCTCCATCGATACTCGTCGCCTTTGCCGAGTATAGGCCATTGCAGGGCAGCTCGCCCCCTTCAGTTGTGATGTGTTCTTTACCATTTTGCCCCCGCTGGCTTGCCCATGGCCGGTTGAAACAGCGGAGTTTGGCTGTTGGCAGACCAGCCCAAGGGGTTTTCAGTAATTTCAGGTCGGTAGAGGTTAGTTATTTGCAGACCGTTTTCAGAAATCTATAAATATGACCTAAGGGGTACCTCAGAAGGCACGCTTACTTGTTTCCCAGTTTTCTAGCGCCTTCCGAGTTACCTTAGCCCGACATTTGGCTAAGGAGGGGAAGCGCTCAGTGATCTTCCGGGTGTGTGGTGGGACCTCCGCACCGGGCCCTTGGTCTAGTCCTTTGCTCTTTTCCTTGGTTATTTTTCTTACATGAGCGAAGTAGGTGCGCGACCACCCCTTCCCCAAGGGTGAACTCCACAAGAGACCGGTTCTCGGTTTCAACAGGTTAGACCACCCTTCTTGGGCACGACATGCACGAGATTAACTCATGCATTGTCCGAAATAGGGTAGATAATCCCCTCATTTAATAACATAATAATCTCGACTTTAACGACGTCTTTCATGTTTTGGTTAAGACGTCGCTGCGGCTGAATCGTTTTGCGGCAATTATCGTTAAGAAAGATCTTATGGGTGCAAAAGGAGGGGTTAATCTCCTTTAAGTCAGAGATTTGTCACGCAATTGTGTGACGATGTTTAAGTAAAACTTCCAATAAATCGGAAGTCTCTGAATCACTCAAGTCCGAAGAAATAATAACGGAAAGCATATCACCTTTTCCCAAAAAAAGCATATTTGAGTGATTCGGGTAAGGGTTTAAGATCTAGGATGGGTGGTTCTTCTAGCGAGGTTTTAATTCTCATGTCTTTCGAACCAATTGGTTCGAAAGGCAAGTCTATAGAAGTATCCTCATCGCATTTAAAATTTTCGAGCGCATAAATATCATCATTTAAAAATACGGGATTGAAAACGGGAGAAGAACGATCTCAAAAAAAAGTATCTAAAGAATAACAAAAATCGTCGCTCGATGAATCGTCCATTGAGGGATTAATAAAGAAAGTAACTTGATCATCTCCTACCCGGAGGAGAAGACGACCATTACTAACATCTATTAGTGCGCGGGAGGTGGTGAGAAAAGGGCGACCAAGTATTATTGGTACCTCGGCGTCCTCCACTATGTCTAAGATGACGAAATCTACCGGAAAGGTAAACTTATCTCCTCGGACAAGGACGTCCTCCACTACCCCGATAGGGAACTTAACCGAGCGATCCGCTATTTGGATGCGCATATTCGTAGAACTAGAAGTACCCAAATCTAATCGTTGAAAGAGCGAGAACGGCATCAGATTAATGCTCGCGCCTAAATCTGCTAAGACGTATTTTACTAATATATTGCCAAAAAGGCACGGGATGGAAAACCGTCCCGGATCGTTTTGTTTTCTGGGCAATTTATTAGTAAGAGTCGCCGAGTAGATAGCGTTGAGAGATATATGCGAAATATCCTCGAGTTTACGTTTATAAGAAAGTAATTCTTTTAAAAATTTCGCATATTTGGGCATTTGCGAGATAGGCTCGCAAAAAGGAACATTAATATGAATTTGTTTTAATAATAAAATAAATTTTTCGTAGTGCGCGTCCTTACGCTCATTATTTAACTTGTGCGGATACGACATGGGCTTATTAAAAATAATTTTTTCATTTAAATTCGGTAAAGGTAACGTAGAAGAAGAAGAGGGAAGAGGGGTCGGAGGAGAGATATGTACCTGAGGATCGATCCGTTTTGGATCGACCACCTCCTTACCGCTACGGAGGGTTATAGCGTTGAGGTTTTCCCGAGGGTTGGGCTCCGTATTCCCTGACAGTGCCCCTTGCGCGCGTTCCGACATGAGCCGCGCCAATTATCCAACCTGTAACTCTAAATTTTTTAGTGATCCGGTGATGTTCCAGATATTGGACTCGTTTGACGCGACATATTTATTAAAATTTTCCTCCACCGAAAAAGGCTTCGGAGGAGGCGGAAACGCGGGCGCAAAAGAAGCAGGAGGGCACTGCGCATTGTTCGGATTGCTCCATAAAAAATTCGGGTGGTTCATCCAACCCGGATTATAGTTATTACTATCAGGATTGTTTTGGGGGAAGGAGGGACGAATCGGATTTCCCATATAGCAATCCGAACAATGCGCAACACTCTCCTGCTTCTTTTGCGCCCGCGTTTCCGCCTCCTCCGAAGCCTTTTCCGGTGGAGGAAAATTTTAATAAATATGTCGCGTCAAACGAGTCCAATATCCGGAACATCACCGAATCGCTAAAAAACCCGTGTTCAAGCTCAGCCGCTGCCGACATCAAGTTGCAACGTGTCCCTACACGCCCGTGTCACGCCTCCCGACACGCCCGTGTCGGACACGTGTCCCGTCCCGAAGTTTCCAGAAAATCGCCAGCTGACTGAATTTTGACTTCTCCAACACACCGAGCAGGACACGCCCGTGTTCGAAGTCCCGACACGCCCGTATCACTCCCGAAATTTTGTCTATAAATAAAAATTTTCTGTAATGTCCAAGGGTTAACTTTTTTGAGCCATTTTAGTGTGTTTTGTGGGCTGCTCTTGTGGATTCACTTGCAATGTAAGGAGATTTCTCCCCCCTCCCTTTTATGTTTGTTTTTGATTTAGCTTTAACTTTGTAATAGCTTTGTAATAGCTTTATTATGGTAATAAAATTTGTAGTCTTTTTTCTCTCTCTACATGACACGATAATTCATTTGGATGGCTCACTTCTTCTCCCTTTTTTATCCTTAAGTTTCATCCTAGTTTTCCTCTTTATGAAAAGTGTGTGTGTGTGTATGAGTTTAGTTTTTTTTTGTTTTTATCATCATGTTAGGTTTTATTCTAATTTTTTTTATTTCCAAAATGAAATGTTATTAGGATAGTTTTTTCTAGCTTTTATGATACTTTAAAAATTACAACTTTCTCATCCTAATGAGTTTTGTAAAAGAGATTTAAAAAGTGATTTTAATTTTCTTTAACTTAGTCTTTGTTTAGATTGTAAAACTGTCCTTTTAAATTTTATTTCTACTTTTTTATCACTTTTATGAACTCTTAAGAATGAAAAAATTATAATTTAAATTTTTGAGCACCTTTGATTTTAGCTTTATTTTGAAAAACTTTTGCTCATTTAATTTTTATTTGTTTTTTTTGTGTTTTTGGTAAAGTTTAAAAATAGAAAAGTAGTTGTTTTAATTTTTAGGTAACATTCATTTTGTTTTAAATTTGTGTGTGTAAGTGTATGAGTTAGGTTTTCATTTTGTTCTTTTAAATTCCATGTTGTATGTGTGAGTGTATGAGAATAATTTTTTAATGCTTTCTTCAATTATGTAGAGTGTGTGAGTTTATGAGATAATTTTTCATGCTTTATTTTATTGCTTTTCTCAAATTATGTAGAGTGCGTGTGTGTAGGAGATAATTTTATTGCTTTCTTTCAATTCATGTAGAGTGTGTGCGTGTGCGCATTTATTTCCACCTACTCGTTAAGAATTAAATGAGGTGCTTAAATTTCCCGTCTACTCGTTTGAGTAGGACTTGTACATGCATTTATTTCCCGCCTACTTGTTTATGTTTTTTTCTTATAACCCTTTAGCGTTTAGACTCGAACTCGCGCCTCATCAAAATTATAAAGCCGTCTAAATTCCGATGAGTGGCTAATCGTTATTAGCTCTTGGCATCGAAGAGCATTGGGACATATAAAATGATTTGAAATAATTAAAGTTCTTTATTTTCACTTTAATTTTAGGACTTAAGGTTTACCCTGAGCTAACGACGCGTATGACCACATATCGATGTGTGAGCTCTATTTCCATTATCCATATGCTAGCTAGCCGAGAGGCCGTGCGTATGGACCGATCCCCCTTGGGTAAATAGAATTGCGTGCATACCCTCGAGAGAGGAGAAGCGTAGTTCAACCGGATTGGGTTCCCCACCCAATAGCGGGGTTCTTAGCGTAAAGCGGGCATTAAAAAGAATCTTTCGTCGGACTAACATTCGGTCGAATAATCTTAATGTTCAGGTGATCGATATTATCTAGAGAAAGGTGCGCTCATATTTATGGAACCTCCACGGCCAAATTGCCTTTTCTTAATTTGAAAACTTAGTTCAATAATTATTAAAAGTTATTTTAGTCTTAATCCGATTCGGTGTCGAACGTTAACCCATCATAGAATAATTTAAGTGATTTTCAGCTTACTTTTCTTTCCGCTTTAGTTAAAAAAAAATCCACCTTACTTTTAGTAAAATAATAGTCCTCCTGAAGGAGTAGGAATAAACAATCCGACCCCGAGAACAATACGACCTCGGTATTCTCCCGAATGTCGAGTACTACATTCGATAGGTGCACTTGCCTCCTTTCGTTAAAAACTCGCTTTTTAGCAAGTCCGCGACGGTTGACTCATCGAACCAACCACCTAAATAAGAGTCTGTTTGCGGGCAATCAAGTTTTTGGCATCGTTCCAATATGTCGCGTCAAACGAGTCCAATATCTGGAACATCACCAGATGGCTAAAAATTTTAGAATTACAGGTTGGACAATTGGCGCGACTTATGTCGGAACGCGCGCAAGGGGCACTGCCAGGGAATACGGAGCCCAACCCTCGGGAAAACCTCAACGCTATAACCCTCTGTAGCAGTAAGGAGATGCTCGATCCAAAACGGATTGATCCTCAGGTACATATCTCTCCTCCGACCCCTCTTCCCTCTTCTTCGTCTACGTTACTTTTACCGAATTTAAATGAAAAAATTATTTTTAATAAGCTCATGTCGTATCCGCACAAGATAAATAACGAGCATAAGGACGCGCAATACGAAAAATTTATTTTATTATTAAAACAAATTAATATTAATGTTCTTTTTTGCGAGGCTATCTCGCAAATGCCCAAATATGCGAAATTTTTAAAAGAATTACTCTCTAATCAACGAAAACTCGAGAATATTTTGCATATATCTCTCAACGCTGTCTGCTCGGCGGCTCTTACTAATAAATTGCCCACAAAACAAAACGACCCGGGACGGTTTTCCATCTCGTGCCTTTTTGGCAATATATTAGTAAAATACGCCTTAGCAGATTTAGGCGCGAGCATTAATCTGATGCCGTTTTCGCTCTTTCAACGATTAGATTTAGGTACTCCTAGTCCTACGAATATGCACATCCAATTAGCGGATCGCTCGGTTAAGTTCCCTATCGGGGTAGTGGAGGACGTCTTTGTCCGAGTAGACAAGTTTACCTTTCCGGTAGACTTCGTCATCTTAGACATAGAGGAGGACGTCGAGGTACCAATAATACTCGGTCGCCCTTTTCTCGCCATCTCCCGCGCACTAATAGATGTTAGTAATGGTCGTCTTCTCCTCCGGGTAGGAGATGATCAAGTTACTTTCTCTATTAATACATCGATGGACAATTCGTCATCGAGCGACGATTTCTGCTATTCTTTAGATACCTCTTTTGGAGATCGTTCTTCTCCCGTTTTCGAGCCCGTAATTTTAAATGACGATATTTATGCGCTCGAAAATTTTAAATGCGATGAGGATACCTCTATAGACTTGTCTTTTGAACCAATTGGTTCGAAAGACATAGGAATTAAAACCTCGCTAGAAGAACCACCCACCCTAGATCTTAAACCCTTACCCGAATCACTCAAATACGTTTTTTTGGGAAAAGGCAATACGCTTCCCGTTATTATTTCTTCGAACTTGAGTAATTCGGAGATTTCCGATTTATTGGAAGTTTTACTTAAAAATCGCCACACAATTGCGTGGCAAATCTCTGACTTAAAAGGATTAACTCCTCCTTTTGCACCCATAAGATCTTTCTTAACGATAATTGCCGCAAAACGATTCAGCCTCATCGACGTCTTAACCCAAACATGAAAGACATCGTTAAAGCCGAGATTATTAAGTTATTAGATGCGGGGATTATCTACCATATTTCGGACAGTGCATGGGTTAGTCCCGTGCATGTCGTGCCCAAGAAGGGAGGTCTAACCGTAGTGGGGAATGAGCATAATGAGCTCGTCCTAACTCGTACTGTTACGGGTTGACGAGTGTGCATCGATTATAGAAAACTTAATGATGCCACCTGAAAGGACCATTTCCCACTACCGTTTCTGGACCAGATTTTAGAGCGTTTATCTGGTCATCCATATTATTGTTTTCTTGATGGTTTATCAGGGTTTTTCCAAATCCCTATTTCCCCCAATGACCAAGAGAAAATAACTTTTACTTGTCTGTTTGGCACATTCGCATACCGAAGAATGTCATTTGGACTCTGCAATGCGCCGTCTATATTCCAAAGAGGTATGCTAGCGATCTTTGGCGAGCTAGTAGAGGACATTATGGAAGTCTTTATGGATAACTTTTCTGTTTTCGGACGCTCTTTTCCCGATTGCCTACAAAATTTAGATCGTGTACTCCAACGGTGCGAGGACACAAGGTTTGTTCTAAATTGGGAAAAATGTAACTTTATGGATCGAGGAGGTTTGGTATTTGGTCATAAGATTTCGAATAAGGGGATGGAGGTGGATAAGGCCAAGGTAGAAATCATAGAAAAACTTCGCAACCAACAAACGTAAAATCTATTAGGAGTTTCTTAGGTCATGCGGGCTTTTACCGACGATTTATTCAAGACTTTTCAAAAATAACAAAGCCTCTAACTCACCTCTTGGAAAAGGAATCACGTTTCATCTTTAGTAGCGAATACGAGTCTGCCTTTAATTTAATAAAACAAAAACTTATCACCTCACCAATTTTAGTGGCCCCTAATTGGTCCCTACCGTTCGAGATTATGTGTAACGCTAGTGATATTTCCTTAGGTGCCGTTCTTGGCCAACGCGTAGAAAAACAATTACTAGTGATATTGCCTTATGTGTAACGCTTGTGTCATGGTTTTGTAAGAAACAAACATCTATTTCTACTTCAACTGCTGAAGCTGAATATATTGCAGCAGGTAGTTGTTGTTCACAGATTTTGTGGATTCAAAATCAATTACTAGATTATGGATACAACTTAAATAATTCAATTATATACTGTGACAATACTAGTGCAATTTCAATTGCACAGAATCCAGTCTTCCATAGTAGGACTAAACATATAGAAATAAGGCACCACTTTATCAGAGATAATGTAGATAAAAAAAAATTAGCCTAGTATTTATTTCTACTAATTTACAAAGAGCAGATATCTTCACCAAACCATTGGATGAAAAGAAACATATTTTCTTCTTAAATCAGTTAGGAATGATTGATGGAGAAACATTAAATTGATTATGAACTATTTTTTTTCATTTTTCTTCTGTAAGCCTTTCGTCGAACGGAGATCGACGAATTGTTTATCGTCCTTACAATTGGTATCGACAAATTATTTATCGTCCTTTCAATTGGTGTCGACGAATTGTTTATCGTCCTTTTAACTTCTGAAAACTAATATTTGTAGGTTTTCATCGAACTCCGTTCCACGAATTCTCCATTTCTCTTGCACTTGATCTCTTTGTTTTGCAGGATAATGGCGGTGCCGCAAGCGATTCTCACTGCGGTAAAGTTCGATGCTGGATTTGATATCGACATAAACTGTTTTCGTCATTTGAATCAGATCTTCCAAGACATTTTGCCACTTTTTGAGGCACAGCATCTGCGCAATTTTATGTCCACCTGAATCAAGCTCTCGGTCGCAGAGATAAAGGAATGGGTTCACGCTGCAAAGGTTCATGATCTCACAACCATTACTGGATCCATCTCAGGTCATCAGGTTTCTCTCACACCTGCGATTTTATCTGAAATTTTTGGTTTGGTCAATGGAGAAGATGATTTAGAATTATCTAGTACAGACTTTCATATTATGCTGGATAGAATGGGTCACTTACAAGGAAACCCTAAACATTTGTTGAAAAAGAATTTTTCTGTGGAATATAAATTTCTAGCCGATGTGGTTGGAAAAGTTCTTCTGGGCAAACATTCAGCCCATGACCATGTCACCAGACACCAGTTTCTGTTGATGAGTGCTCTGGTTGATCAGAAAAACATTAATTGGGGGATAGTTTTGTTTGATTATATTTAGAAGATGATTAATAAGATGAATGTGTGTCATGGAAGAATCTTGGGCATTTTTCTCCAGGCCAAATGTCCAGAGGTTTTGGTCTCTCGGACTATACATATTAATGCATCCAAGACGATCACCTCTGCTCTGTTTGGTAAACGGGAGAGGGTAATTCCTAAGCCTCCCAGGGTTGCATCCACTAGGGCAGCTTCTGAAAGTACTAAAGCTGTCTCAACTACTCTCCCTACTCCAGAAGAAGATTCTGCGCTTGTTTCTCCCACTCCACAATCTCCACATCACTCCCCTAGTCCTTCCACACCACCTTCTCTACAGCCTATTTTGTCTGTAGAAGTTCCATCCTCAGCCTTTCATGCAGATTCCCCAGCTCATCAGTCACCTCACTTATTTGCACCTCACTCACCTATCCAGGAGCCAATTCCTGGTGACATTCCCCTTGTCATCAATCCTCCATCTATGCCAAAGTCTTCCTTTATCTGTATAAATTGAGCTAACAGATCAACTCCCTCTTCTTCCAATCCATCATCTGCATCTACTCAGAATCCACCTGAGTTTATGTATCTGGATTTCTCCTCTATTGTCACTCAACTTTTTGATTTCCTCTCTCCTACACTCAAGGAGCTCTTAGATTCATCTTTGGTTCCTATTTTGTCTTCTATCTCAGAACTCTCTTCTAGAGTTGCCTCTTCCCATTTTGTCTCTTCTTCTAGGGGCCTAGATTCAGTTTTCCATGGATCTAGGCAGGGGGAGATGCTTGATGAAGAAGCTCCCAATGAAGAAGCTCCAGTTGCAGCAGCCGATTTTGTTGAAGTTCCTGATTCAGAAATGACTGAAGTCATCTCAGTGTTAGTTGGTCTAGCTCACTGTAGAAATTCTGTGACAGTTGAGGATGAGTTTTCAGATCCTCCAGAGGTTATTACTGTTGGTAATTTCATCATTAATCCCACAGTTAATATATATTCTTTGCTATAAGATTTTGATTTACTGCACAGACACATTACTAGCTTACCAGATTTTGGAGAGGATCTCTCTAGAGCAATAGTTTGTTACTCTGCTCCTATTGATGCCTCAGCTTTAGATCAGCTTTTCAGAGATGTTTCTACAAGTTTTGATCCAATCTCACAGACTATAATGATTGATGATATAATGAATATTTCTGAGCAGGCTTATTCCCCTCCTTTATGAGAAGAATCTCTTATGCCTAATTTTGATGATCTGCTTAATAAAGATATGGAAGAGGTAGATAAAATAATTAAACAAATTGATGAATTATATGAACATCCAGAGGTGCAGTCTGATGATCATACAAATTCTGATGTATCAGAAAACTCTATTTCTAAGAAAAGGAAAACCAGGAAAAAGGCTCAAGCCAAGGTTGCTCCTCAACCTTCTTCTACTGCTGATATCCCTTACTATATTTTGCATGGGATAACTCTTACTTCAGACCATCCAAATTGGATGAGGTTTTCTAAGAATGAGCAGAAAAGAATGAAGAAAATGAAAAGGTTTCATTCACATCCAAAGTCTTGGAGAGGTCCTCCTCCTCCAGCAGCAGGATCTGCAGGTATTTTACCTTCTTCTCAGAGGCCTATCTCACATTATTCTAGAACAACTCAGTGCAGGCAAGACAGACCTACAAGATCTGAGACTTATGGCAGTCAGAGCAGTCAGCTATATTCTAGCCAAGACAGGCCAACCTCTCCTGTGATTGAACCAGAGTTAGATCTTGTATACAGAATGGCTAGGTTCAAGAAAATAATTGCACTTTCTCAGATAAAGAAGGCAAGAACTGAAGGTAAGGATACCTCTCAGTTTACTACTATGTCTTCTTACAGGCAACAGGAATTGGACAAATATGAGAAGAGAAGCTTGTTTAATGTTGATGAATATATGAGCTTGCATCCAGAAGCTGTTGTTCCTACAATCTCTTCCTAGATGATTATTGGTTCTCAAGATCTAAAGTTAAGCAAAAGAGAGTCTGATGATGAAACAAGGGAACTGATTTTTACCAAGTCTTCTTCAGATCCTTCATCTGATGCACCTCAGAAGGATTCCCAATTTTGATTATGAACCTTGTTGTTATATTTATAACTTTCCCAAAGCTTTTTTTATATCTGCTGAAAATTTATGTTTCTGCTAGATAATTATCTATGCTTTGTGTTTTTCTTGTTTTATAGTATCCTAACCCAAATAGGGGGAGATTGTTAGAACACCTTATTACTGATTTGGGCTAGGATTACTATTCTTTGATTGGGATTTTTATTTGGACCCAACTTGTATAGACTAGGGTCATATTTTTTTCCAGAGTTGTTATTTCAGAAGGTATTCCAGAGATGCTCAGTTCGACGAACTTAAAACTCTGTTCCACGAACTCAGATCTCAACTCAGAGCTCAGTTCGACGAACTCAGAGCTCAGCTCGACGAAAGTAAAAGCTCAGTTCGACGAAATCCAAGCTTAGTTCGACAAAAACCTTGCTGAGTTTGACGATCAGGTAGTTTCTATATTACAGAAGGCAGAATGTTTTCAAATGCTTGATAACTGTCAGTTAAAACTCTGATATTTAATGTTAATTATTCTAACAAATATGACGTTTAAGGCAGCATCAAATATGGATTTATCACTGAGGTTTTAAATCTAATTAACTCCAAGGCAGTTATAATTCTAAAGGGATTCTTCAGACGTTTCAAGAATCGTTTATTTCAAAAAGACACAACGATTGAATTCTTCCCTAATAGTCTATATATATAAAAAGGATTGATGTTTCACCACATACACACAGAGATACATGCATTCTGCTTCAGACTCTTCTTAAGACATATCTTCAATCTGAGAGACATCCTAATACATATCTGTTAAAAACATTTACTGCCTACTGGAGAGTAAAAGCATACAAGAAGGCATACACCCTGAAGAAAAGTCTCATCTCTTGATCACAATCTCTATTCAAATCAGGGGGAGCTTTTTGCAACATCATCCACTAAGTCTTCTCAGAGATACTTGACAGAGAAGACAACATCTAACCCTTTTAGTTTACTCTTAAACTGTGTACAGGGTTCTAACTCCCTTCAAAAGTTTACACTTGGTTTATAAGTCACCTGATCAAAAGACATAAGTTTGGTTTTTGGGTACCTGATCAAAAGTCCAAAGGGTTGCTAGATCTCCCTTAGAAAATAGATCTTCTGGTGACAGGGCACCTGAGCAAAAACCTATAGTAGATTCCTACCAGGGTGGTAGAAGAGTAGACGTATCCAGATTTATTGGGGAACTACTATAAAATCCTTGTGTCGTCGGTGATTGTTACTTTTTATTTGTGTGTTGTGTATATTATCTATATATATATCACTAATTTTTAAAACTGCTATAAAAATAAATTAAAGTTTTTAAAATACTCTATTCACCCCCCTCTAGAGTAAAGTTAGATCTATCCCTTCCACTTTCAAGTATGGATCCTCCTTCCCTGTGAAATGGGGAATACGGGGCTCTCGGAATCCATTGGGAGCGGTCTCCCTGACGATCCTGGGGGAAAACGGAGAGAACACCTCTACCCCCTCGACTGGTGTTAGGTCATCGAACTCCAGTATCCTCCCAGGTCGGTCTGTCTCTTCAAAGAGCTGGCGGAGGACACGCTCGGCGTCGACTTGGTTTGGGGGCGGATTAGTAGGAGTCACGGGTTCTCTGAAGTGCTCGGCGGCCTTCCCTACCCGCTAATTGGTCACCAGTTCATTGACCATACCGAGAAGACGACCGAATTCGGCACGGCTGACGGGTTGGTCGCGATCTGGGGTTTGTTCGCCTGTCATAGGGCTGAGTTCGCTAACTAGCCGAATCTGACGGTCACAGGGCGAGCACTATTGTTGTCCTTCGGCAGCGAGGGCAATTTCACCAATCGCTGGGTCTACGCTCACCGCACCAAATTCTGTTTGAGCCAAAATATGTCACCAACTCTTCGTGCGCTATCCCTGAGAAGAGTGTTCGACAGAGGAAAGAATGTGGTTCGCGAGCGACTGGTCACTGGCACTGCGGATGTTAGCGAGAGGACGAGAAGAGAGAGAAAGAGGAGGCTGCTGGCATCGGCGAACACCCGATTGGACCCTCCGCGGCGAATGCAACTCTTGTGGCGGTCCTCTCTTTATTATCTTTGCGAAAGGTTACAATGTGTGGTGCGCCCACACGGGGGGTATGCCCGCATACAATGACTGAGACAGAAAGACAGGAAGTTAGTGTTTGCACCTACGACGAGGCGGGTTTTGGGCTAAGTCCGCATATCCCTTCCAAGCACTGCCTGGTCCCCCTTTTATACTAGAGGGTAGGCTGCGTGGACGGTTCACGAACCGACGGACATTTAATGTCCTATAAATCATGACATTAAATGTGCAGTCGCTCGAGGTACACGAAGAGTTGGGCGGCAGAGACTAAAAGAAGAGTCCGCACGAAACCGTGCAGCACTGCTTGAGATGGATCAAAAAGGAGAAGTCAGCGCGGGCTTGATCATAACGTCCGCGCGTACTTCTGACGGGAGCTTCCGGGCTGCGCTCTGAGAAGCCGCTCATAGGTCTCCAGTTGGTTGTCTTTGCCGAATTTTTTTGTGCTCCCGGGGGGTGTCCACAAGCACTCTGGAATGTCCGTCCGCGAGGTCAGCGAACTCGGAGAACCACTGTTTGTATGGGATGTCCGCCTCCTCTGAATGCTCTCCTTTGACGTCGCAGGATTTGGGGTTAACAAAAATCTAAAGATAAATTCGCAAAAAGATAAAAATGTAGGTGTGATAACACAGAGCATTTTGGAGCTTTTGAAACATATTGCATGGAGAGTGTGCAATGGCAAGAAGATCAAATTCTCTCTCTGTGTGATAGCTAATTCAACTTTGTGTTGCGTCGACATTTAGGCTTCAGTTAAGCAATTTAAGGGTGTAGAGATGCGTCAACACGCTTTAGAGTTTGTATGGGTTTAATAACATCAACAACAACACTCAAGCCTTTATCCCACTATAGTGGGGTCGGCTATATGGATCCTTTGTCTCCATTGTGCCCTATCTTTTGTCATAATCTCACTAATGCTTAAGTACATCATGTCTTTCGTTATAGTTTCATTCCAAGTCTTTATTGATCTACCCCTCCCTCGTCTAACATGCCTAGTGACTAGACTCTCACAATGCCTAACAGGTGCCTCTAATGGTCTCCTTTGTACGTTTCCAAACCATCTTAGAAGCTTAACACCATTATGATTATTCTTCGCACAGTTCAAGGATAAATAAATAAAATCGCACATTGACCTCAGCAATTCTCAAGGTTCACACTTCTGTTGAGTGCATCACATAAAGATCTTTACAATCGCAATGAAATTAAATTACTAAGCATACAAAACTAGCTGGCTACAGAGAACTCTACACTATACACTAGTTGAATTATCTCATTGTTTGGTTTATTAATCTTTCAAGCGATAAAAAACAAAGTAAATCATATTCTCCTCTTGTTGGGACCATCTAACATAAAACATTATGATGAAATCCATTTTCTAAGTAAAATGAAGTTCAGTCTTTAGAATATTATATTTTCTATAGCATTCTAAGAATATGCCCTCAATATAATCTCTTCCTAGATGATTATTGGTTCTCAAGATCTAAAGTTAAGCAAAAGAGAGTCTGATGATCAAACAAGGGAACTGATTTTTACCAAGTCTTCTTCAGATCCTTCATCTGATGCACCTCAGAAGGATTCCCAATTTTGATTATGAACCTTGTTGTTATATTTATAACTTTCCCAAAGCTTTTTTTATATCTGCTGAAAATTTATGTTTCTGCTAGATAATTATCTATGCTTTGTGTTTTTCTTGTTTTATAGTATCCTAACCCAAATAGGGGGAGATTGTTAGAACACCTTATTACTGATTTGGGCTAGGATTACTATTCTTTGATTGGGATTTTTATTTGGACCCAACTTGTATAGACTAGGGTCATATTTTTTTCTAGAGTTGTTATTTCAGAAGGTATTCCAGAGATGCTCAGTTCGACGAACTTAAAACTCTGTTCCACGAACTCAGATCTCAACTCAGAGCTCAGTTCGACGAACTCAGAGCTCAGCTCGACGAAAGTAAAAGCTCAGTTCGACAAAATCCAAGCTTAGTTCGACAAAAACCTTGCTGAGTTTGACGATCAGGTAGTTTCTATATTACAGAAGGCAGAATGTTTTCAAATGCTTGATAACTGTCAGTTAAAACTCTGATATTTAATGTTAATTATTCTAACAAATATGACGTTTAAGGCAGCATCAAATATGGATTTATCACTGAGGTTTTAAATCTAATTAACTCCAAGGCAGTTATAATTCTAAAGGGATTCTTCAGACGTTTCAAGAATCGTTTATTTCAAAAAGACACAACGATTGAATTCTTCCCTAATAGTCTATATATATAAAAAGGATTGATGTTTCACCACATACACACAGAGATAAATGCATTCTGCTTCAGACTCTTCTTAAGACATATCTTCAATCTGAGAGACATCCTAATACATATCTGTTAAAAACATCTACTGGAGAGTAAAAGCATACAAGAAGGCATACACACTGAAGAAAAGTCTCATCTCTTGATCACAATCTCTATTCAAATCAGGGGGAGCTTTTTGCAACATCATCCACTAAGTCTTCTCAGAGATACTTGACAGAGAAGACAACATCTAACCTTTTTAGTTTACTCTTAAACTGTGTACAGGGTTCTAACTCCCTTCAAAAGTTTACACTTGGTTTATAAGTCACCTGATCAAAAGACTTAAGTTTGGTTTTTGGGTACCTGATCAAAAGTCCAAAGGGTTGCTAGATCTCCCTTAGAAAATAGATCTTCTGGTGACAGGGCACCTGAGCAAAAACCTATAGTAGATTCCTACCAGGGTGGTAGAAGAGTAGACGTACCCAGATTTATTGGGGAACTACTATAAAATCCTTGTGTCGTCTGTGATTGTTACTTTTTATTTGTGTGTTGTGTATATTATCTATATATATCACTAATTTTTAAAACTGCTATAAAAATAAATTAAAGTTTTTAAAATACTCTATTCACCCCCCTCTAGAGTAAAGTTAGATCTATCCCTTCCACTTTCAAGTATGGATCCTCCTTCCCTGTGAAATGGGGAATACGGGGCTCTCGGAATCCATTGGGAGCGGTCTCCCTGACGATCCTGGGGGAAAACGGAGAGAACACCTCTACCCCCTCGACTGGTGTTAGGTCATCGAACTCCAGTATCCTCCCAGGTCGGTCTGTCTCTTCAAAGAGCTGGCGGAGGACACGCTCGACGTCGACTTGGTTTGGGGGCGGATTAGTAGGAGTCACGGGTTCTCTGAAGTGCTCGGCGGCCTTCCCTACCCGCTAATTGGTCACCAGTTCATTGACCATACCGAGAAGCCGGCCGAATTCGGCACGGCTGACGGGTTGGTCGCGATCTGGGGTTTGTTCGCCTGTCATAGGGCTGAGTTCGCTAACTAGCCGAATCTGACGGTCACAGGGCGAGCACTATTGTTGTCCTTCGGCAGCGAGGGCAATTTCACCAATCGCTGGGTCTACGCTCACCGCACCAAATTCTGTTTGAGCCAAAATATGTCACCAACTCTTCGTGCGCTATCCCTGAGAAGAGTGTTCGACAGAGGAAAGAATGTGGTTCGCGAGCGACTGGTCACTGGCACTGCGGATGTTAGCGAGAGGACGAGAAGAGAGAGAAAGAGGAGGCTGCTGGCATCGGCGAACACCCGATTGGACCCTCCGCGGCGAATGCAACTCTTGTGGCGGTCCTCTCTTTATTATCTTTGCGAAAGGTTACAATGTGTGGTGCGCCCACACGGGGGGTATGCCCGCATACAATGACTGAGACAGAAAGACAGGAAGTTAGTGTTTGCACCTACGACGAGGCGGGTTTTGGGCTAAGTCCGCATATCCCTTCCAAGCACTGCCTGGTCCCCCTTTTATACTAGAGGGTAGGCTGCGTGGACGGTTCACGAACCGACGGACATTTAATGTCCTATAAATCATGACATTAAATGTGCAGTCGCTCGAGGTACACGAAGAGTTGGGCGGCAGAGACTAAAAGAAGAGTCCGCACGAAACCGTGCAGCACTGCTTAAGATGGATCAAAAAGGAGAAGTCAGCGCGGGCTTGATCATAACGTCCGCGCGTACTTCTGACGGGAGCTTCCGGGCTGCGCTCTGAGAAGCCGCTCATAGGTCTCCAGTTGGTTGTCTTTGCCGAATTTTTTTGTGCTCCCGGGGGGTGTCCACAAGCACTCTGGAATGTCCATCCGCGAGGTCAGCGAACTCGGAGAACCACTGTTTGTATGGGATGTCCGCCTCCTCTGAATGCTCTCCTTTGACGTCGCAGGATTTGGGGTTAACAAAAATCTAAAGATAAATTCGCAAAAAGATAAAAATGTAGGTGTGATAACACAGAGCATTTTGGAGCTTTTGAAACATATTGCATGGAGAGTGTGCAATGGCAAGAAGATCAAATTCTCTCTCTGTGCGATAGCTAATTCAACTTTGTGTTGCGTCGACATTTAGGCTTCAGTTAAGCAATTTAAGGGTGTAGAGATGCGTCAACACGCTTTAGAGTTTGTATGGGTTTAATAACATCAACAACAACACTCAAGCCTTTATCCCACTATAGTGGGGTCGGCTATATGGATCCTTTGTCTCCATTGTGCCCTATCTTTTGTCATAATCTCACTAATGCTTAAGTACATCATGTCTTTCGTTATAGTTTCATTCCAAGTCTTTATTGATCTACCCCTCCCTCGTCTAACATGCCTAGTGACTAGACTCTCACAATGCCTAACAGGTGCCTCTAATGGTCTCCTTTGTACGTTTCCAAACCATCTTAGAAGCTTAACATCATTATGATTATTCTTCGCACAGTTCAAGGATAAATAAATAAAATCGCACATTGACCTCAGCAATTCTCAAGGTTCACACTTCTGTTGAGTGCATCACATAAAGATCTTTACAATCGCAATGAAATTAAATTACTAAGCATACAAAACTAGCTGGCTACAGAGAACTCTACACTATACACTAGTTGAATTATCTCATTGTTTGGTTTATTAATCTTTCAAGCGATAAAAAACAAAGTAAATCATATTCTCCTCTTGTTGGGACCATCTAACATAAAACATTATGATGAAATCCATTTTCTAAGTAAAATGAAGTTCAGTCTTTAGAATATTATATTTTCTATAGCATTCTAAGAATATGCCCTCAATATAATCTCTTCCTAGATGATTATTGGTTCTCAAGATCTAAAGTTAAGCAAAAGAGAGTCTGATGATCAAACAAGGGAACTGATTTTTACCAAGTCTTCTTCAGATCCTTCATCTGATGCACCTCAGAAGGATTCCCAATTTTGATTATGAACCTTGTTGTTATATTTATAACTTTCCCAAAGCTTTTTTTATATCTGCTGAAAATTTATGTTTCTGCTAGATAATTATCTATGCTTTGTGTTTTTCTTGTTTTATAGTATCCTAACCCAAATAGAGGGAGATTGTTAGAACACCTTATTACTGATTTGGGCTAGGATTACTATTCTTTGATTGGGATTTTTATTTGGACCCAACTTGTATAGACTAGGGTCATATTTTTTTCCAGAGTTGTTATTTCAGAAGGTATTCCAGAGATGCTCAGTTCGACGAACTTAAAACTCTGTTCAACGAACTCAGATCTCAACTCAGAGCTCAGTTCGACGAACTCAGAGCTCAGCTCGACGAAAGTAAAAGCTCAGTTCGACGAAATCCAAGCTTAGTTCGACAAAAACCTTGCTGAGTTTGACGATCAGGTAGTTTCTATATTACAGAAGGCAGAATGTTTTCAAATGCTTGATAACTGTCAGTTAAAACTCTGATATTTAATGTTAATTATTCTAACAAATATGACGTTTAAGGCAGCATCAAATATGGATTTATCACTGAGGTTTTAAATCTAATTAACTCCAAGGCAGTTATAATTCTAAAGGGATTCTTCAGACGTTTCAAGAATCGTTTATTTCAAAAAGACACAACGATTGAATTCTTCCCTAATAGTCTATATATATAAAAAGGATTGATGTTTCACCACATACACACAGAGATACATGCATTCTGCTTCAGACTCTTCTTAAGACATATCTTCAATCTGAGAGACATCCTAATACATATCTGTTAAAAACATCTACTGGAGAGTAAAAGCATACAAGAAGGCATACACCCTGAAGAAAAGTCTCATCTCTTGATCACAATCTCTATTCAAATCAGGGCGAGCTTTTTGCAACATCATCCACTAAGACTTCTCAGAGATACTTGACAGAGAAGACAACATCTAACCCTTTTAGTTTACTTTTAAACTGTGTACAGGATTCTAACTCCCTTCAAAAGTTTACACTTGGTTTATAAGTCACCTGATCAAAAGACTCAAGTTTGGTTTTTGGGTACCTGATCAAAAGTCCAAAGGGTTGCTAGATCTCCCTTAGAAAATAGATCTTCTGGTGACAGGACACCTGAGCAAAAACCTATAGTAGATTCCTACCAGGGTGGTAGAAGAGTAGACGTACCCAGATTTATTGGGGAACTACTATAAAATCCTTGTGTCGTCTGTGATTGTTACTTTTTATTTGTGTGTTGTGTATATTATCTATATATATATCACTAATTTTTAAAACTGCTATAAAAATAAATTAAAGTTTTTAAAATACTCTATTCACCCCCCTCTAGAGTAAAGTTAGATCTATCCCTTCCACTTTCAAGTATGGATCCTCCTTCCCTGTGAAATGGGGAATACGGGGCTCTCGGAATCCATTGGGAGCGGTCTCCCTGACGATCCTGGGGGAAAACGGAGAGAACACCTCTACCCCCTCGACTGGTGTTAGGTCATCGAACTCCAGTATCCTCCCAGGTCGGTCTGTCTCTTCAAAGAGCTGGCGGAGGACACGCTCGACGTCGACTTGGTTTGGGGGCAGATTAGTAGGAGTCACGGGTTCTCTGAAGTGCTCGGCGGCCTTCCCTACCCGCTAATTGGTCACCAGTTCATTGACCATACCGAGAAGCCGGCCGAATTCGGCACGGCTGACGGGTTGGTCGCGATCTGGGGTTTGTTCGCCTGTCATAGGGCTGAGTTCGCTAACTAGCCGAATCTGACGGTCACAGGGCGAGCACTATTGTTGTCCTTCGGCAGCGAGGGCAATTTCACCAATCGCTGGGTCTACGCTCACCGCACCAAATTCTGTTTGAGCCAAAATATGTCACCAACTCTTCGTGCGCTATCCCTGAGAAGAGTGTTCGACAGAGGAAAGAATGTGGTTCGCGAGCGACTGGTCACTGGCACTGCGGATGTTAGCGAGAGGACGAGAAGAGAGAGAAAGAGGAGGCTGCTGGCATCGGCGAACACCCGATTGGACCCTCCGCGGCGAATGCAACTCTTGTGGCGGTCCTCTCTTTATTATCTTTGCGAAAGGTTACAATGTGTGGTGCGCCCACACGGGGGGTATGCCCGCATACAATGACTGAGACAGAAAGACAGGAAGTTAGTGTTTGCACCTACGACGAGGCGGGTTTTGGGCTAAGTCCGCATATCCCTTCCAAGCACTGTCTGGTCCCCCTTTTATACTAGAGGGTAGGCTGCGTGGACGGTTCACGAACCGACGGACATTTAATGTCCTATAAATCATGACATTAAATGTGCAGTCGCTCGAGGTACACGAAGAGTTGGGCGGCAGAGACTAAAAGAAGAGTCCGCACGAAACCGTGCAGCACTGCTTGAGATGGATCAAAAAGGAGAAGTCAGCGCGGGCTTGATCATAACGTCCGCGCGTACTTCTGACGGGAGCTTCCGGGCTGCGCTCTGAGAAGCCGCTCATAGGTCTCCAGTTGGTTGTCTTTGCCGAATTTTTTTGTGCTCCCGGGGGGTGTCCACAAGCACTCTGGAATGTCCGTCCGCGAGGTCAGCGAACTCGGAGAACCACTGTTTGTATGGGATGTCCGCCTCCTCTGAATGCTCTCCTTTGACGTCGCAGGATTTGGGGTTAACAAAAATCTAAAGATAAATTCGCAAAAAGATAAAAATGTAGGTGTGATAACACAGAGCATTTTGGAGCTTTTGAAACATATTGCATGGAGAGTGTGCAATGGCAAGAAGATCAAATTCTCTCTCTGTGCGATAGCTAATTCAACTTTGTGTTGCGTCGACATTTAGGCTTCAGTTAAGCAATTTAAGGGTGTAGAGATGCGTCAACACGCTTTAGAGTTTGTATGGGTTTAATAACATCAACAACAACACTCAAGCCTTTATCCCACTATAGTGGGGTCGGCTATATGGATCCTTTGTCTCCATTGTGCCCTATCTTTTGTCATAATCTCACTAATGCTTAAGTACATCATGTCTTTCGTTATAGTTTCATTCCAAGTCTTTATTGATCTACCCCTCCCTCGTCTAACATGCCTAGTGACTAGACTCTCACAATGCCTAACAGGTGCCTCTAATGGTCTCCTTTGTACGTTTCCAAACCATCTTAGAAGCTTAACATCATTATGATTATTCTTCGCACAGTTCAAGGATAAATAAATAAAATCGCACATTGACCTCAGCAATTCTCAAGGTTCACACTTCTGTTGAGTGCATCACATAAAGATCTTTACAATCGCAATGAAATTAAATTACTAAGCATACAAAACTAGCTGGCTACAGAGAACTCTACACTATACACTAGTTGAATTATCTCATTGTTTGGTTTATTAATCTTTCAAGCGATAAAAAACAAAGTAAATCATATTCTCCTCTTGTTGGGACCATCTAACATAAAACATTATGATGAAATCCATTTTCTAAGTAAAATGAAGTTCAGTCTTTAGAATATTATATTTTCTATAGCATTCTAAGAATATGCCCTCAATATTCCTAATTTGGTAGTAAAATAAGTAGAGTTTAACTCAAAATTATGGGAATAACAATTAGATAAATGCAACATTGTATATAACACAAAAGAGGGGCAATAGAACTGTCAGCGCGAGGGCGGGTATCCAAGAGCCAAAACTCAAAGAAGTGTGCAGATAAAGGAAAGGAATGACTAGCTACCAGAGAAATCTTATTGCTTGATAGCAACAAATGACAACACGCTCCTACATAAAAGCATGCATAACTGCAATAATAACAGAAGCTAAAGCATGCCAGAAAAATAAACCTGGTAGATAATCTTCCTTTGCTTAACGCCGTCGTTTGCCATCATAAACCTATTTTTAAACAAAAAAAAAAGATGCACTTGAACAATAATAAGCCTGCCAAAAGTTGAAATCCATAATAATTACAAATAAAACGAGAATAAAGATGCTTTGCTAGCAATAATATCAATTGGAAATGTACATGTGAACAAAAGTCTGACACACAACTCAACTGATATGTAACATTTAATGCTTCCATTTGAGTTGACATAAGATAAAATGGTGGTCCATAAATATTCAAAATTGATAACTTCCAATGTTTGTCCTAACACGAATGCATTTTCAAAAGCATAACAACAACAACAGAACAACAACAGCACTCAAGCCTTTATCCCACTATAGTGGGGCCGGCTATATGGATCTTTTGTCTCCATCGTGCTCTATCTTGTGTCATAATCTCACTAATGCCTAAGTAAATCGCGTCTTTCCTTATAGTTTCATTCCAAGTCTTTATTAGTCTACCCCTCCCTCGTTTAACATGCCTAGTGACTAGACTCTCACAACACCTAATAGGTGCATCTAATGATCTCCTTTGCACGTGTCCAAACCATCTTAGTCGAGCTTCTCGCATCTTCTTTGCAATTGGTGCTACTCTTGTCTTATCCCTGATACATTCGTTTCTAATTCTATCAAGTCTCATGTGTCCACACATCCACCTAAGCATTCTCATCTCCGCAACTCCCATTTTTTGTTCATGTACACAATTCATTGCCCAACACTAAGAACGATAGAGCATCGCTGGTCTAATCGCAGTATGGTAGAACTTGCCCTTAAGTTTTAATGGTACTTTACGACCACACGAGATCCCTGACACACCTCTCCACTTCAATCAACCCGCTTGGATTCTATGTGTCATATCTTTATCAATACCTCCGTCTTTTTGAACTATCGATCCAAGATATTTAAAGCATTCACTACGGGTAATATCTTGATCGTCCAACTTAATAACGAAGTCATCCGTCCTTCTTGCACTGCTAAATTTAAGCTTCATTTAATCTGTCTTTGTCCTGCTCAACTGAAAACTTTTCTTTTATAAAGTGTCTCGCCAAGATTCAAATTTTGCGTTTACACCCTCGCGCGTCTCATCGACCAAAACGACATCATCCGCAAATAATAAACACCAAGGTATTGCTTGTTGGATATGTCCGGTGAGCACATCTAAGATAAGGGTAAAGAGATAAGGGCTTAAAGCTGAATCTTGATGTAAGCCAACATTGATAGGGAATTTCTGTGTTAATCCTCCAGATATCCTCACTTTAGTCACTGAATTTGTATACATATCTTTGATTACATCAATGTATGATACATTTACACCTTTCTTTTCTAAGACTCTTCATAAGATCTCTCTTGAAACTCTATCATAAGCCTTCTCAAGGATGATAAACAGCATATGCAAATCTTGTTTTCTTTTTCGGTAGTTGTCAATGAATCTCCTCAAGAGATGCATAGCTTCCATGGTCAACCGCCATGGCATGAATCCAAATTGATTCTCCGAGATGTTAGTCTCTCGTCTTATTCTTTTTTTTATTACTCGTCATAATTTCATGGTATGACTCGTCAATTTAATTCCTCTGTAATTAACAAAATTTTGTATATCTCCTTTGTTTTTATACAACGGTACCAAGATACTCTCTCCATTGATCTGGCATATTCTTTGACTTCAGTATCTTATTGAAAAAATATGTTAGTCACAAAATTCCTTCATTCTCTATACATTTCCATACTTCAATGGGTATATCATATGGCTCAACCGCCTTGCCATTTTTCATCTTCTTTGGAGCATTATTTACCTCTGATAATCGAATTTTACGAAAAAAACATTATGTTCCTATACTCTTCCGATTTACTTAAATTTTTCAAGTACAATTCATTATCTTTTGTTTCATTATAGAGTTGATAAAAGTATCTTTTCCATCATTCTTTAATGTCCACATCATCCATTAAAACTGTATCTGTTTCATCCTTTATGCATTTTACTTGCCTTAAATCTCTTGTATTTTTTTATTTAGCTCAAGTAATTTTATATATGTCACGCTCTTCATCTTTGATATCTAGTCGCATTTTCAAAAGCTTTGATTCTTAAAAATGAGCTAAAAAAGAACTAGTATCTGTGTTGACCTATGTTGATTGCCTTGCATCAATGAATAAAAATTACTTATCATAAATCTTTTTCTACAAATTATAAGGACCATATTCTAAGCATTTTCACTGTTGTAATTTTCACTTGTTTTTGTTAAATGTCACACCAATTAAACAATATAATTTTCAAAAAATATATACATAAAGGCACCTCTATTTGAATATCTTTTGCAGACATCTCCATAACTAAAATAAAATGATTTCGATCAACTGTTATTACTTGTTATAATCCTACAACAATTAGAAACTTTTTGACCACTCCACAACTATTTATGTTACTAGTCCAAGCTCCAATATAATTAATGCAGTGGTAGGCTGGCTAAAATGAAAATGCACTAATATGTAATCGAAATGAGACCTTGGTGTAGATATCGTGCACGTGTCAACATGAGACAATCCCAATAGAGATCCACTAACAAGTAATAAATTTTAGCGATGCTACGAGAACGATTAGAACAATCAATAATAAGGATTAACGTTAGGCGCAACTATGATTGGCCTACAAAGTGAGACGCGATTTCAATTGAAGTGCGTCGGTAAAGATCCCGCAAGTAAAACCACAAATATAATGCAATAGAATATGAAATCCAACAAACCACAACAATAGTTCATACCAACACATTCAAATGAGAAAAACAATAATGTTTATACCTTTATTTGCTTATGCTTGGGGGCGGCGTTGTTAGGAGTGGAGGACGGTGCTGGCGTAATCGCCCTTGGCCACGAGTGGTTCCACGAGAAGGTTGGGAGGGGGTGTAGGCTGTAAATCGGGATGGTCTTGGGTAGTTGGTGGGGTATCCGGGTGGCAAGAGGCCGGCTGGGCTTAGGGTTGGACGACGAGGGGGTGCAGGAGTAGGCCTGGAGGGAAGTGGACGGTGCTAGGGAGTAGGGATTGGCCGGGGTGAGGGTTGGATGGGAGAGAGGGGGCGGGGCCTGTAGATGGCGGCGAGATTTTGGGGCGGGGCTGGAGATCGGGGAAGGGGGCGGAGGAGCAGGCCGGATCCGGGAAGAGGAGAGGGTCAGGATGGGCTGCAGACACGGGTTGGTTGGGGCTCACCGGGAAAGGGAACGCTGAGGCTTCAGCTTGGCGACTGGAGATCAAGGGCGGCGGCACGCGGGAGCTTCGGAATCCACCAAAGAGAGAGACCGGCAAAATGCAATAGGCACTCCTCGATCCCCTGGCTGGCCCCCCATGCTAGCATATATAGAGGAGGAAAACCAAAATAGAATAAGGGCTCCCCGACCGGACGGCTGTAATTGTTCGGGCCGATTGGGGGACTAAATACATCCAAATAAAATAAATTAATATATGAAAAAGACTCGGAACGACCCTCAGGGCGCATTCACGAACTCAGATCGTGCAAACGGGTCGCCGATCACCGCATTCTGCGGGAAGAGATGTGTGCGTGCTGTCGATCGTCATCAACTCCCCCTGACTTGAAAGCACTTATCTCCGGTTAGTGAAGATGATTGTACTCTCGGCGTAAATCTGGGGCAAGTCTCTCGAGCTCCTAAGCCGAATCCAAGTTTCGCCGGAAGACGGGCGGGCAAGCCAATGGACCAAGTACCGCGGGACCACCGAATCGCCAATCATTTTGAAGCCATGTCCAACTATTTGTATTGTATCTCTGATAGCGTAGGCGACTGACATAGCAATGTGTCTCCGCCTGAATGTTGTGTCGCTGGTGCTAGCGGCTGGGGAGTGGACTCCTCCGAGCAGTGCTCAACCGCCCGCGACTGCCTGGAGGAGGTAGTTGTGGGTGCACTAGAGGGGTGAGGGTCAAGCAGTGGCTCTGAGGTAGGTGGGGATAACGGGTCCCCGCACATTTGCTCCTCATAGTATGGGGTCAAGTCCTCCACATTAAACACTCGGTGAATCCCCATTGTCGGTGTTATGTCAACCTCATACGCATTCGCACCAATCCGTCGAGTGACTGTATAAGGACCCATCCAACGAGCACTTAACTTCTTCGTTGCCCCGTGGGGGAGCCTCTCATGTCGCAGGTGGATCATAACCCATTCCCCCAACGTCAAATACATGTTCTCTCTTGTGCTGATTGGCCTAAGCTTTGTAATTTCATTACTGGCCACGATCTTTCTTCATGCTGTCTCATGTAGTGCATGTAAATGATAAACAGATGACTCAACAGACTAATGATGCGAATGATGAACCCAAATGATGACATGAAGTGCATGTATGAGCTGAATAAACGACTCAACAAACTTATGCAAATGATGAACCCAAAAGATGAAATGCTTGCATGAATGATGCATGAGAAACACGACAGACACGATGAACGGATATACGACCAGCTCCCTGTGGCGAAGGATCCTTGAAATAGGTAGTTTATCAGGAGGTTCATTGGGAGGAGTGTAATAAAACTCAGTGCGTATGTGACGGGTGTAATGAGTGTCAGAATGAACGTGTGAGACACTACCATTCCAATACGAACTTAAAGAACGTGACGCATCAGGCGGCTTACCAGGAGGTATGTGTAATGCCCCCAACTTTTTGATAATTATTTGATTTGGTAATGTCATATTTATGACATCAGGGCGTTACTTTTAACGTCATATTGACGGCGCCGCACCGTTAGTGCGTTTTTGCGTCCGTTGGGCCTGTTTGACCAGATTTTGGGGGTTTTTTGACGAGATTAAAGGTTTTCATGTTGGAAAAATTAAGTTTGTGTTTTTGGATTTCCTTGTCCAGCTTTGTTTCGGTCCAAGCATTTTTGCAGTCTCGGCGCGCGTTTGTAGTTTTGCATGGTTTGCGTTTGTCGTAAACTTTAGAAATTAATATCTCAAAAACGGTATGTCGGATTTTAGTTTTGTCTTCGCCGTTAGATTTGTAGCAACATCATTCGCCTACGGTGCGAATTTCGTTCGAATCGGGGTACGTTTAGCCCTTGTATCGTTTTTTTATTCCAAAAATATAAGACAAAACTGATTTCTCGAGAAAATCATGTTATTTCTCGAGAAACGGCAATGTTATTTCTCGAGAAACGGCAATGTTTCTCGAGAAACGGCAATGTTTCTCGAGAAACGGCAATGTTTCTCGAGAAACGGCAATGTTTCTCGAGAAACGGCTTTGTTTCTCGAGAAACGGCTCTGTTTGCGAAAGTTCGGACACCGTTTTGAGGGTCAAAATGGTGTCAAAAAAAAAGTTTAACATGAAATTTGTTCCTCTCGACGAGATCTACAACTTTCATGTTGAGCACTTTTCGATTCGAAACCATCTTAAACCTATAATTCCGTTTCTCGCGCGCCTGCGCATAAGTTTATAAGTACTAATTATATTATTAATCTAATTAAATCTAATAAGTATATAAAGGCTTAAGCTAAAGAAAAACCTTATTCATCTTCTCCAAAAGTCCGAACCGAAACCAGAGCGACGAGGGCGGCGACTTCTCCTCGTTCGTGAAATTCTGACCACGATTCTGGGAGTCTCGGTGGACGAAATCTTCAACCGAATATAGATCCGGAAAGCTCTCATCGAGAGCTACGTTATCGTGGTAAAACTTTCCTTATTTCTCTAGTTTTTCTCGTTAGGGTTTTTGGCCCTAACTTCTATTTCGGCCATTTTTGTTTAGATTCTGACATCTCTCGCCTTCTTTAGCCCCGATCTACGACGAGGAGTGATTTGGAGAGTTTTTCCGGCCAAGCCAAGGCAAGTAGTGGTTTTTCCCCTCTTCCCTACTCTTCCAATCTTGATGGAATTGCTAATCTTCTTTATTTAGTGATGTTATCAAGATTATCTCTCCGATTAATAGTATTGTTTTAGTTTTTTTACTTGAGATCCATTTGTATTAAGTTCTTGCTATGATAATCCAACTTTGTAGCGTTTTTAACGATTTTGATGATGTGTTTAAATCATCGGCTTTTAATTGCTCCTAACCATCATGTAGGACGTGCTAGGGTATATTTAAGATCTTGAATCTTTCCTACAGGTTGATTAACCGTTTACAAAATCTAGCGATGTTTAGTAGAATTCGATGTGCCAAGTCTTGAGATATATATTTTTTTGGGTTTTCTTAATTGTGTGAGTTAGTGGATGAAATCACCTCAGCAATTTTTGTTTCCTTTATTAGTACCTCGTGGAACTCTACCGGGTGTTAGGGCGTCTGCGGTGAATGCTGGAGTGTATGAGTCTCCCCCGCAGTTAAACGGATATTATACCCGTGCGGGTGGGTCCGGTTGAGTGACCGCCTCGCCCGTGTTTTTGGGTAGAGTTGACCACATGTGGCTAATAAAGTTATGCGAATTTTTTCTTTATGATTTAATCATGTTTGTCACTTTATAGCCTTGTGCATTTGATGTATTTTGATGTACGTGACGATTCACGTAAGTGTTCCTGTCCGATTTTGGTGCTTTACTTCAGTACTTTTGGTCTTGGGTTGGTACCCCTTACGACCTTTGCTTACTTTGGTTAGATTTTTCTGCCATCATTTGTACCTTTTTGCTGAGGTGTTCTGTCTTTGGAATGCCTCAGGTTCAGAGCAGTAGCAAGTAGTGGGGCTTGTTTTGGAGTTTCAGTGCAGCAGTGTTGGTTGTGGTTTTCACCTCGCCGTCGCGAGGTAGTTTGTCGTTTTTTTTTGTTTTGCTTTACCTAGTTCAGACATACTTTTGTATTATGTGGGTTCATGTCAGATTGTTGACGTCTATAGGGTAGTTGATTTTGGAAACTTTGCTAGCTGCTAGTCTGTTTTCCTTCTGATTATGTGGATTATTTGCTCTCTGGAATGTTTTATACTAGGATTGTATGTTAAGTATTTTCAAGTATAAAAAAACTACTACTATTACCTCATGCATTGCATGTTTTAAAATTCTAAATCATTATATTTAGAGACCGTAAAATCTATTTTTACTACCATTATAAACCTAGAGTCTTGCATACCATGAATTGTCCTCTGAGGACATTTATACTTATGTGGGATTGTCTAATCTTGTAAAAAGAAGTATTTTCCGCAGCGTATAACTATTTTTTTTCTTCTCGTGGACTGGATGAGCCACTAGCCGAGGGATACGGCTAACTGCTTAACCTAAACTGGATTTTTCTCTAAATAACCTAAATATCTTTCTTTATGCGTTAAGTAGGAGTTTTGCCTGAGCGTCCGTAGCTATCCCTTGCTGGCATGGCATCATGACACGCATTTTCCCTTACTCTGATATATCATTAAATGCGGTGAAAATGCGGGTTGTGATAGTTGGTATCAGAGGGAGGTTGGTTTGACAAGTTGGTCGAACCAGCCAATCTGATATAGTTTTGAATTCCTCCTTTCATTTGCAAACACACACCGATGTGTCATCAGTACGTCTTAGCCGAAGCATAGTCACTACACTCATAGCATGACAAGAAATATACGGGGCATATTATGTAATATGAGATGCATAATATGTGTTTGTATATGGATCCACTATAAGTGGCAACATGTGACGGTTATGTAGTATGAGATGCATAACCACCATCACATGGGTGCCCATTAACACGTTTTCTTTTCTCGTTGCATGCGATGTTATGCAGTATGGGATGCATAACATTTCATGTGTACGCCGCTCATAACATGCATTAAGGCCTTTTTAGGATGCATAGCACTGCATACATAGTATATCACTGCATACATAGTATATCACTGGATTAGCACGCATGTTAAGTTAAGGTTTACATGATGACACATGTACACATATGATTTTAAATAAGAATAAAGAATTCATGCATTCATATCATAGACACATGAGTCAATAGGATGAGAATGATATCATACTAAGTAGGACATAGCATCATTATAAAATCCCAGAGCAAGTTGCAGCATAAGCAAGTGTCTTTTAAGTATGGTCTGAACTAAGTTGTGTGGCCTAGTTGTAATCTAGGATTTTGATGAGTTGTTCGTTGCATTTTTAGAAATACCGGCTAAACGTCCTGCAACGAGGTCGACTCCCCAGTCGGAGGGTGAGTCGGAGGGTGCGCAAAGCGATGCGATGATCGAGAGTCTGCGTTAGAGCAACGAGGCTCTGTCGAGACAATTAGTTGCGATGCAATCGAAAATTCAGTCTTTGTTGTCTGTCACTCCCGCGCAGCAACCCTTAATGCAAGATCATGTAGGGGGTCAAGCCGTACCCGGTACTCCTGCTCCTCTGGTGCCCCCAGTGACGCTACCACCAGAGATGAATTTTATTTCTCACTTCCAGCGATTGGGACCTCCTACCTACGACGGGAGTGCCGACTTTATGGTTTTGAATGATTGGATCAACGCTATCGAGGAGATATTCTCGTATTCGGGGATTGCAGAAGCCCAGAAGGTGATGATTGCGGCCTACCAGCTAAAAGAACTGGCGAAGAGTTGGTGGATTCGGGAAAAGGAGAGTCTGAAGGAAGGATGTTCTTGGGAGTCTTTGAAGAAAATGCTGCTGAAAAAGTTTCTACCCTCGGTCGAGCAGGACCGTCTGATGAATAATTTCCTGCATCCGAAGCAGAGAAAGCTCGCGGTGAGCGAATATGAGATTGAGTTTAGTAAATTGAGCAGGTTTGCTCCTGATATGGTAGCTTCAGAGGAGGGAAAAGTGAAACGTTTTCTAGGAGGACTAAGAAGCGATGTCCAACAATGGGCATGCGCTTATAGAGCGGAAAGTTACGCTGAGGCAGTAGAAGCCGCTTTGACGGTTGAGGCTATCGACAACGCCAAGAATCGGGGAGCGGTGTTAAGGAAAGAAAAGAGAAAGGCTGAAGATGATGGGAGTTCTAAGGTATCTGGCCCTGCTTCAAAAAAGAAAGGTGGAGAAATATGTAGCTTCTGTGGTCGGTCTGGCCACCCTTACGAAAGGTGTTACAAGAGGACTGCCACTCAGAAGCAGCAGCGGGTGCTCGCCATCCAAGGCGCACCCAAGGGAGATCTGGTGTGCACGTTCTGTACAATGAAGGGACATGACGTGAGTCATTGCTGGTTGAAGGAAAAGACCTGCTTCCAGTGCGGGCAGAAGGGGCACCTAAAGACATCATGCCCCCAGGCTCAGTCCCCACTACATCCTGCCCCTCTTCGGGCGCTGTCGCTGCCACCAAACCAGGACAAAGGGAAAGTAAAGCTAAATGTGGTGACCAGGGAGGAAGCTCAGACATCTACCCAAGTGATATCAGGTTAGATTCTACTTTAACTTTTACTCTTCATTGTTTGCCCTAGTTTTCGTTCGTTTAGTTATGTATGCTACGGTTTTAGGGGAGTTTAAGGTGAAGAATAGGTGAGCGCGCGTTCTTTTTGATTCGGGTGCCACCCATTCCTTTGTGGCACGGAGTTTCGTAGATAAACATTGTTTGAACGTGGATCAATTAGGAGATTCCTTCAACGTCAAGCTTCCCTCCGGAGATCTGGTGATATCAAATCAAGGAGTTCAGAGATGCCCTATTTGTCTAGGTGATTTCCTAGCCTTTGTGGATCTGATGGTGTTGGATCTGGAAGATTTCGACGTGATTTTGGGCATGGATTGGTTGTCCAAGTATGATGTGATCATCCAGTGCAAGGCAAAGCGACTGGACTTCAAGATGGACGACGGTCAACCTATGAGTGTCTATGGTTTTCAGGGCAAGGGTTCCCTCATTATTTCTACGGTACGTGCTTGTCGAGGTATAGAGTCTGGTTGCGAGGCGTATCTTGTTTCTATTTCTGCTTTGGAAACATCTTTTGTTACACCACGTCGTGAGGATATCTCAGTGGTGCGAGAGTTTCCAGATGTCTTTCCTGATAGTCTTCCAGGACATCCTCCTGAGAGTGAGGTGGAGTTTGTGATAAACCACGAGCCAGGTACTCGCCCTATTGCTAAGACATCGTATCGCATGGCTTCGCGTGAGTTAGAAGAGTTGCGCACTCAGCTGGATGAGTTGCTGCAGTGTGGTTTTATTAGACCGAGTTCTTCTCCGTGGGGTGCTCCTATTTTGTTCGTAAAGAAGAAAGACGGTTTCATGAGGCTCTACATAGATTATCGGGAGTTAAATAAGGTAACCATCAAGAACAGATATCCGTTGCCTCAGATTGATGATCTATTTGATCAGTTGTGGGGATGCGCTGTGTTTTCGAAGATTGACCTTCGTTCAGACTACCACCAGTTAAGGGTTCGTGAGACTGATATACCACGGACGTCTTTTCGTTCCCGACACGGGCATTTTGAGTTCTTGGTGATGTCCTTTGGTTTGACAAATGCTCCCTCTACTTTTATGAACTTAATGAATAGAGTGTTCAAAGATTTCTTGGACCGTTTAGTGATTGTGTTCATAGATGACGTCCTCATGTATTCCCGCAGTGTTGAGGAACATACTCAACACTTGCGTTTAGTTTTGTCAACCCTGAGGCAGCACAAGCTCTATGCCAACCTGAGTAAGTGCGAATTCGGGTTACCCCAGGTGTCCTTTTTGGGCCATATTATAAGCAAGGACGGTATTTCCGTAGACCCGACCAAGATTTCTGTTGTGATGGAATGGAAGAGACATTCTACTCCTAAGGAGATTAGGAGCTTCTTAGGTCTGGCCGGTTATTATAGAAGGTTCGTGGAAGGGTTCTCTGTATTGTCTGCTCCTCTAACTAGACTTACACAGAAGAACACCGCGTTCATTTGGAGCGATAAGTGTGAAGAAGCCTTCCAAGAGTTGAAGAAGAGATTGTGTACTGCTCCAGTTTTACCTTTGCCTACTGAAGGAGTTGAGTACGCTGTGTATGTGGATGCATCACACATTGGACTTGGTTGTGTTGATGCAAGAAGGAAAGGTGGTCTCGTACGGATCAAGGCAATTAAAGATTCATGAAAGAAACTATCCTACACATGATTTAGAGTTTGCTGCTGTAATTTATGCGCTAAAGCTTTGGAGACATTTATTGTATGGCGCGCTGTGCAAGATCTACACAGACCATAAGAGTTTGAAGTACGTCTTCACTCAAAAGGAGCTAAATCTACGCCAGCGTAGGTGGTTAGAGAATGTGGTCGATTATAAAGTGGAGATCTTGTATCACCCGGGAAAGGCTAACGTAGTAGCTGATGCTTTGAGTAAGAAGACCGCCAAAATCTTTAATCTATCTGTGCAATCCCTGGTGGAAGAATTCCTGTTGATGGACATCGAAGTTGGGAGTAGTACTGCGCCTGCTAGTTTGGAAGCAGAAGATCCCTCTTGGATTTCCCTTACTAGAGTGCACCAAAAGGATGATCCTGGTTTGTTGCATCTCCGGAATAGAACTGAGAAGGGAGATCTGCCTGATTTCTCTTTGAAAGAGTTAGATACTCTAAAATATCGAGGTAGATTTTGTATCCCCGCTTTTGGTGATATTCGGGATAAAATTTGTAATGAAGCTCATGGTTCCAGTGTTGCCTACCATCGTGGTTCCACCAAAATGTATAAAGATCTGAAGAAAATTGTTTAGTGGTCGGGAATGAAGAATGATATAGCAAAGTTTGTGTCGGAATGTTATACGTGTCAGCGTGTTAAGGCTGACCATAGAAGGCCTGATGGTAAACTGACACCGCTTGATATTCCAAGATGGAAGTGGGAGAGTGTTTCGATGGATTTCATCACCGGTTTACCGAAATCTCCCCGTGGGCACAATTCTGTTTAGGTGATAATTGATAGATTAACTAAGTGTGCTCACTTTGTGCCCTTTAAGATTGGGTATTCTATGAAGAAGATAGCTGAGTTATACATCAATGAGGTCATCAGATTACATAGAGTGCATGTTAGCATTGTATCAGATCGAGACTCCAGATTTACGTCTCGCTTTTGGAAGAGTTTACAGAAGGGGTTTGGTACCGATTTAAGGTATTCCACTGCCTATCATCCGCACACAAATTGTCAGATGGAAAGGGTAAATCAGATAGTGGAAGATATGATCAGGTATTACATATTGGATCACGGTGGTGCTTGGGATGAGCGTCTCAGACTCATGGAATTCGCATAGAATAATAGTTATCAAGAAAGTCTGCATATGGCCCCGTTCGAGGCCTTGTATGGGAGGCGTTGTAGGACTCCTTTGTTTTGGGTTGAGGTTGGTGAGAGACCATTGCTAGGTCCGGAAGCCCTTGAAGAGATGAATTATGTTGTAACTCATATTCGATAGAAGCTCTGTGTAGTACAAGAGCATTACGAGAAGTATGTTAATCGGCGAAGAGTCGATCTGGAGTTCGCCGTTGGGAACTTGGTTTTTTTGAAAGTCTCTCCGATGTCAGGTGTTAAAAGGTTTGGAAGGAAACACAAGTTAGATCCCCGGTATGTGGGACCTTTTCAGATTCTTAAGCGCATCGGAGTGTCAGCTAATAGGTTGGATTTGTCTGCTACCTTCCCTGGTGTTCATGATGTGTTCCATCTGAGCCAGTTGCGGAAGTGCGTTTGTAATGATCGTCAAGTACTTGACTCGGTGCCCCAGATTAACCCCAACCTTTCGTACGTGGAAGAGCTTGTCCGTGTTTTGGAATCTCAAGAGCGAGTGTTGCAGATAAAGACCATCCCCGTGGTGAAAGTTCTCTGGCGAAATCAAGACGTTGAGAGCGCGACGTGGGAATTAGAGTCGGCGATGAGGGAATCTCATCCGCATCTCTTCCCTTAGTTTCTGGTATGTCTCCATGCTTTTGGATGTATTTGATTTTCTCGTTTTGGTTTGGTTTTGGAGTTATGTTAAGTTTCGTGATGAAACTTCTTTTTAGGGGGAGTAACTGTAACGTCCTCGACTTTTTGATAATTATTTGATTTGGTAATGTTATATTTATGACGTCAGGGCGTTACTTTTAACATCATATTGACAGCGTCACACCGTTAGAGTGTTTTCGCGTCCGTTGGGCCTGTTTGACCAGATTTTGGGGTTTTCTTGACGAGATTGAAGGTTTTCATGTTGGAAGAATGAAGTTTGTGTTTTTGGATTTGCTTGTCCAGTTTTGTTGCGGTCCGAGAATTTTTGGAGTCTCAGCGCGCGTTTGTAGTTTTGCATGGTTTGCGTTTGTTGTAAACTTTAGAAATTAATATCTCGAGAACGGTATGTCGGATTTTAGTTTTGTCTTCGCCGTTACATTCGTACCACCATCAATCGCCTACGGTGCGATTTTCGTTCGAATCGGGGTACGTTAAGCCCCCGTATCGTCTTTTTATTCCAGAAATATAAGACAAAACTGATTTCTCGAGAAAATCATGATATTTCTCGAGAAACAGCATTGTTTCTCGAGAAACAGCATTGTTTCTCGAGAAACAGCATTGTTTCTCGAGAAACAGCATTGTTTCTCGAGAAACAGCTTTTTTCTCGAGAAACAAAGAAACAGTTTTGTTTCTCGAGAAACATCTTTCTTTCTCGAGAAACAGCTTTCTTTCTCGAGAAACAGCATTGTTTCTCGAGAAACAATGTTATTTCTCGAGAAATTCGGGTCTGCTCTATTTGCGAACGTTACGACGCCGTTTTGATGGTCAAAACGACGTCAAATAAAAAAATGGTTAACATGAAATTTGTTCGTCTCGACGAGATCTACAACTTTTATGTTGAGCACTTTTCAATTCGAAACAATCTTAAGCCTCTAATTCCGTTTCTCACGCGTCTGCGCATAAGTTTATAACTATTAATTATATTATTAATTTATTTAAACCTAATAAGTATATAAAAACTTAAGTTAAAGAAAAACCCTATTCATCTTCTCCAAAAGTCCGAACCGAAACCAGAGCGGCGAGGGCGGTGACTTCTCCTCGTTTGTGAACTTCCGGCGGCGATTCCGGGAGCCTCGGTGGACGAAATATTCAACCGAATATAGATCCGGAAAGCTCTCACTGATAGCTACGTCATCGTGGTAAAACTTTCCCCATTTCTTGAGTTTTTCGTGTTAGGGTTTTTGACCCTGACTTCTATTTCGGCCATTTTTGTTTAAATTCCGGCATCTCTCGCCTTTTTTAGCCCCGATCTACGACGAGTAGTGATTTGGAGAGTCTTTTCGGCCAAGCCAAGGCAAGTGGTGGTTTTTCTCCTCTTCCCTCCTTTTCCAATCTTGATAGAATTGCTAATCTTCTTTATTTAGTGTTGTTATCATGATTATCTCTCTGATTAATAGTACTGTTTTAATTTTTTAACTTGAGATTCATTTGTATTATTAAGTTCTTGCTATGATAATCCATCCTTGTAGCGTTGTTAACAATTTTGATGATGTGTTTAAATCTTCGGCTTTTAATCGTTCCTAACCATCATATAGGACGTGCTATTATATATTTAAGGTCTTGAATCTTTGCTACAGGTTGATCAACCGTTTACAAAATCTAGCGATGTTTAGTAGAATCTGATGTGTCAAGTCTTGAGATATATTTTTTTGGGGATTTTCTTAGTTGCGGGAGTTAGTGGATGGAACCACCTCCATAATGTTTGTTTCCTTTATTAGTACCTCGTGGAACTCTACCGGGTGTTAGGGCGTCTGCGGTGAATGGTGGAGTGTATGAGTCTCCCCCGCAGTTAGACGGATATTATACCCGTGAGGGTGGGTCCGGTTGAGTGACCGTCTCGCCCATGTTTTTGGGTAGAGTTGACCACATGTGGCTAATAAAGTTATGCGAATTTTTCTTTATGATTTAATCATGTTTGCCACCTTATAGCCTTGTGCATCTGGTGTATTTTGATGTACGTGACGATTCATGTAAGTTTTCCTGTCTGATTTTGGTGTTTTACTTTTGTACTTACTTCAGTATTTTTGGTCTTGGGTTGGTACCCCTTACGACCTTTGCTTACTTTGGTTAAATTTTTCTGTCATCATTTATACCTTCTTGCTGAGGTGTTCTGTCTTTGGAGTGACTCGGGTTCAGAGCAGTAGCAGGTAGTGGAGCTTGCTTTGGAGTTTCAGTGCAGCAGTATTGGAAGTGGCTTTCAACACACCGTCGCGAGGTAGTTTGTCATTTTTTTAGTTTTGTTTTACCTAGTTCAGACATACTTTTGTATTATGTGGGTTCGTGTCAGATTGTTGACGCACACTGGGTAGTTGATTTTGGACACTTTACTAGCAGCTAGTCGGTTTTCCTTCTGATTATGTGGATTATTTGCTTTCTGGGATGTTTTATGCTAGAATTGCATGTTAGGTATTTTCAAGTATAAAAAAACTACTACTATTACCTCATGCATTGCATGTTTTAAAATTCTAAATCATTACATTTAGCGACCGTAAAAGCTATTTTTACTACCATTATAAACTTAGAGTCTTGCATACCATGAGTTATCCTCTGGGGACATTTATACTCATGTGGGATTGTCTAATCTTGTAAAATAAGTATTTTCCGCAGCGTATAACTATTTTTTCTTCTCGTGGACTGGATGAGCCACTAGCCGAGGGATACGGCTAACTGCTTAACCTAAACTGGATTTTTCTCTAAATAACCTAAATATCTTTCTTTATGCGTTAAGTAGGAGTTTTGTCTGAGCGCCTGTAGCTATACCCTGCTGGCGTGGCATCATGACGCGCATTTTTCCTTACTCTGACAAATCATTAAATGCGGTGAAAATCCGGGTTGTGATAGTATGTATGAGAATTCGTCGCGAAGGCGACGATCACCTGAGTGAGTAACAAGGACAATAATATCAGGATGTGACACTCGCGCGTGGCGAGGGCTGCTAATAAGAAAGGACTCATCTGGTGGATCAGGAGGTGGAATGTCTAGGAACTCATCACGAGTGTGGTGGATCATATGCTCGACTCCCAATACATCGGGAGGATGCTCCAGTGTACCCAAGAAAGTCCCTACATACTCAATGTCACACTATAGACCCGCTCTCCAAAGCAAAATAGGTGACATGAATTGGAGAGATGTCCATAAGTCAGTGCTCGTGGATGACTCGCACATCGGGATGTCAATCTCACAGGGGAGTGGTGGTTCATCAGGAGGCATGTGAGGGGAATCATTAAAGAACCTATCAGTGGGATCATTATACTCCAAATGAATACTACTAACCAGAGTAATGTCCCCACAAGCGGGTGGGACAACCACCAAGATTTCGACCCTAGGCTCGAGGCTCTCGGTCCTGATTTGACACTAAATAAGGCTAAGGGGAGAGTGAGAAGAACTCATACTCAAATGGGGGTTAGCCGGCGGGGTGTCAAGAAATGGGTCTATAACCATGGGGGTCAACAAGGCCAACATAGGGTATATAAGATGGGTAGACCATCACAGTGTCACTAGGTCGCTCTGCCTCACTCTCGAGACCAAACTCATGATCAAACTCACTAGTCGTGCTAAAGGCACTCTCCACTTGTGATATAAGGCCAGGGTCATGCTCTGCCTCAAAATCGCGTGGGCATGGAGGCTCATCAAGGGGTAAAGTACCAAAATCTGATGGTGAATCGCTCATAACTATGGGAGTACTACACGCATCAGTGGTTTGACTTGAATCCTAATGTGTCACGATATAGGTTTCTCCAAGGGCAGATTTCAAGTGATCCATTTGAGCATGTATGCGATCAAATTGATCAAGAACCAATCGTTGAAATTCGGCTTCAGGTATCTCTACTAGTGGAACAATAGGGGGATCCAAACGCATGATGTTATCCACATAGTGGTGACCTCTATAGGGATCTGGATAGTCATCAAATTGTTCATCCCTGATAGGCTCACAACATGTCAGAGGGTGAATGTGAACCCTACGAACATGTGGTGATGGGCGAGGGTGATCATTAGAATAGTATGACGATCTCCCCAGAGGGGCTCTACGAAGATCCTCAACTCAACCAACATCAGGTCGTGGCGTGGTATAGTGACGATAGCATGAAGTACTAGAATCATAGCGATCGTTTCTAGCAAATCGCGGTGAAGGGTCGACACAATATCTAGAATGAGAGGAATGTGAATACGGATGATCATCGTAATGATATGTCATGAGATCGGAACCTATAAACTCAATAACTGCGCGCTAACATAGAGCTGGAACCTGCTCTGATACCAATGGATGCAGTGGTAGACCGGCTAAAATGAAAATGCACTAATATGTAATTGAAATGAGACTTTGGTGTAGATGTCGTGCGCATGTCAACATGAGACAATCCCAATAGAGATCCACTAGCAAGTAATAAATTTTAGCGATGCTACGAGCATGATTAGCACAATCAATAATAAGGATTAACGTTAGGCGCAACTATGATTCGCCAACAAATTAAGACGCGATTTCAATTGAAGTATGCCGGTAAATATCCTAGAAAGAAACTACAAATATAATACAATAGAATATGAAATCCAACAAACCACAACAATAGTTCATACCAACACATTCAAATGAGAAAAACAATAACGCTTATACCTTTATTTGCTTATGCATGGGGACGGTGTGGTTAGGAGTGGAGGACGGCACCGGCGTAGTCGCCCTTGGCCACGAGTGGTTCCACGAGAAGGTTGGGAGGGGGTGAAAGCTGTAAATCGGGATGGGCTTGGGTTGTTGGTGGGGTATCCGGGTAGCAAGAGGTCTGCTGGGCTTAGGGTTGGATGACGGGGGGGGGGGGGAGTGGACGGTGCTAGGGAGTAGGGAGTGGCCGGGGTGAGGGCTGGATGGGAGAGAGGGGGCAGGGCCTGTAGATGGTGGCGGAATTTTGGGGCGGAGCTGGAGATCGAGGAAGGGGCCGACAAAGTAGGCCGGGTCCAGGAAGAGGAGGGGGTCGGGAGGGGGAAGCAGCCACGGGTTGGTTGGAGCTCACTGGGAAAGGGAACAGAGAGGCTTCGACTTGGCGACTGGAGATCGAGGGCGGCGGCACGCGGGTGCTTCGGAATCCGCCAAAGAGAGAGACCGGCGGAATGAAATAGGCACTCCTCAATCCCCTGGCCGGCCCCCCATGCTAGCATATATATGGGAGGAAAACCAAAATAGAATTAGGGATCACCGATCGGATGGCTGTAAGTGTTCGGGTCAATCGGGGGACTAAATACATCCAAATAAAATAAACTAATATATGAAAAAGACTCGGAACGACCCTCTAGGCGCATCCGCGGTCGGATCCCCCAAACGGGTCACTGATCACCACCTCCTGTGGGAATAGACACGCGCGTGCTGTCGATCACCACCAATAATTATCTTTAATAGTTTCAACACACCATTGACACACATCTTTCTTCCATAATATGCACCAAATTGATTCTTGTAGTGCTCGATCATGTCTTGATTCCATAATACACAGCATTCATTCTTGTATATAATATATTTTCCTAGAATTAAACCAAACTGATTCTCTGAAATTAACCCTAAATTTTCTAAGAATATGTTCCATTATGGGTTGACAAAGGATCCATATAGCCCACCCCACTAAAGTGAGATAACGGCTTGAGTTGTTGTTGCATGGTCCATTATTATTCAGCATAGTATCACAGTATGACTCAAAAAAGAATATAAAAATATATAAGGGTCCGTTCGTTTCACAGACATTGATATTGAAGTATTGGCTTTGAGAATATGAATGTCATTTCTCTTGTTCGTACCAACAATTTTAAAATGTAATTGGCTTTCTGATGGAAAGTCGTCGATATTCACAGTAATCTAAAAACTCATAGATTCAATATCTATCTCTAGTGGTGGATATTGAGATCACCAACTCTGGTTTTTCAAAATGAGACCATTTTTTTAGCCTGAACGTGATTTTTTTCGGACGAACGCAATTTTTCAATAGGACGCAATTTTTTTGCCCGGACGTGTTTTATTCGTCTGTGTACGATTTTTTCGCCCAGACGTAATTTTTTGTCTTGACGCATTTTTTTATATCGGGACAGGTTTTTTTCTCCCGAATGCGATATTTCTGCACGAACGCGGTTTTTTTCTTTATGACGCAATTTTTCCGCTAGGACGCAATTTTTTCTCCCGAATGTGTTTTTTTCGCCCGTACAGAAATTTTTCTTTGCGACTCAATTTTTGGTCGCCTGGGCCGAATTATTCATCCAGACGTAATTTTTTCGCTCAGACACAATTTTTTTCGCCCGAACATGAATTATTCGGCAAAACGCGGTTTTTTCGCCCGAACGCGATTTTTTTGCCCGGACGCATTTTTTTTCGCCTGGACGCGATTTTTTTCGCCCTCGCGAGATTTTTTAATCCGGGCGAGATTTTTTCGCCCGAACGCGATTTTTTCGCCCGAACACGGTTTTTTCGCCCGGACGCGATATTTTTGCCCAGACGCGATTTTTTCGCCCAGACGCAATATTTTGGACCGGACGCGATATTTTCGCCCGGATGCGATATTTTTGCCCGAACTTGATATTTTTCTCCCGGACGCGATGTTTTTGACCTGACGCGATTTTTTCGTACGGACGCAATATTTTCGCCCCGACGCGATATTTTCGCCCCAACGTGATATCATCGCCCTGATGCAAATTTTTCGCCATGACGCAAATTGTTCTCCCCGAAGCAAATTTTTTGGCCGGACGCAAATTTGTCGCCCGGATGCAAATTTTTTGCCTGGACGCGATTTTTCCGTTCGGACGCGATTTTTACGCCCGGACGCGATTTTTTCGCCCGGACGCGATTTTTCTCGCCCGTATGCTATATTTTCTCCCTGATGCGATTTTTTTGCCCGGAAGCGATTTTTCGCCCGGACGCGATTTTTTCGCCTGGACGCGATTTTTTCGCCCGGACAAGATTTTTTTGCCCGGACGCGATTTTTTCGCCCGGACGCGATTTTTTCGCCCGGACGCGATTTTTTCGCCCGGACGCGATTTTTTCGCCCGGACGCGATTTTTTCGCCCGGACGCTAATATTTCGCCCGGACGCTAATATTTCGCCCGGACGCGAATTTTTTGCCCGGAAGTAATTTTTTCGCCCCGACGCAATTTTTTCGCCCCAATGCAGTGTTTTCGCGTCGGGGCGAAAAATTCGCTTCGAGGCGAAAAAATCACGTTCGGGCGAAAAATCGCGTATGGGCGATGCACTTGGGTGAAAAATTTGCGGACGGGCAAAAAATTCTCGTCCTGGCCAAAAAATTGCGCCCTGGCGAAAAATTAGCGCCCGGGCGAAAAATTTGCGTCCGGGCAAAAAAATCGCGTCTGGGCGTTAATATCGCGTCCGGACGAAAAAAACGCGTCCGGGCAAAAAATTCGTGTCCGGGCGAAAAAATCGCGTCCGGGCGAAAAATCGCGTCGGGGCGAAAAATTCGCCTTCGGGCAAAAAAATCGCGAACGGGCGACAATATCGCGCCCGGGCGAAAAAATCGCGTCCGGGCGAAAAAATCGCGTTCGGACGATAAAATTTGCGTGCAGACGAAAAAATCGTGTTCGGGCGAAAAATTCGCGTTCATATGAAAATTTCACATTCGGACCGAAAAAATCAAATCAGAGTGAAAAAAATCGCGTCCCGGCGAAAAAAACACGTTTTGGCGAAAATAACACTTTTGGGCGAAAATTTCACGTCCGGTCAAAAAATTCGCGTTGGGGTCGAAAAACTTGAGTTTGGGCAAAAAAATCACGCCCTGAGAAAAAATCACGATCGGGCTAAAAAATTGCGTTTGTGATTTTTAATTGTGATCATTAATAACATTGATCAATGTCAATTCCTATGACAGAAAGTCTTTCTACAAACGAACAATAAAAAAATATCAATGTCAATTCCTATGAAAGAAAGTCATCATGCCGCCAAACAAAAAAATTGGTTTTAAATTCAATGTCATTTCTCATGTGTATTGATATTGGATTGAAAGTCAGTACTTCAATATATGTCTGTGAAACGAACGGATCCTAATAGATTTTCCTAGAATTAAACCAAACTGATCCTCTGAAATTAACCCTAAATTTTCTAAGAATATGTTCCATTATGGGTTGACAAAGGATCCATATAGCCGACCCCACTATAGTGAGATAAAGGCTTGAGTTGTTGCATGGTCCATTATTATTCAGCATAGTATCACAGTATGACTCAAAAATCTAATTATCTATAGTTAGTGTAATCTTAAAATAAATTTTTTTCCAAAATATGATAGTGAAATACTTCCCTCCAATTACCTATCATCTCTTAGTATTAAAATTTCACTAAATAATTATTCAAACCACTATGATATCTTTCATAACATTCCAAATTTCAATAATTATCTTCTGTGGGCCTATAGTTTTACCTTATGCATCTTATTTAAATTTACCACCGCTTTACTTGTTTGAATCAAGATATAGCATACCTCTTTAATAGTTATGCTCTACTAAAATAATTTCTTCCATAGAACTCACATTTGATAACTTTTTGAAGGATATTTTCATTGTTCAATGACGTTTTCAACTTTAACCGAGATAATTATATTGTCTTATAAGTATTAAACTTGATCAAAGCCTCTAGATCTAGTTGAATTATATCAAGTCCGCACTTATATTTTGTATTTTACCCTCATAAGGGTGTTTTGGCCTTTGTACGTTTTTATGAGTATAGGGCTAATAATAATTCATTCTAGTGTTTTCCCTTCTCAACTTGGTATCAGAGCAGAAGACCTAATCTCTCGTGCCCGCTCACCTTTCCGTCGCTTCTCCCATGATCGCCTCTCCCGCGCGTTTCTTTCTCATGCTTGCTCCGCCTCGTTGGTTTGAGGACCTCTTCCATGCTCTTCCGCGGCGATCTTGTCGGCGGTTTCCCGCGCTGAAGGAGCACGTTGCCTCTCCTTGCGATGCGCGTCGGTGGACCGTCGTTCCTCTTGTTTTCTTCTTCCAGCGTCGACGTTATTCCACGAGCCGTCTGCTTCTGTTCTTCCAGTGTCGGATGCTTCTCTGCTTCCAGCTTCGGCTGCTCCCGCATTGATCCAGCGCCGGCTGTCCTTCATCAATCCAGTTTTCAACGTCGACTGCATCGATCCAGATCCCGATCTGGTATCCAGCATTGATCCAGATTTCAACTCGGACTGCATCGATCCACCATCGATCAAGATCTTGCTCCAGCTTCTCCGACTGGTCCTCTGGCCACTATTTTTTGGCCAAAGGCCATGGCCGCGATCTTCAGGCTGATTGCCATGGCTCCAGCTGCAATGTTCTCAGATATCTTGTCCAGTATGAGTAATAAGCCACAATAGTGTTGCCTTCTTCCAGTTTTGTTTGGTTTCTTAGGTTGTTTCCGGCAGTCTGTCATGGATAGTTCTCCTGTCATTGTTGATTCTTCAACCTACTCGCCACTTGTTGTGACACCCCAGAGGAGTGACCCTCAGCGGACTCATGGCCACACTGGCTCCTTGAAGATCACTATTGCTCCTCTGGATGGGGAGAATTATCTAGAATGGTCTCGTGTTGCTCAATATGTAATTCACAGTCATCAGAGGTTCAGATATATTGATGGGACAATCGTGGCCCCCCTGCGAATGATCCAACATGGAAGCGTTGGGATTCTGAAAATCCTCTTGTTGTCTCCTGGTTCCTTCATTCCATGTCCCCGAAGGTGTACCGGAGTTATATGTTGATGGACTCTGTCTATGAGATTTGGACTTGAGCACGCGAGACTTATTCTCAGATCGGCAATTCCACTCAGATTTATGAGCTGACGCGTCATATGCTGGAGTTACGACAGGGAACCATGACGGTGTCTACCTACTTCTCTGAGTTCGGGTGTATCTCTCAGGAATTGGATTATTTTGAACAGTTTAATCCTGTCTGTGTTGTCGATGCAGTTCTGCTGCAGAAAAGGGACGAACGATTTCGTCTTCATGTGTTTCTGATGGGCGTGAACATGGAACTGGATATGGTTCGCACAAATATTCTACACCGATCTCCCCTCCCATTTCTTCGGGAGGACTTTAGCATGGTTCTGGGCAATGAAGGCCGTCGAAGGTCCCTCAGCACGGCTGCCCCTCCTTCTGATCGCTCGGCCTTAACTAGTGTTGGTTGAGGACCTGAGGTGGCTCCAACCATACAACTGTTGTTCCTACTTTTGATTATTGTGGTCGCAGGGGCAATACTCGGGAGGCGTGCTTCAAGCTCCATCCTCACCTTGCTCCCCTAGATCCGGCCGTGGACGAGGACGGGGTCGTGGCTCGGGATGAGGGGAGCCCATCAGAGTGATTCTCGTCCGCAGGACGATGCATACTCCACTGAGGTTCATGACGACCATCATGGGCAGTGTAACACCTCCCCTGAAATGAGCATATAATATGGATCCGGTCGGGGTCTAACAACATATAGATGTCACAGTTTTAGCATTAAAAAGTGATATAAAGAACTACACATCTCAAAACACAGATAGCAAGACAGCGGAAACACACAACCAGCATGGAAGTTATCCACAACCATAGGAGTCCAACATGGCCTTAATGCCTTACAACAATCAAATGTCAAAAACTATATTAACAACAAACAGAGCAATGTATCTTAGCACTCCTAGGCTACCTCGGGGTGCAAGCCGGATTACAGTTCACGGAACAAAACATTCAACACTTCATAAACTAATAGAAGAGAGAACATTTCATGAGGCTTAGGCCTTTTTGGCCGGCGAGTTTGCTCCAGCGTGCGATCCTTGCCCTGTAAAAGTTTTGTTGTAACTTGGGTCAGCAAAGGCTGACCTTAACTGTGTAACCAACACATCTCCTCCCGACCGTCCCTAGCAGACCCTAGGGCACTCCATCACCCTGCAGGTATGCACTTCGTATGCAAATGTACATAAACATAGAGAGTAAAGCAACGGGCTTGGATGTCTCATACAACAAACACGTTTCTAGGTTGAGCATTTAATAAAAGGGTCAATAATGCAGCATGTACGCAAACCTGGGTTTCACCCAAGACACCCTATAGCGCGAATGAATCTAACAAATCATCACGCATAGCACTCCACAATCATCCATACGGGTACTTCCAATTTCCCCTAACGGCATTCAAGCCGCAACACGGAACTCTTGTCTAGGCCCCACCCGCTCATGGGTCTCAAACCCGGGCTTGCCTACAAGCTCTGACTCGCACGTCAGTTCCGTCACACAAACAAACCGATGGTAAGAACCCTTGCTTGACCCCGCTCACTCGTGTGCTTCATCGTCCGGGATTGTCCAAAACTTGGCGTTCTCGTCAGTTTCACAGAAGGGGACTTGTCTCGCCGGGATACTCTCCACACATGACTTGCAACGTCACGGGCTAGCCAGCCGACCACAGAGACCAAGTCAAGCCTTCACAATCATCTTTATCAATTCCGCCCTGAATCACCATTCGTTCTCACATGAAAAAGAGGGCAAACATCACAAACTGCGTCTTCGCCGCATTCGGATTTCTAGCAAAATCCCCAGTGCTCATCATGCAACATCACCGCATCGGACAAACGGTCGCGATTACGGCTTCACCCACAATGCTTAAACCACTAACAGAGCGGATTTCTAGTGCAACAACATGTCGAGGACGGACTCAATCGACCCGGTAGCTTCTCTTGAACCATGGCAACCCGAACCCCTCATTTGAGAGATCCGGTGCCTAAATGCTTGATAGAAAGCAAAAACGCAACGGATGTCATTCACGCATCCTAAAAATCGAGATGAGAAATGTCGTTACCTTACGATTCCTCTTCCTAGCTATGGAGATCTTGGTTTGTGATGTAACCTGAAACCTAGGGTTGTAGTTTTGAAATATAATAAATGCGATCTTAAAAATAAATGCGGCACAAGAGAAATTCGCGGGTAATTTTAAATGAATAAACGACCTAAGGGTCGCATATGCTCATAAGGCTAAACAAACGCGCGCATTCCGCAATATGAATTAAATCATCCACAAGCTACTTGACGATAAAGAAGACAACGACATTTCAAATTGACGGCAAACAAGCAAATGACATTTAAGGCAAGCTCTGAAATTTAGTGATCAAACTAAACATTAGGCATAAAAGTATTTTACAAAGCTCGAGCAAGGAGAGTGGCGAGGTATACCTTGACCAGTCGCAACAACGACAGACCGTCAAATAGAGGGATGGATGGGGCTCAACCGGAGGAAGGAGCTCTGGAATCTACTGAAAATCGCTAGGATGCTCGGATGGTGGCAGACGGAAACTGACCAACTAGAATCGTTGAAGGAGAAGTCGATACAGCCAGAGGAAGGGCCAGTGAGGTCGCTGGAGGTCGGGACTGTAGTGGAAGTCAACAGCGAGGCTAGCGGAAACTAGCGACGAGGTTGTCGTGTACGGGAGCCAACTCTGGATGGAAGACACGGAGACAGCTCTGGAGGCCCCGATTAGGCCGGAAGATGGCGCTGCACAGCTGGAAAGGCAGAAGCGGGCGTAATTTTCGTCGTCGGTACCCAAGAGGGCTCTTGCGTCAACCACGCTGACTGGCAAGGGAGGAGATGGTGGCGTCGAGCAGGCAGGGGATGTTTCCAGCGGGAGCAAAGGCGTACGAGGTTGGCGGCGCTGGCGGAAATCGAACGAAACCCCAAAATGGTTTGTTCGATTCAACTCTAGCTAGGGCTACGAGCGGGTGGGGCTTGACTTAAATAGAAAGTGGGGTAATTTTTTTAAAAGCTCATTAATTTGAGAAATTCAAAGGGGGAGGGGTTGTGACTCATTTAATTAAAAGAAAATTAACATTTAAATAATGCAGCCCATGACATTGGTTAAATGGGAAGATTTTGAAGGTGACGGGTTTAAATGATATATATTTGATTTTAACTCCATAATACTTAGGCTTCATTTGGTTCGGCGGTGGCGGATCGATCCGGCGGGTGGAAACGGAGTGTTCGAACCGGAGGGAGGAGGTGGCTGCTCCAAACGGAGCTTTTTGGGCCGTTTCTCAAGGTGGGCGGGTGGAAACGGAGCAAACGCCGCCGAAAGTTCATTTGTTTACCCTCCTTCCGGCGGCGTTTGCCCAAAACGGAGTACCAAAACGCTCAAACAAATAGAGCCTTAATATAATTGATACTAAATTTCAAAGCTTGCATTAACGATCACCTACCTAATTTGGCGGACCTTTTCATTCAGGGTCTTGTTAGTCGGTCACTCCAACAAGCCAAATAAAAAATTGCGCGAAAAACCCGCCTGAAATAAAAGATACAAGCGCCTATAACGAGCGCGAATACATGTGCGACATGAAATAAACTAGAATTAGGATGCGACACGGGTTGCATCAATTTGCACGGATGAAAGCGTGCGACTTCAAGTCCTCTCCACGGATCTGGCCTCGGAGCTAACGGTAAGACTACTGCTACCAATACGAAGTCAACTCCGTCTAGATTACAACAAATGCGCCCTTTTGTCTCCATAGTCATGGAAAACTCATTGGGCATGCGCACCCTAAGCTCTGCGTCCGCCAAAAAGGGCTCGGCCTCAATTATCCGGATAAAGCTTTCCGCAAGAAAGGAGTGTGACGCTCCCGTGTCGAACAACACCCTAGCGGGATAACCGGAAACTAGTACGAAGCCTAGTATACATGCAATACACATAAAATGTCGCGAAAGTCTTAAGCTAAAAAGCGAACTTAAATATTTCCATACCTGTCACAACATCGGGCTGTCGAATCGCTTCCTACTGCCCAAGATTATAGGCCCTTGGCTGCACGGGTTAGAAACGGGAAGCGCTCGACTCCGTCATTTCCCTTTCTCCGCGATACTGGGACCGGAACGCACCGAATGCTCCTGCCTTGGCTCTGGTTCAGCACCACCCTCAGTACAATATCGAGCTATGTGCCCTGGCTTGCCACACGTGTAGCACGTTGGTGGTCCCTTGAAACGAGATCCTCCCAACGTCGTACTGCCCTTCTCTCCTGACCTAAAGGGACAGGGTTTCTTCCTCCACTTATTCCCTTCTGACTTCCCATGCGACTGAGAGGACTTTCCTTCTTCCTGCTTTACGGCATGACCCTCGCGGCGTTGGGTTCGCTCCATATCACTTTCCAACGTCCTAGCGGCCTTGAAGCCTGCATTCTTGAGAGTTATTAGGGGTTGTCTCAGATTCTCTCTCAAACCATGATAGAAGAGGTTGTCCCTCTACTCATCATCAGCTATGGTCGTTCCCGCATAATGACCTAAACGAGTAAATTTCAGCACGTACTCATCCACGGTTTTCTCGCTGCAACAAGTGCAGAAACTACCTCTGAAGAGCTAGCCTTGTCGATGATGGAATATACTTCCTTAAGAAGGCATTCGAAAGCTCATCCATGGACGGGGTGCGTCCAGGAAACTGGCGGCCGCTATGGCTCACCCACCACAGTTTTGCGTCATCTTCTAGCACGAAGGTCGCGAATTGGGACTTCTTATCCTCTGGTGTTTCTGCCGCTCTCAGGAGTTCTTGAATCCTTGCCAACCAGTCATCGGCATCACTCGGTGTGCTGACACCCTTGAACGTTGGAGGATGGAAACTTAGGAAATACTTCATCAGTCGGTCTCCTTACCCGACGACAACTCTCTCAACCAACGGCTTCGCCGGCCTGGCTCCTCCGCCTGGTGTGATCGGTGTCGCTACCGAGGTAACGGGAGTCGTTACCTGAGCAACAGGGGTCATAACATGCGCTGCCGCAGCAGCTTGGGCCGCTACCATTGCCTCAGCTAACATGCGACAAAAATCGGTCGGGGATACAACCATGGCCATAGAACCTGAAGCAGTAGCACTGCTCGTCGAAGGCTCCTCACGCGGCCACTACGTCCCCGCCTCGTCGCTAGCACCCTTAGCAAAAGCAAGGTAAAACAAGAATCAGGTCCATTCGCAAAACTCAAATACAAGGACACTCACGGTCCCAAAATACTCCTATGTGGACAACTTCTTTACGCGATTTGATTACGCTAAATCGAGCACTAAATCTTACCTTGGATACTAACCTCCCTCTGATATCAAATTGTAACACCTCCCCTGTAATGACCATATAATATGAGTCCGGCCGGGCCCCCACAACATATAGACGTCACAGCTTTAGCATTAAAAAGTGATATAAAGAACTACGCATCTCAAAACACAGACAACAAGACAACGGAAATACACAACCAGTACAGAAGTTATCCACAACCATAGGAGTTCAACATGGCCTTAAGGCCTTACAACAATCAAATGTCAAAACTGTATTAACAACAAACAGAGCAATGTGCCTTAGCACTCCTAGGCTACCTCGGCGTGCAGGCCGGATTACAGTTCACGAAACAAAACATTCAACACTTCATAAACTAATAGAAGAGAGAACACTTCTAGAGGCTTAGGCCTTTTTGGACGGCGAGTTTGCTCTAGTGTGCGATACTTGCCCTGTAAAAGTTTTGTTGTAATGTGGGTCAGCAAAGGCTGACCTCAACTATGTAACCAACACATCTTCTCTCGGGCGTCCCTAGTGGACCTCGGGGCACTTCATCACCCTGCAGGTCAGCACTTCGTATGCAAATGTACATAAACATAAAGAGTAAAGCAACAGGTTTGGGTGTCTCATACAACAAACACGTTTCTAAGTTGAGAATTTAATAAAAGGGGCTTATAATGTAGCATGTATGCAAACCTGGGTTTCACCCAAGGCACCCTATAGCGCGAATGAATCTAACAAATCATCACGCATAGCACTCCACAAACATCCATACGGGTACTTCCAATTTCCCCTAATGGCATTCAAGCCGCAACACGAAACTCTTGTCTAGGCCCCACACGCTCATGGGTCTCAAACTCGGGCTTTCTTGCAATCTCTGACTCGCACGTCAGTTCCGTCACATAAAAAAACGGATGCTAAGAACCCTTGCTTGACCCCGCTCGTTCTTGGGCTTCGTCGTCCGGGCTTGTCCAAAGCTTGGCGTTCTCGTCAGTTTCACAGAAGGGGACTTGTCTCGTCGGGACACTCTCCACACATGTCTTGCAACGTCACGGGCTAGCTAGCCGACCACAGAGACCAAGTCAAGCCTTCACAATCAGCCTTATCAATTCTGCCTTAAATCATCATTCGTTCTCACACGAAAAAGAGGACAAACATCACAAACGGCGCCTTCGCCGCATTCTGATTTCTAGCAAAATTCCTAACGCTCGTCATGCAACATCACCGCATCGGACAAACGGTCGCGATTACGGCTTCACCCACAATGTCTAAACCACTAATAGAGCGGATTTCTAGTGCAACAACATGTCAGGGACGGACTCAATCGACCCGGTAGCTCCTCTTGAACCATGGCAACCTGAACCCCTCTCATTTGAGAGATTCGATGCTTAAATGCTTGATAGAAAGCAAAAACGCAATGGATGCCATTCACACATCCTAAAAATTGAGATGAGAAATGTCATTACCTTACGATTCTTATTCCTAGCCATGGAGATCTTGGTTTGTACGGATGAAGTGTGCGCCTTCAAGTCCTCTCCACGGATCTGGTCTCAGATCGACGAACGGAGCTTCAAAGCTTCGTCAATGGCGGAAGATGCTCTTCTTCCTCCTCCAAACACTCCCAAAACCCTAACTTTCACCCAAGGATGAGATGAATTAGGGGAAGGAGTTCTTCAGCCCTACTTAAAGTTCAAGAACGGAGGATTCTTGGTCATAGGATCGATTTCTAAGAAGATCGAACGGCCTAATTTCACCATTTACGAAACTACTTTCGCCTGCTACCGCCGGGCGGTAGCTACCTACCGTGTCGCGGTAGCTCACAGAGCCGCCTACCTCTGCAGAACACCCCTCTACCGCCAGCGGTAGCGATACCGCCGCGCGGTAATCTCTCAACGCCTTCGTCTCAACACTTTCGTCTCAACGCTTTCGTCTCGACTAAAAAAGGCTACCGTCGAGCGGTATCTAACTAACGCCGCGCGCTACCACTCAACGCTTTCGTCTCAACGCTCTGGTCTCGGCGAAAGAAGGCTACCGTCGGGCGATAGCTACCTACCGTCGGGCGATAGCTATCTACCGCCGCGTGGTACATCCCAGAGCCTCAAGTTCTAGAAAACTGAGGTGTTACAGACAGCCCCCAGGACATTTTACTGCGTCGGAATTGGATGCTCTTCGTCGCCTCTTGCACTCCCAGCCAAACTCTCCCCAGAGTGGTGCTTCTACTTCCTTTGTTACTGTTGTTATGCTCAGTGTCCATACTGCTGCGATACCCCCGTCTGAGTGGATCATAGACTCGGGAGCAACCGATCACATGACCGGCTCCTCCTCAGGTTTCTCTACCTATACTCCCTTGTCTGGTAAGGACAAGGTTTTCTCTGCTAACGAAACCTTGTCCCCTCTTGCGGGCAAAGACAACATGTTTTGTTCCTCCTCTTTTTCTCTTTCTTCTATCCTGCATGTTCCTTCTTTTCCTATCAGTCTTCTTTCCATTAGCAATATCACTCGGTCTCTTAATTGTTTTGTAACCAACTTCCCTGATTCTTGTGTTTTTCAGGAACTGGGTACGAAGCGGATCATTGGCAGTGGTAGGAATCGTGATGGCCTGTACTATCTGGATGTTACTTCATCGTCCCTCGATCTTTCTTCTTCCACTGTTACAGTTGTTGAGGCTAGACGCTAGCATTTGCATCTTGGTCATCCTTCTCCAGTCTATCTTCAGAAACTATTTCCAACTTTATTGTCGTTTATCAAAGCTTTAAAATGCGATGTGTGTGAAAAGTCTAAACATGTTCGACATTCATCGTCGCATTTATCTTCTCTTAGCACTACTCCCTTTGCAATTATACATTCTGATGTTTGGGGGTCTTCCCCTGTTGTATCTTTAACTGGTTATCGTTGATTTGTCACATTTATCGATTGTTTTTTCGCACTACTTGGGTGTATCTTTTCTAAAAAAACGAAGTGTTTCAGGTTTTTCAAGCCTTCAATAAAATGGTGAAAACTCAGTTCAATGGTAATATCCATGTTCTCACAGTGATAATGGGGGAGAATACAATGATCATGGAGCATTTGGCTCCTACCTCACTAGTCATGGGATTATACACAAAACCACTTGTGTTTACACCTCCACCCAGAATAGTGTTGCTGGACGGAAAAATCGGCATCTCCTTGATGTTGCCCGGTGCCTCCACACCACCATGCACCTCTCGAAATCATATTGGGGTGATGTCATCCTAACTGCTACCCATCTTATCAATCGTCTTCCTTCATGGGTTCTACACTATTCTACCCCTCTAGCCCGTATTTCCTCTACTTCTGTTGTTCATACCTCTCATCTTCCACCCCGCATTTTAGGGTATATTTTGTTTTGTTCACGTTCATCTGTCTCATCGTGACAAGCTTGACCCTCGGGCACTCATTGTGTCTTTCTTGGTTATTCTACCACTACTAAAGGGTATCAGTGTTATCACCCTCCTTCTCGACGTGTTTTCTATACCATGGACGTGACCTTCCGTGAGGAGGAATCTTACTACCTTGATTCGACTCACTCCACTAGTCAGGGGGAGAATGATGTCATAGATTCAGTGCCTAATGATGTCATAGATTCAGTGTCTCTCCCTCTGATTCCTCCTAACCCGCCTTGTCTTCCACCATAGCTACTCTTCCTATACCTCCTTCATCTCCTCAGACATCTACACCCCCTTCGTCTCCTACGCCTATGTCATTTTCAGACATATACCATCATCCATCTCTCATCTCTGCTTTTCCTCATATATATCATCGCTGGCAAACAGAGAAATAGTCCTCCGTTGTTCCGTCACTACCAGCACTGTCTTTGGACTCAGATTCTGATGTTGATCTGCATGTTCCCTTTGTTGTGCTAAGAGGTAAGGATGTATGTACGGAACACTCTATCTTTAATCATGTTGCTTATGATCAACTTTCTCAGCTTCATCGGGCTTTTATATCTTCCTTGTCCATGATCAATATTCCTAAGACGTGGCAGAAGGCTGTTTGCATTCCAGCATGGGCTCAAGCAATGAAGGAGGAAATGTCTACCTTGGATAGGAATCACACATGGGATGTATCTCCTCTTCCTCCTAACAAGAAGGTCACCGGTTCAAGGTGGGTTTTCTCCATCAAGCAGAATCAGGATGGTAAAGTTGAACGATATAAAGCTCGTCTGGTGGCTCATGGATACGCCCAGACTCAGGAAGTCGACTACCAGGAGACCTTTGCCCGATAACAAAGATGGATTTTGTTCGTGTTATTCTATCTTGTGCTGCGTGCTTGGGATGGGATCTATATCAACTGGACGTCAAAAAACGTGTTTCTGCACGGTGATCTCGATGAAGAGGTGTACATGACATTTCCCCAGGTTTTGTGAAGAAGGGGCAAGGACTTGTCTGTCACTTAAGAAAGTCTTTATACGGGCTGAAGCAGTCTCCCGGGGCTTGGTTTGGCAGATTCCACAAGGCCATGATCAAGTTTGCCTACAAACAGGGACATTCTGATCACACATTATTTGTCAAGAAGAATGAGGGAAAAATTGTAGTTCTTATTGTCTATGTTGATGACACTGTGATCACCGGAGATGACACAGATGAAATCTCAAAGCTAAAGGCTCTTTTGTCAGTTGAGTTTGAAGTAAAGGACTTAGGAAGGCTTCGCTACTTCCTAGGAATCGAATTGACATGTTCCAATCCGGGTATCTTCATCTCACAACGCAAGTATGTGTTGGATTTGTTAAAAGAGACTGAGATACTTGGTTGTCCCTGTTAACACCCCTATGGAGGAGAACCATAAGATCGATGAAGATAGAGATGGAGATTGCACAGACGCTTCTGGTTATCATAGATTGGTTGGAAAGCTTTTATATCTCTCACACACTCATCCTGACATCACATATGCGATTGGAATCTTGAATAGATACACGCATGCCCCCAGAATCAGACATCAAGATGCTGTCTACCGCGTACTACAGTACTTAAAGAAGGCTCCGGGTCGGGGGCTGATGTTTTCAAAGAACAACCATTTAAAGATTGACGTTTTTACTGATGCAGATTGGGCCGGAAGCCGTGATGACAGGAAATCTACAACGAGGTATCGCACCTTCGTTGGTGGAAACTTGGTCACGTGGCGTAGCAAGAGGCAAAATATTGTGGTCAGATCTAGCGCTGAAGTTGAGTATCGGTCAATGTCTCAAAGCCTTTGTGAAGGTTTATGGCTGCGCACCCTATTGAAAGACCTGGATCTTCAGGACGATGCTCCCATCTCTCTGTTCTACGACAACAAAGCTGCTATCAGCATAGCGCACAAACCTGTTCAACATGACAGAACTAAGCGTATCGAGGTTGATCGTCATTTATCAAAGACCATCTAGAAAAAAGATATTTAGTCACCCTTTTCGTTCACTCCAAAGATCAGTTGGCTGATGTCTTTACCAAAAGCTTAGGGTGCGATGCTTTTATTGATGATATTCATAAACTCGGAATGACAGATATCTACCGTTCGACTTGAGGGGGAGAGTTGAATTATATAATGCCCGCACTTATATTTTGTATTTTACCCTCATAAGGGTGTTTTGATCTTTGTACGTTTTTCCCTTACTTGGTATATATGAGTATAGGGCTAATAATAATTCATTCTAGTGTTCCCTTCTAAAGGGATCTCACATACCTTGGCAAATGATCTATATAAGTTACTCTTTCTTGAGTACTGAGCTAATCATATAAATCATCAAAACTACTTTACAGGACAACCAACTTTCATATGATTATTGTAAACTTCATAGTATTTAAAATTTATAATTTTAACTTCCCTCGAGACTGCCTTTGCAAGACTATGTTACGGATCCTTATTTGGGAATCACCTACAAGCGCCGCCAGTCACAAGCTGCGCGCGCTTGAACTCTTATTTCCTATTTCCGTAATTTTATGCTTGTCGTTTTTGTATTTAAACCTCATATTTTGTTAAGCCTTATGAGGGGGAAATTTGATCTTTTATTTTCATTTGAGGACTTTATGTTGGTATTGGAAACTTGGACAAGGTAAGCAAGAGATAATTAAAAATTTTCTTCTCTCTCTCTCTCCCGTTCTCTATTCCTTCCGTTGAACCCTAACCGTACGGGTTTCACCGTGTCCATCCGCCGCTCCTCCACGCCTCCTCCGCTTCGAAGGCCGTTCTCCTTCACTCACCACCATTGCTCCAAAGGGTTCGAAGAAGGGAACCTTAACCCTCCTTCAGTACTTTCCCCTCCATCATCTGTGCACGCGATCGCAGTGCCGAGTACGTAACAACTTGGTATCAGAGCCACCGGTCCTCCCACCCACCAACCGTGATGCCTCTCCATCGCCGCACCATTTCGACGCCAGTGCTAGCCCCGATCCGGTCCGCCACAGCCCTACCCGCACCGCGTCGGCACTCCTGTGACCAATCTGGGCGAACGCTGCCCAGATCCGGCCAATCTAGGCCGAAACCCCGAGGTCACGACCCATCCTCCTGGGTTCTTCTCTCGACAAAGACTCTCTACTCGCTGCCTCCGCCGGATTACTTCCCCTACCAAATTTTCCTCCGCTCCGGCCTTCTTCCTTCATGACCGACGACACTCAAGGAGGCCCAACATTGGCTCAGATTTTGGAATCGTTCAAAAATATGTTGACAGACAACCTCCAAGCTCTCCTCTCCGCAATCCGACCAGACGGCATGCCGCCACCTACACAGGTGGCCTCTGCATCCCCCCCAACGGTTCCGGAACAGGAACCTCACCCTTCCCCGACCGATCTACCGGGTCACTCTGATTATTCCACAGTGCCACGATTTGTTAAGTTGGACTTTCCGATTTTCGAGGGTCGGGAGGATCCCCTTACTTGGTTGACCCGTTGTGAGCATTTCTTTGGGGCACAGCTCACACCGTGGGAAGATTGGCTAGGAGTCGCCCTCTTCCACCTGATGGGGTCCGCATAATTGTGTCTCTCGGTTACAACGAGAGAAGCCTCAGCTCACATGGGACGAGTTCAAGGTTCAGTGTAACCTGCGCTTTGGGCCTCCACTCCGTACCAATCCCATTGGCGACTTGATCCCCCTGAAGCAGCCGGGCTCTATTGACGATTACTTGGAGCAGTTTCAGGTGCTCCTTGCTTGTGCCCCGCCAGTCCCAGCGGCTCACCAGGTGGCCTTTTTCACTACAGAATTACATGAGCGCCTTCACATGGACGTGGAGTTCCAGAACCCGCCGGACCTCATTGCAGCCATGAGTCCTGCGCGTATCTGTGAGCGACGCATCTTATTGGACTGTCCCCACATGGTACGTCGGGCCAGCGATGCCTCTTTTTGGCACCATAGTCATGTTAAGCCGCCTCCGGGGGGAGGCACGACCAGGACTAAAGAAGGGGAGTGCCCGACCCATATCCGACCTTTGTCCACTCAGGAGATGGTCGAACACCGCGCGAAGGGCCTCTGTTTCAATTGTGATGATGCATACACTTGGGGACACAAGTGTAAGCGTCTCTTTTGGCTTGAGGTCGACGACCCATCAGACGAGGACGCTGGGGATGACGAGCCAGGGGACCCCGCCATATCGGTCAATGCCATGTCAGGACCACATTCTGGGGACACAGTGCAAATGCCCATTTTCGTGGCGGGCCACCAACTACTTGCCCTCATGGATACATGCAGTACACACAGTTTCATCAGCGACCTCACTGCTCAGCGGCTTCAGCTACCTGTTACTACTCATAGTCGTTTGCGTGTCGTCATGCTGAATGACGTCGCGATGGTCTGCACCGTGGTTTGCCAGGACATTCTGATTATTGTGGCGGGCTATCACTCTCAGGTGGATTTCTTTATCATTGCCCTGCGGGGCTTCGAGGCAGTCTTAGGGACGTGATGGTTGCGCACTCTCGGACCGATTTTGTGGAATTTATACACTCTGACGATATCCTAGGGACAATGGCCCTCCGTGACAGTGTGGCACGACCATCCGAAGGCGGACGCCAGCCACGCCTTCTCCTTTCAGCCTGATTCTCCCAAGCAGTCGGGCCTCTCAGCCCTTCTTCAAGAGTACAGCGACACCACGGCCATGTCGACCGGGCTTCCCCCTCGCGCCGCCACGATCACCGTATTTACCTCCTTCCGAACACAGCCCCAGTGGTCTTCCATCCATACCGATATCCCTTTCTACAGAAGGATGAGATTGAGCGGAAGTGCGCCGAGATGCTTCAGCAAGGCATCTTTCGACACAGCGTCTCCCCTTTCTCCTCGCCGGTCCTCTTAGTCAACAATAAAGACAGTTCTTGGTGCTTCTGCGTGGATTACCGGGCTTTGAACTAGCAGACAGTGAAAGACAAGTTTCATATTCCAATTGCTGAGGAGCTGTTGGATGAATTACATGGGGAGCACTATTTCTCCAAGATGGATCTTTGCTCGGGGTACCACCAGGTCCGAATGTTTCCGACGGGCGTGGAGAAGACTACTTTAAGGACACACCATGGCCACATCGAGTTTCTTATGATGTCTTTCGGACTCACCAACGCCCCATCTACATTTCAGGCCCTTATGAATGAGGTATTTCACACTATCCTTTGTCGTTGTGTCTTTGTTTTCTTCGATGATATCTTGGTCTACAACAAAACTTGGGAGTCGTACCTGGACCAACTCAGACAGGTTCTCCAGCTCTTACGATCTCACCGGCTTTACCTAAAGGGGTCCAAGTGCTCTTTCGGCACCGACAGAGTCGCCTACTTGGGTCACATCGTCGACCGCACCGGCGTCTCCGCAGATCCAGCTAAGATTCAGGGGGTTCTCGACTGTCCTGTTCCCCAGTCACAGTGTGAGCTGTGCGGCTTCCTTGGCTTGACCGGCTACTACCGTCGTTTCATCCAGGGCTACTCAGTCATTGCCGCCCCTTTGTCATCTCTCTTATGGCGCCAGTGCTTTACATGGGACGACTCCGCCATGGAGTCTTTTCGAGCTCTACAACAGGCTTTAGTTTCAGCCCCGGTCCTCCAGTTACCAGATTTCAGGAAGGAATTTCAGGTGGAATGTGATGTTTAGGAGCATGCGTGCGGCGCGATACTTCAGCAGGACGGCCACCCAAATGCTTATTTTATCCGTAAGACGGCTCTCCACCATCGAAAGCTTCCCGCCCACGAGCAGGAGCTTATCGGACCGGCGAAGGCCGTCCAACACTAGCGGCCCTATTTGTGGGGTCGTTCCTTTCTGATCTGTACCGACCACTTTAGCCTCAAGTATTTGTTGGTGCGGCGATTGACGATGGTACCACAGCAACGCTGGGCGAGCCGACTTTTGAGCTATGATTTCCAGATGGAATACAAGGCCGGCCACTTGAACCGTGCAACCGATTCTCTCTCTTGTCGTGACTCACCAAATGCCTCTCTCTATGCTCTGTCCGAGCCGTCCTCCTTGGTTCTTCCTCGCCTCTGTCAAGAGATTGACGACACACCCGCCCTCAGTGAGATGCGGCGCCGCATTCAGGAGGGGCGCCTACCACCATTTTGGACAGTTTGGGACGGCCTCACACTCAACAGGGGTCGCCTCTACTTGCCAGCCACTTCTCCATTGATCCCCGATATTCTCGTCGTCGTACACTGTCGTACCCACGAAGGAGTCCACAAGACCCTTCAGTGCTTACATGCCGAGTTCTTCTGGCTGGGACTCGAGCGGAGTGTTCAGTTTCATATTGTGGCATGCATCATCTGCTAGCGCAGCAAGGATTCTCTCTCCCCAGCCGGTCTACTACAACCTCTCCCGGTGCCGACACAGATATGGGCCGATATCTCGATGGATTTCATCGAGGGACTTCCTCCTCGAGGGTACTCGGTCATTTTTGTTGTGGTCGACCGATTCTACAAGCGGGCTCATTTCATTGTCATGAGCCGCCCCATCACAGGACCCGTCGTGGCCCATCACTTCTTCGATCCCGGGTTTCGTCACCATGGAGTACCAAAGAGCATCGTTGAAAGTATCTAGTGTCAACATAAATCACTTAGAGTGGAGTGAATAGGTGAGTTCTGAGTGTTTTCGCGGAATAAAAATACCTGAAAAATTAAGCACACAGAACACAGAGATTTATAGTGGTTCCCCAAGTTGGCTGCGTCCACTGTCCCGCCTCGCTTATCTACCATGAAGGGCTAAATTCGACTACTTCACCTTTAACTCAGATTGCAATGAATCTTACACCTTGGAGCCTCAACTCCTACAACTCGGAGACAACGCTGCTAACACTCGGAGAACAAACTCTCCTACAACTCGATCCAAACACGGATCTACAACTCGATCCAAATACGAATCTACAACTCAGAGGGAAAAACCTCCTACAAAATTAAAAAGGATTTACACAATAAGGATTACAAATAATCTTATTTAGATCTAAAGTCTTCAATCTGTCGTTCTTCGAAAAGCTTGATCTTGAATGTCTTGGAGAACACGGAAAATCTGAAAGCTTTAAAGACTTTGATCTGGAATCACGGATCGACTAGATCTGAGAGAATCGGAATCTTCAGAGAACAACGATCTAGTCGATTAGGTTGAGGAAGATCGAGTCGTGCAGCACAGTCATCGGCCGAGCGGATTTACGAAATACGGACGGGAGCCGACGGGATCTTTTTGATCGGAAGTTTTCTCGATTTGATTTGAGCACAACTAGGGTTGATGGAATATCCACCCTAAATATATTTACGGATCCTCCTCCTGTAACGGCTAGAAAAGACTTTCCATACCGAGAAATCCGCGCATACTGTACATGGCGATCTGGACCACCCGAGCCGAAAGTTTTGTTAAAGAAATGAAAATAACTCTAAGTATAATTCGTCGAGTATCGTTGAGTATAGCTGAGTATACTCGTCGAACTGCATATAAACTCGACGAAATTTACTTGGAGAATTTCAGCCCGATCGAACCTATAACTCAAAGCTTTGCAGAAGACAAACTCGACGAATTCGACGAGTATCGGCTGACATACTCGACGAATTCGACGAGTATCGACTGATACACTCGACACATTCGACGCACGAGCTAAGCGATATTCGACGAATCGGACTTAGAAAATTCTAGAGAAGAAAATTCGGAAACTCAAAGGTATACCCAATGAATCTCGACGAATTCGGCGTGTATCAACATGTATATTCGACGAATTCGGCGGGTATCGGAAGATCGACGAATTCGACGAGTATACTTGATGATACTCGACGATTTTTACTTACCTGATTTTCCAAATCTCAGAAATTTTACCCTAAGTAAATACGATGAATTCGACGAGTTCCAGTAGGTATACACGACAAATTCGACGAGTATCTATGAGTATACTCGACGAATTCGACGACTATCCCTTACTATACTCGACGAATTTTGCTTGGGTAAAATTCTGTGCTTCTGATTCCAGGTCCTTGTCCTTCTTTGATCCTTTTTTGATTCTTCTAATGCACTTGCGATAGAAGTACACCCCAATAGAGAGATTACACGTGAGTCAACACATTGATCTACACAATGAAGGATTACATTATATAGTCTTGTGTTTCATGACCCACTGTAACCTCACATTGGGTTGTACTTAACAATATAGTTCTGCAAGCACATAACTAAATAGAGAGCATCAAATACAGCTCAATTCATCTTAGTTCAATGGACACTTCTTCAAATAAGGGTAATTGTGGATACAATACCCAATAATCGTATCTGACAGAGACAAGGTTTTCATATCTCAGTTCTGGCAGGAACTATTTTCCCTTTGTGGGACGAAGCTGAACCTCTGCTTAACCTACCACCCGCAGTCAGATGGTCAGACCGAGGTGGTCAACAGGACGCTGGAGATGTACTTACGCTGCATTACAAGGGACCGTCCAAAAGACTGTGCCTACTGACTGTCGTGGGTGGAGTATTTCTACAATACTTCCTACCATACCGCCCTATAGACTACTCCTTTCCACCTCATTTAGGGTCGGGATCCCCCCACCTCCTTACTTATGTTGCTGCCTCTACTCGTCTACCACCGTCGACACCGTGCTCCGCACGCGTGACGAGGTTTTGCGTCTCGCCCGGGACCGGCTCATCCAGGCCCAAGCACGTATGGAGACCACATACAACAGCAGCCACCGCGAGTTATTCTTTGCTCCTGGGGACTGGGTTGGCTAAAACGTCAGCCCTACCGTCAAGCCACCGTCTCTACGGGGGCATACCAGAAGATGGGGCCCAAATTCTTTGGACCTTTGAGATCCTCCACCGCATCGGGGGCGTGGCTTACCGCCTCCGACTTGACGATGATGCGCAGATCCACGACGTCTTTCACGTGTTGCAGCTGAAGCCGTTCGTGGGCGACCCTCCCGCAGCACCCTTGGTTCCTTTGCCGCCGCCACCTCAGGACAAGTTTGAGGACAAGCTTGATGTCGAGCAGGGCGAAGATGTTACGGATCCTCGTTGGGAGATCACCTACAAGCGCCGCCAATCATAAGCGGCGCGCGCTTGAACTCTTATTTCCTATTTTTGTATTTTATACTTGTCGTTTTTGTATTTAAACCTCATTTATTGTTAAGCCTTATGAGGGGGCAATTTGGTCTTTTATTTTCATTTGAGGACTATATGTTGGTATTGGGAACTTGGACAAGGTAAGCAAGAGATACAACAACAACATTCAAGCCTTTATCCCACTATATTGGGGTCTGCTATATGGATCTTTTGTCGTCATTGTGCCTTATCTTTTGTCATAATCTCACTAATACCTAAGTACATCATGTCTTGCCTTACAGTTTCATTCCAAATCTTTATTGGTCTACCCCTCCCTCATTTAACATGCCTAGTGACTAGACTCTCACAATGGCTAACAGGTGCCTCTAATGGTCTCCTTTGTACGTGTCCAAATCATCTTAGACGAGCTTCTTGCATCTTCTCTGCAATTGGTGTTACTCTTGTCTTATCCCTAATACTTTTATTCCTAATTTTATCCAATCTCGTGTGTCCACACATCCACCTAAGCCTCAATTTCTCTCTCTCTCTCTCTCTCTCTCTCTCTCTCTCTCTCGTTCTTTATTCCTTCCGCCGAACCCTACCCACACGGGTTTCACCGTGTTGGTCCGCCGCTACTCCATGCCTCCTCCGCTTCGAAGGTCGTTCTCCCTCCCTCACCACCATTGCTCCCAAGGGTTTGAAGAAGGGAACCTCCTCCCTCCTTCAGGACTTCCCCCTCCATCATTCGTTCACGCGATCGCAATCCCGGGTACGTAGCAGACTACTAACTTTCATATAAGTTATAATTACAGTAAACCTCATTAGCATTCAATATTTGCATCTTGTATTACACATTTATTTCCCTTTATAATACTTTGCAACTCAACTCTCCACAAAGTCTCCTTGTTAATGTACAATCTAATCTATTTCTACAATCTCTTAAAACTTCAAGGCGACCTTCTTTATAAAGAAGGTCATCGAATTCAACATAAGGTTTTCCTCTATTAGCAACGTATCTTGAAAGATTATGAACTTCTCATATTTCAAATTCGACAAACTTAACCAAAAGTAACAAATTCATTTGATCAACTTCTTCCCTTAAAATTACATAAATAAATATTATATTATGTTATGTGGTGAAACTTTCTCTTAGAATCATCTCTTTCATCATCATTATAATTGTTAGAAGTAAAGAGTGATTTATTATTTACTGTTTAAAGTTATTTGCTTGTAATACCATGTAGAGGGTCTCGTTTATTCTGAAATATTACACACGATCGTGAGTTTCTATCATGGTATCAGGGCCCTAGCCGTTAAGCCTTCTGATCGCTCGTTCCTCCGACTTCGTCTGCCTCCCTTCCCTCTCAGATCTCTATGTCAGTCCTTCCCTTCCTCCACTTCTTTCTCCCCTACCACACACTTTTGCTTTTGTTGTAGCGTGCCAATCGGCGCACAAGCCAATCTGTGGGTTCGGATGCATCCTTCTCCAACAATCGACATGAAGAAGATCGAGACAGTACTTCCATTGAGATAGGACGATACCATCAGTACGTCTCGCAACCTCAAGGTCAAGAAAGTACTGAAGATTTCCCAAATCTTTTGTTTGAAAAACTGAATTCAAATGTTGTTTGATCATTTGTATTCCTTTTGAATCATCTCCAGTAATTAGAATATCATCAGCATAAACTAAGAGAATTACTGTGTCTGTTGATCGATGATTAGTAAAGAGAGAAAAATCCGTCGAGCTCCAATTGAATCCAACATCACGAACAACTATACAGAACTTGTCGAACCATACGCGAGAAGACTGTTTGCGACCACAAATAGATTTCTTGAGATGACAAACAAGTGACTCCCCCGTGGTATCAAACTCGGGAGGCTGGTGCATGTAGACAGTTTCTTGAAGATCGTCATTGAGAAAGACATTCTTGATATCTAATTGATGTAAGGGCCACTGGCGATGAACAACCAAGGAGATTAGGATAGGAACAGTGTTCAACTTGACGACGGGAGAAAATGTCTCATCATAATCAAGGTATTGTTGTTGAGTAAACCCACAAGCCATAAGACGAGCATTTAGGCGATCAACTATCCTGTTTGAAGTAATTTTTATTGCAAAGACCCATTTACATCCGACACAAGTCTGTCTCGGGGGAAGAGAGACTAGATACCTAGTCCGATTAGCCCAGAGTGCAATTATTTCCTCATCCATGGCCGCACGCCACCCCGGATGTTGGAGAGCCTCCTGCACTGAGTCAGATATAGAAATGGAGGATAAAAAAGTAGCTAATTTGAGATGTGCAGGGGAAATACGACGCAAGGATACATAATTTGTCAAGGGATGAGTCGTGGATATGGGGCCAGATCTTCAGGCCGCGAGTGATGTGGGGCGACGGAGCGAGGACAACAAGTGTATACATGAAAATGTGGTTTGGATGATACGGGAGCCAGGGTTGAAAGGAGTGGGGGAGACGAGATGTAACAGGGATGGAAGAACGTGGTAATGACGGAGGTGGAAGAGGAGCTGGAGAAAGAGGGTAAAAAGGTTGATCTTCTATAAAAGTGGCATCGACAGACACGACAATCTTGCGATCAGTGGGAGAGTAGCACACATGTCATTTCTGAGTACGGGAATAACCAACGAACATATGTTTGGTAACCCGAGTAGCAAGCTTGCCAGTGGAATTAGCAAGATTATGGACATAATAGGTACAACCAAAGACTCGAGGTGTGAGGAAAAAGGATGACGTGGAGGGAAATATAAGACTAAATGGAGTAGAATAGTTGAGAATGGAGGGAAAATGATTGATGAGAGAGCATGTCGTTGAGACTGCAAAATACCAATAAGACTTAGGAACCTGCAATTGAAACATAAGGGAGCGAGCAACATCACGAAGATGACGATTCTATTGGGGGTATAAGCACATAAAGTGTGGTTAATTATCCCAAAATCAGTACAAAGATTGTCAAACACATAACTGGTATATTCACGAGCATTGTCGGTACAGACAGTTTTAATTGATCTGGAAAATTGAGTGTGAGTCTCATTAATAGAGGCACGAAACACATGAGTTAGATCTGATTGATCATGAAGTAAGTATAAACACGTCATGCGAGAATAATCATCAATAAAAACAATAAAATAACGATAACTAGAAATACTAGCAATTTTATACGATCCCCAAACATCAGAGTGTACTAGATCAAAAAAACATCACTCTGAGTACAATAAGGAGGAAAAGAAGAACGATATTGTTTGCCAAAGATACATGACTCGCAAGTAAAGTCAGGAAGACGTAGATCAAGAAGAGCCTTCTTGAGAATTAGAAAAGGAGGATGCCCATGACGCCAATGCCAATCCACAGAGATGACGGATGAGAGAATGGTGGGAAAAACGTCCAGAAGATAAAACCCGTTGCACAGTCGTCCTTCACCAATGCTACTCTGCTTCTGTCGATCCTGCACAACAAAATAAGAAGACGTGAAGGTTACAGAGCAGTCAAGGTCTTCAGTAAGGCGACTAACAGAAAGAAAATTGAAAGGAGAGCCCGGGACATAAAGGACTGAGCTAAGAGAGATAAAGGAGCTGAGAGACATATTAGCGGAGCTGGAGACAAGGGGTGTCACTATTAGCCACTGTGAATATTTTTGGATTCAGAGAGTCCAAGAATTGGGTGGTTTCTGCAAAGTGATATGGTGAGTGGCACCCGAGTCCACAATACACAGCGGACTATGGGAGAGATAGGAGATACATTCATTTGAGATAGAGGCAACGGAGCCAGGAGGATAATTGAGTAACCCTTGGACATGCTGGAGGCGCATGACATCAAAGTCGGGGCGAGTGGCAGAAGATGTATCAGCAGCAACAGAGATATGGGATGGAGGAGGCAGACCATACTTCCGATAACAATTTGCCTCAAGATGTTCATCCCTGCCACAGTGAGTACACTTGAGTCTAGGTTGGTCGTTGCGACCCTTACCTCGGTAACCGGTGTAACCTCCTCGGGCAAAGGGAGGATGGGTTGAGATATAGATGAGTGCTGGAGGAGTGTCGGAGATGGAGGTCCGGGAGCATCTGGGGGTGGTGTCATCTTTAACAACATTGAGCAAACATTGGAGAGAGGGAATGGTGGAGGAGGAGAGTATCTGAGCCCGGACACTGGAGATAAGGCGGAACACGAGCCATCATCATGGCAATACCAACAGCCTCTTTTTTAGCACGTTGGGCAGCAAGATCAATAGTAGGAGGTTGATGCTGAATCCAGGCTTCGACTAAGGTTTTGGACCGCGCAACAAAGGAGGTTAAGTCGTCAGCACCTCCTGTGTCGAGAGATTGAAGGTTCGTGATGATGTCAAATAGATGTTGAAGTTTGTCCTTGCCGGAATAGAGGGAATGCAGTTCATCCCACGTAGCTTTGGTCGTCTCATGATTTTTTTTTGGGCCATACAATAAGGTTCACCAGCCATGGAGTTGAGGATCCATGTTTGGACACGACCATCATCACAAAGCCAGTCATTAATGGGCGCAAATATGGTGTCCTTAGTTAGGTGATGCAAAGTCCCTTTGTCTGAAGAACAAGGCGGGCAAAGTGCACCCACAAACAAAATTTTTCTTCCCACTAAGAGAAATGGTGGTGATCTTAAGCTCATTACGAACTTCAGGAAGAAGTGCCGCAGCACGAGCAGGAAGGGACGGAGCAGCAGCTGACTCCATGGAGAGAACTGGGGCAAGAAAAGTTGTGGACAAGCAGTTGCTGCAGCCAAGAAGATACAGACAGGCGGCTAGGAGAACTATCAGAGAGAACTGCGGCAAGAAGTTGCGGCCAAGCGGTCGGGAGCTGAGGACTAAGCAATGCAGCAGCAAACACTGGCAAAAGCGGCTAGACAAAGAGAAAGGCAGTCGGCTGGCCCCTCTAGCTAGAAGAACCCGGCGGCCCCTGTGGTCAGAGAACGGCAGTCCTGTGGCACATGGTTGCAGCTAGAAGCAAACAGGAGCGTCTAGAGAGGAGATCAAGCGGCGGGCAAGATCTGGCAAGAAGCCTTGCGGGAAAGCCAACTAGGGACTGAAAAGCGATCAGGTGGTTAGCCGCAGCGTCTGGGAGAAGCGAGCATACGGCATGTCGGGTAGGAGCACTTGAGGCCAGACGACATGGGCGCTCGAACAGTACACGACAAGGAGCGATGGAAGAAGAGGATCTTTGCGAGCAACGACGAGCAAGCGGTAAGGAAGTGGGAGGCCGAGCGAGCAGGAGGCAAGCACGGGGACGCAGTAAAAAGGCATGGGTCCTAGAGAAACAGGAAGGAATTGCTATAAAAGCAGGGAGGCAGGGGAGGTAGGGAGGAGGAGAGCGGAGGCAAAAGCAAGAGCCGTAATTAGGCGGATAGAGAAATTGTTAACCGCCCAGACTGGCGGCCACAAACCGATTAGGCTGCGAATATTAAAAAAAAGGATTGGTTTGGCTCTGCTACCATGCAGAAAAACACGAGAAAATTGAGAGAAATTAAAAAAAAATTTAATTCCTCAATTGTTCAATACATATATGTATTTGTACATTAATAAGGGAAGGGAGAAGAAGAAGAAATCTCAATCTAAGATGGATACTAAAACTTAAAGAGGAAGAGGGCCCATGACAGGCCTTGCATTAGGCCATTTCATATCTTTCTTCCAACATCACTACTCTATTATATATAAAGAGGAGTGACCTACCTTTTTTAATGATTTTCAGCCTTTGACGAGTTTAATGTGAATAAGCTTATGCAAAAACATGAAATAAAAAAACATGTATATCATCACATCCATAATAAAAGAGTCAATACTCCGGACATATAACAAGAGAAGAAAAAGTACTCAAAATAACGATTTACGCGTGTATGTAAAGATGTAGTTTTATGGTGATGACATACGGAGATGTTATGGAACGGAGAGGATGATGGCAGGGGAGTTTGGGGGGGTGAAAGTACTGCTCATGTCTGAATGGTCCCTAACTACAAGGAATGTAGTTGAAGTGGAGTACTAGGGTCTAGGCGGCTTGGATGGGATCGGTGGTGGCAAGAGTGATCGTGAGTGGAGTGGAGCTCGGGGAAGGGGGGAGGGAGGCATTGGCTGGGGTTTGGCTACGAGTGAGAGCGGGGCGTGGGGAAGGAGAAAAGGGCGGCGTAGAGTGGCTACGTGTGAGGGTGGGGATCGGGGAAGGAGGAAGGAGTGATGGAAGTTGGGGCTTGGTTGCTAGTGAGGAAGAGGATTAGGGAAGGAGTCACGTCAGCTGGGGAGTTGGTTGCAGGTGAAGGTATCGAGAAAGATGATGGAGGATGGTGGAAATGGAATAATAGGGTGGTTTTAAGAAGCAAGGAGAGGGACGACAGCCGGGGAACTAGTAGAGGAACCCAAGGAGTCGTATCCTGGGAGCTCACGAAGTTGCAAAGTGAGAGGGCCGACGGTTTCAAAAATTCTGAACTACAACCTTGATAGTCTCAGCCTCTAACATACACGTACATAAATAAAAAAAAGAGAGCTAGGTCAACCGGATGGACGGCTCATAACGTGCATTCATATCGGTTGCAATAAATAAAAATATAAAGTAAAAAAATGCACGAAAACATATGCAAACGACTCTTCAGATACAATAGTGTACTCGGGTTCTTAGGACGGATAACAATTCAACGCCTCCTGTGAAAATAGACACGAGTGGGCCATCGGGCCCATCAATCTCCTAGCGCATGGTAATCTTTCTTCTCATCTTTATACATATTAAAAGTCCAAATCACCAAAGCACAATTTCAATGGCATTGTCTTCAGTAGATGTACTCCAATCATTCTGACTTGATCAATAAATTGAAAAAAGTGGGCCTACTTTCCTTCTCACTTACATCGTACATGTTTAAAAAAATCTTCAGATCAAATATAAAAGAAGGCATGAAATGCATTACTCAAATGTGGGACCAAGAGAAACATACGGTATTTGATAATTTCCATAATCCTTAGCAGGTGCCAAACTTTTGATAAGTGGAGACAAGTCTTTCTGAAATACAAAAAGTTCAAGGCATTAAACAGATGAGAAGGTAGGATTGATGGGCAAGGAAGCTCATAAAACATATTAAAGCAAGAATAAGAAATCACCTGTATAGACTCCATCTTAGCATTGCTGTGACTGGAGTCAAGGAAAACCTATTTATATTAACAACCACAGTCATAAACAACCAGACAGTGGAAGGCAGAATTCATTACTGGAAAAGTATAAGGTGCCAAAAAATGCATGTTTAACCTTAAGGGCCCGTTCAGACGGATAAAAATGGCTTTGCGGAATTGGTATTGGAGATAATAAAGCAATTGTGGCGTTAGGCGCATTGGAATTGAGTTGGCTTGCCATTGAGACCAAAACTAACCGTATTGAGTGTTGACCTAAAACCGAATTACATAAAAACTTACCCCCCCCCCTCGGTTTTGCGTTGATTTGTGTTATGGGTTATTATGACAAGTTATTTTATATTTTTTTATGTCGCATTCCTCTTTAGTTCGTCCGCTTTATCTGAGTCCATTTATGTCGCTTATTTCAAATTAGGCATGTTGTCCAAGTGTGTCGTTTATTTCCAACTATCCATTGTACGTCTATTTAAAGACTCTCTTGGGTCTTATAATGTATGCAAGAATAAATTTGTTTTCCTTTCTCTTGTTTGGTGAGATACTGGTAGTTCTTTCCTCTAACGAGCAAGCACCGCTTATGCAGTTGTGGCTCCGGCTCCATGGTATCCTCATCCGCCATCATCTACGCCTCCGGCCACTCCTCCGACAACCTCCGAGTAGGCCCATAATAATTTTCTCCAAATAGCATGACCTGCAGATCCCGTGATGAAGTTTCCCCGATCTCCCCTTCTTCCTCTAGATATCGTTCATTTTCTTCATCCTCATCTTCTTCTTACTCTTCTCCTATTCCTTCTTTTCCCCCCTTCGTTTCTGGATCTGCAATATGGAGCCTTATCGCTAGCCTCTGACTTTGTTCTTCTTCTTCCTTGTCCTCTTGTTAGATAATTGAAAGACATCCATATATCAATGCAGATTTTTGTTTCGTCTTCCTGTTTAAGGTTTTATTTTTTCTTCTTCCTGAGAAATTGCAGTGGCATCCTGTTTATGGCTTTTAGAATTTCATTTCAGCTTCTTATCATTTGGAAAAGCTATTTCCTTCCGCTCATCATTTTTATTTCACTGAGATTATTCCTCGTTCTGTTTCATTATACAAACAATGGTTAAACATTGAATTTTAATTACTGAATTTCAACATGCAGATGAAAAGCAAAATTGAAATTTTGCACAAAACTAACTCCTGCATATATTGATTTTTGTCAAAAAGCCAATTCACAGCATCTGAACAGACCCTAAAAGAAGTACCATGATGAGACGAGCAGATTTTGAGCTTTCCACTATTTGCCACTGTCCATCCTCTGAAGAAAACAGCCACTCACAAGCACGAGGCTGTAATATAAAATTAAATTGCCAAATAATCATTAACTAATAAGAACTTGTAAAGAAGAATCTTACGAAGCAGCAAAAATTAGTTCTACTTGGAAAGCAACAAAAGATCACTTCTTTCATTCAGATTAAAATAATGCTAATAAATAATGGTAAGCATAAGAGAAAATTTTGAAGGATTGGGCTTTTATACAGCATGAGGTTCAATTATATAAATGTAGAAATGTATTTCTGCTAATCAAAAAACCAAGGGCAAGAACCTATTATTGAAAACAAGTATTAAAAATCTTTTACTAAATATACAAATTCTTGCAAGTTATTTTAAAACTTGACATGTTAAATAAGCCGCAAGGCTGGAAATAAGGTTTTCTCATTCATTTGATTTTTATTGTTTGATATACACTGGCAAAGTACGTTTGTCTTCAGCATTCCTTCATGATGTTGGGATCTTTTTTTCAAATAATACGAAAAATTTTACATGCATCTGATTCCATTTTAGAAACCCAAAGTAATAAGTGGGCCCCATAATTCCAAAGGTTTGCTAATTCCCCAACAGACGGTAAATATTTTTGTGGGAACACATGAGAATTTCCAAGCAAGTATCTAAAACAAGCAAGCAGCAATTTCAGAACATTTAAATTTAAGGTAAAAATACTTCTAATGCAGCTTCTAACCTAGAAAAAATGAATGTATCCAATCCATGGAGATCCAAGGAATCCATGTTTCATAAGCATTCTTACCCTTGCACTTGCGGGAGGTTGTTGCCATGACTTGGTTCAAGCTCTAAAATAGAATTGAGACAACTCACCGCACAAGACCATCCTTTAAATTTTACCAATATATGACCAAATTGCAATAGAAATGCAATGCTAGAAAGATATAAGAAGCTAGTATAAGTTTTCTACTGCTGTGAAAGTGATATGGTTCAGGAAAACTCATTATCTTTTAAGAATTAAAACTTAGGTATGAATGATAGATGAAGCAGGCTGGGTCTGAAACAATAGATAGCAAAGACCGATATACAACCTTTGGCACAATAAAAACTCCACAATTGTAAGAGAACGAACCAACATTCTGATGAGCATCCAAAAGTACAGTCCTGTAGCTATAAAGAGAATCTCCCTGACCGCCAAGAATCAGCTGACACCTGCGCCCTTCTTGAAGCTCTTGCAGGTTGCCCTTGGCTCCCAACGTGAGATCGCTCAAAGAATATATCATATCAGTGCTGGAGGAGTACTTTTTGCGAATGAGATTCTCACTTTTAACCACATCAACTAAATCATGAGCCTGAAATTGATGGAAAATATGCAGTGCAATAGTCCAATGAGCATATTATAAATGAACATATATCAAAAATTGATGTTCGCTAAGTTCCTGAACCTGCTTTGAATTGCATGCCACAGTTGATTGATCAAATGATGATTCTATCAGATTGACGGTGGAAAACTGTTCTTTCAGAAAAACCACCATCAATGTTTGGAAGGTAGGCTTGTTAACATGTTTTTTAGGTACAGCATGGATGCTAGTTTTCCATCCAAACCTAAATAGGTTGAAAAGCAACCCTACAAAGGAAAATAGTTCTTGGTAAGATGTTAAATTAATTTAATATCTAGAAACTGATGTTCCTTGAGGATTTGAAGATTACAAAATATCAACCACAAACTCAAAGTATCAAAAATTTAAATATAAATTGACGCTTGGCGAATTTATAGGTGGCGGAAAATATGCGACCTAACCCTACATGTGATGCATATCCGACGGTTAAGCCACAGTTAGAAAACAATTAAAGCATCTCACGTATATAAATTCACAGCAAATCACAATAATTAATTAGGGCGAGACAAGCTTAGGCTTTTCTCAACGTGGACGGCCAAAGCAAGAGCGCAGTGAATAAACCCTGCAAATCACAATAATAATTTAGGGCAAAATTCTACGATAATGTTTCTCCAAGCAAATATAAAATGTCAACTCAATAAATAAATGCTGAAAATAATAAACCAATACAACGAAATCTCACCAACTAGTGGGCTAACCAAGGCACTGAAGAATCTGGAGCCGGAGATGCGTGTACGACGATCCGAGGTGGAACCAGTGGCGTGGAGATAGCGTCGGTGGCTGTCCTCGGTGGTGGAGGGTGGAATCGAACCGGAAATAGATATTTCTGACCACGTAGGGGTAGATCCGGGCGAGGGGGAATGGATCCAATGTTTGGTAGAGGATCTGGGCTAAGGGAGGGAGTATGGATGGAGGGAAAGACGGATCGGGGGCTAAAATTCCATATATGGACTGATCTAGAAAGTTCTGGGCTGTGGGAGGTGGTTCCATGGGGTGGGGGAGGTTGGCGGCAAGGCTGGGAGGAGTGGAGAGGAAGAGGTTGCTGTAGGGGGTGGCCTTGAGGCTTGTTGGAAGAGCTTGGGGAGGCGGCACAGAAATAGGGAGGCTGAAATCACAGATATTCACTTCACGGAACAGGAAGTGTGCAATGGTTATAAGTATGAACAGTAAAATCAACCTTATTTCAGGTGGCAGAAATAGCCGCCGCTGTTGAGAGGGGTGGAAACTGCTGGAATCACCAATAGGGGTTGCAGGTGATGGTTTAGGAGGGGGGAAAAGGGCTAGGGCTAGGGGAATGCTTGGGGAGGGAAATACTAACCTAGGAGTCGTTCCAAGGAGTCGGCTGTTACGGGCTTGCTTCGTTGATGGGGTGTTGGAGGTGGAGATACAAGGGGCAAGCCCTAGAATGGTGGAGGAGGAGATAAAAGAGGAAGAAACCCTAGAGGGTGGAGGGGGAGAGAAGAACTTAGAGAGAGAAGGAGAGGAATTTTAGAAAGAGAAAAGGAATTTCATTCTTCATTTGCTTAACCTCAAATACATGACAAAGCCCCTTATATAAGGCCTGAAAGGCACGGGCGTAAATACCCTCTACAAAGATAATATGCGAAATATATAAATACCTAAATACTCTAACTTCACTCATCCGGGTGGCTCGATACAATAAAGACTCGATATAATAAAGACTCGGTACAACATAATACTAATATACTAAGATAAATGACGGAGGACCCGTAACACTCCATCCGTCCTTCAAAACGAGCTTGCCCGCAAGCTCGTGCTCCATGCAGATGGCTCGATCATCTGGTACCTTGACCTCCCTCCAGAACAACGCGCGATAACGCGTAACGGCGGCGGCGAGAAGCGGCGGTGCCATCAGGAAAATGGGCGGCCTCAGGAATGGATTTATCGGGGCCGTTGGAGGGGCTGTGAGCAGCGGCCACGCGGAGGTCGGAGGGCCGACATGCGGCGACAAGAATGGATCTATCGGGGTTGGTGGAGCAGGTGCCGGCCGAAGAGGTGGCAATGCGGCCGATGGGAGTGGCATGGCAGGGACCGGCAGAGCAAGAGCCGACAGATGCGGCGACGACGGTGGTGGCAGCGACGACGGCGGCGGTAGCGGCGATGATGGTGGCGATGACGATGGCTGCGGCGGTGGCGGAAACGACGGCGGTGGTGGCGACACAAGTTGTGCGGGTTGGGAGGGCTCCGACACTGAAAGAGGCGGAATGCCGAAGTCTATGAAGCACGGATACTTCCCTGAAGGCAGCGTACCCGTACCGGATACGTATCCGGTACCGGTACGTACTCGATACTCGACGGATACACCTATGTGGACACACTTGGACTTATCACATCATTTTGCATATTGTGATAGGAGTCTCTTTTTCTAGAGTAAACAAAAGTTGGCTCTATGCTAGGAAGTGTTGGTACGTCCAATTAAGTAGTGCGTCTGTACGAAGTATGTTCCTAGTACTGGTATTTTTTGTTACAAGTACGTGTATTGAACGTGTTGAAATGACGCAAGTTATTAACAGAATGGTTAACTTGTCTCTAGACTAACCAGAGGTTGAAGATGTTGATCTCCAACAATGAAGTTGATCTCCAACAATAAAGAAGAAGAAAAAATAGACTGATGTGTAGACTTAAGTTTAATTTTATCTCTTTTGGTTAAACATATAAGATGTTAAATTTTGTAATATTTATGAATGCTTAATGTTTGAAAACTTCATGTTATTTAGCATTGATTTGTGGACTTGTACTTCAAGTTATGATTTATGTTTGATGTTTCGATGTTTTGAGAACTATTTATTGCACTTGTAATTTATATAAATTATATTTGTTATAATGTATCATGTCGTACCCGTATCCTTGTTTTTAAAATTTTGGCGTACCGCCGTACCGGATACGTATCGTACCCGGTACCCGTACCCGTACTGGTGCTTCCTAGGCCGAAGTTTTCTGAATTCAACAATTTGTCGGGTGTAGTGTTGAGGCGAGAGGCGGAAGCTTGAAATGATGTCAACATTTTCCACAATGTCGAACAAAGGGTAGCTTCATCTGCCGCACAGAGGTGAATCTCCATACCAGTTAATTGATAATGCAGTAGTTCAGGACTAAAGGAAGAGGGGAAACAGGGAATTGAAATTATTAAAAAAAATGATGGGAGGGGTGGATGACAGATGACAAGGAGGGGCTGGATGAAAAGTAAATAATAAAAAAATGTGGGATTGAGGGGGGTTGAGAAGATGACAGTAGAATTAAATAAAAATGTGCAGGAGAGGTAACTTGCTGGAGGGGGTAGTGGGATATAATAATAAAGAAGTGTAACAAAAGATAAGAGATGGCGGGCTCCAGGAGGAAAAATAATAAAGTTGGGGGAAAAGACAACTGATGGGGCGGGACGGGGGATATGAGGAGAGCACGTAATTTAAATCAAAAAAGGTGTTGTGAGTCTGTGACCGGTGATGTGTTGGAGGAGAAGAAATAAAAGAGGAGAAGAAATTATAATAATAGTAAATAATAGGGGCGGGTGGCTCGATACGGCAGGGGAAAGAAAAAAAAGCAGGCGTTTCAGGCGTGCTGTCGGGGGAGCGAGAGCGCGTTGCTGGACGTCTGCTGCTGCGGAACGATGAAGGCCGCAGGTTGCGGGGTGAGCGGCGTTGGACAGCCGAACAGATAAGAGGGAGGGGCTAGAAGATCAATGCTGAGAAGATGAGCCCGGGACAAAGAAGTGTTGAAATAGCAGAGGTAAAGCAGTGTTGGGTGCGGCGGTGCGGCGGCTAGCGGGAACGACAATCCTGCTCGAGGTGATGACGCGGGGGAGAAGCAACAGCGGCGTCACTGCGTTGGCTTGACGGAAGGGAGGATGGCTTACGAAAATTCAGTGGCCGAGGGGAGGAAAGATCCTCTGATACCAAGTTGTTACGGGCTTGCTTCGTTGATGGGGTGTTGGAGGTGGAGATACAAGGGGCAAGCCCTAGAATGGTGGAGGAGATGAGAGAGGAAGAAACCCTAAAGGGTGGAGGGGGGAGAGAAGAACTTAGAGAGAGAAGGAGAGGAATTTTAGAAAGAGAAAAGAAATTTCATTCTTCATTTGCTTAACCTCAAATACATGACAAAGCCCCTTATATAAGGCCTGAAAGGCACAGGCGTAAATACCCTATACAAAGATAATATGCGAAATATATAAATACCTAAATACTCTAACTTCACTCATCTGGGTGGCTCGATACAATAAAGACTCGATATAATAAAGACTCGGTACAACATAATACTAATATACTAAGATAAATGACGGAGGACCCGTAACATCGGCACTGTGGCGCGGGATCACGAAAATCCGGAAATACTTTTCACCAAATTCTGCAATGCCTCAAATCAGCCCATGAACCATATATTTATAATAAAAGAAGGAATAGGGCATCCAACCACCGACGGCTATGATTGACCAAAGGTGACATCAAAATACAACGCAAAATAATGAAGTAATATATCAAACCGATTCGCAACGCGAATCCGGGCACATCTGCGGAGTCCAGTCGTCGATCTGAGCATACCATATATGAAAAGTCACCAATCAGTCCAGAACAGGCCCAAAACTCGTCCTCTACTGCAGGTCCTCAGCTCTGTTCCACATCAATCTCCCCGGCTTGAAATAATTCATCTCCAAATGAATAAGGATCAGAATTCTCTCGATGTATGCCAGGTAAGACTCGAAGAGATCCAACAGAGGTCGTCCAAATGTCGTTGATGGAAGAATGTTCTCGTCAATCAACTCCCTCTGACCGAAAAGCTGTCATCTCCGGTGAATAGAGACGGTCGTACTGAATTTGAAGTCTAGGGGCGATTCGGTCGGGCTCTGCTGCAAGTACCCATGTGTTACCAATGTCTGTAGTAGGAATGCACTAGTGGAGTCAGGTCTCCATGATGCTCTCAACGCTCAACTAATGAGTGGTGGATCCCGGTGCGATCGGCTGCGCCGTAGGTAGAACCAAAGAAGACGAGTCCCCTGGTGGGTGGGTGTCAGAAGTAGGTGAGTAGTGGTGGCCATCCGACGTGTGTGGGCTATGAAGGTGGCAAGGCAACAGAAATGGAGGTGTCGGTAGCTGGAAGTCCCTACTGCTTGAGTCCACATACTCACGAGGATCGTAGTACGGCGTCATATCTTCAACACTAAATACCAGGTTGATACCCATACTTGCAGGGATATCAAGATCTTAGATGTTTGCTTCAATCCATCTCATGATTATATAGGGATCCATTCGCCTAACGCTCAAGCTTTTAGCAAGCCTCGCGCGGAGGCTCACGACGCAGATTCTTACCATCACCTGCTCGCCTTCATGAAGTACCTACACTTGTCAATGAACATCCGCATGTGATTTACAAGATTTAGTACCAATATAAATTATTCGTCAGACCGACTCATGACACACAAGCAAATGACGAACAGGCAACACAATAGACTCATGCAAAAAATGACGAAACGACTCAACAGACTCATGCAAATAATGCAAATGACACATGACCGACACAACATGGTCTCTATGAGAGAATCTAATAATGACCTGAATTTTTATCAAAGGAGGTGGCCTATCAGGAGGCTCTCTCGGTGGAGTGTAGAAAAACTCATCTTGTGTGTGTTGAGTGCTCAGGTGACCATGCGAAACATCTACACTCAATGGCGAGCTCATGAAGAGCAAAATGTCTCTCAGGGAGCATAACGCATCAGGGGGCTCGTCAGGAGGTGTGTAAGAAAAGTCATCACGAATGCGACGACCACCTAAATGACAATCGTGTATAGCGACTAAAAGGCGTGACTCTCGAGTGTGGTGCGTGTCCCCTAAAAAAAGAACATGTCTGGTGGGTCAGCAGGTGGTGCGCCCCAAAACTCATCGAGGGTGCAATGTGTCAGCAGGTGGTGCCCTAAATACTTGTTGCTCCATACAAAATCCATCCTCTGGGGCAAGGCAAGAGACGACAATAGAAGAAACGCCACTAACTCAAAACTCATAAACAAGCGGTTCACCTGAATCGCATCCTCGCCAAGATGTGGTGGCTCATCAGGAGGCTCAACAGGGGGGTCGTCATAGAACTTATCACTAGGGTCAAGGTCCTCCAGATGAGTAGCATCGCAAGGGGTAATGTCCCCATAAATAGGTGGCATAGCCACTTCAAGATTAACACCAGGCGCTGGGCTCTCGGTCGTGATGTGACTCAGGATAATGACAACGGGAGAGCGACATAGACCTACGCTCAAGAATGAGTTTGTGGGTGTGGTGTCAAGAAGTGAGTCTGTGGTGGGGGTGATAACTAATCAAGTGCATGACAGAAAAAGAGGTGGGGGTGAGGGACACAATACTGCATGTACAACCCCGTATTCGCCCCTGTACAGTTTTAAGCTTTTTTGATGTCTTAGCACTCTTGGTGGCCAATTTTGGCTTAGCCTTAGAAATAAACTAGTAGGGGGAGGAAAAACTTGTCTCCCCCTCCGGCCCCCTTGGAGGACCGCTCAGGCTCGAGCTCTCCTAGCAGCCAGCTCGCCCGGCCTCAGCTCGCCTAAGTCGCTAGACCGCCGCTGTCTCGCTTAGCCGCTCTCTCTTAGTCGCTCTCGCCAGACCGCCGCCGTCTCGCTTAGCAGCTCCCGCCAAAGCCGCCTCTCGCGTCTCGCAGGCTGTCCTAGTCGCTACACCGTCGCTGTCTTGCTTAGCCTCTCTCGCTTAGCCGCCCTCGCTTAGCCGCTCTCGCCAGTCCGCCGCCGTCTCGCTTAGCAGCTCCCGCCAAAGCCGCCTCTCGCGTCTCGCAGGCTGTCCTAGTCGCCAGACCGTCGCTGTCTTGCTTAGCCGCTCTCGCCAGTCCGCCGCCGTCTCACTTAGCAGCTCCCGCCAAAGCCGCCTCTCGCGTCTCGCAGGTTGTCCTAGTCGCCAGACCGTCACTGTCTTGCTTAGCCGTTCTCGCCAGATCGCCGCCGTCTTGCTTAGCAGCTCCCGCCAAAGCCGCCTCTCGCGTCTCGCAGGCTGTCCTAGTCGCCAGGTCGTCGCTGCCTCGCTTTGCCTCTCTCGCTTAGCCGCTCTCGCCAGACCGCCGCCGTCTCGCTTAGCAGCTCTCGCCAGGTCGCCTAGCCGCTTTTACCATTGTGCCCCCCGGGGTGGAAATTACCTCTTTACCCCCCGGTGTGGAGGTTTGTCATTGGCTCAAGGCCAATTGGTCGTAGGGGCAGTTTGGTCATTTTGACCCCAAGACTTGGAAAAACTATAAATAGACCCCAGAGGGTGCCTTGGAGAGGATGGTTCCTTAGCCACTTAAAATCCCCTTGGCTTTCTTCCTTCAAGGCACCTAGCTCAAGCATTGGCTAGGGAGGGGGAGACCTCAAAGGTCTTCTGGGTGTGAGTTGCTCCACGCTAGAGCCGAGGGTCTGGTCATAGTCTCTTAAGTCTCCGGTCCGCGACGTCCTTCCGAGTGTAGTAGGTGTGAGGTCACCCCTCTTTCGGGACCCCGAACTCCACAGAGGTCATTTTTGGCTTCAACATTTTGGTGCGGTGAGCATGGAGAGTGACCAACGCAGAAGATCTCGGGAGAATGTCATGGCTGGAGATCAGGGAGGTAGTGACAATCTCGGCAAGCTCCTCAACCCAGCAGCAGTCTCGCCCGGCCTCAGCTCACCCAAGCCGCCAGCTCGCCCGGCATCGGTCTCGCCCGGCCTCAGCTCGCCCTAGCCGCCAGCTCGCCCGGCATCGGTCTCGCCCGGCCTCAGCTCGTCCTAGCCGCCAGCTCGCCCGGCATCGGTCTCGCCCGGCATCGATCTCGCCCGGCTTCGGTCTCGCCCGGCCTCAGCTCGCTCCTAGCCGCCAGCTCGCCCGGCATCGGTCTCGCCCGGCCTCAGCTCGCCCTAGCCGTCAGCTCGCCCGACATCGGTCTCGCCCGGCCTCAGCTCGCCCTAGCCGCCAGCTCGTCCGGCATCGGTCTCGCCCGGCCTCAGCTCGCCCTAGCCGCCAGCTCACCCGGCATCGGTCTCGCCCGGCATCGATCTCGCCAGGCTTCGGTCTCGCCCGGCCTCAGCTCGCCCTAGCAGCCAGCTCGCCCGACCTCAACTCGCCCTAGCCGCCAGCTAGCCCGGCATCGGTCTCGCCCGGCCTCAGCTCGCCCTAGCCGCCAGCTCGCCCGGCATCGGTCTCGCCCGGCCTCAGCTCGCCCTAGCCTCCAGCTCGCCCGGCATCGGTCTCACCCGGCATTGGTCTCGCCCGGCTTCAGTCTCGCCCGGCCTCAGCTCGCCCTAGCCGCCAACTCGCCCGGCATCGGTCTCGCCCGGCATCGGTCTCGCCCGGCTTCGGTCTCGCCCAGCCTCAGCTCGCCCTAGCCTCCAGCTCGCCCGGCATCGGTCTCGCCCGACCTCGAGCTCGCCCTATCCGAGTAAAAGGAAGCAAAAGACACCATCATGCCGGTGCCGCGTGAAGAAGCCTCGCCTCGGCGGAGTCATGTATCTTTTTTTGTATGTTGTTGTAAGGAGTCCAACCCCCGACCGGAAGAGCCGGGGGGGTCATGTAACCCTTCGTTTTTCCCCTTTGGAGGATGTTGGATTTTGGTAGAATTCAGGTGACATGCCCTGTCCCCAAGCCCCCCGAGAGGATCTCCTCATGTCAGGCTTTCACTAACTGGATGGGTCGATGGTACCTCGGGGAGGCCAAGTTCCTTGGCTCCGAGATGATTCCGCTGCCAGGCTCTCACTAGCTGGCAGGGCAGGTTGATCTCTCGTGGGAGCCAAGCTTCTTTTAGCTCCGAGATGATTCCGCTGTCACGTTCTCACTAGCTGGCAGGGCAGGTTGATCTCTCGTGGGAGCCAAGCTTCTTTTAGCTCCGAGATGATTCCGCTGCCAGGCTCTCATTAGCTGGCAGGGCAGGTTGATCTCTCGTGGAGCCCAAGTCTTTTAGCTCCGAGATGATTCCGCTGTCAGGCTCTCACTAGTTGGCAGGGCAGGTTGATCTCTCGTAGGAGCCAAGCTTCTTTTAGCTCCGAGATGATTCCGCTGTCAGGCTCTCACTAGCTGGCAGGGCAAGTTGATCTCTCGTGGGAGCCAAACTTCTTTTAGCTCCGAGATGATTCCGCTGTCAGGCTCTCATTAGCTGGCAGGGCAGGTTGATCTCTCGTGGAGCCCAAGTCTTTTAGCTCCGAGATGATTCCGCTGTCAGACTCTCACTAGCTGGCAGGGCAGGTTGATCTCTCGTGGGAGTCAAGCTTCTTTTAGCTCCGAGATGATTCCGCTACCAGGATCTCACTAGCTGGCAGGCCAGGTTGATCTCTCGTGGGAGCCAAGCTTCTTTTAGCTCCGAGATGATTCCGCTGTCAGGCTCTCATTAGCTGGCAGGGCAAGTTGATCTCTCGTGGGAGCCAAGCTTCTTTTAGCTCCGAGATGATTCCGCAGTCAGACTCTCATTAGCTGGCAGGGCAGGTTGATCTCTCGTGGAGTCAAGTTCTTTTAGCTCCGAGATGATTCCGATGTCAGGGTCTCACTAGCTGGCAGGGCAGGTTGATCTCTCGTGGGAGCCAAACTTCTTTTAGCTCCGAGATGATTCCGCTGTCAGGCTCTCATTAGCTGGCAGGGCAGGTTGATCTCTCGTGAAGCCAAGTTCTTTTAGCTCCGAGATAATTCCGCTGTCAGACTCTCACTAGCTGGCAGGGCAGGTTGATCTCTCGTGGGAGCCAAGCTTCTTTTAGCTCCGAGATGATTCCGCTGTCAGGCTCTCATTAGCTGGCAGGGCAGGTTGATCTCTCGTGGGAGCCAAGCTTCTTTTAGCTCCGAGATGATTCCGCAGTCAGGCTCTCATTAGCTGGCAGGGCAGGTTGATCTCTCGTGGAGCAAAGTTCTTTTAGCTCCGAGATGATTCCGCAGTCAGGCTCTCATTAGCTGGCAGGGCAAGTTGATCTCTCGTTGAGCCAAGTTCTTTTAGCTCCGAGATGATTCCGCTGTCAGGCTCTCACTAGCTGGCAGGGCAGGTTGATCTCTCGTGGGAGCCAAGCTTCTTTTAGCTCCGAGATGATTCCGATGTCAGGTTCTCATTAGCTGGCAGGGCAGGTTGATCTCTCGTGGAGCCAAGTTCTTTTAGCTCCGAGATGATTCCGCTGTCAGGCTCTCACTAGCTGGCAGGGCAGGTTGATCTCTCGTGGGAGCCAAGCTTCTTTTAGCTCCGAGATGATTCCGCTGTCAGGCTCTCATTAGCTGGCAGGGCAGGTTGATCTCTCGTGGAGCCAAGTTCTTTTAGCTCCGAGATGATTCCGCTGTCAGGCTATCACTAGCTGGCAGGGCAGGTTGATCTCTCGTGGGAGCCAAGCTTCTTTTAGCTCCGAGATGATTCCGTTATCAGGCTCTCATTAGCTGGCAGGGCAGGTTGATCTCTCGTGGGAGCCAAGCTTCTTTTAGCTCAAAGATGATTCCGCAGTCAGGCTCTCATTAGCTGGCAGGGCAGGTTGATCTCTCGTGGAGCGAAGTTCTTTTAGCTCCGAGATGATTCCGCAGTCAGGCTCTCATTAGCTGGCAGGGCAGGTTAATCTCTCGTGGAGCCAAGTTCTTTTAGCTCCGAGATGATACCGCTGTCAGGCTCTCACTAGCTGGCAGGGCAGGTTGATCTGTCGTAGGAGCCAAGATTCTTTTAGCTCCGAGATGATTCCGCTGTCAGGCTCTCATTAGCTGGCAGGGCAGGTTGATCTCTCGTGAAGCCAAGTTCTTTTAGCTCCGAGATGATTCCGCTGTCAGGCTCTCACTAGCTGGCAGGGCAGGTTGATCTCTCGTGGGAGCCAAGCTTCTTTTAGCTCCGAGATGATTCCGCTGTCAGGCTCTCATTAGCTGGCAGGGCAGGTTGATCTCTCGTGGGAGCCAAGCTTCTTTTAGCTCCGAGATGATTCCGCAGTCAGGCTCTCATTAGCTGGCAGGGCAGGTTGATCTCTTGTGGAGCCAAGTTCTTTTAGCTCCGAGATGATTCCGCTGTCAGGCTCTCACTAGCTGGCAGGGCAGGTTGATTTCTCGTGGGAGCCAAGCTTCTTTTAGCTCCGAGATGATTCCGCAGTCAGGCTCTCATTAGCTGGCAGGGCGGGTTGATCTTTCGTGGAGCCAAGTTCTTTTAGCACCGAGATGATTCCGCTGTCAGGCTCTCATTAGCTGGCAGGGCAGGTTGATCTCTCGTGGGAGCCAAGCTTCTTTTAGCTCCGAGATGATTCCGCTGTCAGGCTCTCATTAGCTGGCAGGGCAGGTTGATCTCTTGTGGAGCCAAGTTCTTTTAGCTCCGAGATGATTCCGCTGTCAGGCTCTCACTAGCTGGAAGGGCAGGTTGATCTCTCGTGGGAGCCAAACTTCTTTTAGCTCCGAGATGATTCCGCTGTCAGGCTCTCATTAGCTGGCAGGGCAGGTTGATCTCTCGTGGAGCCAAGTTCTTTTAGCTCCGAGATGATTCCGCTGTCAGGCTGTCATTAGCTGGCAGGGCAGGTTGATCTCTCGTGGGAGCCAAACTTCTTTTAGCTCCGAGATAATCCCGCTGTCAGGCTCTCATTAGCTGGCAGGGCAGGTTGATCTCTCGTGGAGCCAAGTTCTTTTAGCCCCGAGATGATTCCGCTGTCAGACTCTCACTAGCTGGAAGGGCAGGTTGATCTCTCGTGGGAGCCAAGCTTCTTTCAGCTCCGAGATGATTCCGCTATCAGGTTCTCACTAGCTGGCAGGGCAGGTTGATCTCTCGTGGAGCCCAAGTCCTTAACTCCGAGATGATTCCGCTGTCAGGCTCTCATTAGCTGGCAGGGCAGGTTGATCTCTCGTGGAGCCAAGTTCTTTTAGCTCCGAGATGATTCCGCTGTCAGGCTCTCACTAGCTGGCAGGGCAGGTTGATCTCTCGTGGGAGCCAAGCTTCTTTTATCTCCGAGATGATTCCGCTGTCAGGCTCTCATTAGCTGGCAGGGCAGGTTGATCTCTCGTGGAGCCAAGTTCCTTTAGCCCCGAGATGATTCCGCTGTCAGACTCTCACTAGCTGGCAGGGCAGGTTGATCTCTCGTGGGAGCCAAGCTTCTTTCAGCTCCGAGATGATTCCGCTGACAGGTTCTCACTAGCTGGCAGGGCAGGTTGATCTCTCGTGGAGCCCAAGTCCTTAGCTCCGAGATGATTCCGCTGTCAGGCTCTCACTAGCTGGCAGGGCAGGTTGATCTCTCGTGGAGCCCAAGTCCTTAGCTCCGAGATGATTCCGCTGTCAGGCTCTCACTAGCTGGCAGGGCAGGTTGATCTCTCGTGGAGCCCAAGTCCTTAGCTCCGAGATGATTCCGCTGTCAGGCTCTCACTAGCTGGCAGGGCAGGTGATCTCTCGTGGAGGTTGACCTTTTACCCTGAGGGGGTCTCGCCACCCAGGCACTCATCAACTGGAATGGCAGGTTGACCCCCCCCCAGGAGGTTAAGTGCTTTTTACCCTGAGGGGGTCTCGTCACCCAGGCTCCCATCAGCTGGCATGGCAGGTTGACCCCTCCGGGAGGCTAAGTGTTCTCGCTCTGAGGTTGTCTCGTCACCCAGGCTCCCATTAGCTGGCATGACAGGTTGACCTCTCGAGGAGGCCTCGTAATCTTTCAAACCGTGAGAAAAAGCCACGCTCGGCGAATACGTCGGGTTGGATGATTCTTTCCAAGCGTGGGACTCGCTCGAAAAGAGCGAGAATTGTGTATAATCCCGTATTCGCCCCTGTACAGTTTTAAGCTTTTTTGATGTCTTGGCACTCTTGGTGGCCAATTTTGGCTTAGCCTTGGAAATATACTAGTAGGGGGAGGAAAAATTTGTCTCCCCCTCCGGCCCCCTTGGAGGACCGCTCAGGCTCGAGCTCGCCTAGCCGCCAGCTCGCCCGGCCACAACTCGCCTAAGTCGCCAGACCATCGCTATCTCGCTTAGCCGCTCTCGCTTAGCCGCTCTCGCTTAGCCGCTCTCGCAAGACCGTCGCCGTCTCGCTTAGCAGCTCCCGCCAAAGCCGCCTCTCGCGTCTCGCAGGCTGTCCTAATCGCCAGACCGTCGCTGTCTCGCTTAGCCGCTCTCGCCAGTCCGTCGCCGTCTCGCTTAGCAGCTCCCGCCAAAGCCGCCTCTCGCATCTCGCAGGCTGTCCTAGTCGCCAGACCGTCGCTGACTCGCTTAGCCGCTCTCGCCAGTCCGCCACCGTCTCGCTTAGCAGCTCCCGCCAAAGCCGCCTCTCCCGTCTCGCAGGCTGTCCTAGTCGCCAGACCGCCGCTGTCTCGCTTAGCCGCTCTCGCAAGACCGCCGCCGTCTTACTTAGCAGCTCCCGCCAAAACCGCCTCTCGCGTCTCGCAGGCTGTCCTAGTCGTCAGGCCGCCGCTGTCTCGCTTTGCCGCTCTCGCCAGACCGCCGCCGTCTCGCTCAGCAGCTCTCGCCAGGTCGCCTAGCCGCTTTTACCATTGTGCCCCCCGGGGTGGAAATTACCTCTTTATCCCCCGGTGTGGAGGTTTGTCATTGGCTCAAGGCCAATTGGTCGTAGGGGCAGTTTGGTCATTTTGACCCCAAGACTTGGAAAAACTATAAATAGACCCCAGAGGGTGCCTTGGAGAGGATGGTTCCTTAGCCACTTAAAATCCCTTTGGCTTTCTTCCTCCAAGGCACCTAGCTCAAGCATTGGCTAGAGAGGGGGAGACCTCAAAGGTCTTCTGGGTGTGAGGTGGGACCTCCACGCTAGAGCCGAGGGTCTGGTCATAGTCTCCTAAGTCTCCGGTCCGCGACGTCCTTCCGAGTGTAGTAGATGTGAGGTCACCCCTCTTTTGGGACCCCGAACTCCACAGAGGTCATTTTTGGCTTCAACACTGCAGACTCAATAGGTCGCTCAGGCTCACTTTCAATTAGGGTCACAAGAGAAAGGTCCGAGACAAGAGATAGGTCACTCACTAGGCTAAGCACCTCACTGGGTGAGAGCAATCCGCAACAGGTATCACTTTTATCGTGGCTGATAGGTCAGTGGCAGGCGTCATGGTGACCTCTGTATGGGAGGGACTCGTACTGCGGAGATCAAGGTGAGAATCTCATCGACAAGCTCTTGCGGATTTCAAAAACTGTTTATAACGAAAGGCGAGCAGATATGTTTGTTCGAGGGACTTCGAGCTATGATAAGCTACCTTAGTACGCATGTTAGAACAAAATCCAGACCGAAATCGGGGAGTGGTCATGGCTGGGTACTCTCGGATATCACTCCTCACAACTAACTCATCAAATCGATCTTTATACTCAACGACAGACATGGATCTTTGCTGAAAGGAAAATAATTGGTCGAGCAAGCGACTTCGATACGACGAAGGCAGATACCTCTGACACAATGTACGCTTCATGTCCACCCAACTAGTGATGCGTTGAAGACGCTCTGACTCACGGGTCCTCTCAACACTACACCAATATGCTCTCGCCTGATTTAAAAGTCTAAGTTTTGAAAACTTGACGCGACGCTCGCCGAATAACTCAAAATGGTCAAGATAATACTCCATATACACGAGTCAATAACTGAAAGACTCGGGACCCGGTGAGTCGTCAAAGGATGGGGCAACAGTATTAAACTGACTCTCAAGATCTCTCTCAAAGCGGCGATCCTCATAATAATCAACCTTAAGGTAATCGAGTCGAGTAGAAGGATCAACACGATCTGCTCGCGTGCAACGATATGAACGACGACAATCATCATATTGATCGTCTCTAGTATAGTGGGGTCGTGTCGGTGGGTTAACACGATCTGTAAAAGTGGTGTGCTGCAATCGAGAATAATTGGCGTAGTAACGTGAGGATTTCCCTGACGGGGCTCTATGAACGCGAGTGTAAGTGGACTCAAAACCTTCAAATTAAGGAGAGGAATAATTGCGATACATAGACATTATGAAAAACCTATAGGCTCTACAATTGCGTATCAAAAGAGCACGAAACCTGGCTCTGATACCAATTGAAGTAGGGTGAATCTATAGGCGGCAGAAAATCTGCGATCTAACCCTACAAGCGATGCAAATCTGACGGTTAAGCCGCAGTTAGATAATAATTAAAGCATCTCACGCATATAAATCACAGCAAAGCACAATAATTCATTAGGCGAGACAAATTTAGGTTTTTCTCAACGTGGACGGGCAAAGCAAGAGCGCGGCAAATAAATCCTGCAAATCACAATAATAATCTAGGGCAAAATTCTACGATAATGTTTCTCCAAACAAATATAAAATGTCAACCGAATAAATAAATGCTGAAAATAATAAACCAATACAACAAAATCTCACCAACTAGTGGGCTAACCAAGGCTGAAGAATCCAGAGCCGGAGATGTGTGTACAACGATCCGAGGTGGAACCGGTGGCGTGGAGATAGCGTCAGTGGTTGTCCTCGGTGGTTGAGGTGGAATCGGACCGGAAATGGATAGATTCGGCCACGTAGGGGTAGATCCAGGCGAGGGGGAATGGATCCAATGTTTGGTAGAGGATCCAGGCTAAGGGAGGGAGTATGGATGGAGGGAAAGACGGATCGGGGGCTGAAATTCCAGATCTGGACTGATCTGGAAAGTTCCGAGCTATGGGAGGTGGTTCCACGGGGTGGGGGGAGGTTGGCGGCAAGGCTGGGAGGAGGGGAGAGGAAGCGGCTGTTGTAGGGGGATAGGGGGTGTCCTGGAGGCTTGTTGGAAGAGCTGGGGAGGCGGCACAGAAGCAGGGAGGCTAAAATCATCGATATTCACTTCACGAAACAGGAAGTGTGCAATGGTTATAAGTATGAACAGTAAAATCAACCTTATTTCAGGTGGCAGAAACAGCCACCGTTGTTGGGAGAGGTGGAAACTGCTGGAATCACCAATAGGGGCTGCGGGTGATGGTTTAGGAGAGGGGAAAAGAGGGATAGGGTTAGGGGAATGCTTGGGGAGGGAGATACCAACCTAGGAGTCGTCACCTAGAGTTCCACGGAGTCGACACCGTGGCGGGATTGTGGGAATCCGGGAATACTTTTCACCAAATCCTGCAATGGATCAAATCAGCCCACAAACCATCTATTTATAATAAAAGGAGGATTAGGGCATCCCACCATCGACGGCTATGATTGGCCGAAGGTGGGGACACTCAAATACATCAAAATACAATGCAAAATAATGAAGTAATATATCAAATCGATTCGCAACGCGAATTCGGGCAAATCTGCGGAGTCCGGTCGTCGATCCGGGCACACCATATATGGAAAGTCATCAATCAGCCCCGAACGGGCCCAAAACTCATCCTCCACTATAGGTCATCATCTCTGCTACGCATCATAAATCCAAAAAGGGCATACTTACAAAATATAATCTAAAAAATATTTAAGGCCCTGTTCGTTTTGGTGGCATTGAAGAAAGGAATTGGAATTGGAATTGTCTGCCGTTCGGTAGACATTTTTTGGGGTACGAAATGGAATTCAATTCAATTCCATCAAAATTCATTTTAGCCTAATTTTTTTCCTATGCCAATTCAGACGTCAGGAGGTCGGACTTTGCGATTAGTGTTGTCGTCCCTCTCGACCCCGTCGTTCTCGTGATTCATCTTTCGTCGTTCTCACGATTCATCTCCCGCCAGGTTTTAGGTCTTCCTTGTCAAGGGCGACAACAATGACGGCCCTCTTCCCCGCAAGCTCTTCGACAGCGGCGACACAAAGCACAGGCCCTCTTCAACCTCGGTTACACCTCTCACATACCCGTCGTTGAGCGTAAGGCAAATTCCGCAGAGCTGTGCGGTGTTTTGAGTCAAAATACAAGGGTTCGATCTACTATGGCTGCAGCACGCTGCATAGAGCCTCTGGTGGCGTTCCTTGTTGCCAACTTCATTCATGCACAACATTCGGCAGTCCGTGCTTTGGAAAAGCTTTTGGATGATGAACTGGTAGAGGTAATTGTTGCTCATGGAGCTGTTACTCCTTTGATCAGTTTTCTGGCTTAGGAAGAGATCGTCCATCATGCAAAATGGAAATGAAAATTTGTGGTGCCGTTTTTTTCACTGTTGACAAGGCCAGAGATCGGTCATGATGGACAGCATAGTGTGCTACAAGCACTTGTAAATATTTTGGAGCAACCTCAACGTCGAGCAGATTTAACCTTACTCCCCATAAAGCAATTGAACCTGTGATAACTTTACTGGATTCACCAATTCTACTGGTACAACAATAAGCTGCAGATCTCTTGTACCATCTTCTGTTGGAGGAACACTTGCAAAAGGATCCGATCACAGAGTAAGCAGTTGGTCCCCTGATTCAAATTCTTGGATCAGGCATTCATGTTTTACAACAGAAAGCCATAAAATCTCTTGTTAATATTTCCCTAACTTGGCTTGTGGATCTTTGAAGAAGATGATCAGTAATCTTAGTATTTCTATTTGTAGAAGAAATACTTGTAAAGGCTCAAAGCAAGGCACATCTAGGGTCCACTTCCTCCCTATGTATTAGTCCTACATCTTAAATTGGGATTACTTTCCCTCTTTTTCTTCCTATATTACTGTACAAATACATATATTCAAGTAATACTTAGAGAAATTAATAAAAATTATAATTTATTTCTCTGTATTCTAGTATTTTCAACATGATATCAGAGCTTTTCGGTCCTTTAATTTCCTGTTACGCGTCCCTCCCATGCAATGTTGGGCGGTTAGCACAATACTAACTGCAGCTTCTCTTCATTCTGATCCATTGGATTTCTCTCCCCCGTTCGCCCCCCCCCCCCCACTGCTTTTACTGATTTTTGTTTTGGGTCCCGCTTGTTTGCATCTTTCGTGGGTTGTCGATTTTTGCCACAGCTTCTCTTTCTTCTCGCTACGCCAGCTCTCCTGGTCGCTAGCTTCCCACGATCATCTTTGCGGCAGTCATTTTGGTCGCTTGAAGTTATCAGTTCGCTGCAGAGATCGCAGCTCTCCTTCTCCTACTCGTTGTTGAGATCGCCGCTATCCTGCTTGTGCCGTCATCAGTTTTCCCGCAATCCTCGGTTTAACCGTGTGACCGCTTGCCCTCATTAGTTCGCTCGCACTCCAGTATTACTAATTTCTCAATTAGCTGCGACCATCATCATGTTCGCCGTGTTTCTCTACGACTTCCTCCTCGCCCAGCTCGTGCGACCTGTTTCCTGATAGCGGCCTTCTTTTGTTCTCTTATTCTTCTCGCGAGATCTTTGTCGCAAGCTACTAAGCTAACAGCACTCGCAGCTCCTGATCCTGGTGTCTACCTGCAATCCCTTGTCTAGTTGCAAGACTAGCCGCAGCCGCAGCTCTCTCCTGTCTAGCCACAACTCTTCCCTATCTAGCCGCAGCCATTGTTCTCTCTGTCTAGCCGCAAGTCTCTCCTGTCTAGCCACTAGGGTGTTGCTGCAATTGCTACAGCTCCTAACCGCCCCAACTCTATGCTTCTAGTTCGCCCTTCTTGCTGCAAGATCTCTTTGTCCTCTTTAGCCGCCTGTGAGCTCCAAGGGGTCCACTGATGCGCCATCTCTTCCTGTTTGTGCTGCAATACCTATTCCTGAAGTTCGTGATGAATCACCAAAATTTCTATTAGTGAGAAGAAAAATTTTGTTGAGTAGGTGCATTCCGTCTGTCATGTTTAAACTAAGGGGCTTTTACATAATTTCACCAAGGACACCCATTCTGCTCCAATGACGACAGGCTCCGTGATGATGGTTGTGTCCAGACGTGGATCCTCAACTCCCTAGATGATGAACCTTATCGAATGGCTATGCATCATGAAACGGTCAAGGCTATGTGAGATGAACTCCATTCCGTCTATTCGGCAAGGACAACCTTCAACATCTGTTTGACATAATCACGGATCTTCAATCTCTCGACTCAGGAGGTGTTGGCCACTTAACCTTTTTTGTTGCGCGGTCCAAAACTTTAGTTGAGGCATGGATTCAGCATCAACCTCCTACTACTGATTTTGCTGCGCATCGTGCTCAAAAATAAGTTGTTGGTATTGCCATGAAGATGGCTCGTGTTCCGCCTCATCTTCACAGTGTCCGGGCTCAGATACTCTCCTCCTCCACTATTATCTATCTCTCTGATGTTTGCTCAATGTTTTTGAAGGTGACACCACCCCCAGATGCTCCGGGACCTCCCTCTTCGGCACTACTCAACACTCATCTGTCTCTCACCCCCTCCTCCATCTACCCGAGGAGGTCGCACCAACTACCGAGGGAGAGATCGCAACGGTCAGCTTAAATTCAAGTGTACTCACTATGGTAGGGATGGACATCTTGAGAAAACTTGTTATCGTAAACACAATCTGCCTCCTCCGCATAATGTCTTTGTTGTTGCTGACACATCTTTTGTCACTCGTGCTAATAATGACGTTATGCGCCCCAGCTCCAATATCTCCAAGGGTTGCTCAATCGTCCACCTGGCTCTGTTGCCACTATCTCTAATGAAGGTATCGCATGTATCTATACTAGTCCATGTTGATTGTGGACTCTAGTGCAACTCACCATATCACTCCACAAAAACCACCGCAGTACTTGGCATCTCCGTATCTCAAGTTTATCGCAATGGCCAATGGTGACACTCATTCTTGTCATAGCGTCGCCTAGTCGTTCAGGAGCCAGAATGTGTTCAAGGCATTGGGCGCCTTTTTTATAATAAAATAGGAATAGACTGCGGTTTATATAAAAACCGCAATCTATTCTACCTATAGACTGCGTTTTATATATAAACCGCAGTCTATTCCCAACTTTGAAAGTTTAAGTTAAATATATACTGCTGTTTATATATAACCGCAGTCTATTACATATATAGACCGCGGTTATATATAAACCGCAGTCTATATATGTAATAGACTACGGTTTATATATAAACCGCAGTCTATGCTCTCTTTTTTATTACCCTAGGTTGATTCGTAAGGCCCGAAACTTTACTTTTCACTGCGACTTTTTACAGCCACTGCTCCTAAGAGAAAATCTTCTGGCAATTTTGGAAAGTTTCTGCCTTCTTGCTTTGATCTAGTGATTCCGCCGAACATCTTCCTCAAATCAGCTATTCAGCTCCTCCGATCCTTCTCTCATTTAGGTATAGGCTATAGCATTTCTTCATTTTTTTCAGTACTTCACTGAATCATTGCTTATGAGTTATGATCATATGCTTACTCTTGAAAATACCCTTTATAAATCATGTGCTTATGAGTCATTTTTTTCAGTACTTCACTAAATCACTGCTTATGATCATGTGTTTATGAGTTATGAGTTATGAATCACTGAATCACTGCTTATGAGTTATGAATTTATGATCATATGCTTATTTAGATAGTTGTTAATTTCATTGTCTTACAAGATGCATTTTACAATTATAACAAAAGTCACCTAAATTTTTTTATGAATCTTGTTTTGGTTTTTGGATGGTTTAGGGTTTTTTAAGGTTTTCCTATTACAGGATAATGGCTGATAAAGGATCTTCATCAAAATCAACAAGAGACATCACTAAAATGACTGAATTGAATAAGCTTAGGCTAGAGGGAAAGAAGCTTATTATTTTTGTGAGTGATGATAGTTGCATTATTCCCAGATCTAACACAAATAAATTGATGAGTTTTAAGAGTTCTCTTATGAAGTATCATGTGCCAATTACATATACTAGATGAAAGGAAGTTGATAAACACCTTTAATAACAATTATGGGAAGAATTAAATGTATGTAACTTTGTTATTAGTTATTACATAACTGTGTTTTTTTAGTTATTTTTAATTAATATTGTTTATTATTTTCAGCTTTGTTTTGATAATATTGATGGTTTTCGGAATGCATTACTGAAAAATATGGGTAAAAGTTAGAGGACTAGGAAATCCAAACTGTTTGTCACTTATGTAAAGAATATTGGTTTGGAGCATCGATACAATGTATCTGTCAAATATAACTTTATTACTCCTGAAGATTGGAGAGTTTTTGTCGATCATCGCACCACTCCGGAATATATGATTATGTTCTTATTAAATTCAATGTTTTATATCATTTATTAACTTTGTAAGCAATCTAAGTATTAACAAATATTTATTTGTGTAGGAGAAAAATAAAGTTAATACAGAGAGAGCAAAAGCACAGAAAACTTTTCATACTACTTCCGGAATGAGTTATTCTGAATTAGAAAAAAAGATGATATTAGTTCTCACTGGTATTTTTTATTTTAAAAATTGGTTTTATCAATAATTTAAATGATAATTTATTTTCATTTTATTGCTAAGATTGAACAAGGTGCAACTGCACCAATTTCACGTGAGGAGTTATAGAAAGTTGGTCACAAAAGAAAGACTGGTGAATACATTAATAAAGATACAGCTGATTTGGCAACTAAAATTGTAAGTGTAAATGTATCATTTCATCATTTGTAAATTATCAATAGTAATATTGTTTGCGAACTATAATTACTTTTCTGCAATTATGCATTAATATTTATTGTTTTTGCTTAGGATGAGTTGTCGAGTCAAGAATCCAAGAGTGTTGAAATAGTGTCAAAAAGAAGAGATGGCATACTTATATCTGTTTTAGGCAAAGAACATTCAGGCAAGGATTAGAGCTGGTGACAAGTTTTTCACCATAAAAATTTTTTCAAGGATGATAGGTGGAGCGAGAGGAGATCAATAGCACGTATTGAAGATATAGAAGCTATAGTCTAAGAGATTGAGCAAGCAACAAGAATTATGGAGTCAACAACAATAAAAATTATAGAGCCAACAACAAACGCATCAAGCAGAGATGAGTAGTATGAAGAATCAAATTGAAGAACTTATGCGCATGTTTAGTACTGGAACTGGAACAGTTATGCCCACAAGTGTTGCACTTGCAGGTGAAACTTTTCAAGACATATCTCGGGTACTATTACGTTTAATTATTTATACTTTTATGAAATATCATGCTCTCTTTTTGTTGAGCAGATAATAAATACTTTTTTTATTATTTTTTGTTTGTTAGCCGACACTTTTATATGCATCATCATCACCAAAAGAAATGTCTGAAACATCACATGAGCGTTTACCTTCTCCGAAATTATAATTAATATTTTTGACTTTTATGTAATCAATATTGATATCCAAAATACTATTTTTTTATTTCCACAGAATACAAATGAATTCATTGTCATGTTATGCAATTTCATTACTATGATGGGGAAAAAGAATAAAATAATATCTCGGGTATCAGATCCAACAGTATTTGGGACTGTTGAATCAACAAGTACATATTTTGAAATTTCAGAGTTGTACGATTTTACTAATATGGAAAAAGTTAAGAGTTAACAACATGTTAACATATATTAGGTGAGTATCAAATATTACAAACTTAAGATTTTTATTAATATATAAATTAATTATGAATTTATATGTTTTCTTACAGGTACATAAATTCACAACTAAAGAAATTTACATAAAAATGATTTGTATTTTTTCATAATCCGACAAGCAAATTTTGTTTTTGATGATAAGTATGTCAACATTCAAAATCACGAGCTGAAGATCTAAAAATCAGTCTTAGTCAACTCCAATCAGATTCTTTATCATTTTTATTCTATTATAGATTGTAATGATCAATGATTATTGCTATTTTTTATTCTAATTTAGTTATTAATTATTTTATTTGTTTCATAAAGAACATTGGATGTTGGTTATTATTGATTATAATAAAAATATAGTTTATTGACTTGATCGCTTAAATCATGACATTCGTGATGATATTAAACATGTCATTATAAGGTAAGTTTATCAATTAGTTTTTTTTCCTATTTGGAATTCAGATTTGGCTATAAACTAAAAAAAATTATATTTTATAAAGTGCATTTAAGGGTTTGGCAAAGGATTGGAAAACTAGTTTTCACAAACCAAAGGTTTTAAAGTGGAAGCTGGTAAGTTATAGCCTATATAAGTATATGTATTGTATTTTTTTAATATTTAAAAATTTGAAATTAAAATATTTACTGATTATTTATTTTTAGTGTACAAAACAAACCGATAATATTCAATGTGGGTATTATATCATGTGCTACATGATTGACATAGTTGATGTTCTTAGCATTATGGCAATGTCATCATTGCTAAGTTAACTGCATATAGATTGATAAATGATAATAATTATATCGAATTAATTTTAACAAATATTTTTTTTATTGCAGATCTATGATGGAGTGACACAATTTACGCAGGAGAAAATTGATAATATTCGAAATAAGATTTGTAATTATATAATCACTACATGCAAATAATAATATGACTATATGAGATAAAATTGAGAATGGTCTTTAAATTATTTATTGTATAGAAGTAAAATAAATGAACATGGTCTTTAAATGGTCTTTAAATGAGCATGGTCTTTAAATTGTTCATTGCGTAGAATAATTGCAATTCATTTGATAGTTATACACTTTTATGACTTATGTGATGATTTCTTTAGCTTAAGAATAACTGACTATTTCATTAATATTAACACTTTGTCATGTGCACATTTCTTTTAGTATGGATATTGGCACGACCTAACTCTGCATTTTATAGGTCTTGTTCACGAAAAATGGAAGACCAAAACAATATCAATCTTGTTTAATCCATTGATAGCAATGATCTTGATCTAAAAACAAATCCTAAAAAAGCAAAGTCAGAGGATCTTGAATGGAAGTATGGACGTTGGTCCAACCTAAGAGATAAAAACACAATTAAATATAATTTGTGTGATAGATTGATTAAAGGTGGAATCAAAATGGTGAAGCAACACTTATGTGGCGGGTATAAAGATGTATCAAAGTGTTTTAAGACCACTTCTAAAATAGTAGCTGAGATATATTAAGCTTAAATGATAAAAAAAAGGACAAGGTAGACTTGACAGTTGATGATGATAATGAGAATGAATAAGAAATAGAGTGAACAGGTTCACAGAATGTATCCCCGGCATTATCTACAACTAATTCTTCATTTATCCCAAGTTCTGGGATAAGAGCCAAAAAGAGAAAATTAATCCACTTACCACAAAAAAGGGACCCTATGGATGCTCATGTGAGACGTGCTCCTGAAGATGTAGTTGATGATAGGCGTGTTAAAGGTGTTGCACAAACTACCATTGAGAGATGTTTTAAATCTCCTGAAGAGAAAAAGAGAGTTGAAAGTTATGTTGTTGATTGGTTCTATGAATGTTGAATTTCATTCAATATTGCAAAGAGACGAATTTTTGAAGTAATGCTTGAAGAAGTTGGACAGTATGAGTCTAGTTATAAAGGCCCTAATTATCATAATTTACGAGTCCCTTTGTTATTGAATACAAAAGATAAAGTTAAGAAGATGAAGACAAATTATCCAGCGTATTTGAGGAGATATGGTTGCACTCTTATGTCAGATGATTGGACAGACAGAAGAGAGAAATATTTGATCAATTTTCTAGTCAACTGAAAAAAAAGAACTTATTGTATGGGTTCTGTAGATGCATCCGGTCATATTTAAAATGCTACAGTGTTATCAGAGTTGCTTGATAATAAGATTAAAGAGATAGGAGCAGAGTGTATTGTTCAGATAAATTTTTTGGTTATACTAATTTTAATATTTCACATTTAATAGTCTACAAGACTACAACTATAGAGTATAGATATATACAAAGTTATGTTGTACGCAAGTGGTGACTGACAATGCTTCCAATTACAAGTCAGCTCGTAAAATTTAAATAGAGAAAAAGCTCACATTATTCTGGACTCTTTATGTAGCTCATTACATTGATCTTGTGCTAGAAGATATAGGCAAGCTATAACAAAACAAATTGGCGATAAGAAAGGCAAAGATAATTACAATTTTTATCTACAAGCACACTCGTTTACTTGATGGAGTAAGGACTACTATATGTGGTGATCTAGTGAGACATTCAGTGACTAAACTCTACAAAGTGTGTTTAAACATGAGGAGAAACTGAAATTATTTTTTGTGTCGCCTTTGTGGAATGCTGCTAACTTGGCAAAAACTGAAGCCGAAAAATAAGTTGTTGAAACAATACTTTCAACTGTTTTTTGGAATGAAGTAAGAGATTGCCTAAAAGGAGGAAAGTCATTGATTGTCGTTTATACTTGAAGTAGATGAAGATGAAAGGTCAATTATACTTGAAGTATATGTGGCAATGTCAGAAGCTAAACAAAAAATTAAAGAACATTTTGATAATAAAAAAGATTATTGAGATTGTTGAAAATAGGTGGACAAATCAAATGAAGCAAAAATTAAATAGGGCGGTTTTGTTTCTAAATCCAAGCAAATATTTTAAATATGAGGAAAAACATAAAGATGATGCTTGAAAATTCAAGATATTTTCAATGACATTATTGCAAGATTAGTATTTGATCAACAATTGCAAGACAAGATTGCAAAGCAAGATACTAACTATAAATTATCTCGAAATAATTTTGGAAAGTCTATGACTATTAGGCAACAAACCACCTTAAATCCAAGTATTGATTAAGTTTTTATTTTTTCTTAAATTATTTATATGTTAAATAATTTATATTTGTCTTGAATAAATAGTGGATTGGTGGGGTGCACATGGAGGACCGAATGTTAATCTTACAAAGGTAACATTGCGCATACTTGACTTATGTTGTTCTTCTTCTATTTGTGAGCGCAACTAGAGTACTTTTGAGTTTGTAATTATACAAATATTCAATATAAAATTTGATATTTTTATATCTACTAACAAGTTTATAATTATCTTGATTCAGATTTACACAGAAAAAAATTTGATTAGAACAACAAAAGCTTAATGAACTTGTATACATCTAATATAATCATCATCCACAAGCACGATTACAAGAAAGACGTGAAAAGGGAAGAAATTACAACCATTTAGTGCTTGATGAGCTAGATTGGAGTAGTGAGTGGATGATGAATAAACCAGATGATGCTCTAGTTTTTGATGATGATAATCTTACATGGGAAGCTGCTGAGAGAGCTATTGGGACTGAGGCTCGAAATTTACGAAGTGGAGCTGGAGCTAATCTTCAACTAATAGTTAAAGGGGATAAAGATTTAGATCATTTTGGATTTGTCAATGATGATGAAGATATTGATGATAATTATGGACAAATGACGAGTACCTCAAACCAACAGAGCACAGACAATGTCAATGAAGACTAACTAAATAATGATTCGATTTGATCATTTTATGATTGTTTAAAGTTTAAATTTTTGTTAAAATTATTATTCATGTTGGTTCACTTTTCTGATGTTTCATATTATAATTGACTATGATATTATGAGGAAAAGCTAGTGTGAATGATGATGATATTTTGGATGATACTATGATATTTTTATGTTCATTTTTCTTGAGTATAGAGATATCAAGATTCATGCATAATGTAAATTTTACTACAGAACAAGTGAACAATTTTTTCCCAAAAGTTTGTTGTTAATTTTCACCTTTCTAATTATTTGGAGAAGAAGTCCAGGATTCAGCTTTGTTTCTTCTGCTTTGGATACTGAGGTGAGGAGGTCAGATCTTCTATAGTACTTGTTTCTCTTTTGTACTTCTGCTGAATCTCATGTTTTTGATGTCCAACTTTTGTCGGGTTGTATTGTTTGAGTTGTTGTTATGGTTGTGTTGATATCCTACATTTTTGTGGGAAATTAAAGGATGTGGTTAGCTTTATTTTTGTAGATTTCTTCAACTACTGTTACATTCTTATTGAAAGCTAAAATTATTCTGATTGCTATACTGGTACAATACTGAAGGTTAAGTACCAAATCTATTTTTTTAAAATGTATGGTGAATCTCTTGCATACTTTACATTTTAGGGCTCTGTTTGAGACAAATGTGGCGTTTGAGAGATGACGGTGTGAAATTGTGGCAGTAAATACAATACCGAAGGTTTCTTTAAATATTTTGGATATAGTTGAGTTTTGTGACTATCTGTTAGTGTCATTATCTGTGGGTTTATATCTCTGATTTGTGTCTTGTTATCCTGTAGTGGGTTTGCTTTCTAAATTCTAAGTTTTAAAAAAAACTTGATAGACAGCTGTTTTTATAAAAACTGTTGTTTATCCCCACTACACACTGCAGTTTTTATAAAACCGCAGTGTATAGTCTGCCTTTTAGGCTTTAGACAACGGTTTTTCTATAAACCGTTGTCTATACCCTCTATACACTGTGGTTTTTATAAAAACCGCAGTGTATAGTCCCTTAATTTTTAAAAAAAAATAATTAGTTGTCACTTTCCAACTTGCTCGTCTTATTGTCGCATAGGCGTCCGCCTTAACGCCTAGGCGTCCAGGCGCCCGGCACTCGCCTTGGTTCACCTTGGTTCGCCTAGGCGTCTATCTTATCGCACAGCCGTGACAAGAATGGTGACACCGCTCTTGTCTCTGGCTCTGCTAATATGCCTCTCAGCCCTTTTATCTATTTTCGCTCGGTTCATGTCTCGGGCTCTGCTTTCAATCTACTTTCTGTTAGTCGCCTCACTAAAGATCTTAATTTCTCTGTGACCTTCACATCTTCTTCTTTTGTGATGCAGGAATGACGAACGCAGAATATCATTTGTAAAGGATGACTGTGCAACAGGCTCTACCTTCTGGACGTTTCTCACACCATTCTGTCATCCATCACCTCTGTGGATTGGCATCAGTGTCTTGGGCATACGCCTCTTCCAATTCTCAAGAAGCCTCTTCCTGATCTACCTCTTCCTTCATTTACCTGCGAGTCATGTATCTTGGGCAAACAGCATCGTTCTTTTTTTTCCTCCTCATTGTACTCGGAGCGATGCTCCTTTTGATTTAGTACATTCTAATGTATGGGGCCCGTATAAAATTGCTAGTATTTTTTGTTATCGTTATTTCATTACTTTTATTAATGATTATTCTCGTATGACGTAGTTATACTTACTCAGTGATCGAACGGATCTAACTCGTGTGTTTCGGGCCTTTATTAAAAAGTCTCATACTCAATTTTCCCAAACAATAAAAACTATCCGTACAGACAATGCTCGTGAATACACCAATCATGTGTTTGATGATCTCTGTACTGAAATTGGGATCCTTCATCATACCACTTGTGATTATACCCCGCCAACCGAATAGTGTGGTTGAACGTAATAATAGACATCTTCTTGATGTTGCCCACTCCTTTATGTTTCAAATGCAGGTTCTCAAGGCTTATTGGCACTTTGCAGTATCTACGACATGTTATCTCGTCAATCATTTGCCCTCCTCCATTTTCAACTATGGTACTTCGTTTAGTCTTCTCTTTCCTCCATCATACCTTGGGTATTTGGTTATACTTGTTATGTTCATAATCTTGGTCATTCCACCGACAAGTCTGCTGCTCGGGCTATCAAATATATGTTTGTTGGTTACTCCCGTACTCAAAAAGGATATGTGTGTTACTCTCCCGCTGATCGCAAGGTAGTTGTGTCTGCTGATGTGCCTTTCTGGAAGATCAACCTCTTTGCTCTCCTCATTCCTCTCCTCTTCCACCGTCGTTATTGTCGCTCCATGTTGTCCCTGTTACTTCTCCTCTCCCACCACTCCTTCCAACCACGGACCCCATACCAAACAAACCACCTCTTCTTTGTGCTTACACTCGGCGTCCTCCTCGCTCTGACGCCCCTCAACAATCTCCTTCTACCTCTAGTACCTCGCGACCTGATGATCTGGCTCCTATCTCCACGGCTCATCCCCTGACGAATTATGTATCCTTACATCACATCTCCCCAGCCCTTCTCAAATTTATTACTTTTTATCTTTCATTTCTATACCTAACTCTGTGCAGGAAGCTCTCCAATATCCGGGATGGCGTGCGGCCACGAATGAAGAAATAACTATCATCTGGGCTAATCAAACCTTAGATATAGTTTCTATTCCTCCGAGGTAGATTTGTGTTGGATGTAAATGGGCCTTCGCAATCAAACATGCTCCTGATGGGACAGTTGACCGTCTTAAGGCTCGTCTTATGGCTCGTGGGTTTACTCTGCAACAAGGCCTCAATTATGACGAGACTTTCTCTCTCGTTGCCAAGTTGAACACCGTTCATGTCCTAATTTCCTTGGTTGTACATCGTCGGTGGCCATTACATCAATTAGATATCAAGAATGCATGTCTCAATGGCGACCTTCAAGAAACTATCTATATGCACTAGCCACCCGAGTTTGAGACCACGGGGGAGTCACTTGTTTATCACCTCAAAAAATCTATTTATGGTCTCAAATAGTCTCCACGCGCATGGTTTGACAAGTTCAATAAGGTTGTCTGTGATGTTGATTTTACTCGGAGCTCGGCTCTCTTTCTTTACTTGTCATCAAACAACAGGCACAGTGCTTCTCTTAGTTTATGTTGATGACATTCTAATTATAGGAGATGATTCCAAAGGAATACAGATAATCAAACAGAACTTGATTTTAGTTTTTCAAACTACAGATTTGGGGAATCTTCGGTACTTCCTTGGCCTAGAGGTCACTAGACGTCATGATGATCTTGGTCTATCCCAATGGAAGTACTGTCTTGATCTTCTTCATGACGCTGACTATTCTGAATGCAAGTCTGTTGATATTCCTATAGATGTCAATTGCAAGCTCTGTGCACATGCCTCCAACACCGATCTACTTCTTCCAAATTCAGATTACTATCGACGTTTTGTAAAAAGTTGATTTATCTTACAGTTATAAGATCAGATATCTCATTTGATGTTGGAGTTGTCAGCCGATTCATGCATTCTCCACAAACGTCTCACCTCCAGGTTGTCGAGCGCAACCTAAGATATTTGAAGACTGCCCCTGGACAAGGGCTAGTATACAAACCCTCTTCATCTTCTACGCTTTCATTGATTGCTTATTCGGATGATGATTATGCTGGCTCCTTAGATTATCGACGTTCCACAAGTGGATTATGTACTTACTTTGGAGGACACCTTATTACCTAGAGTGACAAGAAACAATCTGTTGTTGCTCACTCTTAGGCCGAAGCCGAGTATCGTTTGATGGCGTCTGTTGTATCCAAGCTTACGTGGTTAGAAAGTCTCCTAGATAATTTGGAAATTAAACTTTTGTCACTAGCTACTTTATTTTGTGACAGTCAAATGGTTATACATATCGTTAAGAATCTTTTTTTCCATAAGCGGACCAAACACACTGAAGTAAACTGTCGCTTCATTCGAGAGAAAGTCCAAATGAAGAGGCTAGAATTGAAACATGTTCCGGCTGCTGATCAAGTTGTTGATATTCTCACTAAGGCCTTACCACGTGTGTTATATTATCAGTTCTTGTCCAAGCTGGGTGTCTATGATTTGTATGCTCCAGTTTGCGGGGAAGTGTTAGAAGAAAGATTTGTAAAAGCTCAAAGCAAGGCCCATCTAGGGCCCTCTTCCTCCTTATGTAATAGTCTCACATCTTAGATTGGGACTACTTTTCCTCTTTCTCTTCGTATATTAATGTACAAATACATGTATTTAAGTAATGCTTGGAGAAATTAATAAAAATTATAATTTATTTCTCTGTATTTTGGTATTTTCAACACTATTTAATCTTTGTTCCATTTAATCTTTGTATTGCCCCCTACTTATTTTATAATCTTGTGATATTACATGTATTTCTCTAATTTTGATACAAGGGCACCATGGGAGCTAAAGGGTTGAAATTTCTTGCAATTTGGGAGCCAAACGACATAAATGTTGTGTTCTTGCCATCTTGTGTGTGATTAGTCTTAATTTACCGAGATTTACTCTGTCAGAGTCTAAAAATAATAACAAAAGTCAAGTTTACATGTGAAAAGGTTTGACAACGACGCACTTATCACAAGAGAAATTGAAAAGGTTGCTCAAAGGCAGGGATTGATTAGAAACCTTGCATTTGTATGTGTGTATGTATGTGTAAATATCAATTCCATTGACTGAATTCTAATATGCAGCCAAACAATAAAATTACTAATTTTAATTCCTGTGACAGAATTCATGTTTTCAGTCGAACAGCAGAATAAGAAATGACTTCAATTCCAATTCTTGCGGGAAATGGAATTGGGCAAATTCCAATTCCTACATCTCATTTCCTGCCAAACAAATGGGGCCTAAGAGATTAGCAGACAGACATTTTTAAAACAATAAAATGTAAAAAATGCAGGACTATACAGATTTCTAAGCATCACTGTCATTTTACTGTATGTTTTAGATCCCACCTAGGACATGAGATTCTGCAAGGGTGAGGCAAAGATATTTCCCTCCTGATTTTAGAACCCTCTTCACCTGGCCATAAAAGTTTTTCTGTTTAGAACTCTAACTGACAGAATAACAAACGAAATTCAAGAAGGCACCAGAAGCAGTCTATATAAATCAAAGAGACCTCTTTAAGATATTTGCTCCCTAGCTCCGAGCCAACCTCTGGTTCCATAAGTGCATCCAATCCCCCCTTATCAAAAACAACATCAAAACTCTCGTCTGCGAACTGGATCGAAAATAGAGGTTAGTAGATACATGTTTAAATTCAAAGGACATTTGAAAATATTGCTACCTAAGTTTTGGAAAATGTCTTTAAGTATTTTGAATAAATACAATAAAAAAATTTATCTCATTTTCATTGTTAATAACTATGAATTACAATAGAACGAATCATGATTCAGTTAGTACAACACAAGAATCTAGAGTAGGAGTTGCAGGGAAATCAAATAGGTCAGAATAGCCACAGTGCTGCAGGCAGACAACTTAAAGAGGCCAAATCAAGAAATCTGAAGAAATAATAGCAGGAATCTAGAAATTAACAAATTTGGAAGAAAAAAATAGCAGGAATCTAGAAATTAAAAAAAATTGAAGAAAAAATAGCAGGAATAAAATAATACATATGTTGTTGTTTTTCTTTCTTTTTCTTCTCCTTTTATGAAATCAAACAAGCTACTTAAGAGAAATAGACCAAGGGTAGACCGAAAATAATTCAAGGCACAAAAATGTACAAAGAGTGGGAACCAGGCTTGATCTAACCAAACTAAAATATATGTTTCACTGTCTAACTCATAATACAATCACGATCACAAAATAATCAAATCACATAACAACTACCACTCTGCCACTGCTACAAACATGATAAAAATAGAGAATGAATATCATTGAATGTCTACATCAAATTAGGTATTGAATTCATTACTCTTCTTTCTATATTGACGACATGTTTCTTGAAAGAGCCAAAACCTAGTACTTGATTAATGTCCATAAAGTAGATTAACATACTGCCATTAGGAAAGACATCAAAAACTAAAACTAACAACATTTTCTCCAACTTCAGTCCTTTTTCATATATTGTCAACATAAAAGATTCCTTGCAAACATAAAATCCTTTAATTTTTCTAAAACCCTTAATAAGGCACTTATGGATAAGAATTAGGAAGAAGTTATGAAGGAGGAAGGGAAAAATTACAAAAGAATGGAGTATGGCAATTTGTTGGCACACCACAGGGAAAAAAATAAATTGGACAAGCGTTTATAACATTAAGCTAATATGTCCTTACGGAGATAATAAATCAGCGTTATTTGCAAAAGGGTGTACTTACACATGAAATCAATTAATAAATGTTTTCTCAAGTAATAAAATGAATTTTACACAATTATTTTCTCCAACTTCCACTTCCCACTTCCATTCAGTTTAATTGAAGGGAAAAAAATGCCTTCTAACATGTTAGAAAAAGTGTTTTGGGAGTCCCCCTCAAAGAATTGAGAAATTTTAGCGGCTAAAAAATATCGAAATGAATAACGTAATATATGGCTCGCTAAAATTTTCTAAAATATGATTTAGTAGATTCACAAAGTTAAGTTAGCAATAGTAGACAAGCAAAAAAAAGAGGATCATGCTCTCCTTAAGAACAGTATGTAACAAGATTAGTCAGTGTCGCCTTACCGGTACTCGTTGATGGCATTAATGTCGCAAGGCCTAGGTGAAAAAGAATCTTTCAGGAAAAAAACATGCTAAACAGGTTGAGATCAAAGAAAGAAAGCTCAAGTACTTTTGGAAAATAAGTGGTTTATGCTAAGGTATTTTTATTTTTCAATGGAAATATATGATGAACCTTTGAAAGAAACAAGTACACTTGGCAGGAGAGCAACTTGATCCCTCTTGAACCAAATCCTAGAGAATGGGTAAAGAGAAGTATAGAGAGAAATTGTTGAAGGCTAGTTGGAAAATTCAAACTAATAATGACCAACATTATCGCTAGAATAGGTCAAGTGAGGTATGATCTTGTTACGGGCCTACTTCCGTAACAGCAGTAACTCGTCGGGTTTAGTGGTCGGAGTCGGTGATGATGGTGGTGGAGGATACAACGGAGCCTTAATCGTGGATGCCTAAGCGAGGATGCTCGTTAGAGGAGAGAGCCATCAAGATCTCACAAAGGGACAAGAAGTAGACATTTCATTCATTGATAACTTCATACAAGATCAAGGGTCTATATATAATAGGACTCAGGGGCATAATTGAAAATATGCAAGGGACATTAATAAAATACGCAACGACTACGATTGGACTCATACGACACTAATAACACACTCGGCTCGACATAATACATATAATAATAGAGTCATAACATCTCATCCACCCTTGAAATCGAGCTTGCCCTCAAGCTCAAACTCCACGTGGGGACCGAATCATCTAGCAGCTTGATCTCCCACCAGAACAATGCATGATATCTCATAGAGACGTCGGCGACGTCGGTGAGTAGTGGCGGCGTCGTTGAAAAGACGAGCGGCAGAAGTAATGGCTTCAGTAAGGTTGATGGAGCGGTGATGAGCAGCAGCAAGTAGGTTGGGGAAGCGACGGCCGGCAGAAGGGACGGATCTGAAGGCGGTGAGATGGTCGGAGGCGGGAACGGGTCTGTCGGGGTCAACGGAGCGGGGGCCGACGGAGCAAGTGCTGGCGGAAAGGCGGTCACGGTGTCTGACAAAGGTGGCCCAAGGTGGGGCAGCACCACCACAAAAAGTGGAGGAAGGACAATCACCACTAAGAGCGGTGGCATGTCGGCGACCGGTGCAGATGGCGATTTCTCAAGAAGAGGCAGTGGTGGCAAGGGTGGAAGCTTCGGCAGACGAGCAGCTATCAAAATATCAAGTTTGTGGAGGAGCGTTGTTATGGCGTCCTGACGAGCGTCGACGTTTCGAAGGTGCGCATCCATGGAACTTATTATTTCTTGTAGTTACAATTGGATGGCAACACCATCTGACAGTCAACATTGTATTTCCTATAATAATAAGATGACTTAATTAATTCAATTAACAATTAATAAGTGATGAAATTATTAATAACTAATTAATCAAGAAAATGATTAATCAATTAAAAATATTTTCATTAATGTATAAAAGTATGGGATCATTTGAGAAATTGTGCAAAAGCTAGGTTATTCCCCCTAAAGAACGCATCGCAGGATCCGAATGTGGCGCCTTAGCAAGGACTGTTGCATCTCCAGGACTTGGGTGTAGTGTTAAATATGCAAGAGTGCTCGTCGTATAGTCGGAATGTGGCATCTTGGCAAGGACCACTGCACCTTCAAGAGGATTTGAGTGTAGTGTTAAATAAGTAAAAGTCCTCTCATATTAGACGTCCTAGGGAAGTATGTCGTAGGAATTGTGACCGATTTAGGTTTGAAAGTTGGAATATAGGTACGCTGATAGGAAAAGTGATGGAAGTAAAGAATACGATGATTAGAAGAAATTAAATATTTTATGTCAGCAAGAGAGTAGATGCGTGTGTGAGAAATCTAAATTTTTAGATAATTCAGGTTTTAAATTATGGTACACACGAAAAAATAAAACAAGCAGTGGAGTCGGTATGATTGTGGATACTACTTTGAGGGATGAAATTGTTGGGATAAGTATAAAAAGTGATTGAATCAAAGCTCCTAAATTGGTCATAGGAAAGAAAACTATTAATGTGATCAGTGCTTACGCACCACAAGTAGGATTAAGTGGAGTTATTTAAGTTCAATTTTGGGAAAACTTGGATGATTTAGTAAGGAAAATATCACAAAGAGAGAAGATTTTCATAGGAAGAGACTTAAATGGACATATAGGAAAGGAAAATGTAGATTATACAGCCGTCCATGGAGGATTTGGATATGAAGAAAGAAATGAAGAAAGTCGAACTATTTTAAACTTTGTCGTAGCACATGAGCTAATTGTGACAAATACGTTTTTCATAAATAGGGAAAACATTTAATTACGTTTAAAAGCAAACCAAATAAGTCACAAATTGATTATTTTTGACATACAAAATGGATAAAATGATTTGTAAGGATTGCAAAGTCAAACCAGAAGAAAGTTTAACAACACAACATATGTTAGTAGTGTTAGACGTACAAATTAAATATAATAAATTTAAGACGAAAACAAAAATGTTGCCAAAAATTCGGTGGTGAAATTTGAAGATGATAAAGCAGGTTGTTTTCAAGACAGTAGTTATGAAACAACTATTTGATGACCCTTATGTTGATCTTAGTGTCTCATGGAAAGTTATGTCTTCATATTTAAGGACAACTAGAAAGAACGTACTTGAAGTATCAAAAGATCGTATGCCCCTAAATAAAGAATCTTGGTGGTGGAAAGAGCAAGTGCAAGATAAAGTAAAAGAAAAAATGATCAGCTATAAATCACTTTACGCTTGTAGGAATGATGAAAACTTAGCCAAAAATAAAGTCGCCAAAAAAGAAGCTAAACATGCAGTAAGTAAATCAAGAAATCAGGAATATGAAGAATTTTATAAGCAATTAGATATCAAAGATGAAGAGTGTGACATATATAAAATTGTTCGAGCTAGAGAAAGGAATACAAGCAATTTCAGGCAAGTAAAATGCATAAACGATGAAACAGATACAGTTTTAACGGATGATGTGGACATTAAAAAGCGATGAAAAAGATATTTTTATCAACTGTATAATAAACAAAAGATAATGAATTGGACTTGGAAAATTTAAGTAAATCGAAGGAGTATAGGAACATAAAGTTTTATCGTAAAATTTAATTATCAGAGGTAAATAATGCTTTAAAAAGATGAAAAATGGAAAAACGATTATGCCAAATGATATACACATCGAAATATGAAAATGTCTAGCAAATGAAGGAATTTTGTAGCTTATATGTTTTTTCAACAAGATACTGAAGTCAAAGAGGATGTAAAACCAATGGAGAGAAAGTATCTTGGTACCTTTGTATAAAAACAAAAGAGATATACAAAATTATGTTAATTACAGAGGAATTAAATTGATGAGTCATATAATGAAATTATGAGAACTAGTAATAGAAAGAAGAATAAGACGGGAAACTAACATCTCGGAGAATCAATTTGGATTCATGTCAGGGCGGTTGACCATGGAGGCAATACATCTCTTGAGGAGACTCATTAACAACTACCGAGAAAGAAAATAAGATTTGTATATGTTGTTTATCGACCTTGAGAAGGCTTATGTTAGAGTTCCAAGAGAGATCTTAAGGAGAGTCTTAGTAAAGAAAGGTGTAAATGTATCATACATTGACGTAATCAAATATATGTATACAAATTCAGTGACAAGGGTGAGGACATCTGGAGGATTAACACAGAAATTCCCTATCAATGTTGGCTTACATCAAGGTTCAGCTTTAAGCTCTTATCTCTTTACCCTTATCTTAGATGAGCTCAACGAACATATCCAACAAGCAATACCTTGGTGTTTATTATTTGCGAATGATATCGTTCTGGTCGATCAGACGCGCGAGGGTGTAAACGCAAAACTTGAATCTTGACAAGACACTTTAGTAAAGAAGAATTTTTGGCTGAGCAGGACAAAGACAGAGTATATGGAGCTTAAATTTAGCAGTGCAAGAAGAACGGATGACTTCGTTATTAAGTTGGGTGATCAAGATATTTCCCAAGTGAATGTTTTAAATATCTTGGATCGATGGTTCAAAAAGAAGTAGGTATTGATAAAGATGTGACACATAGAATTCAAGCGGGCTGGTTGAAGTGGAGAGGCGCGTCAGGGATCTTGTGTGATCATAAAGTACCATTAAAATTTAAGGGCAAGTTCTACCGTACTATGATTAGACCAGCGATGTTCTATGGTTCTGAGTGTTGGGAAGTGAATTGTGTACATTAACAAAAAATGGGAGTTGCGGAGATGAGAATGCTTAAGTGGATGTGTGGACACACGAGACTGGATAGAATTAGGAATGAATACATCAGGGATAAGACGAGACTAGCACCAATTGCAGAGATGTGAGAAGCTCGACTAAGATGGTTTGGACACGTGCAAAGGAGACCATTAGAGGGACCTGTTGGGCGTTGTGAGAGTCTAGTCACTAGGCATGTTAAACGAGGGAGGGGTAGGCAAATAAAGATTTGGATTGAAATTATAAGGAAAGACATGATGTACTTAGGCATTAGTGAGATAATGACACAAGATATGGCACAATGGCGACAAAAGATCCATATAGCCAACCCCACTATAGTGGGATGAAGGCTTGAGTGTTGTTGTTGTAATGTATAATAGTATGGGATTTGGGATATGTGTTGCACTGCTGCATGCACATGGCTCAAGAAACAATTAGATAAAGTTGTTGCTAGGGAGGGAAGGTGTTTAAAATAAAGCTGCGGCTAGGGGGTGATGCAGGGGTAGGGTGATAAACTTAACAACTAACAGTGCAATATACATGCAGTGCATGTGCAATCATGAACCAACAGTCTGGCACAAGATCTTCAACGAGTAATTAAAATTTAATAAGTCTCTAAACAACAATTGCACAATTGACCAACAAGCATTTACGAGTAAAGAACAATTAAAAAATCTATCAGCGAGAGGAGGCGTAATTTCCGTTTAAGTACGTTGAATACGTCCCGCAAATTAAACGATAAATATAGTAATCATTGCATATATGTGTCAACAATCCCAAGGCAATAGTTCAGAACCAAAGCATCCAAGCAAGAGAAATAAAACACCCATACCTAGATTTACTTATGCAAGCGACGGCTTAGCTTTGAAATGAAGAGCCGATGGGGGTAGCATCCCTTCGCCGTTTGGCAGATACGACAATGACGAATGACTCGAGTAACTTCCCTCTTCAGGACAGGCCAGCAGAAGCGGTTCTCGACTAACGCAATCGTCATGTTCCGCCCAAAGTTCCCCGAGGCCCCTCCCGTGTGCAGTTCCCAGATGAGGAAGTCCCAAAGGGAAGTCTGTGGCACACAGAGGCGAGAACCGTAGAAAAGATAGCCATCAGAAATGATGAAACCCTCGCGGGTTCGGGGGGGTCCCTCAATAAGGCTGAGTAAATATCGCTAAAGTCTGGGCACTCGGGATAGTCATGTCGGATACGCTCAAATCCTTCCATGCACACGCTCATGGTGTGGAGAATGGTGAGCCGGCGACTCAACGCATTAGCCGGCTTGTTCTCAACACCCGTTCAGTGCTTGAGAACGTAGTGATACTCCAGCATGAACTTCACCCATTTTGCATGGCGATGGCCTAACGTTTTCTGCAAATCCAGATATCGCAGGGCCTGGTGGTCAGAGTACAGGACAAACTCCTTATGTAGGAGATAGTGACGCAAATATCGGAGTGTCTGTACGACGGCGTAAAACTCTCGATCATAATTGGAGTACTTCTGTCGGGTATTATTTAGCTTCTCACTGAAGTAAGCAATTGGATGACCCTCCTGGCTAAGTACTCCTCTGATGCCCACTTCAGACGCATCACACGCTACCTCGAAAGGCTTAGAAAAATCTGGAAGGTGCAATGCAGGAGCAGTCAATAGCCTCTCCTTAATCTCCTCAAAGGCCCTGGTTGTTGATGCTTTCTAGGCAAAATCCCCTTGCGAAGGCAGCTCTTAATGGGGGTCATAATCGAGCTAAACCCTCGAACAAACCTCTTGTAAAAGGTGGCGAGTCCATTGAAGCTTCGGGCCTCGTAGATACTAGACAGGAAGGGTCACTCATGAATCGACTTGACCTTATCAGGGTCAACCGAGATACCAGACTCCGAGACAATATAGCCAAAAAAATACATAGAAGTAGTCAGGAACGAGCACTTCTTCAGGTTGACATACAGATGCTCCTTCCGTAGGAAATCAAATAGCAAATGAATGTGGCCCAAGTGCTCTGCCCAATCGTGACTGTAAATAAGGATATCGTGGAAGTAAACCACTAAGAATTTTCCCATGTAGGGTCGTAGGCTTAGTTGTCAAGGCGCGCACCTAGGCGCGCCTGAGGCGTCGGGCGCACCGGGCGCAACCCGCCGCGCCTCAGCACGGCTGAGGAGGGCGATGTGCCCCAGGCGCGCCTGGGCCTTCCAAGGTGTTTTTTTAAAAAAAATTGAGATGGGCAAAAGCATGATCTCAGACGCACCCCTAAGCACACTTGGGCGGTCAATTCGCTGAAATTGAGCGAATTGGGCGCCCAATTCGCTCAATTAGAGCAAATTGTGTGCTTTTCAGCGAATTGGGAGGCGAATTCGCTCAATTCAGCGAATTGGGCGCCCAATTCGCTCAATTTCAGCGAATTGGGCGTCTCATTCGCACAATTTCAGCGAATTGGACGCCCCATTCGCACAATTTCAGCGAATTGGGCGCCCAATTCGCTCAATTTCCATTTCTCCATTTGTGCGCCTCACGTTCCTCAGCGCGCGCCTGCGCCTTGCGCCTAGGCTCCAGGGGCTCTTTGCGCCTCGGTGCGCCTTCCGCCTTTGATAACTTCAGTCGTGGGATCTGCGTCATCACCCTCATGAACGTACTCGGCGCATTCGATGGTCAAAACGGCATAACCAACAACTCATACAGGTCATCCTTTGTCTTGAAGACCATCTTCCACTCGTCCCCTTTCTCGAACCCTAATCTGATGGTACCCGCTCTGCAGGTCAATCTTTGTGAAGATCTGGACAACAGCCATCGCATCGAGGAGGTCGTCGAGGCTGGGAATGGGAAAGCAATACTTCATCGTGATTTTATTGATGGCACGGGGGTCAATACACATGCGCTAACTCTCATCCTTCTTCGGGGTAAGAAGAGTAGGAATAGCACACAAGCTCAAACTCTCCCGAATAAAGTTCTTTTGAAGAAGAACGTCGATCTGCAGCTTCAGCTCAGCATGCTTCGTCGGGTTCAAACGATAGTGGGGAAGGTTGGGCAAAGATGTCCCCGGGACTAAATTGATGGCATGTTGGATATCCCTCAAGGGAGAGAGCTCATCAGAAAGCTCCTAAGGCATGATGTCAGTATACTCGATCAGTGGCGTCGAATGTTCGGATCCACACTCTCTAAGTCTGTGGTGGCGTCGTAGGCCATGGTTGCGGCCACCACAAACATAACTCCCGAGTCTAAACTCTCACGCAAAAAATCACCCTTCCTCAGGATGTGCAGAGGCCTGGCTGACCCGGCACTAATGGAAGACTCGACCTGGCCCTTGGGGGGATCTCTGGGCTGGGTCGGAGTGAGGGTGATCTTCCGTCCCTTATCAAAGAAGACACGTGATGGAACGGCCATAACACGTGGCGTCGCGATCGTATAACAAGAGACGACTCAGAAGAACATGTGCAACGTTCATCAAGATGTTGTAGCACCAAACCTTTCCTTCTACGGACGTTAGGCGGATCGGCACGAGACATCTCTGAGTAACCTGAATGGCCGACTTGTCCACCCAGATGACACGATAAGGATGCAGATGAGGCTCGGCAGATAGATGCAACCTCTCTAAACCTCTCTTCGCCATGATATTCACACAAATGTCACTATCAATGGCGAATTTGCAGGGGCCGCCCGCACTCTGAAAATACGTGTAGAATATTAATGTGCGGCGCCAATCCTCCTCGACACGGGGGGTGTAAAGGAGGCGACAGATGACTCCCAACTCTAAATGTCTCTTAGCGTCGCTCTCCGATCCATCCCCAACCTCAGCAGTAATCTCTTCCACCGCTGCTTCGTCTAGCTCAGTACTGGCCCCGCCCTCGTCCCCAATCAGCAAGTTCCTCGTAGAACACTGAGCAGCAATGTGCCCTCTGCCCGAGCATCGATAACACTGGTCAGGCCCGGATCTAGGGGCACCCGGGACAATAGCTTTGCCCTTGGCATCTAATGGAATACGGGGAGGGGCGTCAGATCGATACAAAGTCTGCCTCGGTCTTACGAGGCATGGGTAGTACTCATACTCAAGTGCGAGTTGGAACACCTGCTCGACCGTCTCTATGTGGTAAGGAATAAGCTCTCTCTGTATCTCAGCCTTAAGCCCCGCTCTAAATCTGTAAGTGGTCGCGATAGGTTCCTCCAAGATGTCACTCCTCACTACCAACTCGTCGCCATATACTCGACAACGGAAACTGATCCTTGCCGCAATGTATAGAGTTGGTCGAGGAGCTGATCTCGATATGACGCGGGGAGGTATTTGTCCCTCAATCGCTGCTTCAGTTCTTCCTAACAGGTGACAGTATAATACTCATCTCTCTCTAATGATCTCTCCACGCTAATACAAAACATCTTCGCCTGGCCCAACAGCTTCATCTTGGCGAACCGAACTCGCCGCTCATCGTCCATTTCATGCCATTCGAAAAAGTGATCCATATCCAGAAACCAATCGATAAAAGCCTTCAGGTCAAGATGACCATCGAGGATAGCGCATCAATACGACGGCGCCGAATAAGGTCGTCCTCAGCCAGGGTGTTTTCACGACGAGGCGCTAAATAATCATCATAGGGCTGCTCAGGATCGTACTCGCACCGTGCAGGTGGACCACGACCTCTGTTGGAGCGGGGTCGCGACGAAAATCATACGCAGGCTCGGGAGTCCCTCTCCGAGGAGCGGGGTCCTGACATGGTAGCTCTCTCGCTCGTCTATCAAGCAGAGGTGGGGCGTCCCATGGATCGTCCACAGGCTCCTCATAACGAGGCGCTAGGGTTCGACCTCTGAGGGCTCCTAACTGGTCGACTCTAGTGTTGACCCTATCGATATCATTCTTAAAGGTTGCAAATTGTTCGAGGACTATACGTTGAAACTATGCGGTCGTCCTGTCTGAATTCGAACTGGCGACCTAATCGTCGGTGACGTTCTGATCAGACATTGGGGTTCGAAACAACCTACCACTACGTAGCATAAAATGTGCCTCAAACATTCGACGCCTGTTGATCGAGTATACTGACATCATGCCTGAGGAGCTCTTTGATGAGCTCCCTCCCTTGAGGGATATCTAGCATGCCATCAATTTCGTCCCAGGAGCATCTTTGCCCAACCTTCCCCACTATCGTTTAAACCCGGCGGAGCATGCCGAGCTGAAGCGGCAGATCGACGATCTTCTTCGGAAGAATTTTATTCTGTAGAGTTTGAGCCCATGTGTCGTTCTTGCCCTTCTTATCCCGAAGAAGGATGGGAGTTGGCGCATGTGTATCGACAGTCGTGTCATCAATAAGATCACGTTGAAGTATCATTTTCCCATTCCCCGCCTCGACGACCTCCGCGATGTGATTGTTGGTGCCCAGATCTTCACGAAGATAGACCTGCGGAGCGGGTACCATCAAATTAGGGTTCGAGAAGGTGATGAGGGGAAGACGGCCTTCAAGACAAAGGATGGCCTGTATGAGTGGTTGGTTATGTCGTTCAGACTATCGAACGCGCTGAGTATGTTCATGAGGGTGATGACGTAGATCCCACGCCCCTACATGGGTAAATTCTCAGTGGTCTACTTCGACGATATCCTGATTTACAGTCACGATCGCGCTGAGCACTTGGGCCACATTCGTTTGGTATTCGATCTCCTACGGAAGGAGCATATGTATGTCAAACTGAAGAAGTGCTCATTCCAGACTACTTCCGTGCATTTCTTGGGCAATATTGTGTCGGAGTCGGGTATCTCAGTTGACCCTGATAAGGTCAAGTTGATTTGTGAATGGCTTATCCCATCTAGTATCTACGAGGCCCAGAGCTTCCGCGGACTCGCCACCTTTTACAGGAGGTTTGTTCGAGGGTTTAGCTCGATCATGGCCTCCATTACGAGTTGCCTCCCCAAGGGGGATTTTTCCAAGGCTCGATCATGGCCTCCATTACGAGTTACCTCAGTGAGAAGCTGAATGATGCCCGACAAAAGTACTCCAATTATGATCGAGAGTTTTATGTCGTCGTACAGGCACTCTGATATTGACGTCACTATCTCCTACATAAGGAGTTTGTCACGTACACTAACCACCAGGCCCTGCGATATCTGGATTTGCGGAAAAAATTAGGTCATCGCCATGTGAAATGGGTGGAGTTCATGTAGGAGTATCACTACATTCTTAAGCACCGAGCGGGTGTTGAGAACAATCCGGCTGATGCGTTAAGTCGCCGGGTCACCATTCTCCACACCATGAGCGCGTGCGTGGAAGGATTTGAGCGTATCCAGCATGACTATACCGAGTGCCCAAACTTTAGCGATATTTACTCAGCCTTATCGAGGGACCCTCCTGACCCCTTGAGGGTTTCATCATTTCTTCCTCATCTAGGAACTGCACGCGGGTGGGGCTGCATGGAACTTTTGGTGGAATCTGACGATTGCGTTAGTCGAGGACCGTTTCTGCTGCCCTGGCCTGAAGAGGGACGTTACTTGGGTCGTACCTCATTGTAGTATCTTCTAAACGGCAAAGGGATCCTGACAGTCCACGGGTCTATACACTCTGTCACCTATTCCCATAGACCCTGGGCAGATATTAGCCTAGATTTTGTACTCGGGCTTCTCCGCACGCTGCAGAAGTTTGACTCGATTTTTTTGTCATGCACCGCCTTTCGAAGATAACCAACTTTATCCCGTGTCATGGGACTTTTGATGCCCCCATGTGGCTGCCTTGTTCTTCAAGGAGGTTTTCAAGTATCATGGGTTGCCAACTTCCATTGTCTCTGATCGTGACGTCCGGTTTAAGAGTTACTTTTGGAAGACGTGGAAGAAGACCGGTACAACACTAAAGTTCTCCACCGCCTATCACCCACAGATGGATGGACAGACGGAAGTTGTCAACCGTAGTCTGGGGACCCTTTTGCGTTGTCTCGTGCGGGATAGTCCGTCCACCTGGATTATATCCTGTCTGTCGCTGAGTTTGCATACAATAGCTCGGTCAATATGACCACAGGTCTGAGTCCTTTTCATGTCATATTAGGTCATGAGCCTAGGAAACCCGTCGACCTGGTTGATGTCCCGTTAGAGGCCCGACCTAGTGACTCCGGCGAATCATTCATTCAGCATATACACGTACTTCATGAGACAGTCCGGAGAAAGATCGCAGCTACTAATGAAATTTATAAATCTCAGGCCGATCTGCACAGGAGGGAGGAAATTTCTGATGTGGGAGAACAGGTTATGATCCGCCTTTGACCTGAGAGGCTCCCGCAGGGGGAAGCGAAGAAGTTAAGTGCCCGCCGAATGGGCCACTATACAGTCACTCGACGGATTGGTCTGAACGCTTATGAGGTTGATATCTCGCCGACAATGAGAATTCATCGGATGTTCAATGTGAAGGATTTAAACTCCATACTATGAGGAGCGAGTGTATGTGGACCCATTATCTCCATCGACCACTGAACCACAACTTGCCCCACCCCTCTCTAGCACCTTTATACCCACCATACCTAGGCAGTCGCGGAAGGTTGAGCATTCCTCAGTGGACCACACCATCCCGCCGGCAGTTCCACCAGCACCACTTAAAAACGGAGATACATTGCTTCGACAATCGCCTACGCCTACCGAAGATGAACTACAGATCATTGGTGACAACTTCACTACGATGGGCGGTCGGATGGTTCCGTGTTACTTAAATCATTGGCTCGTCCGCCCGATTTCTGACGATACTTGGATTTCTGCTGAGGAGTTCGAGAGACTTGCCCCGAACTTACGTCGAGAGTACGACGGTCTACACTCACAAGAGATGAGTGTTTTCAAGTCGAGGGAAGTTGATAGGGATCGATAGCTCACGCGCGTCTATTCCTGCACGAGGCGGTGATCGGCGACCCATTTGGGTGATCCGAGTCCGCGTATACACCCGGATGGTCGTTCCGAGTCAGTTTAATATGTTATTTTATTTATTTTGTGTTGTATTTATCCCCTAATTGGCCTGAAGACTATTAGCCGTCTGATCGAGGTGCCCTAATTTTATTTTCCCTCTCTCCCTATATTACTCATGTTTGTGCTAGGATTAGGGATCGAAAAGTTGCGTGCTTGCAAATGGCTGGTCATTCTCTCGATTGATTCTGAGGGCTCTCTTCCATCCAATGTTGTCGCTACCCCATAAGGCCTTTTCAACCCCTGTTTCTGTCTCCTCCCCTCTCCGTCCCAGCCCACCTCCCCTCCCCCTCTCCGTCTCGCATGCCTCCAGTCCCGCACGTCTATCCTGGCCGCATACCTACAGTTACCGCCACAACCCCCCCCCCCCCCTCCACCTGTCTTCCAACCAGTCAACCCCGTCGATTTTCCCCTCCCCGTCCACCAGATCTCGCCGCCCCTCACCAAGCTTGGCCACTCTACCCCTCTATCCCAGAGTCGCCCCCTTATCACTCCAACCCTGATCCACTGCTCCAGGCCCTAATCACCCAGTTCTCTACCCGCAGCCCCCAACCTCCCAAAATATCCTCAGATCTAGTCCTGTTCATTCCCCGCAGCGCCTCCGTGGATCCACCGTCAGCACGAGGATGCTACCCCCATTGGCTCTCCATCTCAAAGCAAAGTCACCACATGCATAAGTAAATCTAAGTATGAGTGTTTTATTTCTCTTGTTTGGATGGTTTGGTTTTGAACTATTGTCTTTGAATTTTTGACACTTATATGCAATCGTTATTTTATTTGTCGTTTAATTTGCGGGACGTATTCGGCGTACTTCAACGAAAATTGCGCCTCATCTCGGTGGTAGATTTTTAATTGTTCTTTACTCGTAAATGCTTGTTGGCCAATTGTGCAATTGTTCTTTAGAGCCATATTAAATTTTAATTACTTGTTGAAGATCTTGTGTGGGCTGTTGTTTCATGATTGCACATGCATTGCATGTAGATTGCATTGTTGGTGGGGGGTTGCGGCGGTAGCTGTAGATATGCGGACTGGACGGACGTGCGGGACTGGAGGCACGGGAGCTGGAGAGGGGGAGGGGAGGGGGACTGGGACAGAGAGGGGAGGAGGAGACAGAAGCGGGGGGTACGAAAGGCCTTACGGGGTAGCTCTGTAGCGGCAGCACCGGACGGAGGATAACCCTCAGAATCCACCGAGAGAATGACCGGCCAGTTGCAAGCACGCAACTTTTTCGATCCCTAATCCTGCCACAAACATGAGTATATATAAGGAGACGGAAAATAAAACTAGGGCACCCCGATCGAACGGCTAATAATGTTCGGACCGATGCTAAATATAATATAAAATAAATAAAATAGCATATCAAACTGACTCGGAACCATCCGGGCGAATCCGTGGACTCGGATCGGCCAAATGGGTCGTCGATCACCGCCTCCTGCGGGAAAAGACGTGTGTGGGTCATTAATCGCCATCAGGGGGTATTTAAAATAGAAATAAATTAGCTAGAGAAAATGAATAAAGGGGTATTTAAAATAGAAATAAAGTAGCTGGGGAAAATGAATAGAGGGGTGGGATGCTGTGCGTAGTTCTTTAAAAAAATAAAAATAAAATTGTCGTTGTGGGGGGAGGGGGGCTCGAGGCAGTAAAATGACGCAGCAAGTGAGAGCGGCAGGTGACTTGATAGGAGGATGGGGCGGATGGTAGTCGCTAGTCACGGAGGCTCCTTGATGATCGCTTTTCGTGCTAGAGAAAAGAGAGCCAAACTAGCAATCCAACTAGGCAAGTATACCTATCGAACTGTAGGCAGGGGACACAAGTGTCGTATTGAAATCCGAGAACTGTTGAGTAAACCTACTCACACGAAAACTATTATCTTATCGAAGGATGGTTTTAGAGTTAAGAGAAAACTAATTGCGAAAAAGGGAAGAAATATTGCGTAAAAGAGATAACTACTTGCAGTTAATAAAAAGCTATTGAATGCAATAACAACGAAGGGTTGAAACTATGAAATAGAAAAGCACTCGATCGAGAATCACCTCGGCAAAAGTTGATTAAAGACGCGATAAAAACCTAAGCTTAATAGGGTAAAGGTCTTTGACCGTGGAGGTTCCTAAAGCTTGAACACGCTTCTCCCGAAGTCGTGCCCAACTGAGTTTAGGAAGGTCCGCCCGAACTCTCGTCCAAATCGGAGACCTAAAGCTCGCTTTACGCGGTGAACCCCACTATTAGATTTCACTCCAATCCGGGAGATTTGGACGTATGCCTCTCTCGAGGGTGCGTGCAACTCTCTTTACTCTTGAGTGTTCACTTCAAACTACGAGCCTCTCGGCTAGCTAAGAGTGAAAACAAAGATGGAAATTATATATCGATGATATAACTTCAAACATGAATAATCAAGAGTAAATCGAAGGCCTAAACCCTAAAAAAGAAAGTAAATTTAAAGCATCATAGCTTAATCAAATCGAACCTCGGATCATCAAGATCGAGTATAAGGAGGATTAGTTAGTCATGGAGAAGTGGAGGAGGAGGGATGAGTAGAAGAACATTAAGAACACAAAGTAAAAAAGGACACTTTATATTAATGTTAAAAGAGAGTACATGTGGAAATAGAAGATTACAAGTGCAATGAAATTGAAAACCTAAACTAGCATTAACATTAAGCTACTAAAGCAATTACAAAAGCTATTACAAAAGCAGTAAACTAGCTAAGATTAAGAAAAGAACTAAAATGAGAAAGAGAGAGAAAGGAAGAGCATGAAAAACTATAAGAAATAAAAGGGCAGCACCTCCCATCTCAACCCAAAAACTGTTCTGGACACAAAGGGGCAAGCTTGTAGATTGCGGCCGACATGTCCGACATGTCGGCCGACATGTCAGTTTTTAGGGGGAAACGACATGTTATCGCCACATATGACAATTCTGGCGTTTTCCAGTATTGCGGCCGACATGTCGGACATGTCAGCCCAATATTGCGGCAAATGTCGGTTAATATCGGGTAATGTCGGCCCAATATTGCGGGGTTTTTTTGTTCAAAAAAAATTATAATTTTTTATAGAATGAATTCATCAGAAGGTTCTAATAAGATACATAGTGCTTCTTTCATAGCATGTAGAGATCTATGTTGGGGATTTGGTGAGAAGGTGACTCCAAATGAAACCAATCAAATACGATTTAACACTCGTTAGTAGTTTAATTTTCTCTAATAAATTTTAGTTTACATTTAATCGAATAAAATAATTACCATCTAATTAATATATGAAAATATTATGAAACATATATATATATAACAATACAATCAGACATTTTGAAATATCCCCGATATATCCCCCGCAATCCGACATAAAAAACTCAAACCGACATGAGTCTGACATCCGACATCTGCAACCTTGTCAGGGGGTACCACTAAATTTATAGATTTTTCTCACGGGTTGGTCACGCCCAGGGAGGGCGTGTCAGGGTGGCGTGACATGGACGGAGTTGACCTCGGGCTCTGGATTCTGGTGGGAATGATTATTGCTTCTGTACATCGGTGGACACGCCCTGGGCCATGCCCGTGTAGGAGGGGCGTGTAAGGCACGTCAAGTCTCGATCATAGGTCGGAAATCCGTCAGTCGTCGAAAAAGTTGGAACACGCCCCAGGGCCACGCCCGTGTATAGGGGCGTGTCAGTACTGTTAACGTGCAGCAACGGAAAATCTTTAAATGCGGCAGCAGGCTTCGGGATGAGGGTGACATGCCCTGTGACACGCCCAGGGAGGGCGTGTCAGCGGTTTTTATCGGTATTTTGGCTCTTGCGTCATCCTTCCTCTGGATCAGGCTACACGCCCTGTGACACGCCCAGGGAGATCGTGTCAGGGGGGCGTGTCAGGGCATTTTTGGTCGAAAACTCTGGAAATCTGCACAAAGAGAAGAAAACATTAGTGGCAATAATATATACATAAGGAGGTCAATATATAAGCTTACAAGACATGATTCGTGTATTAAAAACCAGAAAATACCCTAATAGTTTAGACTACAAAACGTACTATCACTCCTGCGGGTCGATAGAGTCGATGGCGTGGAAGACACGAAAGATAAAAAACAGTGATAGATGGATGGATCGGCGTTGTCTTCGAAGAAGCAGAGAAGCCGCACGGTGGAAAAGGAACAGCAACTACGTCTTCGATGAAGTCGAAATGATGACGTGGGCTGGGACTTCGTCTTCGAGAAGCTGCAGCTTGTCATTATAGAAGAAGGACAGAGACTGAATGTAGCGTTTGTGGTGTCGTGGAAGGTTGGTTGTCGTCGAGAAGTTGTGGTTGAATGTAGCGGATGTTGGCGTTGGTGTGCTTGAAGGAAGAAGTGGATGTGCAGTGGCTATTTCAGTTGCAGTCGAGGATCAACAGAGGATTGATGGTTGAAGAGTTGGCTTTGGAGAGGAAGTGTTGCCGGCGGAAGAGAAGGGTGGCTCTGATACCAAGTTGTTTCGGGTCTACTTCCATAACAGCAATAACTCGCCGGAGTAGTGGTCGGAGACGGTGATGATGGTGGTGGAGGATACAACTGAGTCTTAATCGCGGCTAGCTAAGCGAGGTTGCTCGTTAGAGGAGAGAGCCGCCAAAATCTCACAAGGGGACAAGAACTAGATTGTTCATTCATTGATAACTTCATACAAGATCAAGGGTCTATATATAATAGAACTCAGGGGCATAATTGTAAATATACAAGAGACATTAATAAAATATGCAACGACTACGATTGGACTCATACGACACTAATAACACACTCGACTCGACATAATACATATAATAATAGAGCCATAACAGATCTTAAGGAGAAGAACTTATAAATTTGTCATAGGATCCTCACTACCTCAAGGCTACAGTGGTTTTGTTTTTTAAATCTTGTTTAAAAGTAAAGAACATGGTCTAGGGACTAGGGGTCTATGCATATGGACACAACATTGGTTTGGTCATAGAATACAAATTTGTGGTTAGCCATTGATCCTACAAGCCCTCCACCTAAGTACACTACTAAAAGCCTCCTCAAGCTTCTCCCAGGCTTGCCCCTGTTGTCATAAAGGAGAGAGAAAACCTGTTTCTCTGGGTTTAAAAAATCATTTTAGTTAAGAAAAAAAAAATTTCAAAGACACTCTTCTCGCCTAAAAGATCCAATAGAAAATTAATTATGACCTCTACATTTAATAATTCCTTGGCATTTCCCTGCATAATTTAACATGTATAAGGGTGAATGGATCCCATTTACTTAAAATTTAGAAACAAAGATCAGTCTAGCAACATTTCAAACCAATGGTGTAAATTTTGATGTAAAAATCAATTAAGTTACCACGTACATCTCCATCTAATACATTATTAATTTCAATAAGATTAACAGACAATAATACATATGAGATACACCGTCATAGTTTTAACGCACCACTCATTCAAGACACGATAGGAGGGGTGATGGGGATTGCGATCGACTTACACGATGATCGGAACCGTTCACCTTATGCGGATCGACGATCGTAACATTTTTGTACTTTTCAAAAAAAAAATGGAGCTGTATTTTTATTTATTTTTGAGTCGGAACGATCGGTCAATCATAGCCATCTGTCGTCCCCTTACAGTCTATAAATAGAGGATAAGAGTTCTCATTTTAGGCATTGAAGGATTTGACCATAAAAGTCATCCTTTCATCATTTCGGTGCCGAAGACAATTTCCGGGTGCGAAGCCTTGGATTCCCCACCACCTTGTCGTCCACCTCCTCTTCCCCCCTTCATTCCTATACCAATTGGCCAGCACAGCCCCCTCAAAGACAGCCAGCCACACTCCCCAATTTTTCCCTACCATCCCTAAGCTCCACAAAAATAACCCCTTTACCCCCTCTATACAATCTACAGCAATCACCGGAAAACGTCTCAGACCGCCACTGGTGATCCACCACCATACACCCTTTCATTTTACTTCATTTTAGTTTTTTCAGGCGATCGTCGAAAAACATCTCGGCGACAACACCGCCACCGGCAGCCACCTCCATCCACCACCAAACACTCAGTCGGCAACCACCTCCACCACTCCATAACCACCTCCCAATCCTTCCAATATCCCATTACCCCCACCTCTCCTAAATTTTAGGCCACTTTCCTAAAATTTCTCCCAACCTACCAATTCCCCACTACCTCAACATTCTACTCCCCACTTTCAGCATAGCAGCTGGCCCCCAATCCTTGTCCCCACTTTTTTTACATCAAGCCACAAGCAGCCCCCAGTCCCTGTAACCACCCACGCCCTCAATGACCATCGTGGAACCACCCTCCCCATTAACCCATTATCCGATTCAGCAATTCCCCATCTCCTCCGGCCCTCTTCTCTCACTATTCAAGCCCCCTCTCCCCTCACTCACGTGGAACCAAAAATCTCTCCCCTCCCTATACCTAGCCCTCCTCACCATCCCAGTAGCCCCCCATTAATCCCCTTCCAGCAGACCACCTATCTACAGCAGGCAATTTTGGACAGCAAGCCTACAACCCTTCCAAACCCATCCCGGATGATGTCCAGCCCCTCCATCCACATTTTCCAGTAAACCTCCCACGTCCTGGTGTTTTCCTAAACCTCCCAGCCGACTGCTAGTTTCCATAAATCAGTCCAGCACCCCTGGACAGCATTTCCAACAGCAGTCTGTTTCCCTCTTGGCCTTGGTTGAGTTCATCTCAGTGCTTGTAAGTGCTGGCCAGCAAATAGATACTTACTCGGAGGCTCCAAAAAAGTCCTGGTACTTTACTAAGCTCCTCCACGGCCCTCCGAAAAGCATTTCCAGCCCTCCCCTCTATATTATTTTGCAAAGTTCAAGATGTATTGTTATTTTTTTAAGCGTTGGGTCTTGTGATTGATCTCTACTTGAAGAGATATTAGTTTGTATGCTTTGATTTCAATTATTTTAGACTTTGTTTCTCTCGTTTAATTAATCATTTGATTTTCTAGCACTCTTGCATATTTACAATGTCATTTGTTTCCAAATTTGAAAGTTTATAATTTTGGTGGCAAATTAAGTTCATATTAATTTATAAGTAATAATTATTGCAAGTAAACAAAATGTCGGATTCATGTTGTGTTGCATGTAGGAGTTTCACCCATTATTTTCCTGTCATATGGGACCATTCTGCGTCAGATTGGTATCAGAGCCCTAGACTCAGGCTTAGTTTATAATACGTGGAACTAGAATCTATATGTTTCAACAGGTCATATTATAGTAGCAATTGCTACTCTAATCCTCTATTTGAAGAACACGAGTCCACCAATCTCGTTAATCCTCTATTTGAAGAACCGGATTCCACCACTGATCAAACACATAGAGTTTTCTCGGGAGAACCCCCATACTATCATAGTTTTCCTCGTCCAACCCGTCACTCGTAGAAATCGTGCTAACCATTTTCCACGATTAGATTCCTCTAGAGGTAATTACCTTGAAAAACATCAATAGCCCTACAGAGGTCACCACAATCAAGATAGCATCATGTACAGTGGCCTTTCTAGTGTTCCGAAAATGGTTATGTCGGTAGCCGAATTTCAAAGATGGGTTAGTGATCAATTTGACCGCTTAGATGTTCATTTTGACCACATAAAGAATGCCTCAAAGAGAATCCGTAAAAAGAGGGCGCAAGGATTTAGGTCAAATCACTGATGTGTCTAGTAGTGCTCCAACTAACATGAAAGACCCGACACTTGATTTTGATTCCACTCAACTTGCAGAGACTCAGTGCCCATTTGATTTTTGAATCGAGTCTGATCCTGGTCATATAATACTGGTGGAGAGCGACATTAGTATGATTAGTGAGCACGGTCATGACTCACGAGAGCGAGGACCCACGGCCCAGTGATACAGTGATGGTATATTCATCCTCCACGCCTGATGTAAGCCATTATTAGAACTTGAAAATTATTTTTTTTTTGGAAAAACAAAGGGGGTCGATTGGCCAAGTCGGATTTTCCGCGTGCAAATTAATCTTGTAGCTTTGAGCTTTGAGAAGTTCGTTAGTATCGCTTGAGTAGAATTCTCACGTGTCCTATGAGTCGAACCCTCCACGAAATTAATACAACCACAAGCAAAATTTCAACAATAATTTATGAGTAATGGTAAAAAAAAAGAAAATAGAACGTCTGCGGCAAGCTTAGGATTATCTAACGGAGCACATAAAAATAAACTAAGTGATTGGAGCGGGAGCCTAGGCGCAAGGCGTAGGCGTGCGCCTGATGAACGCAAGGCGCAACCAGATCCATTTTAAATAATCAGCATCAAACATCATTTCAGCTTCTCGATTAAATTCTTCATCTACTCTACTAATTAATCATTCATTACTATCATTTGTATCTTTTAAAAAATATAATTAATGTGATCACTTGCATCATATCTTAAGTTTCAACGCACAATTATCTTTCATGAATACTGAATCAATAAAAATTTATTGAGTTCTTAAATTATTTTTTCTTAATTTTCTTAATTATTTTTTTCTTAATTATCACTTGCTCTGGATGTTGAATGAAGGAAGCATGGTTATGTGCAATAAATTAAAATGGATTCTTGGGTCTTCCCTCTCTGATGTCTTTGGCTTTGATTTGAGCGCATGATTCCGCAGCAAACGTGACGGTATAGGGGTCCGCTATTTCAGTGGTATTTGTGAACAGCCACTTTGTGTATTTATTGTCAAAGGTTAGGTCTTTCTCCTCTGAGAGAAGCCACTTTGTGCATAGTGTCAAAGGTTAGGTCTGTTTCCAATCTTCCCCCGCTCATACCCCCAATGATTGGGGACTATATGGGTTATGTTGTTGTTGTGTTGTTTTGAAGAAAGAAATTTACAACAAAAATCTCACGCAGACGCGCCTTTTATATTCTAAAGGCGCAAATAAGGCGCACAGAGGTGCAAACCTCTGAGCCTGGAGCCTGAGGCGCTCCTTTAAAAACAAAGCATTTTATTGTTTATGGAACTTACGATACAGGGTTTGCATATAGTCAAAGGGAACGTAACGTTTACGCAACTAAATTTTAAATTCGTTCCACGTAGTGATCGGGGGCATTCCTAGATTGAACCTAGATCACTCTAATTGTCCTCACCAAACTAGAGCGGACCCCTTCAGCCTAAGGGTGGCATACTCAACTTGTCTGTCATGGGGCAATTGCTTTCAAGTCAGGAAATGATCAATCCTATCGCACCATTCTAAGCATCCCTCCGGTTCTTATTGCCCCTCAAAGTCACCCACATCTAACTTGACCCCCCATGTCCCAAAAGGGTGAGTTACGTGGTTCAAATTCGGATTTGGGGTGTGCAAGTTCTAGTGGTATAGGGTTAAGGTCGATTTCATCTGTTGGGGCAGGTGCTCGGTTTATGTGCATGGCTGCTTCGATATTATTAACCGAAGGGCGCAACCCGTTCATGAAATATGTGACATTACCCATATTGGCAGTGAGTGTTTTGACCGTTTTCATTAAATCGCTCATACGTTGGGCCAAATCCCCGACACTCGTCTCTAAGTGGTCGATGCGTTTATCCATTGAAAATAACTTGATTTTTTTAAAAAAAAACTTTCCAAAATATGTTAGATGCTAAAAAAAAATTATTCAAATATTTTAATTAATTTTTCTTTTTTAAAGGAAAATAAAGATTTAATAAAATGAAGTTTTAAATTAAAAGGACACTAACAATTCTTTTTTTTTTTTTGAAAACAGATTTAATTAATAGGATTATTATAAAAAATATATTTTTAAAAATAATTTTGAAATTTGCATCACGTGAATCACGATAGGAGCGAATCACCATACCTTTGATACCAAAGCAATATAAGCTGTTATTAGGACTTGAAAATATTTTTTTGGAAAAACAAAGGGGGCCGATCTGCCAAGTCGGATTTTTCGAGCACAAATCAATCTCGTCGCTCTGAGCTTTAAGAAGTTTGCTAGTATCGCTCGAGTAGAATTCTCGCGTGTCCTACGAGCCGAACCCTCCACGAGATAAATACAACCACAAGCAAAATTGCAACAATAATTTATGAGTAATGGTAAAAAAAAGCAAATAGAACATTCGCGGCAACCTTAGGATTATCTAACGGAGCACATAAAAATAAACTAAGTGATTGGAGCGGGACTAACCAAAGTGACGCCAAGGAAATTCATCGAGACCAAACCAGTCGAACAGAGGAGAGAAGGCAATTGGACTGTTGACTGCGTCAGTCGACAAATTGGGTGAATAGAGGGAGTAATGGAACAAGGTGTTGAGGTCGAAAGTACTCCCCACGCAACAGAAATGGTCGACGCCGAAACTAAGTAGCGGGGTCGACGGCGGAGGGCGATTTGATCACGGCCTGGAGCAGTCGCGGGAAGGTCTACGTCCGACGTTCTGGACAGCCGGTATGTAGAAGGAAAACGGCGGCGTGCAACCGGAGCTATCGTAGAAGGGGAATGGCTAGGGCAGAGGGCGGAAGTCACCTGCAATACAGGGAGAACGATTTTTCGTTCTCCTGTATTCTTTTCCGGGTTGCCTTTCTTCTTGTACAAGGCCAATTAAATAGCATCAGGACCTCCTCTTTTTGGCAAGAAATTACAGCTTGAACATATTTGATTTCCTATTTTCCTCACTAATGACAATATATGATTTCCTTCTCAATGACATGATTTTTGGGCAATGAATTACATGGTCGGCTAATCCTCATATAAAATTTCCTAATACTATTTGCTCCTAATTTAGATTTATGTTTTCCTTAAAATAACCTAAGCTTGTCGTTACCGCCCTAATCACTAAATTACCGGACCTTTTTATTAAAGGTCTTGTCGGACGGTCAACCCGAAGAACCGCAACTAGAAACAGTTGAGCAACAAAAATACATGAAATCAAAACAAGTGAATGCAAAATAAATGAAGCTAATAAACGAACCTAAGATACGTCGCAGAGCGCATCAACACCTCAATTAGACCTAGTGTCCCCTACGGCTAGAGAACCAGTACTCGACAGTACACCTATTGGCCCACTACTGAGTATGTACTTTTCTCACACTTCCACTATCGTTGTCCGGAGCCACATTACTACCGGGAGCCGAGAGCCTAGTGTTGATCTTGCGATGACCGTTTCACCCATCTTAGGGAACACTGTACCTTGCGAAAGTTTGCATCTGGAGGACCATCACCCGGATGACGGGTTCTTTGGAAACCCCTATGTTGAGCCTCATATTGAACCAACACGCCCTTGTGAGGATGAGATTCTGATGAGTGATCCATTTCTGAGTACAAGATTCTCGACACCGCATCTAGTCAGATCTCTAAGTCACCCCATTTATGAGGTTCTCGAATCTAGTGATGTGTACTCAGTGATGGCTCCCCTTACATTTAAGGTTACTCATGATATTTGAGAAATCTATGTTGGTACTCGTCGTATTTGCGACAAATTCCATTATACTCCTCCATGTGAGTCACCTGATGAGTTTCTACTTTATGGAGACATCCTACACATTATGAGGTGGTATCTCAATGCCAAAGTCTTCCATAGCATTTTGGGTATTTATCTCACACTCGACGAGTATTTCTACACTCCACCAAAATAGCCTCCAGATAAGCCACCACTCTTTAGGTACGTGTTCCTCGTCTATGAGTCAGTCGAGAGAGAGAGAGTGCTCTCGATACCCTGAGAATAAATTTCATCATCATTTGTGCTGACATCTCAAATGACTATTTAAATGATCATCGCACTCTTGATGGATTTTTTTACACGCCACCTACTGAACCCCTGATCAAGTGCACCTTTGGAATGAAACTCGGAGGGCTCTAGAGCCTTTGCATAGGAGATCAGTTATGTCTATCGACCATCATTCATTGTCACTATGTAGCATGCATGAGTCTATCCGACGAAGGAGTACTTCTAATAAAATTATTTAAAAATCTTATGGTGATAGCCACAGGAGATTACAAAGCTTCAAAGAAGGAGAATAAGTGTTGATTTGTATATGTGCTGAGAGGTTTCCAATGGGAATTGATCGAAAATTAAATGGAACAAATGCTTATGAGTTGTATATCTCGCAGAGTATAAGAATTTCTCTTGTATTCAATGTTGAAGATTTGACTGCATGCTTTAAGTCGCATGACCACATGTACCCTTCGCCCTCTACCACCACATCCTCTCAGTCTCCGTCTACATCCGCTACTCCACAGTCCCAATTACCGCCATTGTCTCCTTCAACTTCACTGTATCAGCAGCAACCTTCACCTACCATCCATCCTCCTCAGCCTGAGTCCTCGACACTGCTTGATCTGTCACAGCAGTACGACATTCTCAGACATAGACATCACCTCGGCTTCTTTCGTAGAAGTACGACACAAGCATCACATTGACTTCTTTCATAGCAGTACCATACAATGTTCAACGGCGATGACAGCAGCAGTAGCTCCACGCATGGATGGCCACTACTCCGACTCCAACATCTTCGATGGCATCTCGTTTAGCAATAGCACCAGTTACAGTACCATCGTCAGCTTCAGCAGTACCATCCTCGTTTTCATCGACAATATCAGCTTCGGCGACCTACAAGTTCAAAGTTGCGGGGTTTCTCCTCTCCTTCAGACGAGAGCACGCCCATCTTCATTCACATGAATGTTTTCCAGGCGGGGGGAATTTATGGGGATCGTGATCAACTTACACGATGATTGGAACTGTTCATCTTATGCGGATCGACGATCGTAACATTGTTTGTTCTTTTTTTAGTTATATTTTTATTTAATTTTTAGTCGGGACGATCGGCATATCATAGTCGTTCGTTGTCTCTTTAGAGTGTATAAATAAAGGGTAAGGGGCCTAAGGGCTCACATTTAAAACATTAAAGGAATTGAGCATAAAAAACATCATTTGGTCATTTTGGTGCCGAAGCCGAGTTCCGGGTGGGAATCCTTGGATCCCCCACCACCTTGTCGTCCACCTCCTCTTCCCCCTTCATTCCCCCACCAATTGGTCGACCACCACCTTCATCCCCCTAAAAGACAACTGGCAAAACTCCCCATTTTTCCCTACCATCCCTAAACTCCAAAAATAGCCCATCTATCCCCTCTATACAATCTTCGACGATCACAAGAAAACGTATTTGGCCACCACCGGTGATCCACCACCAAACACCCTTTTATTTTACATCATTTTAGTTTTTCCGGCGATCATCGGAAAACATCTTTGGCAACCACCACCGCCACCGGCAATCACCTCCACCACTCCATAACCACGTCCCAACTCCTTCCACTATCTCATAACCCCCACCTCTCCTAAATCTTAGGCCACTTTCCACTCCCCACTTTTAGCATAGCACCCGGCCGGCGGCCGCCCTTCCTTCTTTCCCTTCCCATTAATTTATGTGAAGCCACAAGCAACCCCCACTCCATGTTAACCACCCACACCCTCCATCACCATCGTGGAACCACCCTCGCCATTAATCCATTATCCGATTCAGTAATTCTCCCTCTCCTCCAACCCGCCTCTCCCACTATTCCAGCCCTTTATCCCCTCACTCATGTGGAACCACATAGCTCTCCCCTCCCTATACCGAGCCCTCCTTACCATCCCAGTAGCCCCCCATAAATCCCCTTCCAGCAGGCCACCTCTCTACAACATACAATTCCAAGACAGCAAACCTACAAGCCTTCCAAACCCAACCCAGTTGTTGTACAGCCCCTCCATCCACATTTTTCAGCAAACGTCCTTCGTCCTGGAGTTTTCCTAAACCTCCCAGCCAGGTGCCAGTTCCCGGAAATCTATCCAGCACCCCTGGACAACACTTCCAACAGCAGACCGTTCCCTCCTGGCCTTGGTGGAGTTCATCTCAGCGCTCATAAGTGTTGGCCAGCAAATAGATACTTACTCTGAGGCTCCAAACCAGTCCTAGAACTTCACTCAGCTCCTCCACGGCCCTCCGAAAAGCATCATCAGCCCTCCCACTATATTATTTTGCAAAGTTCAAGGTGTGTTGTTATTTCTTAAAGCGTTGGATCTTGTGATTGATCTCTACTTGAAAATATATTAGTTTGTATGTTTTGATTTCAATTATTTGATCTTTTGTATTCTCTCATTTAATTAATCATTTGATTTCGTAGCACCCTTGCATATTTACAAAGTGATCTATTTTCAAATTTGAAAGTTTATAATTTTGGTCGAAAATTAAGTTCATATTAATTTATAAGTAATGATTATTGCAAGTAAACAAATCTTCGGATTCATGTTGGGTTGCATGTAGGAGTTTCACCCATTATTTCCCCGTAACTGTTCTGCGTCAAGGGGTATATTTGTTTCTATAGTGTACGAATTTCTTTGACATTTTTTCTCCAACATCCATTAATATTAACTATTTGATAATGAACATGCGACCAGTATACCTGACATTAACCATCTATTGATGCTGAAGACAGAAATAGTCATATGAGTATAAGACAAGAGTATGTTCCTGTGTCTCCTCAAATACAAGGAAAAGATTTTCTCCACATTACAGTTTTTACAACACGCTTTCTCCTTCAAATTTGTGTCAGCCTCAAGCCCTCAACCTTTGACATCTCAGCTAAAACGAAATTCAAATGCCTAACATTCTGATTCTGTATTTAGCCTTATCTTCCTTATATGATCAAATCTTAAAAATCGACAGCGGGTCATAAATAGTGGCATAGCTTAATATGCGAACCTTTTTCTCATTAAAAATGAAACCAAAAAGATCAACAAGCAAAGAAGAACGCGGATCAACAACTTACCTGCATGTCGGTCATGTCCATAACTCGCCACCTCATCTCTGGACGGGAGCGGACATTGCGGCGTAGCATGTCGGAGACTACAATCTTCGAGAAGTCGATGTTGGTGATTTGTTGGAAGCCAGCGTCGTAGAGATGCTCAGAGACGCGAGAATTGCCGCATCCCGGAACTAGGAGCCGGATCCCCCGGGCGGCATCGGAAGAGGCTGCTGCGGCGGATGGAACTGATGAAAGCTGGGAGAGGAGCGGGTCACGGAGAAAGGGCCATTCGGCATACCACTCAAAGGAATCTCCGGCGCCCCTCAGAGAGAAGAACTTGTCCCAATTCTCCTTGCTGGTGAAGTCCCCGAGAATTTCCAGGAGCTGAAGCGGAATATCGCCTCTCTTTTCCATCACTCTCCTTGTCCGGGCTCCTGGGCTTGCTCGATTATTCCATCAAGTCCGGAACATTGTTATTGGTTATTGCGTCAATCTGGTCACTGGTTTTCAAGGAGAATGATATAGGCATATCTAATTAATTAACCCGCCTAAATTCGGAATTGGAATGGGAGCTCAAACAATCAATAAATAACAACAGCAAATGACAAGAGCTTTTTTTTTTGGAAAATCACGTGGTCAAGTCTATGTCATGCCAAAATTCACTATTTCGTTGAATTTACAAGAGTTGAGAGTTGATGGTTTCCTCGAAGGATGACAGGTCACATCTTCATAACAAAGCTTTGAGTACAAGAATAATAGAAAATAAATTGAGTTCAGGATCCTCTCACAAGAGCATCCAATGAAGCTGAGGATTCACCAAGTATTCGGGACTTGGACGAGAGCAGTTCTTCTAGAAAAAATGGCTAAGTCCTTGCAACGTTGAGTGTTGCGCACTTGACGGCCTAAAGAGAGATGGAGCGAATTCCGAATGGTTGAACGATCTAAGTCTCACGTCCTCACCGAAAAACGTCAAAGCTTTCTAGCCTTTGAGTTGTTTGTCTTCAAAAGAAAGTTTGGGGGCTTATTTATAGTTTTTTAGACGGACATGTTGGTAATTGTGTCGGGGCAGTTTTGTGCTGACAAATAGCGTCGTTGTGTTACGGTCACCTGGATGACCAACTTTACGGAAATGGCAGGTGTGCCCCCCGAGCAGTCTGGGCAGCCCGAGCAGGGTGCCCAACGGCGGCGATGGCCGAAGGTGGACGAAGGCGGCACCGGCAGCTCGCGTGCCTGCGGCGCTCGCGCGGGGGCGCGCGCCGCTCGCGCGGGGGCGCGCGCCGCTCGCGCGGGGCCGCGCGCCGCTCGCGCGGGGCCGCGCGCCGCTCGCGCGGGGCCGCGCGCCGCTCGCGCGAGGGCCGCGCGCCGCTCGCGCGAGGGCCGCGCGCCGCTCGCGCGAGGGCCGCGCGCCGTAAGACCCCCTTTTTTTTTTCTTTTTCAACCACCGGGGTCTTAGCCCAGAATTGCCGCTTTGCGGTGGCACCGACTCACGGGAAGGCAACCACTACAAAACGCCAATTCTGCCGGCCCTTTTCAATCACAAGAGAGAGAAGTATTTATACATAAATGTAAACAAGTCCACAGAAACATGTAAATAAAAGTGAGATCATAACCAGTCCATCAATAAATAATAACAGGAAAATAGATAAATGGGTTCGAGCCCAGTACATCAGAGTCCTCACTACAAGTCACTCATCGCGGAAGCTAAGAAAATACTAATCACTCACGGAGCTGGTCGTAGGTGCACCGATGCTAGACTGTCCCACCTCCATGCGCACCGTACTCCGCTGGTGCTGGTCCCTGGACTGCTGGTCCCTGTCTCCCATCCGGAGCTCCTGTAATGTTTGGTTCGAAAACCATTAGTCATAAAGACTAAGCCCTATCGTCCCCTACCCCTCCCACCACGGCTCCTAAGCACCGGGCGGAGAGGAGGAAAGGGAAGCTACAAAAGTGGAGAATAATCAAGCAGGTGACAGGGAGCTAATCTAGTAATTATTTAGAATGAATTAGATCTAACAATCCTACGGCAGCAAGTAATAAGGAGAGCAGTTAATAAGTAGCAATTTGTATAAAAAGACAGCTAGAGAACAGTAAGTAAACAAGCAAGTAAATAAGTATGTAACCTTAACTTATATGAATGCCCATACAAACTTATAAGTTAAGGGGTCTTCTGCAAGGCTCCCATCGTATAAAAAGTCGCATACCAATTTATACGTTGGGGTGTCGGTTGTATGCAAATATGAGTGTAGTGATATGCTATGTCATGATTCATGCAAGTGCAACTCACGCACACGACTCTATGCGCACAGACCTTTAGTTCCCCCTGTTCGGGCAGCTAGCTTCACTCCCAGGAACCTCCGTAGTGGCAAACGGAGACAGTGGGTCGGGCCCCCCACTCCTAGGCGGGCATCCACACTACCAGGCCTAGCCCTTCCATACGCCCCTAGAAGAACACAACCTAGAGTATCCGCGTACTACTGCTGGCTGTACCCACCAGACTTTCTTTGGCTAAGTGTCCCACACCGCCGAGTCAGCGTACCGATGTCGGTGTGAACGACAATCAGATACCGAAGACCCACCACCTTTATTCTGTACTCCAACACTCGAGCCCTCGGCCCCCCCCCCCCCGGACAGTCCGTCCGTGCATCTACCTTCAGAGCTACAGTCTGAATGGCAACCAATCCTATAATTCTACTTTCCTAGCTATCGGGGAGTGTAAATGTGCAACCCTAGTTATACTAGTTGCTCTTTTAATTCATTATTCCTATGGTTTACGTTAGCCTAGGATTGCCCCCGGTATACCCCGTGAAGGGCTCTCAAGGGGCACTAGGAACCAAGACGGCGGCATTACGGCCCGAAGTTCCCTTTCGCAAGGCACTTATTATTATTGGTTGATCTCCCTTAACCCGATCCTCTTTTAGTTACTTTAGTTCTAACCCTAGAGTATTAAGACTCTTCCTCTTCTTCCCGAGATGGACGATCTTTCGTCGTTCCCGTACTCCCTTATCCTAACCAGTCTCACACTCTAATTATCCTGACTTCCAATGATGAACTCAATCTTAGCTTGCCCTACCAACCATCAACTACCAGAATTCCGTGGTTTTACTATATGCAGACCATCCTAAGCTATAAGAGGTACACAAGGGGAGGTACTCCAAATTGTCTTTCAAATCTCCTATAAAATTTACTGGAGGTCTATTATGACATAATTAACTTAAATCCAGAAATTTATAATTTTCCTAATTAATATGATATTTATTTAATTTTTCCCAAAGATTGGCCATGGGTAATTTTAAACATGAACTACATGCTATTATTAAGTAATGGTCACCCAAAAATTATGATCATTTAAATAACAGCAAGATAACCTCAAATTCAAATTTCCAGAATTTTACAGAAAGTATTTAGCCTCTAAATAATTTATCCAGTATAATCACGTTAATTCTATGTAATGAAGGAAGTACTGAAATTACTCATCGGAAAATTATAGAAAAATTACTAACAGTAGTATGGTATAAAAAAGATCTTTGTGCAAAGAATCATAATTTTACCAGCTTTCGAAACACCACTAAAGATTTTATCAAATAATCAAGGTAAAACATACTTAATGAAGCAAGCCTTAGAATTAAACTTCCAAAAATCCCATAAAAATTCACAGAGATTTAAAACCATAATAAACGTTCTCTGCCTAGATTTCATCAATTTCCAGGAAGTGTGTATTCCATAATAAATTTTCTAAGCAAATCATACAAGCTACTAAATCGTTAATGAAGTATCCAAAGTAATAATCTTAAAATTCATAGTAAAATATCCAGAGCTTGTACCATCCCTATAATTCAGTCTACCCAAATCTCAACACTTTTCAATGTGTTTTAGTGTCATTTCCTATCTCTACAAGTTTTGCACCCTAAACTAGGGTTAGATTTTTAGGTATCCCAACGGTTTCCAAATCTACTAAGATTTCATCCAGAGAACTATATTGGCCCTATGGTTCTCTTCACCCAATTTCGGGTCAATCCAAGGTCATTTGACCACATGACCTTCACAAACCACCAAGATCCATCCTTAGGGTTTGGCCTTGGTTCTTAGGGCAAACTTACCCCGATCCACCTCAAACTCTATGAGAGGGTGCTAGAGAATATTACTTGCCAGTGGTAAAAATCTCAGCCTCTGTTGAGGTGATCTGGCCACTCAAATCTCAAAAGTGCACTTTTAACCTAAGACCCCTAATTAGGGCAAAACTTAGGGTTGATCATTTCTAATCCAAACCATCTCCAAATGAGATGAAAAATTATACAAAACCTTATGGTGAACCCAGGGACCACTCACCAAAATTTGGGAGGGTTTGGAAATTATTTAACCATCTAAATAAATTCGGCTAGGATTATTGAATTTTCCTAAAAACTATAGAAAAATATTTCCCAAAAATCCTAAATTTTGGACAGCACCCAAATATAGATAATATCAGGCCACACCCCAAATTTCAAGTCATTTTGTAGACTGGATTGGAGTGGGGAATTTTTCTAAGGTCAAAACAGCCCTCTGGATAGATCTCACCAAAAAGGGTGTTGTGGTCTAACCAGGATTCCAAATCGAGTGAAATTAATTTTAAATTAAACTAGACCTCAAGGGCTACATTTACTATGTTGACCACTTTTCCTGTAGGAGCCTCTAGATATTTTTCCCAAATTATTTAAAGTGACAGATATTTTCATTCAGAAATTGCTTCACACATAAAGTCTAATTAAATGGCACTGTTCATCTTCTTCTACAGCCCGAAACCAGTGCCCTGAAAACCTAATTTCCTGTAGCTTTTCCAAACTATTTCCCGGCCATCCAGCCATCTCCCTGGCCGGCCACCACCACCACCACCTCTGTTGAGGTGAGAGCTATCGTCGGGCGGCGGCACGGCCGCCGGAGAGGCGGTTTCCGGCGAACCCGCCACCATGAAATTTTCAGAAAAACCACGAATACGCTCACCCGATCTGGCTCTTTTGAGCCCGATATCTCTCCTAACGATTTCTAAGATCTATCCGCAGAAGAAGAGGGAGGGGAGGACCTTGTTCGCGGGCTGGAGGCGTGTAGAGCGTCGGGAAGCCATTGGCGCGGTGGTGGCGTCGCCGGAAATTCTTCAACAGCAAGGGGGAAATCTGAAACAGTTTGATGGAGAGTGTAACCTTTTCCCCTTGCTCTTAGGAGTCTTTTATAGATCAGCAAGTGGGGATGGGAAAGGATGAAACGTTCATGGCTCTTAATATTTCCCTTAATGACGTTTCGGTTATGACGAATGGCAGTTGAAACGCTGGAGATGAAGAGGCGTTTGCCAGGTGGCGGTTTCCTATTGGACCCACTTTTCCTTAATTATTAACATAATTAAAGTAGGAAACGACCCATAAATACTCTTGGTTTTCATTCTCATAGTCAGAATTTATTATGGCGTTGATTACGGAAATTTCCAGTCTGGCTGACGTTTCAGCCTTGGTCACGGGCGTGACACATAGGTCACGGGCGTGACAGGCCCGGTTAGCCAATTCTGGGTCGACGATCGTCGAACTGAGATCGGCGATCGTCGAAGGGTGGTCACGCCCTAGGTCACGGGCGTGACAGATGGGTCACGGGCGTGACAGGCCCGGGCTGCAAGTTCTGGGTTTGACGATCGTCGACTTGAGGTCGGCGATCGTCGAAGGGTTGTCACGCCCTAGGTCACGGGCGTGACACGTGGGTCACGGGCGTGACAAGGTCATGAGGCAAAAATCCGTACTCGGCGATCGTCGCGCTGGGATCGACGATCGCCGAAGGTGTCACGCCCTTGGTCACGGGCGTGACAGCTGGGTCACGGGCGTGACATGGCCATGACACAAATTCTTCGTTTCGACGATAGTGGAAGGTGTCACGCCCTAGGTCACGGGCGTGACACATAGGTCACGGGCGTGACAGGCCCGGGCAGAAAAATTCTGCGCCCAACGATCGTCTCACTGAGATCGACGATCGTCGAAGGGGTCACGCCCTAGGTCACGGGCATGACGGATCGGTCACGGGCGTGACCAACCCGTGACCCGAAATCTCGGTCGATTTATTTCAGTTTTTTGGGCTTTCTAGGGTTTTATCACGACCAACCGACTCCTAGGGGTCTAGCCGGGAATGGAATGTTACAAATCCCAATAAACAAAACAAAGATTATCAAGGTTAAGCCTACGGGACTCTAATCGGGAAAAGAAGCTTGTAACATCCCATGAGAATTAAAGAAATTACATCTCTACGTTATGTTTGCTTTGTGCGGTTTCAAATCTAAGATTAATTCGCTCACTTAACTAGGTATATACACCCCAATAAACAAAAGATTAGCCCCTATTCTTGGAATTTCAGTCTCATTGGTTTAAAACAGGGAGGCAAATTAATTGTCCAGAGGGGTTGTGAGGTATACCTGACGAAAAAGTCCCGGGTATTTTTGCCGCATCAAGTCCTGTGGCTCCCATGTATGCTCCTCCTGCCCATGATTGTTCCACAGAACCTTGACTAACGGGACCTTCTTTCGTCGCAAGACCCGCACTGCTGTATCGTCAATCCTGATAGGCTCCAAATCGACTGACCGATCCGAGGCCACCGGGCCATCTGCCGAGGAGATCATCTGCTCAGGGCGTAGCAGAGCCCTCCGAAGTGAGGAGACGTGGAAGACGTCATGCAATCCCGCTAACTCCGGCGGTAGCTCCAGTCTATAGGCTAAGGGGCCGATCCGCTCCAGGATCCTATAAGGCCCCATATATCTCGGACTGAGCTTCTTCCGCCCACGCACCCGCGAAACACCGTGCATCGGACGTATCTTCAAGAAAACTCAGTCTCCCACCTGGAACTCCACCTGACGATGCCTCGCGTCGTAGTATTTCGCCTGTCTGCTCTGGGCTTCCAACATCCTGTCTCGGATCAATCTAATCTGAGCATCTGTATCTCCCACAAACTCCGAGCCTAGTGCCTGCGGGTCCTCATCCTGAACCCATGATAGTGGGGTCCTGCACCTCCTTCCGTACAACGTCTCGTATGGAGCCATGCCTATGCTGGACTGATGAGCGTTGTTGTATGAAAACTCGACCAGTGGCAGCAATTTCTCCCTAGGCTCGCCACGGTCCAAAATACACAGTCGCAACAGATCCTCCAATGTACGGTTGGTGCGCTCTGTCTGTCCGTCGGTCTGAGGGTGAAAAGCCGTGCTGAATGTCAATCGAGAACCCAGATGGGCCTGGACTGACCTCCATTCCCTGGATGTAAACCGCCCATCCCGATCCGAAACGATAGTCTTGGGTACCCCATGATAACGCACAAACTGCTCAATGAACCTCCATACTAATACACTGACCGGTGTGTCCTTTGCCACTGGAATGAATCTGGCCACCTTTGTTAGTCTATCCACTATCACCCAGATCGAGTCATTCCCCGCACGGGATCGAGGTAGCCCATGTATGAAATCCATGGCTATATCCTCAAACTTCCACTCCGGCATCGGAAGCGGCTGCAGCAAGCCTGCCGGGTTCCTACACTCCGCCTTCACGAGCTGGCAGGCCTCGCAATGCGTCACAAAATATGTAATATCTTTCTTCATACCCGGCCAGTACATCGTCCTATTTAAATCCTTTACCATCTTGGTGATCCCCGGGTGTACCGAATACCGGCTGCAGTGAGCTTCCGTCAAAATATCCTCCCGGATCCGTCCTCCTGCTGGTATGTAGACTCTGCCCCGAAAACACAGAAGCCCATCCCTCAAAGAGTAATCTCCTGTCGTGCCTTCCTCCAAGGCTCGGAATATCGGCTCAGCTCTCTCATCCAGCATCTGCCCATCTCTGATGCGGTCTCAAATGTCATCAGTAGTAGCCATCGACCCCAGGTACTCCATGTACAGCTCCGGGTCATCCTCAGACACTAGCGAAATCTGCATCTCCTCGAATGATCTAATCCACTCCAAGGCCATCAGCTGCGGGCCTACTCCTGTCGTACTCGCTCTCCGGCTCGGAGCATCCGCGACCACGTTCGCCTTTCTTGGGTGGTAGTGCATGGTATACTGGTAGTCCGACAGAAACTCCACTCAGCGCCTCTGTCTGATGTTTAACTCCTTCTGGGTGTCGACGTACTTCAGATTCTTGTGGTCGGAGAAGATATCACAATGTACTCCGTAGAGATAGTGTCGCCAGATCTTAAGAGCAAAAATGACTGCCCCCATCTCCAAATCGTGCACGGGGTAGTTCTGCTCGTGCTGCTTCAACTGACGGGAGGCATAGGCTATTACGTGCCCATTCTGCATCAGAACGACACCCATCCCCTGATAGGAAGCATCTGTATACACCTGGAATCCCTCCTTCCCTGATGGAAGAGCAAGGATGGGGGCCGAGGTGAGACGATCCTTCAGCTCCTGGAAGGCAGATTCGCATCGAGGCGTCCAGATAAAAGGGGACTCCTTCGTCAGAGACGTAAGTGGGAGGGCAATCTGAGAGAACCCCTTTACGAACTTCCGGTAGTAACCGGCAAGTCCCAAGAAACTTCGAACATCCGTGGCCGACTTTAGTGATGGCCAATCCCGTACTGCCTGGATCTTTGCCGGATCCACTGCCAGACCTGCTCCACTAATGACGTGGCCCAGAAAGGCCACCTCCTTTAGCCAGAACTGGCACTTGCTGTACTTGGCATACATCTCATGCTCACGCAGCTTCTCCAAGGTCAAGGCCAGATGTCTCGCGTGCTCCTCCTCCGTCCTTGAATAGATGAGGATGTCGTCGATGAATACAATGACGAAGACGTCCAGATACTCTTCGAACACCCGATTCATCAGGGTCATGAATGCGGAGGGTGCATTCGTGAGCACGAACGGCATCACTGTAAACTCGTACAAGCCGTATCTGCTGTTGAAGGCCGTCTTCGGGATGTCCTCCTCCCGAATGCGAAGTTGGTAGTACCCTGACCTCAGATCCAGCTTTGAGAACCAATGGGCTCCCTCCAGCTGGTCAAATAGCTCGTCTATCCGTGGTAAGGGATAAGTATTCCGGACTGTCAACCTGTTCAGAGCCCGGTAATCGATGCACAGTCGAAGGGTCCCGTCCTTCTTCTTAACGAACAGCACCGGAGCTCCCCATGGTGAAGAGCTAGGCCGAACGAACCCGGCCTCCACTAACTCCTGAAGCTGGCTCCGAAACTCCACCAACTCCTTTGGGGCCATTCGATAGGGAGCTCTGGATACCGGTTTAGCCCCCGGTACGAGCTGAATCTGGAAGTCCTTCTCTCGGTGTGGGGGTAGCCCTGGTAGCTTCTCCGGAAACACGTCGGTGAAGTCCCGCACTACTGGAATATCTGCAATGGAGTCCTTGGCTACGACCGCCTCAAAGAGGACCTGATAAACTTCTTCCCCCTACAGGTGGGCCTTAACGGCCTGCACAGACGATAGTAAGGTACGGGGTGCTGGTATAATACCTTCGATAACAATGAAGGAGTCGCCGTGCCTCATGGTGATCCTCTTCTCCACGCAATCGATCTGGGCATGGTTCCAATAAAGCCAAGTCATGCCCAGTATCAGATCGTAATCTGGCATCTTCAGAACCGTCGCTGGTGCCTCAAACGCCTTCCCGCCGATCCTCGCTTCCATATTACAATGAGCAGAGGTCAATATCTCTGATCCATCGGGTAGGCGCACCCTCATCATCTTCCCGGTGAATGGCTCCACTCCTGCTAGTCCTTTCACGAAATCCTCCGACACGAATGATTGCGAAGCACCAGTGTCGAAGAGGGTGTGAGCGGGCTTGCCGCTCACGAAGACTATGCCTGGGGTAATTAAATGTCTTAGTATTCTTATTGTAGTTTATCTTCTCTTAATTTCTAACCAGGTTATGTTTAAAATAGTAGTTTATATGAAGAAAATTTGAAAAGTACTGCCATACCTGTGATAACCTGCTCCGGGTTCCGGGGCTGTGTCAGGTCTAGAGCATACATCTGCTCCCTCTCTGGCCTGCGGCCTCGATCCTGGAATCCTCGTCCTCGGTCCTGTCCTCGTCCGCCAAACTGTCGGGGAGGTGGAGCGCCCTGATTTGCTGGTGGGGGTGCTCGCCTCACAGGGCAGTTCCTCTTGATATGCCCCGGCTGGTTGCACTGATAGCATACCGGTGGCTGCTCTGCCGTCCTTGGCATTTCCAGCATCTGTATAGGTTGGGGAGCCAATACCCCTTGACACCTCTGCTCCTGCTAAAACTCTTGATGAGGCTGATCCCCGTTCCTTCTCTCCCCAATAACCTGGCCTCGAGGACGGTCTCTACGTCCTCCAATGACTGTATCATCAGCCGGTCTCTTCCGGCTCTTCACTGTAAGCTGATCCGCCTCTCTCTTCTTAGCCATCTCCAGAATCCTGGCCAGACTCCCCTCTGAGACGAAAAGGAGGGCCTGTCTCATGTCATCTTGCAGCCCCTTATAAAACCTCTGGGCATAGCCAGCATCGTCTAACTGGTAGGCGTCCGCATAGCGGGCCAGGTGAGTGAACTCCTGATAGTACTCCACCACAGTCCTGTTCCCCTGCCTCAATCGCAGGAACCTATCCTCCAGGTCGTCCCTCGCCGACTGAGGTACAAAATGGCCCAAAAGCGCTGCTCTGAACTCCTCCCAAGTAATATCAGCACAGTCCATCCCTGCAAAGGTGGTGTCCAGCTGAGATTTCCACCATCTCTTTCCGTGTGACTCTAAGCAGGAGACTGCCAAAGCGACTGCCTCCTCCGTGGGGCATCGAATCCCTGCCAGCATCTCGTAAATGGTGTCCAACCACTCCTCCGTACGTACTGCAGACTCCGTCCCCTGGTAGGATGGAGGGGAAAGTCCTCGGAAGACCGTCATCCAATTGGCCCCAGGGTTTGGCTGTGGGGCCGGGGCTTGCTGAGCTCTGAAGGCCTCTAGGATGGCCGTCAGTGTTTGCCCCATCTCCGTCTGCTGGAACGGAACTGGTGCTGGCGGAGTCGGGACCACATTCGGAGCCTGAGGTGTCCCCTACTGCGATGTAGGGTTCGTCGCAGGCTACAAGTAAAAATTCCATTTGTTAGAGAGCGAATGAATGGAATTTAAGAAGAGTTAGGATGGACTTTCACATGTGATTTCCCTTATGGGGACACCACTGCTTCCGCTGCTAGTTTGTCCGCAAACTAAGCTCGCACGGGGGTAGCCAAAGGTTTTTGTGGACTACTTCTCTTTCGATCGAGGTCCGCTCTGATACCACTTGTAAGACCCCCTTTTTTTTCTTTTTCAACCACCGGGGTCTTAGCCCATAATTGCCGCTTTGCGGTGGCACCGACTCACGGGAAGGCAACCACTACAAAACGCCAATTCTGCCGGCCCTTTTCGATCACAAGAGAGAGAAGTATTTATACATAAATGTAAACAAGTCCACAGAAACATGTAAATAAAAGTGAGATCATAACCAGTCCATCAATAAATAATAACAGGAAAATAGATAAATGGGCTCGAGCCCAGTACATCAGAGTCCTCACTACAAGTCACTCATCGCAGAAGCTAAGAAAATACTAATCACTCACGGAGCTGGTCGCAGGTGCACCGGTGCTAGACTGTCCTACCTCCATACGCACCGTACTCGGCTGGTGCTGGTCCCTGGACTGCTGGTCCCTGTCTCCCATCCGGAGCTCCTGTAATGTTTGGTTCGAAAACCATTAGTCATAAAGACTAAGCCCTATCGTCCCCTACCCCTCCCACCACGGCTCCTAAGCACCGGGCGGAGAGGAGGAAAGGGAAGCTACAAAAGTGGAGAATAATCAAGCAGGTGACAGGGAGCTAATCTAGTAATTATTTAGAATGAATTAGATCTAACAATCCTACGGCAGCAAGTAATAAGGAGAGCAGTTAATAAGTAGCAATTTGTATAAAAAGACAGCTAGAGAACAGTAAGTAAACAAGCAAGTAAATAAGTATGTAACCTTAACTTATATGAATGCCCATACAAACTTATAAGTTAAGGGGTCTTCTGCAAGGCTCCCATCGTATAAAAAGTCCCATATCAATTTATACGTTGGGGTGTCGGTTGTATGCAAATATGAGTGTAGTGATATGCTATGCCATGATTCATGCAAGTGCAACTCATGCACACGACTCTATGCGCACAGACCTTTAGTTCCCCCTGTTCGGGCAGCTAGCTTCACTCCCAGGAACCTCCGTAGTGGCAAACGGAGACAGTGGGTCGGGCCCCCCACTCCTAGGCGGGCATCCACACTACCAGGCCTAGCCCTTCCGTACGCCCCTAGAAGAACACAACCTAGAGTATCCGCGTACTACTGCTGGCTGTACCCACCAGACTTTCTTTGGCTAAGTGTCCCACACCGCCGAGTCAGCGTACCGATGTCGGTGTGAACGACAATCAGATACCGAAGACCCACCACTTTTATTCTGTACTCCAACCCTCGAGCCCTCGGCCCCCCCCGGACAGTCCGTCCGTGCATCTACCTTCAGAGCTACAGTCTAAATGGCAACCAATCCTATAATTCTACTTTCCTAGCTATCGGGGAGTGTAAATGTGCAACCCTAGTTATACTAGTTGCTCTTTTAATTCATTATTCCTATGGTTTACGTTAGCCCAGGACTGCCCCCGGTATACCCCGTGAAGGGCTCTCAAGGGGCACTAGGAACCAAGATGGCGGCATTACGGCCCGAAGTTCCCTTTCGCAAGGCACTTATTATTATTGGTTGATCTCTCTTAACCCGATCCTCTTTTAGTTAGTTTAGTTCTAACCCTAGAGTATTAAGACTCTTCCTCTTCTTCCTGGGATGGACGATCTTTCGTCGTTCCCGTACTCCCTTATCCTAACCAGTCTCACACTCTAATTATCCTGACTTCCAATGATGAACTCAATCTTAGCTTGCCCTACCAACCATCAACTACCAGAATTCCGTGGTTTTACTATATGCAGACCATCCTAAGCTATAAGAGGTAGACAAGGAGAGGTACTCCAAATTGTCTTTCAAATCTCCTATAAAATTTATTGGAGGTCTATTATGACATAATTAGCTTAAATCCAGAAATTTATAATTTTCCTAATTAATCTGATATTTATTTAATTTTTCCCAAAGATTGGCCATGTGTAATTTTAAACATGAACTACATGCTATTCTTAAGTAATGGCCACCTAAAAATTATGATCATTTAAATAACAGCAAGATAATCTCAAATTCAAATTTCCAGAATTTTACAAAAAGTATTTAGCCTCTAAATAATTTATCCAGTATAATCACGTTAATTCTATGTAATGAAGAAAGTACTGAAATTACTCATCGGAAAATTATAGAAAAATTACTAATCAGTAGTATGGTATAAAAAAGATCTTTGTGCAAAGAATCATAATTTTACCAGCTTGCTAAACACCACTAAAGATTTTATCAAATAATCAAGGTAAAACATACTTAATGAAGCAAGCCTTAGAATTAAACTTCCAAAAATCCCATAAAAATTCACAGAGATTTAAAACCATAATAAACGTTCTCTGCCTAGATTTCATTAATTTCCAAGAAGTGTGTATTCCATAATAAATTTTCTAAGCAAATCATACAAGCTACTAAATCGTTAATGAAGTATCCAAAGTAATAATCTTAAAATTCATAGTAAAATATCCAGAGCTTGTACCATCCCTATAATTCAGTCTACCCAAATCTCAACACTTTTCAATGTGTTTTAGTGTCATTTCCTATCTCTACAAGTTTTGTACCCTAAACTAGAGTTAGATTTTTAGGTATCCCAACGGTCTCCAAATCTACTAAGATTTCATCCAGAGAACTATATTGGCCCTATGGTTCTCTTCACCCAATTTTGGGTCAATCCAAGGTCATTTGACCACATGACCTTCACAAACCACCAAGATCCATCCTTAGGGTTTGGCCTTGGTTCTTAGGGCAAACTTACCCCAATCCACCTCAAACTCTATGAGAGGGTGCTAGAGAATATTACTTGCCAGTGGTAAAAATCTCAGCCTCTGTTGAGGTGATCTGACCACTCAAATCTCAAAAGTGCACTTTTAACCTAAGACCCCTAATTAGGGCAAAACTTAGGGTTGATCATTTCTAATCCAAACCATCTCCAAATGAGATGAAAAATTATACAAAACCTTATGGTGAACCCAGGGACCACTCACCAAAATTTGGGAGGGTTTGGAAATTATTTAACCATCTAAATAAATTCGGCTAGGATTATTGAATTTTCCTAAAAACTATAGAAAAATATTTCCCAAAAATCCTAAATTTTGGACAGCACCCAAATATAGATAATATCAGGCCACACCCCAAATTTCAAGTCATTTTGATGACTGGATTGGAGTGGGGAATTTTTCTAAGGTCAAGACAGCCCTCTGGATAGACCTCACCAAAAAGGGTGTTGTGGTCTAACCAGGATTCCAAATCGAGTGAAATTAATTTTAAATTAAACTAGACCTCAAGGGATACATTTGCTATGTTGACCACTTTTCCTGTAGGAGCCTCTAGATATTTTTCCCAAATTATTTAAAGTGACAGATATTTTCATTCAGAAATTGCTTCACACATAAAGTCTAATTAAATGGCACTGTTCATCTTCTTCTACAACCCGAAACCAGAGCCCTGAAAACCTAATTTCCTGTAGATTTTCCAAACTATTTCCCGGCCATCCAGCCATCTCCCTGGCCGTCCACCACCACCACCACCTCTGTTGAGGTGAGAGCTATCGTCGGGCGGCGGCACGGCCGCCGGAGAGGCGGTTTCCGGCGAACCCGCCACTATGAAATTTTCGGAAAAACCACGAATACGCTCACCCGATCTGGCTCTTTTGAGCTCGATATCTCTCCTAACGATTTCTAAGATCTATCCACATAAGAAGAGGGAGGGGAGGACCTTGTTCGCAGGCTGGAGGCGTGCAGAGCGTCGGGAAGCCATTGGCGCGGTGGTGGCGTCGCCGGAAATTCTTCAACAGCAAGGGGGAAATCTGAAACAGTTTGATGGAGAGTGTAACCTTTTCCCCTTGCTCTTAGGAGTCTTTTATAGATCAGCAAGTGGGGAGGGGAAAGGATGAAACGTTCATGGCTCTTAATATTTCCCTTAATGACGTTTCGGTTATGACGAATGGCAGTTGAAACGCTGGAGATGAAGAGGTGTTTGCCAGGTGGCGGTTTCCTATTGGACCCACTTTTCCTTAATTATTAACATAATTAAAGTAGGAAACGACCCATAAATACTCTTGGTTTTCATTCTCATAGTCAGAATTTATTATGACGTTGATTACGGAAATTTCCAGTCTGGCTGACGTTTCGGCCTTGGTCACGGGCGTGACACATAGGTCACGGGCGTGACAGGCCCGGTTAGCCAATTCTGGGTCGACGATCGTCGAACTGAGATCGGCGATCGTCGAAGGGTGGTCACGCCCTAGGTCACGGGCGTGACAGATGGGTCACGGGCGTGACAGGCCCGGGCTGCAAGTTCTGGGTTTGACGATCGTCGACTTGAGGTCGGCGATCGTCGAAGGGTTGTCACGCCCTAGGTCACGGGCGTGACACGTGGGTCACGGGCGTGACAAGGTCATGAGGCAAAAATCCGTACTCGGCGATCATCGCACTGGGATCGACGATCGCCGAAGGTATCACGCCCTTGGTCACGGGCGTGACAGCTGGGTCACGGGCGTGACATGGCCATGACACAAATTCTTCGTTTCGACGATAGTGGAAGGTGTTACGCCCTAGGTCACGGGCGTGACACATAGGTCACGGGCGTGACAGGCCCGGGCAGAAAAATTCTGCGCCCGACGATCGTCTCACTGAGATCGACGATCGTCGAAGGGGTCACGCCCTAGGTCACGGGCGTGACGGATCGGTCACGGGCGTGACCAACCCGTGACCCGAAATCTCGGTCGATTTATTTCAGTTTTTTGGGCTTTCTAGGGTTCTATCACGACCAACCGACTCCTAGGGGTCTAGCCGGGAATGGGATGTTACAAATCCCAATAAACAAAACAAAGATTTCGTCCCCGAAATCAAGGTTAAGCCTACGGGACTCTAATCGGGAAAAGAAGCTTGTAACATCCCATGAGAATTAAAGAAATTACATCTCTACGTTATGTTTGCTTTGTGCGGTTTCAAATCTAAGATTAATTCGCCCACTTAACTAGGTATATACACCCCAATAAATAAAAGATTAGCCCCTATTCTTGGAATTTCAGTCCCATTGGTTTAAAACAGGGAGGCAAATTGATTGTCCAGAGGGGTTGTGAGGTATACCTGACGAAAAAGTCCCGGGTATTTTTGCCGCATCAAGTCCTGTGGCACCCATGTATGCTCCTCCTGCCCATGATTGTTCCACAGAACCTTGACTAACGGGACCTTCTTTCGTCGCAAGACCCGCACTGCTGTATCGTCAATCCTGATAGGCTCCAAATCGACTGACCGATCCGAGGCCACCGGGCCATCTGCCGAGGAGATCATCTGCTCAGGGCGTAGCAGAGCCCTCCGAAGTGAGGAGACATGGAAGACGTCATGCAATCCCGCTAACTCCGGCGGTAGCTCCAGTCTATAGGCTAAGGGGCCGATCCGCTCCAGGATCCTATAAGGCCCCATATATCTTGGACTGAGCTTCTTCCGCCCACGCACCCGCAAAACACCGTGCATCGGACGTATCTTCAAGAAAACTCGGTCTCCCACCTGGAACTCCACCTGACGATGCCTCACGTCGTAGTATTTCGCCTGTCTGCTCTGGGCTTCCAACATCCTGTCTCGGATTAATCTAATCTGAGCATCTGTATCTCCCACAAACTCCGATCCTAGTGCCTGCGGGTCCTCATCCTGAACCCATGATAGTGGGGTCCTACACCTCCTTCCGTACAACACCTCGTATGGAGCCATGTCTATGCTGGACTGATGAGCGTTGTTGTATGAAAACTCGACCAGTGGCAGCAATTTCTCCCAAGGCTCGCCACGGTCCAAAATACACAGTCGCAACAGATCCTCCAATGTATGGTTGGTGCGCTCTGTCTGTCTGTCGGTCTGAGGGTGAAAAGTCGTGCTGAATGTCAATCGAGAACCCAGATGGGCCTGGACTGACCTCCATTCCCTGGATGTAAACCGCCCATCCCGATCCGAAACGATAGTCTTGGGTACCCCATGATAACGCACAAACTGCTCAATTAACCTCCATACTAATACACTGACCGGTGTGTCCTTTGCCACTGGAATGAATCTGGCCACCTTTGTTAGTCTATCCACTATCACCCAGATCGAGTCATTCCCCGCACGGGATCGTGGTAGCCCATGTATGAAATCCATGGCTATATCCTCAAACTTCCACTCCGGCACCGGAAGCGGCTGCAGCAAGCCTGCCGGGTTCCTACACTCCGCCTTCATGAGCTGGCAGGCCTCGCAATGCGTCACAAAATACATAATATCTTTCTTCATACCCGGCCAGTACATCGTCCTCTTTAAATCCTTTACCATCTTGGTGATCCCCGGGTGTACCGAATACCGGCTGTAGTGAGCTTCCGTCAAAATATCCTCCCGGATCCGTCCTCCTGCTGGTATGTAGACTCTGCCCCGGAAACACAGAAGCCCATCCCTCAAAGAGTAATCTCCTGTCGTGCCTTCCTCCAAGGCTCGAAATTTATTATGGCGTTGATTACGGAAATTTCCAGTCTAGCTGACGTTTCGGCCTTGGTCACGGGCGTGACACATAGGTCACGGGCGTGACAGGCCCGGTTAGCCAATTCTGGGTCGACGATCATCGAACTGAGATCGGCGATCGGCGAAGGGTGGTCACGCCCTAGGTCACCGGCGTGACAGATGGGTTGTAACACCCCAAAAAGGCCCCAAAAAGACTCAACATGAAGTTTGAGTAGCAGGCTGTTTGACACGGCCTGGGACACGGGCGTGTCCCAGGGCGTGTCGGGTGTACACGGCCTGGGACACGGGCGTGTCCCAGGGCGTGTTCAGGCTAGTCGACGTTTGAGAGTCGACGAGCGTCGAGCCTAGGACACGGCCTTCGACACGGGCGTGTCCCAGGGCGTGTTCGAATTATTTTTCGAAATTGGCCTATTCGAGTCCGAGCCGAACACGGCCTTGAACACGGCCTCGAACACGGGCGTGTGAGGCTGGACACGGGCGTGTCAGCTGCCGTGTTCCGACCCGTGTACTGGTTTTGGAATTCGGTGAGTACCGTGTAGCAGGAGACACGGGCGTGTCTCAAGAATGACACGGGCGTGTCAGGTTCGACACGGGCGTGTCGATGCCCGTGTTGTTCAGTCGGTTCAAACTGTGTGTGCCGCTTAAAGGGTACACGGCCTGTGACACGGGCGTGTCACAGGCCGTGTCGGCCAAAAAGTGAATTTTTGGGAAAATCTTGGCCGTTCAGTTTTCTCTCTTTTGATCCAAAGGTCCAGGTGGTTTCCTGGCTGGGTTATTACGTAATGTAAGGATGAAATGTCATTCTTCATGTGTGCTTAAGAAAGAGAGAAAGAGAGTGGAAGAAGAAGGAGGAGGAGAGCAAGCCACCGACGGAGTTCCCGTGGTCCGATTCGTGATCCGAAGCCGGCGTTGTGAAGGCAAGGCTGCTGCGGTTCTTTCTAACCGGCTCGTTTTCGATGGCACCGAAGAGATCGACAAGGGTAACGATCTCCCTCCTTGGACATGTGAAGTCCTTCTTTTCTGCATTGCATAGGGAAAACCCTTCCCCGCGAGTGTGCGGTGGGTTGTGGTGTCCCTTGGGGTAGATATGTGAAGTCCCCCTTGTTAGAGGCCGGAATTGGAGTACGGCTCTAGGCATGCTGTGTGAAGCCCATCTGGACATGGTCTGGATTGGTGATGCTTGTTTGCATATCGGAGAAGGCTCCGTGATTATGGCTTGTGATGCCTTGTTCCTACCTGTTGCTTGGTGCGGCAGGAAGTACTGGACGATGTCCAGGAAATGAAGAGGGTTGGATGCAACTCTGGTGGCCGTGTGTTGCCACTTTGTGAGTGGTTGAGCCGTTGGGCTGCAACCCGATGAAAAGGCAGATTGCCGAACAGGAAAGGTGAAACCGACCCGCGCCTATAAAAAGCCATGGATACTTCCGTATTCGAGGTGGCTCGGCGACTTGAGCAACGGGGGGTGGCTGATCCGTACCTGCGTTAGGTCCGTCCGACTTGGAAGCCTGGTATAGGTTTTGTTGGAGCGCCTAATGAGAGTCTTAGGCCCGCGCGCCGGAAAGACTAGAATGCTCAAATACCGTGTAGACGGTGGTGTTGACCCTGGTATTCCGGTACACCGAGAATGTGCCCTGAGTGCACGGACTGTCGGGCCGTGTGGCCGATAGTTGTGATGGCTTGAATGTGCCTGCGCGCACATAATTGCTATTTGATGATGCCATGCTTGCAGGGAAAGAATGCTCATGCCCCGAGAAAGGGGTAGGATTGTTATAATTGGGTCAGCTGAATGCTGACCGTTGCATTGTTTGCCACCGGTTGGGTGGATTGTTCCCGTGCAGGTGCTGGAGAGCCAAGTGGTAAATGATGGGCTGAAGCCCTACTGCTGTTGCTGCTGCTGCTGCGGCTAGCCTGGAAGGCTAAGCGAATGGCTTTGTTTTGTTTTCTCTTTTTACTCATGTATGGCCGGCCTGCGCGCCGAGGTTTGTAAAACTTGATGTATGTTCAGAGGAACTGTAAGGCCTTAAGGCCAAACTCTTGTGGTTGTGTACATTCCGTGGTATTTATATATAAAGGTGGTTTTATATATTGGACATTCCGGTTAAGAGTTCAAAGTTGTAACTTAAAGCTTCCGCTAGAATGCTCTGAGTTAGGATTCGTATTGGGTTTGGTATTATCCTGTGACCTCACCGTCTGTTTGTGGCATATAGTGTGGGGCCCCGGCCGGACCTTCTACTATACGTCATTTAACGGATGGGGTCGTTACATTTTGGTATCAGCTTTCCTCGATCTTCCTCTTTCGAATTCGTGGTCGAATTCTTTTGTGGGGTGGCGAGCACGTGTTTGTGCAACCTGCTGTAACGCTAATGAACTCTGGAATGTCCATGAAGGAATGTACAAACTCTTGTTTGAGGAATCTGCGCGTTCCTCTTTGTGTTGTTTTGCTTGCATACGTTCGCTAATGTGTGTCTTGTCCACCTATAGGTGACACGTAGTGGTGCTGGGCAGTCTGAGCCCCAGCGTTCTGATGAGAGTGCGGCACCAGCTGAGGTGCCAACACCTCCTCCATCTGCGGAAACTGTTCGCTTAGTTGCTGAGGCGCTATTTGCCATGATTCAGCCGACCGGGCAAGCGCAGCCGGCAGTAGTGCCAGTTCGTGTTGATGTAAGACCCGAGCCGGTTGAGGCTGTAGATCCACGAGCAGCTGACCGACAGTTGAAGCAATTCATGAGCTTCAGTCCTCCTACGTTTGCGGGAATGGGATCCCCAACGCAGGCGGAAGATTGGTTATCGCGTGTCAAGAGGATAATGACAGCGATCAGGGCGGAGGAAACTCTCAAGGTCACCTTAGCCACCTTCATGCTGGAAGGGGAGGCGCGGTTGTGGTGGGACGAGGTTGAGTTACACCAGTTGGCGGGCAGGCAATTAACACAAGTGTCGATTGAGGAGTTCTCCCGGATATTTCTGGCGAAACATGTCCCAGCGGCGCAACGCATTGCTATGGAGAATGAGTTCCAACGGTTAAAGCAAGGGGAAGATAGTGTGGATATCTACTTGCACGAGTTTACCAGGTTGGGACGATATGCGGGAACAATCTTCGCGGATGACCAAAGGAAAACGAATCGGTTCTATGAAGGATTGCGGGATGAGTTGAGATTCCTGCTTTCGAGTTCTGTGAGCCAAGGGTTTCAGGCGTTGGTTGATACTGCGTGCGCGTTGGAGAAGGACATGAAGCGAGTGCAAGGGAATAAGGGCTTGGTTGCGTCGAAGCCAGAGTTTCAAACACCTCGCCCGAGCAAGTCGTTTTACCAGAAGAAAGGGGGCAAGAGGTCCAAGCCATCGGGGCAAGTGACTACGACCGTTGTGTCGGGAGCGACATCAAGGCCGGATTCTTGTACATGCTATAACTGTGGCCGGGTGGGGCATATTGCTCGTGACTGTCGGGTGGTGCAGCCCAAAGGGGAAAAGAAGATGGGTGCGTCTTATGCTGAGAAGGGCAAAGCGGTGGTGGATTCCTCTGCTTCCCAGGCGCAGCCCCGAATATATCAACTTGGCCAACAGGAAGCGATTAAGCAAAGTGACGTCGTCACAAGTACGAGTTGATTTAGTTTACTTGCTGGTGCTTTTGGTTTTGGTTTTGTATAGCTTGTGCATGATGTGTGTGCTGCAGGCTTTGTCCTGATTCGGAATAATTTGGCGAGAGCCCTGTTTGATACGGGTGCTTCGCATTCTTTTCTGTCTGAGGATTTCGTATCTCGCATTGGGGTACCAAGTCATGTGACGGTGGATAGTACAAGGGTGCTATTGCCGAATGGCTGTATGATGCTTGCGGATAGGGCTTGCGATGTGGATGTGCAAATAGGAAGTCGGGATTTCGGTTTGAGTGCAGCTGTGCTACCGTTATCGGAGTTTGATGTGATCTTTGGTATGGACTGGCTCTCGGAGCAGCGTGCCTTTATTGATTGCAACTCCAAAGAGATTACACTGGGCCAGAATACCGGGCTTGTGACGAAGTTCGCTGGTATGCGAGGAGTTGGCGGGACGCTGTTGTCTGCACTCCAAGTCGTCAATGCTGTTCGGAAGGGCGCGGAGTTATTCTTCACGCTAATTCAGGCTGTTGAGCCTAAGGCCAGTGTCGGTGAGGTGCCAGTTGTGTCAGAGTTTGCCAATGTGTTTCCTAAAGATCTTCCTGGGTTACCACCCCAGCGGGAGATTGACTTCTCTATTGAGTTGGTGCCAGGTGCGAAACCTGTGGCCCGCTCTCCATATCGCGTCGCGCCAAAAGAGATGGCTGAGTTGAAAGTCCAATTGCAAGAGTTGTTGGAGCAGGGATATATACGCCCAAGTATGTCACCTTGGAGCGCGCCTGTTCTCTTTGTGAAGAAGAAAGACGGTAGCTTACGGTTGTGTATTGACTACCGCGAGTTGAATAAGCTGACGGAGAAAAATAAGTATCCGATTCCGCGGATTGATGACCTCTTTGATCAGCTGGCAGGATCAACGGTCTATTCCAAGTTGGATTTGAAATCGGGATATTATCAGCTAAGGATTAGGGAAGGTGACATTCCCAAGACGGCGTTTGGAACACGCTACGGGCATTATGAGTTCACGGTAATGCCGTTTGGCCTATGTAATGCGCCTTCGGTATTTATGGACCTAATGCATCGAACGTTCCGAGAGTATTTGGATTTGTTTGTTATTGTGTTTATCGATGACATCTTGGTATACTCTCAGTCGGAAGAGGATCACGCAAACCATTTGCGGTTGGTCTTGCATACTCTGCGGAGGAATAAGCTTTTTGCCAAGTTCTCAAAGTGCGAGTTCTGGCTCTCTTCAGTAGCCTTTTTAGGCCATGTGGTAAGCGGAGAAGGTATCGCGGTGGATCCGTTGAAGATAAGTGCCATCCGAGATTGGCCAGTGATGTCTTCAGTGGCCGAGGTCAGGAGCTTCCTTGGACTTGCGGGCTACTATAGACGGTTTGTGGAAAACTTCTCACGGATTGCTTTACCTCTGACCACGCTGACGAGAAAAGATCAAAAGTTCATTTGGACGCCGGAGTGCGCGCGAGCTTTTGAAGACTTGAAGAGTCGTTTGACCACGGCGCCTGTGTTGACATCGCCATGTGGTACCGATGGGTATGAGATCTATAGTGATGCATCAGGGAGCGGCTTAGGCTGCGTCCTTCTGCAGTTTGGTAAAGTGATTGCTTATGGCTCGCGTCAGTTGAAAGTGCATGAGCGGAATTACCCCGTCCATGATTTGGAGTTGGCGGCGGTAATCTTTGCGCTCAAGTTGTGGCGGCACTATCTATATGGCGTGAAAGTGGATATCTATACGGATCACAAGAGCCTAAAGTATTTGTTGGATCAGAAGGATCTGAATATGCGACAACGAAGATGGATGGAGTTCCTCGGGGACTACACCTTCGAGATTCACTATACCCCGGGAAGGGAAATGTGGTCGCTGATGCTTTGAGTCGAAAGACTCCGGTACGGGCAAGCTGGTTGCAGAGGCATGATCAGCGGTTGATCCAGGAATTGGAAGCAATGGAGATATCGTGTGTTGACAAGGGTGCGTCAACCGATGCATGTTTGAACTGGACGGAGGTGCAATATGACCTTGCGGACCGAGTTCGGCGAGCAACGGAGCTTGATGAAAGTCTCCAGCGCTATGCAAAAGATGGGCCGGATGACCAATTCTCTTGGGATAACGGGTTGTTAAGGAGAAATGGTCGAGTGTGCGTCCCAAGTGTGGGTAAATTGAGGGAAGAGTTGATGTACGAAGCTCACTTTGCAAAGTACTCAGTGCACCCAGGGAGCACAAAGATGTACAGAGATCTGAAACAGTTATTCTGGTGGCCCGGACTAAAGAAAGATGTCGCACGTTATGTGGCTGAATGCACTACCTGTGCGTTGGTGAAAGCAGAATGCCAGAAGCCTGGCGGTTTCCTGAAGTCGTTACCTATTCCGGAATGGAAGTTCGATGACATTTCGATGGATTTCGTGCATGGGTTGCCGAGATCTCAACGCGGTCATGATTCAATCTGGGTGATTGTGGACCGGTTGACAAAAGTGGCGCACTTCCTTCCAAACAGAAGAGACGATTCAGTGGAAACATTGGCCAAGCTTTATGTGGAGCAAGTTGTTCGACTGCACGGTGTTCCTCGGAGCATCGTTAGTGACCGTGATGGGCGGTTCACATCGAATGATTGGCGGCTCGTTCATCAAATGTTGGGTACAAAATTGGCGTTTAGTACGGCCTTTCATCCCCAAACGGATGGCCAGACTGAACGAACCAACAGGACGATGGAGGATATGCTCCGCATGTGCGCCCTAGACTTTGGGAAGAGATGGGAAGATTATATATTCCTTGTCGAATTTGCCTATAATAATAGCTACCAAGCGAGTATTGGTATGGCACCATTTGAGGCGTTGTATGGGCGTAAATGCCGTACACCGTTAGCTTGGGCAGAAGCAGGCGAATCTAAGCTGAGTGGGAAAAAGGAAGTCGAAGAAGCTACTTCGCTCATACGCTCTATTCGGGAGAGGCTATTGATAGCCCAAGATCGTCAAGCAAAGTACTACAATGCCAAGCACCGGAACGTGGAGTTTGCGGTGGGTGATTGGGTATATTTGAAGATCAAACCCTTCAAAGGTGTGTCCAGGATTCGGCGTTTGAAAAAGCTAAGTCCGAGGTATCTTAGTCCATTTGAGGTGGTGGAGCGAGTTGGGGAAGTTGCTTATCGACTAGCACTTTCAGCGAACTTGGGTGGATTACATGATGTGTTTCACATCTCAGTCCTTCGTAAGGCGGTGAAGGATCCAGCTCAAGTAGTGGAGAATGATCGAGTACCGGTCGAGTATGGGCTAACGACGAGGGTTAGACCCATTCAGATCGAGGATCGAGCCGAGAAACAGTTGCGGAACAAAGTGATCGGGATGGTCAAGGTCCGATGGGACAATTGTGGCCGTGAAGAGCTAACATGGGAGCGAGAGCAGACCATGCGAGCTGAGTTTCCCGAGTTATTTGTATAAACTGTAGACCGTGTACTTTTTGTTATAACATAGTTATAGCTTTGCTGGTTCTTGTTTCCTTACCGTGCAAATTTCGGGACGAAATTTTGTTAAGGGGGGGAGGGTTGTAACACCCCAAAAAGGCCCCAAAAAGACTCAACATGAAGTTTGAGTAGCAGGCTGTTTGACACGGCCTGGGACACGGGCGTGTCCCAGGGCGTGTCGGGTGTACACGGCCTGGGACACGGGCGTGTCCCAGGGCGTGTTCAGGCTAGTCGACGTTTGAGAGTCTACGAGCATCGAGCCTGGGACACGGCCTTCGACACGGGCGTGTCCCAGGGCGTGTTCGAATTATTTTTCGAAATTGGCCTATTCGAGTCCGAGCCGAACACGGCCTTGAACACGGCCTCGAACACGGGCGTGTGAGGCTGGACACGGGCGTGTCAGCTGCCGTGTTCCGACCCGTGTACTGGTTTTGGAATTCGGTGAGTACCGTGTAGCAGGAGACACGGGCGTGTCTCAAGAATGACACGGGCGTGTCAGGTTCGACACGGGCGTGTCGATGCCCGTGTTGTTCAGTCGGTTCAAACTGTGTGTGCCGCTTAAAGGGTACACGGCCTGTGACACGGGCGTGTCACAGGCCGTGTCGGCCAAAAAGTGAATTTTTGGGAAAATCTTGGCCGTTCAGTTTTCTCTCTTTTGATCCAAAGGTCCAGGTGGTTTCCTGGCTGGGTTATTACGTAATGTAAGGATGAAAGGTCATTCTTCATGTGTGCTTAAGAAAGAGAGAAAGAGAGTGGAAGAAGAAGGAGGAGGAGAGCAAGCCACCGGCGGAGTTCCCGTGGTCCGATTCGTGATCCGAAGCCGGCGTTGTGAAGGCAAGGCTGCTGCGGTTCTTTCTAACCGGCTCGTTTTTGATGGCACCGAAGAGATCGACAAGGGTAACGATCTCCCTCCTTGGACATGTGAAGTCCTTATTTTCTGCATTGCATAGGGAAAACCCTTCCCTGCGAGTGTGCGGTGGGTTGTGGTGTCCCTTGGGGTAGATATGTGAAGTCCCCCTTGTTAGAGGCCGGAATTGGAGTACGGCTCTAGGCATGCTGTGTGAAGCCCATCTGGACATGGTCTGGATTGGTGATGCTTGTTTGCATATCGGAGAAGGCTCCGTGATTATGGCTTGTGATGCCTTGTTCCTACCTGTTGCTTGGTGCGGCAGGAAGTACTGGACGATGTCCAGGAAATGAAGAGGGTTGGATGCAACTCTGGTGGCCGTGTGTTGCCACTTTGTGAGTGGTTGAGCCGTTGGGCTGCAACCCGATGAAAAGGCAGATTGCCGAACAGGAAAGGTGAAACCGACCCGCGCCTATAAAAAGCCATGGATACTTCCGTATTCGAGGTGGCTCGGCGACTTGAGCAACGGGGGGTGGCTGATCCGTACCTGCGTTAGGTCCGTCTGACTTAGAAGCCTGGTATAGGTTTTGTTGGAGCGCCTAATGAGAGTCTTAGGCCCGCGCGCCGGAAAGACTAGAATGCTCAAATACCGTGTAGACGGTGGTGTTGACCCTGGTATTCCGGTACACCGAGAATGTGCCCTGAGTGCACGGACTGTCGGGCCGTGTGGCCGATAGTTGTGATGGCTTGAATGTGCCTGCGCGCACATAATTGCTATTTTATGATGCCATGCTTGCAGGGAAAGAATGCTCATGCCCCGAGAAAGGGGTAGGATTGTTATAATTGAGTCAGCTGAATGCTGACCGTTGCATTGTTTGCCACCGGTTGGGTGGATTGTTCCCGTGCAGGTGCTGGAGAGCCAAGTGGTAAATGATGGGCTGAAGCCCTACTGCTGTTGCTGCTGCTGCTGCGGCTAGCCTGGAAGGCTAAGCGAATGGCTTTGTTTTGTTTTCTCTTTTTACTCATGTATGGCCGGCCTGCGCGCTGAGGTTTGTAAAACTTGATGTATGTTCAGAGGAACTGTAAGGCCTTAAGGCCAAACTCTTGTGGTTGTGTACATTCCGTGGTATTTATATATAAAGGTGGTTTTATATATTGGACATTCCGGTTAAGAGTTCAAAGTTGTAACTTAAAGCTTCCGCTAGAATGCTCTGAGTTAGGATTCGTATTGGGTTTGGTATTATCCTGTGACCTCACCGTCTGTTTGTGGCATATAGTGTGGGGCCCCGGCCGGACCTTCTACTATACGTCATTTAACGGATGGGGTCGTTACATGGGTCACGGGCGTGACAGGCCCGGGCTGCAAGTTCTGGGTTTGACGATCGTCGACTTGAGGTCGGCGATCGTCGAAGGGTTGTCACGCCCTAGGTCACGGGCGTGACACGTGGGTCACGGGCGTGACAAGGTCATGAGGCAAAAATCCGTACTCGGCGATCGTCGCGCTGGGATCGACGATCGCCGAAGGTGTCACGCCCTTGGTCACGGGCGTGACAGCTGGGTCACGGGCGTGACATGGCCATGACACAAATTCTTCGTTTCGACGATAGTGGAAGGTGTCACGCCCTAGGTCACGGGCGTGACACATAGGTCACGGGCGTGACAGGCCCGGGCAGAAAAATTCTGCGCCCGACGATCGTCTCACTGAGATCGACGATCGTCGAAGGGGTCACGCCCTAGGTCACGGGCGTGACGGATCGGTCACGGGCGTGACCAACCCGTGACCCGAAATCTCGGTCGATTTATTTCAGTTTTTTGGGCTTTCTAGGGTTCTATCACGACCAACCGACTCCTAGGGGTCTAGCCGGGATGGGACGCGCGCCGCTCGCGCGTGGGACGCGCGCCGCTCGCGCGTGGGACGCGCGCCGGCGCGTGGGACGCGCGCCGCTCGCGCGTGCTCGCGCGTGGGACGCGCGCCGCTCGCGCGTGGGACGCGCGCCGCTCGCGCGTGGGACGCGCGCCGCTCGCGCGTGGGACGCGCGCCGCTCGCGCGTGGGACGCGCGCCGCTCGCGCGTGGGACGCGCGCCGCTCGCGCGTGGGACGCGCGCCGCTCGCGCGTGGGACGCGCGCCGCTCGCGCGAGGGACGCGCGCCGCTCGCGCGTGGGACGCGCGCCGCTCGCGCGCTCGCGCGAGGGACGCGCGCCGCTGGGACGCGCGCCGCTCGCGCGAGGGACGCGCGCCGCTGGGACGCGCGCCGCTCGCGCGAGGGACGCGCGCCGCTGGGACGCGCGCCGCTCGCGCGAGGGACGCGCGCCGCTCGCGCGAGGGACGCGCGCCGCTCGCGCGAGGGACGCGCGCCGCTCGCGCGAGGGACGCGCGCCGCTGGGACGCGCGCCGCTCGCGCGAGGGACGCGCGCCGCTCGCGCGAGGGACGCGCGCCGCTCGCGCGAGGGACGCGCGCCGCTCGCGCGAGGGACGCGCGCCGCTCGCGCGAGGGACGCGCGCCGCTCGCGCGAGGGACGCGCGCCGCTCGCGCGAGGGACGCGCGCCGCTCGCGCGAGGGACGCGCGCCGCTCGCGCGAGGGACGCGCGCCGCTCGCGCGAGGGACGCGCGCCGCTCGCGCGAGGGACGCGCGCCGCTCGCGCGAGGGACGCGCGCCGCTCGCGCGCCGCTCGCGCGAGGGACGCGCGCCGCTCGCGCGAGGGACGCGCGCCGCTCGCGCGAGGGACGCGCGCCGCTCGCGCGAGGGACGCGCGCCGCTCGCGCGAGGGACGCGCGCCGCTCGCGCGAGGGACGCGCGCCGCTCGCGCGAGGGACGCGCGCCGCTCGCGCGAGGGACGCGCGCCGCTCGCGCGAGGGACGCGCGCCGCTCGCGCGAGGGACGCGCGCCGCTCGCGCGAGGGACGCGCGCCGCTCGGGCGCGAGGGACGCGCGAGCGGGCGCGAGGGACGCGCGAGCGGGCGCGAGGGACGCGCGAGCGGGCGCGAGGGACGCGCGAGCGGGCGCGAGGGACGCGCGAGCGGACGCGAGGGACGCGCGTGCGGCGCTCCCGCACGTATTGGCGCACGCGTTGCGCTTGCACGCACGCTGGGCGTGCGTGGTGGTTTTATGCAGCTTCCATGCTCGTCTGTTCTCGTTCTCCTTTGGGGGTGGTTTTGGATCTCTAGGCGAGCGCGGCTTAGTGCGTGCGACTCGTTTGGTCGGTTTGGCTCCCCTTTGTGACCTTGGTCAAAATCTTCCCAGTCTGACTTAGAAAATTATGGGAGAACCCCATCAAATGTCCCCAAATATTGTGGGGTCGCAATCTGCGAAGCGTCAAGCCCGAATTTTTTTAACATTGATTACTTTGTCTTTTTCAGCATGCATGCAGCATAAGTAATTTTTGTTTGCGGCGTGAAATGTTCCCTTGATTAGGCCTTAATGTGTGTGTGTTGATGTCTTGGAACCATCTGTGTCTGCTTCGAGAGTTAAAGGTTCTGCAGTAATGCCCAGAAGACGATTCCTACGATTGATTGTTCGTGTGTTGTTCTTCCATGTTATGTGGCACTTGTGGCGCGTTGCAGGAACTTCCACCTACTTTGTGATTTATGCTCGACATTGGTGAAGAAGTGCGTTGCTTTTCATATTTCCCCTTGTACGAATGTGTGAGTATGATATTATGTGATATCTTGGGCGTTTGTCGTTGGGTGCTAGTGCTGGTGGCAGATTCTTTGTGACAAGGAGGGATGTTCTACCCCCCTTGCTTTAGTATTTTGGAAGGACTTGGTGTTCGTTCTTGCGTGGAAGCATATGTGGACTTGATGTCCGCTCTTATCAAGAGCTGAGATAGAGCCTTTTGAGGTGAAGGCTATTGATGGCGTCTGTGCCTTAGGATGTTAGAACGATTAGAACTTTCATGATTGCAGAACACAGAGAGTCATTGGTCCTTGGAGCAGAGCGGAACTAATGGTTGTGGGGGACTTGAGATGACAGTCACGAGGCCAGGTCCGTGACGAGCGCGTCATTGCGCTCTGCATTGCACTTGGCGAAGGTCTTTGTGTGGCGCGAAGAATGCTAGGGTGTTCCGTCCCTTGAATAGGTGATTCCTCGAAAGATAGTATTGACGCCCGAGGAGTACTCGATTGTATTTGCGTCATGTGCGAACTTTGTATCGTATGCTTTATGTTCATGGCGCATAATGCAATTTATTTTGCAATTGTTGTCAAGTGTTAGTGTCGGGGACTTGTTGCTCGAGAGTGATTAGCGGGGTCCATTATGGGGAGGAATCTGGAGGAGAATTTGTGACTGGGGTCTTGAAGAGTAGAAGAACTCGATGTTTGTTCATGTCAGGGGGCTTATTTGCTCAGGAGATGCTGAAGGTCCCAAGTCTTGGTCTTTTAAGGAATCATTAGAGGACCTGGTGTCAATTTCTATCGAAAGTTGAGGCAGAGTCATTCAAGGCAAGTGCCGGGTTGGTGTGGCTAGAGGAGGATGAGCGTGTTACTGTGCTTTGCCTTATGCTTGGCAAGAGGTTTCGTATGGCGCAAGGGGGTAAGGGTGTTCCATCCTTTGAATGGTTAATGCTATGAAAGGTAGTACTGATGTTGAAGCCAAGAGATTACTTGATTATTTGTGCGTTGCGCACACACTTTGTTTCTTTTGTTGGAGTTTTGCCCTTGTTGCATAGGGCGTGTCTTAATCCAATAGCTTACCTCCTACTTGCAATATATCTCTAGGGTCATCACAGAGTTGTTTTCTTGTTTAAGCCTTGGGCGTCTTGTTGAACTGGTAGCGCTTTTCCCCCTTGCTTGAACGCGCGTGTTTGTCGTGCCGTGTCGACTTTGCGATTCCATTGGCCTTGAAAGCTTGGAGTTGATGACTAAGTGTTGTGTGAGGGGACATTTTCCCCCTTTGTCTGGATGGCGCATGAGGACTCAGAGTCCGCTTTTGGCTAAGTAGCATAGATAGACTCATGATTTGCCCTATCTAACCTATATGGGAGGATTGAGTACTTATTCCCTCTTTGGGATTGTTTGGGCTCCTTTCCCTCTGAGATGGTGAAGGATCTGTGTCGGTTTGTGCCTTGGATCGACTTGGGGTCAATTCCATTGTTGGTGGAGGTGGCGAAGAACCTTTATTCGTTCGTGCCTCAGGCGGACCAGGGTTCGTCCTGGTGGAAGTGGCGAAGGACCTCTATTTATTCGCGCTTCAGGAGGACTGGGGTCTGTCTGGGTAGAGGTAATGAAAAGCCTTTATTCGTTCACACCTCAAAAGGGTCCGTCTAGGTAGAGGTGGCGAAGAATCTTTATTTGTTCGTGCCTCAGGAGTACCGGTGTCTGTCCGGGTGGAGGTGGCAAAAAATCTTTGTTCATTTGCGCCTCGGGATGACTGAGGTCTATCCGAGTGGAAATGACGAAGAACCTTTATTCTTTTGGCCTTAGGAGGACTGGGGTCCGTTCGGGTGGTGGTGGAAAAGAACCGTTATTTGTCTGCACCTCTGAAGGACCGGGTCTCGTCCAGGTGGAGGTGCCAAAGAACCTATGTTCGTCCGCGCCTCTAGAGGACCATGGTCTGTCCGAGTGGAGGTGGGAAAAAAACCTTTGTTATTTCATGAAAGTCAAGGGTTGCTACTTACCTAGAGGGGGGGGGGGAATAGGCATTTTACTTAGTTTTTAGTTTCTTGAGTTTTTCTTTGATGAGCACAATGATAAAGTAAAACAGAACAGTAAGTCACAACACAACACACAAGACGCGAGGATTTTATAGTGGTTCCCCAAGAATGAGTACATCCACTTTCCCCCTTCACCTATCTAACAGAAAGCTAGCTTATGCAAAACTTCTCCTCAGATTCTCAGATCTTACAACTCAGAAACACAAGTTCCCTACCTCAGACCTTTACACATGTCCTACAACTCATATCTTTCATTGATCCTACACCTTAGGCTCAGCACAAGCCTTACAGCTTAGGCTTTCCACAAGCCCTACAACTCAGGCTCCGCAAACCCTATAACTCAGGCTTTACAAGTCTTACAACTTAATTTATATCAGCAAATATCTACACTCATATCTATTACAGATCCTACAACTCAGACTCATAAAAGAAACCTATAAAGAAATAGAATACATATTTGACTCAACACCCTTGAGCATGAGTCTTCAGGTAGAACCACACATCAGACTTCTTCTCCTTTTCCTTGATTGACACTTGAAATAATCTTCTTGGAACGAGTTGGGATGGATCAATAGTACTTATACCAGAGAAAAGATCTTAAGTAATGTTGCAGAAGTAAAAACCTTTCTTTGATTCTTGTAGTGTGTGAAGAATGGATTCTTTAAAATGTATGAACACTGCTCAATACTTTCACAGAACTTGCAGTAAAAATTTGCTCAAAGTTTCTTGTAAAACTTGGCAAAGAGGAGCTTCTAAAATTTTCAGGTCCCCTTTTTATACAGGACTTGGTTGATAGAGAGAATAAGGACTAAAATAGTAGTTTCCAACAGCTAGTCAATTCTCCTTAGGCAAATTCTGAATTAGGATACTCAAACGACTTTTTTTATATGGCCTAAAAAAGGTTTACAGAAATGGAAACATTATGGCTTGAATTCTTCAATCAACTAGCAAATAATTTAGGCAACAATCCAAAAATGGAATCTTCTAGGCTGGCAAAATTTGTCTAAGGAAGAATTTTGAAATCTGAAAATTTTCTCTAATAAATGAGTATAATTCTCCCTACTGACAATCCTTGAATATATGCAAAAAATCTCGTCTACTAATTTGATTTAAATTCTCTACATAATCTGCGCCTTAAATCAATGATGTAGTTGTTGGGCCACGTGTCAGGCTGGTGAAAATAATTCTAAGTGACCATAATATGATGTTATAGACAAGGTCTAATGACCCTCGTGATTTATATGTAGTCAGCTTAAAACACATTAGTCATATAAGAAAACTCCTGACACTTAGCCAATTCAGCTTGTAGAAAAGTTCTGTCATGCAGTCGAATTATTCCTTAGTCATGAAGTCGATGCAGTCAAACTTTTCCTTAGCCATGAAGTCGATGCAATCAAACTTTTTTTAACTATGAAGGAGATGTAGTCGAACTTTTCCTTAGCTATAAAGTCAATACAGTCAAACTTTTCTTAAACTATGAAGTCGATGCAGTCAACTTTTCCTTAATTATGAAGTATATGTAGTCAAACTTTTCTTAACTCTGAAGTCGATGCAGTCGGATTTTTCCTTAAAATTTTTCCAATGCACCCGATATTTTACTTAACCAAATTTTTGTTTCTGCCTCTGATTTCTTTTGTCCATAGTGGCTTTCTCTTTGATAGTGACATGTATAATATATGTTAGGACAGAGGTCAACATGAGTTATTCACCTTGAGGGATTACAAGGGCAAAATCTTGTTTGGGTGACCATGTGTCTAATAATACATTAGTCATGCACTATAGTTATACCAGCTACACCAAAACTCAAGCAACCATCAAATACAAGATGTTTATTATCATCTTGAGGCCTTTTTCAAATCAAGAATCTTAGGGAAAATATTCCCAACTATCCCCCCCCATTTGAAGAAGTCGAAAACTTTATATGATAATAACAATAGATATATAAAAATAAATTAAGGCAAATTTGGACAGAGAAAGCAGTTCAGGTTTATATTAACTAGATTAGAAACAGTAGAAATTACATTAAGTTAACCAAGATAAAAACATCCCAATAACATCAGTTAAGTCATCCCAAAGTTCTCAGCACTTTAGAAATCTTCTCATTCGTCCTTTCTCTTCTGCCTATCAAAATATCCTAGCGGCTTTAGATTATATCTGGGAGGAGGAGGAGAACCATTTAGGTTTTTCCTTATATGAATTTTCCTTCTTGTCTCGTAATCTTCATGCTTTTTCCATTCCACTGAATTGTAGTATCTGGAGATGTTGATTCCATGCTTGCCAAAATTGTTCCAGGTGTAGAGAATGATATTGTTGGATATGGGACTCCAATTTTCGTATCCTGACATATTTTGAATTTCAATTCTTCTTCTCTACTTTGCTTCCATGATCTCATCTAGACTTGATCAATCCTCCTCTTCCTGGAAGTTGATTCTCATTGCTCTATTATTGGAGTGAGATCATATCCTTCCCAAGCTTCTTCATAATATTCTGGAGGGAAGTAACCATATTCTGCAGCTGGGTAGGGTTCAGGAACGGTAGGGTGAGGAGAGTAATTTATTAGGTTCAACCCCAATGTTTCTCTGACTGTGTTGGTGGTCCAAATGGCCTGGTGGGCAGAGTGATGGTCAATGCCCTTCTCCCCCTTTCTGAATTCTTCTGCTATTTCTTTACAGATAGTCTCTTGGGCTTCACCAATCTTGTCTTTCAACATGTTTACTGAAAGACTTGATTTCAAGAGCCTAGACGCCTAGAGGGGGGGGGTGAATATGTTCTAATTTTCTTTAATAAATTTTAGGCAATTATCTTGTTCTAACTCAGCACAGAAAATACAATTCACAGCACAATAATCACAGCACGACACAGTAAACCAGATTTATAGTGGTTCCTCAAGTTATGGGTATATCCACTTTCCCCCTTCGCCTATCAGGTAGAGAACTGGATTCAGCCCAACTTCCTTCCACTAACTCAGATCCACAGATCTTACACCTCAGAACTTGATAGGTTCCTACAACTCAGACTTATACAAGTCCTACCTCATATTCTTCCCAAGAACCCTACCTCAGGCAACAGCCCTACCTCAGCCTTTATCACCAGGCTTACAACTCAGACTTTCACAAGTCCTACACCTCAAACTCTCAGCCCTACCTCAGTCTTTATAAACACAGGCTTACAACTCAGATCTAAGAAGATCTTATAAGGAAAAAGAATATTTAGTTGTACAGAAATTTCACCTAGATAGAACTTTCAATTGGTGTGAGCTTCTTGATTAGTTCTTGAACAAACTGTATACTTCAGATCCAACCTGACTTAGCTTTTTCAAAGCTTCTTGATTGAACAAAATGAGGTTGATCTGACTTGGAGTAGAAGTTGATCTTCAGACAGCCCCCTTCTTAGATTCAGAAATAGATCTGAATCTTTCTTACAGACTAATTAGGACCTTCCTTCTTAAGAGTTCCCCCTTTCTTGTTGTTGAATTCTCTCTTTGGTTCTGTGTTGGTTTGTTCCCTCTTAATCGCTTCCTTGATTCTTTGGTTGTCATGGATCAGTCCTTTATATAGATTTTCTCAATGATTACCGACTGATCCGGTTTGTAACAACCTTCTGACAGTTCTGATAAATGTGTCAGACTTGTTGTTTATGACAGCCGTCAAGTCTTCAGCCGTGACAGCTGATTCTGCAATGACTTTATATCTCAGCAGGAAACACTCAACAAATTACTTCACATGTGTCGACGCAAATAGACTAAGTGTTGACAAAAGCCTTGATGATGTCGACACAGCACTCAATGTGTCGACACAGTCATTTTATGCTTCTCGACACAGCTTCTGTTTGTATGTGTCGACATAAGTCCCGTGTGTCGACACAATTGCTCCTGTTCTCAACATAACTAATTCTGACATATGGCATTAAGTGTATGTCCAGACGTCGTTTAGTGTGTGCCGACACGAGTCCTGTGTGTCGACACAAGCCCTTCAGACTCAGTATAGTTGTTGCTTATAGATGGAGTTGAGTGTTGTCCAAACGTTGTTGAGTGTGTGTCGACACAAGTCCTGTGTGTCGACACAAGCCCTTCAGACTTAGTATAGCTGTTGCTGATAGATGGCGTTGAGTGTGTGTCGACACAAGTCTTGTGTGTCGACGCAAACCTTCTTCAGGTGTCGACACAATTCTTGGGTATCGACACATGCCTTTCTTCTGGTGTTGACATAACTCTTGGGTGTCGACACATGCCTTTCTTCAGCTGTCGACAAAACTCCTGGGTGTCTACACAACTCCTGCTTCAGGTGTCGACACAATCCTTGGTGTCGACACAGCTCCTGCTTCTGGTGTCGACACAATTCCTTATAAGTGTCGACACTTGTACTTAGAAATTTTTCCTGCATTTCTTAAACCTATACACTGAAACTCAAATATCCCATCAAATACAAACTGATGTATATCATTGAGTAAGGGGAGGCTTCTCCAAATCTGGTACATATTTTTCAGTGTACCCAATAATCTTCCCCTATTTGGAGAAGTCATAACTCTTAGTCAAAGATATACATCACTCATAATAAAACACAGAAAAAATAGATGTACATACATTTCACTGCAGGATAACAACTAATATCAATACTGAAACTGATTTTATTCATTAATCAGAAAATTCTAGGTTTACATGTTTTTTTAAAGAACAAAAATCAAAAGATTACATTGTTCTACATATTAGCCTATCTATCCTAAGATTGACTAGGCTCCTTGATTACTATTCCTTTCCCAGATCTGATCTTAGCCTGCACATTAGGTTCAGTATCATCAGCTGGTTTCTTTCCTTTCAGGTCTTTCTTCTTCAGTTCTTCAGCCTTTATCTTTTGCCTTTCAAAATAGTGAAAAGGTTTTGGAAAGTACTTGCTAGGCTCCAGAGCATTAGCAGGTAACTTCCCAGCTTTAGCATTCCTCATATACTGAAGTATAGCCTCTTGCCTTGCCTGATACTTGATCCACTCTTGCTCAGAGTACCATTTTCCTCTATCATGTGTCTTATCCTTCACAGCTTTCCAGGCAGTTAAAATAATGTTCCTAGAGGTAGGACTCCACTGCTCAAAATCAGGCTTCAGTTCTGCCAGTTCTCTAAACCTTTTCTTGGAAAGTTGTGCCTCCCTCTGAGCTTCTTGTGCAGCCTCTGACATTTCTACCTTTTCAATAATAATATTTTGTGCCTCCTGTGGAGGGCTATACATTTGCTGAACTTCTTGCTGTACTATGCCAAAATCAGCTGGAGGATAAATGACCTGTGCAACCTCTGGCTGATTCCCTTCAATGTAGGCAGGTTGAATACCAGACTCAGCAGTATTATCATCCTCGCATAGGGGTGGAAATCCAAGTGTAGCTTTGATGGTATTAGATACCCATTTTGTATGATCAGAGCTGGCTTTGACTAATATTCTCTCCCCCTTTATGACTTCTCTGGCTATATGATCTCTCAGATCATTCTTTTGAAACCTTATTTGATCAGCCAGATATTCTGTACCTTCTTTGTAGTAGGCTTTGAACATAGTCAGGTGATCAGAAATAGTCTTTTGAGAGACTTCAATGGCTGTTTGGACAACAGCTAGATCTGCTTGTATGTGCTTGTATACTTCAGTTTTCTAATCAGTAGAAATATTTCCCATTTTTTAAGAATTTCATCAAGTGAGTCCTTGAGATTTTCATTTGATCTGAATTGATTTTCTAAGATATATCCTTGCTTAACTGCAATATCCTCAACTTCAGTTTTTATTAGCTGTTGTTGCTCAGCCAAATATACTACAACATTACCTCCCTTATGGAAGTAATTTGTCATCTCTTTCTTATTCAAATTGACTTCAAATCTAATGGACTTGATGTCCTGTGCTAGCTGGAAGTGCATCTCCTTATGTATCTCATCCACATATTTCTCTAAGGACTGCCTTTGTTCATCCAATTTGACTTGCAGTTGGACCAGTAATGAACTGAAGTCCATGCTTGGAGCAGGTGGTGGTGTGACTGTTTGCAAGGCTTTTTTATAGCCTGAGATCCTTTTCTTGATTGTAACCATCTTCCTCTTCTTAGCCATAGAGGCTTCCTTATCATCAGAAGATTGTGATGAGCTTTCTACATCAACTGTTTCCTTATTAGAAGAGGCATTCAATAACACCTCCCCCTCAGTTCCTGGCAGTTCCTTTTCTTCTATTTGCTGCTCCCCCTCAGTCCTTGCTGTAGGTAAATCAGGAAACAACTCATCCATAGTTACCTCCTCCTACATCTGAACAGGAGGAACAAGATTAGTTTGGGAAACAAAAGGTTCTCCCTGAACATCCAGATTTTTGTCCTGGGCCCTCTCTATAAAGGAGATACTTACTTGCTCATCTTGAGCTGTATCTTTCATCTGCACATCTTATGCTTCCTTCTCAGCAATGATCAGTACTTCTTTGTTTATGTCTGATATAATGTCCATCACTGTATCAGCAGCATACTCACTCTCCAGAGTAGCTACAACAATGCCTCCCCCTTGGGCAGGCAGCTCAGATAGTTCAGTGTCTTGTACTGCTGGTTCAGGGTGTTCTCCCCCTGGAGTGGAGGCTATCTGTTGCTTTGGGTGCTGACTGCTCTCTACTTGATCTTGAGCTTCTTTTTGTTGTTGGTCTTCATCTGAACTGAAGACTACCTCTTCTTCAGAATCACTAGAGGATTCTGTTTGTTGAACAACTTTTTTCTTCTTCTTATCCTTCTTGACCTGTTTCTGTGGAGTAGAAACCTCTTTGGTCAATACTCTATACCATCTTGATAGAATTCTCATGTCCATCCTCCTCATATGGTTGATCTTGGATCCTGGCAGTTGGTACATAATACCTGGTATTGTTGAAGCTAGACATAAGCTTAGTATCCTTCCCAGATTTGGCTTCTTTATTCCTTCTAGAATCTTGTCAAACACCACTGATGACCAGTCTGTTTTTATAGTGAATATGACTCTGGTCATTAGGTTGAACATGTAGACAGATATTCTGTCATGTCCACCAGTCTTGCACAGAATTATCTTGCTTACGATTTCAGAAAGAAACTTACCTTGGGAATTCATCCCCTTTCTAGTAATTGATGATCCAACTTTGGTATTAGGGTTCAGCCCGCACCAACTTAGTGATGGTACTATTTCATCATCATCCTTTACCTTGGGAAGTTTGAGCGATTTCCTGATCGTCTTAAGTGTGAATTTTACTCTTGAATCCTGAACTGTGGCTTTCATATTTTTTCCGTCATAATCCACATTTGCAGACGAGTAGAATGCAAGGACTTCCTTCTTCCAAATTCTTGTAGGTTCAGAGACCAAAAACTCTAAGACATTTTCCGAAATTAGGGTAATCACACCCTTGATGTCCTGTGAAGCTGTCTCGAATCCCCCACAAACCAGCTCGTATCCTTCATTCACCTTGTCATCCTGGTGTGGCGCCATTGACGAGAGAGAAAGAGAGAAAGAAGAGAAGAGAAGTGAATATCTATGTCGACACAAGGTCTAAAGTCGAGAATTCTGAAGGCATAGTGGACCAGATTTTGTCTCCCCCTATTTATAGTTTACTGGTAAAGGGTAGGTCAAAAGACACGCCTTACTTAGTAATAATACTAGTCGACATAGTTTTACATGTATCGACATAAAACACTTAGGTCTCGACAAAACTTATACTTAGGTCTCGACAAAACTTATATTTAGTCGACATGTCTATGTGTCGACATACTTGTGTCAGTGTCGACACGGGCTAGTCAAGTCGCGACAGAGTGTGTCGACACCAATTCTTGTGTCAACACAAATACTGTTTATGTGTTAACACATCATACTGAGAGTGTCGACACTATTTGCTTGTGTCGACACAAACTTTCTTACTTACCCAAATTTCCTGAGAAATTTTGTGCTTACATATTCTACTTAGGAAAGCTTGTGCTGACCTATTCTAGGTTAAACATACCTAATTCAATTTTAAAATAATTGAATTTAGTTTCATCCAGAGATTTTGTAAAAATATCAGCAATTTGATTATTTGTGTTCACAAATTCTAGACTAATATCTTCCTTCTCCACATGTTCTCTGATAAAATGAAACTTAATTTCTATATGCTTAGTTCTACTATGTGAAATAGGGTTTTTAGCAATAGAAATAGCACTAGTAGAATCACAGAATAGTGGAATTATACTTACCTTGATGTCATAGTCTTCAAGTTGATGCTTTATCCACATAAACTGTGCACAGCAGCTGCCTGCAGTTATATATTCTGACTCAGCAGTTGAGATAACTATACTTGTTTGCTTCTTGCTGCTCCATGACATCAGCTTTCCACCTAGGAATTGACAAGTTCCTGTGGTACTCTTCCTATCTTCTTTGCACCCTGCAAAGTCTGCATCGGAAAAGCCTGTTAGTAAGAAATCTCTATTCTTAGGGTACCAAAGACCTAGATTAGGAGTGCCCTTAAGATATCTCTAAATTCTCTTGACAACAGTGTAATGAGATTCCTTTGGGGATGCTTGGTACCTAGCACAAACACATGTTGCATACATGATTTTAGGTCTACTAACAGTCAAGTAGAGTAGAGAGCCAATTATCCCTCTATACAAAGACTCATCAACATGTTTCCCTACCTCATTTTTGCCTATAGACATACTTGTTCCCATTGGAGTTTTCATGGTGGAGGCTGAGTCCATTCCATATTTATTAATCAACTCCTTGGTGAACTTAGACTGAGATATGGACAATCCATCATCAGTCTGTCTAACTTGAAGTCTCAAGAAGAACTTCAGCTCACCCATACTGATCATTTCAAACTTCCCTTGCATAAGTTTGGCAAACTTTCTACAAAGGTTGTTTTTAGTATATCCAAAGATAATGTCATCAACATATATCTGGACTAGGATGATCTTGCCTTTAGATTCCCTAAAGAATAAGGTTTTGTCTATCTTTCCTCTAGAGAATTAATTCTCAATAAGAAAGCAGACAAGGTTTCATACCAAGCCCTAGGGGCTTGTTTCAAACCATATAGAGCTTTCCTAAGCCTATATACATAGTTAGGATAGAGAGAGTCTACAAAACATGATGGTTGTTCAACATAGACTTCCTCTTTTAAGTCACCATTCAGAAATGCTGACTTTACATCCATCTGATATACCTTGAAACCTTGATAAGCAGCATAGGCCAAGAACAACCTTATAGCTTCCAGCCTTGCCACTAGGGCAAAGGTTTGATCAAAGTCAATCCCTTCTTCTTGCCTGTAGCCTTTTGCTAACAATCTTGCCTTGTTCTTGATTATGGTGTCATTCTCATCAAGTTTATTTCTGTAGATCCACTTGGTTCCTATAACATTGTGATCCTTTGGTTTAGTAACCAGTTCCCAGACTTTACATCTTCTGAATTGATTCAGCTCTTCTTGCATATCATCAATCCAGTTTGTGTCTAGCATGACCTCTTCAATCTTCTTGGGTTCTATCCGTGACAAGAAACTTGAATATAGAACTATGTTCATGCTCTTGCTCCTAGTTAGTACACCTTGACTTGCATCACCAATGATTTGATGAGCTGGATGATCCTTCAGGTGTCTTCTTGCTGGAGGAAATCTGCTAACCTCTTGGCCTTCTTCATTTTCCTCAATCTGATGCTCCTCATTGTCTTCTTCATCTAGTGATTATTATTCTCCCCCCTGGACAACATGCATCCTTTTCTTCATCCAGCCTAGCAGGTGCTTCTTCATTAATAGTCAGCTTGTCCAGCCTGTCATTTAAACCTGTAGAACTACCTGAAGAGCTAGACAATTCACTGTTAATCAACTTAGACTCATCAAATACTACATGGACAGATTCTTCTACAACTTGTGTAGTCAAGTTGTATATCCTGTATGCCCTACTATTATTATTGTACCCAACAAATATCATTTCTAGGGATTTGACAGGAAACTTAGTTTGGTAGTGCTTACCATTAACTAGGACATAACACTTGCTACCAAAGATTATGAAGTAGGAAATGTTTGGTTTTCTGCCTTTTAAAATCTGATAGGGAGTCATCTTATATTTCTTATTGATGGAGGCTCTATTGAGTACATGACATGCAATATTTACTGCTTTAGCCTAGAAGTACTCAGGGAGAGTAGTATCACTAAGTAGTGTTCTACTTGTCTCAATTAGAGTCCTATTCTTTCTTTCAGCAACTCCATTTTACTGGGGTGTTCTAGGTGAGGAGAACTCCTGATGAATCCCAAGTTCTTCACAGAACTTTGTCATACACTCAGACTGAAATTCAGTTCCATGGTCACTTCTGATTTTGACCACTGAATTGTTAAATTCATTCTGAATTTTTCTAACAAAGGTCTGAAAAACAGTAGGGTTTTCAGATTTCTGCCTCAAGAAGAAAACCCATGTGTATCTAGAATAGTCATCCACAATGACCAATGTGTATACTTTCCTACCTAAACTATAAACTGGCATAGGACTAAACAAATCTATATGCAATAGATATAGACATCTCATTGAATCTTTGGTATCAAGTACTTGGAAAGAGGACTTAGTCTGTTTGCTCTTTTGGCAAGCTGAACAAACACCCTCTTTAATGCACTTGACCTGAGGACCATTCCTCACTAACCCCATAATAAATAGCTGTCCTATTAACTTATAATTCAGATGAGCCAGCCTCTTGTGCCATTGGACACACTGTGATGCTTTCTCACCTGCAACTAGACAAATGGGTGAGATGTTATATCCACAATCAAGGTTAAGACAATATACATTCCCTTTGCTAGTGCCAGTCAGAATGATCTCTTAATCACTTGACCTCCTTATTTGGCACTCCCCTTTGAGGAAAGAGATGTCATAACCTAGATCACTAAGTTGACTTATTCTAATCAGGTTATGTTTTAGACCCTTCACATAAGCCACTTGAGTGATAGTAATAGAATTACTAGAAATGTTACCAAATCCTTTGATGAATCCTTTTTCAGATCCACCAAAGATTACTTTGGGTCCATTCTCTGTGGGTGCATAGTCCCTCAACATTCTTCTTGTTCCAGTTATGTGCCTGGAACATCCACTATCCAAGTACCATATAGGGGTATGGTTAGTTGGATTCACCTGCATCAAAAAAAGATTTACTATCCACAGAACCCAAATTGTTATTGGGTCCTAGGTTCTTGTTAGTTTGAAATCTATCATGCTTACCTGCAGCTTTTCTGACAGGTAAGCTATTCTTGTTTTTAACACTTGTGTTAAACCAACAATCTATGATAAAGTGGACCACCTTGCCACAATACCAACACTTAAATATGTTGTACCTTCTCTTAGGTACAGATTTCACAACTTGGTTGTCAGCAGTCCTTTTAAGTGTAGGTGCTGGAGCAGCAAACCCCAAGGATTTCTTAAGAACCTGATGAGTTTGCTTATAAAGTGGCCTATTGGCATATACACCCTTACCAATGAGATCTCTATACTCACAGTGACCATGAGTAATATCATGATCATACCTGTTTGTGGGTTGCATTACTTTCCTAAAAAAGATAGGGGGCTTTGAGGATAGTGTCTAAACTGGGGCTTTGCCTTTTCTATGAGAATTGGTGGCCCTTGTTCTTCCCTTAAAGCCTAGACCTGTCTTTCCTTTTTGAGAAATGAAATTGTCTATTAAGGGCACGACAGACTTTGACTTAGAGAATTTAGCCACTAACTCCTTTTCTTTCAGAAGTTTTGCCTCCAGATTCTTGATGTGATTTTCCTTGAAGGAGATTGTGCCCATCTGAATAACAGTTATGTTTTTTTAGTTTGGCAACCTCATTCAATTTCAAATCCAACATCTTTGCTGAATCTCATGTAGCCTGCTTAAGAGATTCAATTTCCTTGGCTGGCTCTTTGACAAGAAACTTGCTCCTCTTTAGAGCTTGCAACAACCCACCATACCCATCAATGAGTTGATGTACATCCCCCTCAGATTCTGAACCATCCACTTCTCTTGAAGTTGATGCTACTGATTCTGATCTAGTAAAATAATCAGAAGCTAAGGGAGAACTGAATACCTTACTTGGACTAGGCTGATCCTGACACTGATCATCTTTTGATAGAGCCATCAGCCCTTTACAACAATAGTCTTCAACTCCATTTATGGAGTCCAGCATTTGTAGGAATTCTAATTCCCTAGACTCTTTTTCTGTAGGGAACAATCCAACATAAGCTTCTGCATCATCTTCTTTTCCTGATTTTGATGATGAAGAGTCTGTCCAACTCTTCTGCTTCTGAGCAATAAAGGATTTCTCCTTCTTGCCTTTTACTTGATGCTTCTTCTTTTCCTTAGACTCCTTCCTCTTATCAGGACAGTCAGCTATGACATGTCCAGGTCTGTTGCAACAATAATAAACAATCTTAGAATTAGTTTGTTTACTAGATTTTTAGTCATACCTGTGCTCCTTGGAAGTCTTCTTTTTCTTGTAATAATCATCCTTGGAGAAGGATGTTGATGGTCTAGTTATCCATTTCTTCCTTTTCATAAACCTTTGAAACTGCCTTGTAAAAGCAGCAAAGTCCTCATCAGAGGTGTGGCTATCTGATGTGTTATTGTAAGGATTTTCTTCTTCTGCCTCAGCACTCCTTCTGGGTGGAGAAGGAGACTTTCTCCTACCCTTTATTATGCCTTCAACCTTGAAGGCTACTGACTTCTCTTTGTACTCAGACCTACTGATTTTCTCCTCCTCTTTTCTGGCAGTGAGCTGTATTTCAAAGGATAACAACTTTCCAAATAGTGTGGGTGGAGGTGTATGAGCAAGCCCGACCACCTCTCTGATGGCACATATCTTTGTGTCCCAGTCCTTTGTTAGTGATCTGAGAAACTTGTCATTCAATTCATATGTGCTTAAGACTCTTCCATAGGTCATCAGCTCATTTACTATCATGAAGAACTTCTTATAACATTTAGCTATGCTGCCAGACTTGGCTTGTCTAAAGCTCTCATATTCTTGATTCAGCATAGATTTCCTGTCTTCTCTAACTTCTTCAGTTCCCTCCATGTAGACAATCAAGGTGTCCCACATCTCCTTAGAGGTTTTGCAATGCACCAGATTCTGAAATGTGGCATCATTTATAGCACTTACAATAATGTTTTGTGCTCTTTTGTCTAATGTTGCCAGGATGATCTCATCCTTGGTCATTTCAGAATAACTCTTTGGGGTTTTAATATTTGCATCCAGAGCTGATACCTTCATTGGAATGAAGGGACCTTCTTGTACTGTGATGTAGATTCTTGGATCAGATGCTTCCATGAACAACCTGACCCTTTTCTTCCATATACCAAAGAATTCTTTCCTACAGATAGGTAGTTTCATAGATCCAAATTCCTTCTGATTCTCATTTGAACCCTTTCTTGAAATCTGTTAATTACCTTAGAGATTCACTCAGACTGTTAGGTCAATCTTTGAGTAACCTCCCTCTGATACCACTTGAAAGACTTGATTTCAAGAGCCTAGAAACCTAGAGGGGGGGGGGGTGAATAGGTTCTAATTTTCTTTAATAAATTTTAGGCAATTATCTTGTTCTAACTCAGTACAGAAAATACAATTCACAGCATAATAATCACAGCACAACACAATACACCAGATTTATAGTGGTTCCCCAAGTTATAGGTATATCCACTTTCCCCCTTTGCCTATCCAGTAGAGAACTGGATTCAGCCCAACTTCCTTCCACTAACTTAAATCCACAGATCTTACACTTCAGAACCTGATAGGTTCCTACAGCTCAGACTTATACAAGTCCTACCTCAGATTCTTCCCAAGAACCCTACCTTAGGCAATAGCCCTACCTCAACCTTTATCACCAGGCTTACAAATCAGACTTTCACAAGTCCTACACCTTAGGCTCTCAGCCCTACCTCAGCCTTTATAAACACATGCTTATAACTCAGATCTAAGAAGATCTTACAAGGAAAAAGAATATTTAGTTGTACAAAAATTTCACCCAGATAGAACTCTCAATTGGTGTGAGCTTTTTGATCAGTTCTTGAACAAACTGTATACTTCAGATCCAACTTGACTTAGCTTTTTCAAAGCTTCTTGATTGAACAAAATGAGGTTGATCTAACTTGGAGTAGAAGTTGATCTTCAGACAGCTCCCTTCTTAGATTCAGAAATAAATATGAATCTTTCTTGCAGACTGTTCAGGATCTGCCTTCTTATGAGTTCCCCCTTTCTTATTGTTGAATTCTCTCTCTGGTTCTGTGTTGGTTTGTTCCCTCTTAATCGCTTCCTTGATTCTTTGGTTGTCATGGATCAGTCCTTTATATAGAGTTTCTCAATGATTATCGGCTGATCCGGTTTGTAACAACCTTCTGATAGTTCTGACAAAGGTGTCAGACTTGTTGTTTATGATAGCTGTCAAGTCTTCAGCCGTGACAGCTGATTCTGCAATGACTTTATATCTCAGTAGGAAACACTCATCAAATTACTTCACATGTGTCGACACAAATAGACTAAGTGTCGACACAAGCCTTGATGATGTCGACACAGCACTCAATGTGTCTACACAATCATTCTTCTGCTTCTCGACACAGCTTCTATTTGTATGTGTCGATACAAGTCCCGTGTGTCAACACAACTGCTCCTGGTCTCGATATAACTGATGCCAATAGATGGCGTTGAGTGTATGTCTAGACGTCATTGAGTGTGTGTCGACACGAGTCTTGTGTGTCGACACAAGCCCTTTAGACTCAGTATAGCTTTTGCTGATAGATGGCGTTGAGTGTTGTCTAGACGTTGTTGAGTGTATGTCGACACAAGTCCTGTGTGTCAACACAAGCCCTTCAGACTCAGTATAGCTGTTGCTGATAGATGGTGTTGAGTGTGTGTCGACACAAGTCTTATGTGTCAACACAAACCTTATTCAGGTGTCGACACAATTCTTGGGTGTCGACACATGCCTTTCTTCTGGTATCGACATAACACCTGGGTGCCGACACATGCTTTTCTTCTGGTGTCGACATAACTCCTGGGTGTCGACACAACTCCTTCTTCAGGTGTCGACACAATCCATGGGTGTCGATAGAGCTCCTGCTTCTGGTGTCGACACAAATCCTTACAAGTGTCGACACTTGTACTTAGAAATTTTTCCTGCATTTCTTAAATCTGTACACTGAAACTCAAACATCCCATCAGATACAAACTGATGTATATCATTAAGTAAGGGAAGGCTTCTCCAAATCTGATACATATTTTTCAGTGTACCCAACAATTACTTCAGCTACTATTGTGTTCTTGGTTTGTAGTAGATGTCCATCTAACAGCTAGTTATATGAGTCAATCCTTTCCATGATTATCATTATATTGTCATCCATTCTTGAATTTGTTGCCAGGAATGCCTGATAAAAGTTCTGTCCAGTGGCATTTTGGTTGTCTATGATAGCTTGAATACCCTGATGTGTCCAGACGTGTTGTCTTGCTATAATGTCCACAACTTTTGTTGTCTTCATGAAGAACTATAAAGTTTGAGTATTCAGATGATGCATTTCGATTTCAACTACTTTAATTTTCTCATTTATCTTTGTCCTCAATCCTTGGATTGTCTTTTCCAAAAAGATTTCTATACTCCTTCTTTTAGTATCCATCATTTGTTGCAGTTGTGCAAAGAAAACACTAGGTGCTTCAGTAGGTTGGGCAGTTGGGGCTTGTGGCTCGGCCTCAACATATCTCTGATAGGTACCCGCAGGACCCTCATAGTCCTTATATAGACAGTCAGGAGTAGACTTTTGTGTGGTTCCAAAATTAGGGTCTTAGTCTCAAACACACTCTTTCCTTTCCATTACACTAACTCATGTCCAGTGGGGTTAAACTCTTTGGAGTTGTCGTCAGCATGAGGTACTATTATAGTGAATCCAGAACTTTGCAAACCACTTTCTCTATCTCTTCCATGGTAAACTTTCCATGGTCTGATTCATCCATACTAGACTCCCCCTGAATATCCTCAGTAGATTCAATAACTTCTATTTGTTGGATAGAAACCTCAGGAGCAGGCTCCTCCTCAACTATTGAAAGTATTTTCTAAGGGTAGCTAAACACCTAGAGGGGGTGAATAGGTTTGTTTTATATCTTTTTGAATCTTTTTAGCTTTAAGCTGGGTGTGTGTTTAAGTTAGTAGTTAGCTTTCAAGATCACAAAATAACACAAGATTTATAGTGATTTCCCTATCTAGGGTACATCCACTTTGTTGGAACCCCAATTTGGATTTGGGCAAGGATTACTATTAGTCTACATCAAATGTGTCGACACACAGGACTTGTGTCGACACACAGTAGAGTTTCAACATAGTTGATTGCTATGGAGTAAAGAAGTGTTTGTGTCGACACAAATACTCTATATCAACACATTCTCAAGATGCAGTATCAAGAAGCAGTGTCGACATCAAGGCAGCTATGTCGACTCCACCAAAGTCTGTGTCGACACTTAAGTCACATGTGTCGACACATATTGACAGTTTGTCTCGACACATAAAGACAGTCAATCTCGACGCTTTGCTGACAGAGTCAAAGGTTCAAGAGCTGACTAGGGACTTGACAGCTGTGCATTTCAACAACTTTAATGAAGCTGTCAGACTTGTCAGAAGTTAGTTAGAAACTGGATCAACCAGTTACCATGGATGAAGTCTATATATAGATGGATTCAGAAGAAGAAACGAGAGATGATACACACACAACTAACACAACTTTTGAGAGATTGATCGTTGATCAAGAAAGTGAAGTCACACAGAAGAAGATCTTCGTAAGAAGATCTAAGAAGATAATCTGTAGTGATTATCCACTCAGATTTTGTCTAAGGTGAATTTATTCAGAATTAAGAAGGAACTTCAGAAGGTTTGGGGAGAGAGAGCTCCAGCTGTTTTGAGGTCAAGAAGGAGACAATCACAAGTCTCTTAAGAAGTAGATCCTGAACTAATCTACTAAATAGATCCAGATCCATATCTGGATTCCAAGAAGGAAGCTGCAATTCAGTCAACTTCAAAGGAGATCAACCCTACTAAGTTCAGATTCAAGAAGCTTTGAAGAAAGCTAAGAACAGGTTGATTTCAGTCATCAGTCTCATCAAGAAGCTGATCAAGAATTCTCTTATCCTTTCTCTCTCAACAAGAGTAAGAGTGCATCAAATTACTTATCAAATTCTGTAGGATCTTTTCTAAGATCTGAGTTGTAAGCCTGTGTTATAAAGGCTGAGTGTAGGAGATTTTGATCTCTGAGTGGTAAGGCTGATTGAGCCTGAGTGTAGGAGATTTAGATCTCTGAGTGGTAAGGCTGTTTGAGCCTGAGTGTAGGAGAATTAGTTCTCTGAGTTGTAGGCCTTGGGACAAGGCTGAGGTAGGGTTGTTAGCCTGAGTTGTAGGAACCTTATAGGGTTCTGAGTTGTAGGAACCTTTCAGGGTTCTGAGCTGTAAGATCTGTGGATCTGAGAAGAAGGAAGAAGTTAGGCCGAATCTAGCACACTGCTAGATAGGTGAAGGGGGAAAGTAGATGTACCCAGACCTTGGAGAACCACTATAAACCTATGTGCAATCTATGATGCTTGTGTTATTTTAGATTCTGTGATTGTATATGCTGTGTTAGCTGTAGAGATTTGAGAATTATATCAAAGAACTGAAGCTATATTCTGCCTTAGTTTAAAATAAGGAAAAGAACCTATTCACCCCCCCTCTAGGTGTTTAGGGGTTCTTGAAGTTAAATATATCAAGTGGTATCAGAGGGAGGTTACTCAAAGAAGGACTTAACAGTCTGAGTTAGATCCCTAAGGCAGAATCAAGAATCAAGAAAATGGGTTCTTGAGAAAATCACAAGGAACTAGGTTCTATAAAACTACCCATCTGCAGGAAGGAGATATTTGGTATATGGAAAGAAAGAGTCAGGTTGTTTATGGAGGCTTCTGACCCAAGGATCTATATTACAGTAAAAGAAGGTCCTTATATTCCAATGAATGTGTCTGTTCTAGATGCAAATCAAATAACTCCTAAAGATTTTTCTGAGATGACTAAGGATGAGATCATCTTGGCAACTATGGATAAAAGAGCCCAGAATATCATAGTAAGTGTCATAGATGATTCAACCTTTCAGAATTTGATTCACTACAAGACCTCCAAGGAAATGTGGGACACCTTGATAGTCTACATGGAGGGTTTTGAAGAAGTTCGACAAGAAAGAAAGTCTATGCTAAATCAGGAGTATGAAAGCTTCAGACAAGGGAAGTCAAATAGCATATCTGAGTGCTATAAGAAGTTCTATAGAATTGTAAATGAACTGATTTCTTATGGAAGGGTCTTCAGTATATATGAACTGAATGATAAATTCCTAAGATCCTTGTGATGTAGGCCACTCCCTAAATGGAACTAGAGCACGTTATGACAAGGGAAAATACTATGGGGAATTTGAGCGAACACGTGGTGTGCGTGCAAAACTCGAAATTTCGGCAGAGTTTCGTTTGTAATTGCGCGATCTCACAAAGGGGAAATTTCCACCCAAACCTGCACGAACATACACATTCACTACTATCATATCCTAACCATACATCTTGCATCGCATCACAAACATTTTCATCCACATAGAGGGCGATCCGGACTAAAAATTTCAATTCGGAAAGTAGTCCAAACTTAACCCTCAAAACAAAACCATACGAGGATATACCAAATCCTCTTGATCCATTCGGAACAAAAGGCTAAACAAGCCCCGGTTTGCAAACGTCCAAGGGGACCTACCCATAAGGAAATCTTCGCGAAAATCGGATAATAAAGCAATACAAATTCAGATTTTTTATAATGCAAATTGACTCAATAGTTAGGATAAAATTTTGAAACCAAATGTCTCCAATAACTCACAAGATTAAGATGAAAATCACACAAAGTTTAGGGATAAAAAATCATTACCCAAAACCAGAAATTAGAGAGGAGGTGAGGAGGAGGAGGAGCAAGATAATGGTGGAAGAGTCGCACTTCCACGGGTCACCGAAGTCGCACCGGATGAGGAAGAACCGAGCCGCCTTCTTCGGAGTAACACTGGAGGGGGTAGGAGTCGCCGGAAATGCAAGAAACAGCCCCTAAGGGGGGGGGGGGGTAGCAGCAGGTCGGGGAATTTTGGGCGTCGGGTTCGGCCAGGCTGAATAGAACGGGAGGGGCGGCTGAGGGCCGAAATCCTTCTTAGGGTTTTCTTTTTTTTAATCTTCTTCAACTCCATTCTCCCACTCCACATACATATATATATATATATATATATATATATATATATATATATATTATATTATTACACCTCTCCATCCAACCCTTCATCACACTAAAATGAATCCTAGCCACTAAATGCACTAACCATGGCTAAACATAGGCCACATTGAACAAAATTAAAATGCTGAAATTAGGAATAAAATGCTGAAATTAAAATGCAGGAATTAAGCAATAAAATTATAATCTCATGCGTTGATGCAGTAGAGATTTTGATGCGGCTTTGGCGGAGGATGTCGCGGCAAAGTCCCAACCTTCAAACTTGCGGCAACGGTCATCAAAATCAACAAACTCCATATGGCGACGAACAACGGCACCAAACTTATCATGGCAAATCTTCATCTCGAGGCGACAAGGTAACATCAAGCGTGTGTCGGCGCCAACATCATCCGGGTCACCATAATCATCCGGAAGGGGATCTTCTTTAACAACAGATGCGGGTCTTCAACATTTTCTGGATCACCAACGTCGTCTGGAGGGGGACGCTCCAAATCAACATGCCGGGGGAATACGGCTCCATCAATCCTCCCCCTCTTAAATCACTCATCCCTGATGAGTGGCCAGGTAGAGAATAGCCAGGGACATCGGCATCCACAATAGAACAAAACCTGTCATGAACAAGAACAGCAGGAAACCTCGTAGATGTGTCAGTAAAAAGAAAAGCAGTGCAGATCTTACCATCCAATGCGAGAACCAGTAAACCCAAATGGAAGAGCGACACGAAAAAAATCTCACCTCTCAACCCACAATAATTTGAAGTGGAAGAGAGAAACGTCGGAGAAAGCCGCTCATATGGAGACCAGATTTGCAAAATTAAATCCGAAAAATTTAAATGCGGTGAAAAACCGATTGCATCGTAAAAATCCAAAGAAATTGCATTAAACCAAAAATTCTTGAAAGTCATGAAAGGGTCGGCGCTCCAATGTAATACTTTTGTTACGGAACCCGAAGGTATCCACTCGGGGGCTAACCAGACTAAATTAGAATCATCAATTCTACAGTCAGAAGCTCTCAAAGGTGAACGGACGTGAAAGTGATGCAACTCATAGACACTGGCATAAGGCAACAATATGTGTACATGCAGTTCGTGCCAAGATTGATGAAAGATATGTGCAAGTTGATTTGGCGGGTAACAATGTCGTGAGGACACCAAATCAATAGGCACAGCCGCCGTGAAATCATACGCAGTCGCAAATGAAAACATGCCCGCCGACGGATATTCACTAATACCTAGCCCACTAGTCATATCTAACGGAGGTGCTAGTAACGACGGTTTAACTAAGTGGATCGGACTAGGTAAAATCAATTCGTGTCCTAACAAGTCCGCTAATCGATCCAAAGGAACAAGATGGAGAGTCATTGAGGTAGAACCCGAAAGGGAATCTAACTCATGGTGAACGTCTCGCATCGGTGCTAATGACATAGAGAAATCGTCTGGGTTAGCACTACACAAATCACCCAAAAGTACGGCTCCCTCGCAAGGTAAATCTTCCAACTCAGTAGGTACATCAGCTAACTCTGGGCCATCATACGGTTCCTCAACTTTCATAGGATACGGGCCTAAAATATGGTCGAGGGGAGGTGGGTTAATCACAGGGAGTGATATCTCAGAGGAGACATCATCATCCAGGTCACTAGGATATCCAATCTCCTCATCGTCCCTATAGTCGTCAGAACAATCGGTATCGCCCTCAGTGGCGGGCTCAGACGTCGAAGCTAAAAGAGCCAAAGCTCTAGGCTTTGTGGGGCACTCCACGACATAGTGGCCAATCACTTCGCAAGCATAACATGTTGCGTTCTCCTTGCAACTCTTAACTATTAGCCTAGGCTTAACCCGCGGTTTTATAACGTCCCTAGTAGTGACAAGGACAGGTGGCGGGACAGAGGACCTAACCTTTTCTTTTTCCCTAACGGCAGGTGTAAATGTGCTTGAAGTAGTTAGATCTTGGCTGGGTAGAGATCTAGCGTAGGGCGTATAGTCACTCCGCTGATCAGGAACGGGTCTAGTGCCCTAGCAGGGAGAAACAAAATTATGAGATGTCCTCATACGGGAGTATGAGGTAACATGCTGGTTCGATGTAGGAAAAATCTCAGGCGGCGACTCATTCAAATAATCAGAAGACGGAGAGCGGCAGTATGGAGGGTAATACTCATCCGTTAATAAATTCTTCATAATCCTCCAACCTACAAGTGAGTCGTCGAGGGACGTCCCAAAACGTCGCTCCTCATTGAGCCAGAAGGTTTGTGCTCGACCAAATAATTGTAGTTTCGCAACGGGAATCCTGTGGGGATCCACAATCTGATATCTCTCAAAATAGCGCTCCATATCCTTCACCCAACATAAAAATACTCGCGGATCACCTAACCCATCATAGGTCGGAGCAGGAACTCTAATAGGCTTAGAGGTGCGCGGTGGTGGTGTCAAATATTGTGATAACATAACATTATGCTCAACGAATGAAGGTGAGTGTGCGGAGATCCCAATGTACGCCATAACGGACCAACAGAACACTCAAACTAAGTAAACACGCAAAACAAATTTTTTTGTTTTGTTTTTATATAACTAAAAATAAAAATTTTAAAACCAACAAAACGTGCCTAAGTGCAAATGGGGGGGTGTGGGGTGGCTCGGAATGAGCGGATCGTTCCCAAGTTAAGAAATTGGCAGACCTCCCTCTGATACCAAATTGATGTAGGCCACTCCCTAAATGGAACTAGAGCACGTTATGACAAGGGCAAATACTATGGGGAATTTGAGCGAACACGTGGTGTGCGTGCAAAACTCGAAATTTCGGCAGAGTTTCGTTTGTAATTGCGCGATCTCACAAAGGGGAAATTTCCACCCAAACCTGCACGAACATACACATTCACTACTATCATATCCTAACCATACATCTAGCATCGCATCACAAACATTTTCATCCACATAGAGGGCGATCCGGACTAAAAATTTCAATTCGGAAAGTAGTCCAAACTTAACCCTCAAAACAAAACCATACGAGGATATACCAAATCCTCTTGATCCATTCGAAACCAAAGGCTAAACAAGCCTCGGTTTGCAAACTTCCAAGGGGACCTACCCTTACGGGAATCTTCGCGAAAATCGGATAATAAAGCAATACAAATTCAGATTTTTTATAATGCAAATTGACTCAATAGTTAGGATAAAATTTTGAAACCAAATGTCTCCAATAACTCACAAGATTAAGATGAAAATCACATAAAGTTTAGGGATAGAAAATCGTTACCCAAAACCAGAAATTAGAGAGGAGGTGAGGAGGAGGAGGAGCAAGATAATGGTGGAAGAGTCGCACTTCCACGGGTCACCGGAGTCGCACCGGATGAGGAAGAACCGAGACACCTTCTTCGGAGTAACACCAGAGGGGGTAGGAGTCGCAGGAGATGCAAGAAACAGCCCCTAAGGGGGGGGGGGGGGGCGGTAGCAGCAGGTCGGCGGCTTTTGGGCGTCGGGTTCGGCTAGGCCGAATAGAACGGGAGGGGCGGCTGAGGGCCGAAATCCTTCTTAGAGTGTTTTTTTAATCTTCTTCAATTCCATTCTCCCACTCCGCATACATATATATATATATTATTACACCTCTCCATCCAACCCTTCATCACACTAAAATGAATCCTAGCCACTAAATGAACTAACCATGGCTAAACATAGGCCACATTGAACAAAATTAAAATGCTGAAATTAGGAATAAAATGCTGAAATTAAAATGCAGGAATTAAGTAATAAAATTATAATCTCATGCATTGATGCGACAGAGATTTTGACGCGGTTTTGGCGGAGGATGTCGCGGCAAATTCCCAACCTTCAAGCTTGCGGCAACGGTCATCAAAATCAACAAACTCTATATGACGACGAACAACGGCACCAAACTTATCATGGAAAATCTTCATCTCGAGGCGGCAAGGTAACATCAAGCGTGTGCTGACGCCAACATCATCCGGGTCACCATAATCATCCGGAAGGGGATCTTCTTTAACAACATGACACGGGTCTTCAACATGTACCGGATCACCAACGTCGTCCGGAGGGGGACGCTCCAAATCAACATGCCGGGGGAATACGACTCCATCACCTTGACAAAGGATTGGGACACCAAGATTTTTGCCATTAGGGAAGTGGCCAAACTTGCAGATATTTCTCCTCCAACTTTATTTGGAAAGTTGCTGTCTTATGAAATCCAACTAATGACTAGAAAAGAGGAGGAAAGAAATGCTAAAGGGGAGCATAAAGAAAAGTCTGCGGCCTTCAAGGTTGAAGCCACTAGAAAGAATAGGAGGATGTCTCATTCACCTCCTAGGGAAGTTGCTGAAATTACCTAAGATAATTCAGACAACCAAAATTCAGATAGCAGTGATTCAGATGCATATTTTGCTATATTTACAAGGCAGTTTCAGAGATTCTTGAAGAAGAAGCAGTGGAAATCTAGGCCTTCAACATCACAGCCAATTGATGACTATTATCAAAAGAGAGAGTCATCTGGGAAGGATAGGAGCAGGTCAAAGCCTAGCAAATCTACATCATCAAAGATAGTTTTCTATTGCTGTAATAGGCCTGGACATGTTGTGGCTGAGTGTCCAGACAAAAGAAAGGAGTCTGCTGATAAAAGGAAGACTCAACAAAAGAGCAAGAAGGAGAAATCCTTTGTTTCTAAGAAGGAGAAGAGCTTGTCAGACCAATCAACTTCAGAGTCTGAATCTGAAGCTGAGGCATACATTGGTCTTTATGCAGCTGATGAAGAAGAAGAGTTTATGCAATTATTAAACTCTATCTATGAATAAGAAGACCATCAATGTATTGGACTGATGGTTGTATCAGAAGAAGACAAATGCTAGGATCAGCCTAGTTCTAGCAAAGTACAATGTTTGTTTAGTAATTCAGTTTGTAGTACTGGCACAGAGTCAGATACATCTGCATCAAGTGATGTGGATGGATCTGAGTCTGAAGGTGATATTCATCAGCTGATAGATGAATATGGGGACTTGTTGCAAGCACTAAAGAAAAGCAAGAACCTGGCCAAAACTCAGGCTAAGGAAATTACAGATCTTAAGATGGCTACATCTGGTTTAGAGAAAGAGTTGAATCAAAAATTGAATGAGATTGCCAAGCTAAAAACTATAACTGTTATTCAAATGGGCACAATCACATACAAAAATGATCTAATTAAAAGTCTGGAAGTCAGACTTCAAAAAGAGAAAGATTTGGTGGCTAGTTATTCCAAGCCAAAATCAGTTTTACCCTTAATAGATGAGTTTGTGGCTCAAAAGGGTAAGGCTGGAATAGGCTTTAAGGGTAACACCAGGGCTATCCAATTCAAGAGAAAGGGCAAAGCCTCAGTCCATCCACTGAATTTTAAAGTCCCTATAGTTTTAAGAAAGGTACAAGTGCCTTCTAACAAGTATGACCTTGAGAATACTCGTGGTCATAGTAAGACTGATGTTATGAATTGCAATGGTGCTTATGTCAATAAGGCAGCCCATGTTCATAAACCTCATGTTTGTGAGAAACCAGTGGGTGTTGCTGCAGCAGTACCAACACAATACAAGAGATTTGCTGTCAATCAGACAATCAAGAACATATCTAAAAATAGATACAATAAGTATGAATGCTGGTGCTGTGGCAAGAAAGGTCATTATGTCATAGATTGCTGGCACAACACTAGTGTCAGGAAGAACAACAGTCTACCTATTAGAAGAGCTGCAGGTAGATTTGGTAAGTATGAAACTAACTTGAACCAAGGACCCAAGACTTACTTGGGTTCTAAGGAGAGGTAATTCTTTATTGCCGGTGAGTCCAAGTAACCATACCCCTATATGGTACTTGGACAGTGGATGCTCCAGGCACATGACTGGAACAAAGGGATTACTGAAGGAGTACTTGCCTATCATAAATGGGCCTAAAGTAATCTTTGGTGTCTCTTAAAAAGAAATCATCAAAGGGTTTGGTAACATTTCTAGTAATCAGATTACTATCACTCAAGTGGCTTATATGAAGGGTTTGAAACACAACCTTATAAGCATAAGTCAGCTGAGTGATTTAGGATATGACATTTCATTTGTTAAGAATGGATGTCATATCAAAAGGTCAAGTGATCAAAAGGTCATTTTGACAGGTTATAGAAAAAGAAATGTGTACTGTCTTAATTTTGAGTGTGAGAACAAAGGTTCTCCTATTTGTATTGTAGCTAATGAGAGAGCCTCTCATTGTGTCAAATGGCACAAGAGGCTGGCCCATCTTAACTACAAAACAATTGGCCAACTCTTTAGCAAAGAGTTAGTGAAGAATGGTCCTCAAGTTAAGTGTATAAAGGAAGGGATATGTTCAGCTTGTCAAAAGGGCAAGCAAACAAAATCCTCCTTTCATAGCCTTGAAAACAAGGATTCAGTGAGGTGTCTATACCTCTTACATATGGATCTTTTTGGTCCTATGCCAGTTCATAGTCTAGGTAGGAAGGCTTACACTTTTGTGGTGGTAGATGACAATTCTAGATATTCCTGGGTGTTCTTTCTGAGACAAAAATCAGAAACCCCAAGTGTTTTACATAGTTTTGTCAAACAAATTCAGAATGAACTGGATAGTACAGTGGTCAAAATCAGAAGTGACCATGACACTGAATTTCAATCTGAAAGTATGACAAGACTGTGTGAGGAATTTGGGATTTTTCAAGATATCTCCTCACCTAGAACATCACAACAAAATAGTATTGCTGAAAGGAAGAATAGAACATTGATTGAGGCTGGTAGAACTCTATTTAGTGACACTTCTCTCCCAGAATATTTCTGGACTGAGGCAGTAAACACTGCATGTCATATGATCAACAAGGCTTCTATCACCAAGTGCCACAAAAAGACTCCCTATGAGATTATGAAAGGTAGAAAACCTAATTTATCCTATTTTAGGATCTTTGGTTGCAAGTGCTATATCCTTAATAATGACAAGTCTTATCTAACTAAGTTTGCTGCCAAATCCCAAGATGGGATATTTGTTGGGTACAACAACAATAGTAAGGCTTATAGGGTCTACAACTTGATTACACAAGTTGTAGAAGAATCTGTACATGTTGTTTTTGATGAAACTAGATTGATCAACAGTGAGTTGCCTTATAGTTCATGCAGTCCAACAGGTATAAATAAGAGAATGGACAAGCTTTCCATTATAGAAGATTCAACTGCAGATCAAGAAATGGAAAATGATGGCCACTGTCCAGGGGGAGTACAGGACTCTCTAGAAGCTGAAGAAAATCAAGAGGTGCAATACATTGAAGAAATTGGATGTATTCAGCCTGAAGAAAGACTACCTCCAGCTGTTAGACACTTAAAAGATCATCCAGTAAATCAGATAATTGGTGATCCAAGACATGTAGTGCAAACCTGAAGCAGGAACTTGAACACAGTGATGTACTCAAGCTTTCTGTGTCAATTAGAGCCAAAGAAATTTGAAGAAGCTATCCTAGACCCACACTGGATTAATGCTATGCAAGAAGAGCTAAATAAGTTCAGAAGGTGCAAGGTCTGGGAGTTAGTTCCTAAACCAAAAGACCACAATATCATTGGAACAAAGTGGATCTTTAGGAACAAATTGGATGAGAGAGGAATTATCTTGAAGAACAAAGCAAGACTTGTTGCAAAAGGGTACAGGCAGGAAGAGGGAATAGACTTTGATCAAACCTTTGCCCCAGTAGCAAGACTGGAAGCCATTAGAATGTTCCTTGCCTATGCAGCATATCAAGGATTCAAAGTATTCCAAATCGATGTAAAATCAGCATTCCTGAATGGAAATCTAAAAGAAGAAGTCTATGTAGAGCAGCCTTCAGGTTTTGTAGATTCTCTCAATCCTGATTATGTTAATAGACTTAGGAAAGCTTTGTATGGGTTAAAGCAAGCCCCAAGGGCTTGGTATGAAACCCTGTCTACTTTCTTTATTGAGAACAAATTCTCAAGAGGGAAAATAGACAAAACTCTATTCCTAAGGGAGTCCAAAGGAAATATAATCTTAGTCCAGATTTATGTAGATGATATAATATTTGGGTCTACAGAAAGCAACCTTTGCAAAAAGTTTGCTAAACTTATGCAAGGGAAGTTTGAAATGAGCAGTATGGGGGAACTTAAGTTCTTCTTGGGACTCCAAGTAAGACAGACTGATGATGGCTTGTCCATATCCAAGTCTAAGTTTACGAAGGAGTTAATTATGAAGTATGGTATGGAATCATCCTCCACCATGAGAACTCCTATGGGAACAAGTATGCCTATATGCAAAGATGATGCAGGTAAACCTGTAGATGAGTCTTTGTATAGAGGTATAATTGGCTCACTACTATATCTCACTGCTAGTAGACCAGACATTATGTATGCAACATGTGTCTGTGCTAGGTACCAAGCATGCCCTAAAGAATCTCATTACACTACAGTAAAGAGAATTTTGAGATATCTAAAGGGCACACCAAATCTAGGCCTTTGGTACCCTAGGAATGGAGATTTTCTACTAACAGACTATTCAGATGCAGACTTTGCAGGTTGTAAAGAAGATAGGAAAAGTACTACAGGCACCTGTCAATTTCTAGGAGGAAGATTGGTGTCTTGGAGCAGTAAGAAGCAGACTAGTGTGGAAATTTTCACAGCCGAGTCTGAATATGTGGCAGCAGGAAGTTGTTGTACACAACTGTTGTGGATTCAGCACCAGCTAGAAGACTATGATATTCAGGCAAGTAGAACACCTTTGTTTTGTGATTCTAAAAGTGCCATATCTATTGCTAATAATCCTGTTTCACATAGTAGGACTAAGCATATAAAAATAAGATACCATTTTCTTAGAGACCATGTAGAGAAAGACGACATCTCACTAGAATTTGTTAAGACAGATTTTCAAATTGCAGATGTATTTACTAAGCCTAAAGATGAAACTAAATTTAATAGATTTAAAATTGAATTAGGAATGTTGTCCATATGATAGATTATCAAATATTGCTAAGTAAATCTGTGTCGACACATTCAAAGAAGTGATGTCGACACTTCAGTAAAACTGTGTCGACACATCCAGAGAAGTGGTGTCGACACTTTAGTTAGTGGTGTCGACACATCCAGAGTAATGGTGTCGACACTTCCAGAAATTGTGTCGACACTTGCAATAAGAGTCGACATAGAATTTCTGATGAACTACTAAGTATGTCCTGTGTCGACATATCATCAATTGGTATTGACACATAGTAGTCAATGCCGTGGTCGTGACAATAGAAGTATGTGTCGATACTTTTCAACAGCGTCGACACATTTACTCAGTTTTGCCCGCCTTTTGACCTTCTTTGTTTAAAGGGTATAAATAGGTCCAGAACAAATTCTGTCGACACGCTCTCCAGGTTTTCGAGACTAAAACCCTGTGTCGAAAAACTCTTTTCTCTCCATTCAAGCTTTCTCATCGTCCAAATGACGCCAAAGGTTAAAGACAACATTAACGAAGGCTACGAGCTGGTGCGCAATGCTTTTGATGATGCGGCGATGGAGATTAAAGGGGTCATCACCCTTGTTACTGATAATGGATTGGAGTTTCTTGTATCTGAACCTACCAAGATCTGGAAAAAAGAAGTATTTGAGTTCTATTCTGCTGCAAAAATGGATTCCACTGGATTGAAGATTAAATCGACTGTTCATGGAAATAAAGTTAAACTTACTCTGAAAAGTTTAAGAAAGATTCTTCACCTTCCAAGAATTCAGGATGAAGAAGAGGTCCCAGCCTCAAAGACAAGGGAGGCTCTCCAGTGGTGTGGATTGGATCCAATCATGAAGATTGGAGCAGCCATAAACCGAAAAGGAATGAATCAACAAGGAAAATTTCTATCTGAAGTGGTAGGGAAGGTGATTTTGTGTAAACCAGGAGGCCATGATAGGATCTCTGCCTTTATGTTCAATCTGATGACAAGGATAATCTATATGATTAACACAGATTGGTCTGCAGTTCTGTTTGAGAAGATAAAGGAAGGAATCAAAAAGCCTAATCTGGCTAGATTAATGAGTTTATACCTGGCTGGAGCAATTCCAGAGGTAATGCATCAGCTTCCAGGATCTAAAATAAATCATTTGAGAAGGATGGAAATCAGGATAATATCCAGATGGGATAGGGTTCTCTCCAAGGACACACCTGATTTGGATAACCAAGAGACTACAACAAAATCACCAGTCCATGACATTACTAATCATGATCATGTGCAGGAGGTCACATTAAATGCACAAGTGCAGGGGCAGCAAGTTAGGGAAAAGGTCCAGGACCTTACTGAAACTGCCCAAGTCCATGAGGAGACAGTTACTGCACAGTTGCAGGGGGAGCAACATTCTGCACAAGGACAAGGAGAAGAAAGCTTTCACTTGGCAAGTGTAATGAGTTCACAATCTATTCTTGAAACACCTCATGTCAACAGTCCAACACTAGATGTGATCATGGAGGATACATCTATAGTTGCTGATGCTCCAAAAAAAAATAGTTCACACTCAACAAGAGTTCACCCTGGAAGAATTATTTCCTGACATAGAGGGAGCAGTTAGGGGGAACAAGTTAACCTTGAGAAGGTGGAGCATAGGACTGACAAGGATATGCCTCCTAGTCCCAAAGAAAGAGTAAATATTGACAGTTCCTCTGATTCAGAGGATGAGGAGATAACAAGTTTAAAGAAAAGAAAACTGAGGGTTTTCAAGAGGAGAAGTCAGAGCTATAAGAAAGCTTTGCAAGCTACTACTTCCCAACCAGCTCCTGAGACTGATTACAGTAAATTTTTGGTTGATTTACAAGTGAAATTTGATGAGCAGAGATTGGCTCTTGAAAAATATGTGGATGAAAGACATAAGGCCCTCCAATTTGATCTAGCACAAGATATAAAATCCATCAGATTTGAGGTAAATCAGAATAAGAAAGAAATGACAGATTGCTTCCACAAGGGGGGCAATGCTGTAGTCTTTCTAGCAAAGCAACAAGCAGAAATCAAGAAAAAAGTAGATGATATTGCTGTCAAACAAGGCTATGTCCTTAAAAATCAAATAAGAATGAATGACAATCTGACTGAATCTCACAATGAGATAGTCACTGAAGTAAGAAAAACAGTTATTGCAATGACTGAGGCAAGAAATAAGGAGAAAGAAGAATTTGATAAGAAGCTACAGGAAGCCTTGGATTCCTTTAAAACAGCTATTACTACTTCTCAGAAAACAATTTTTGATAAGCTTCAAAAGTTAAAGCCATTCTTTAAAGATGGAATCAATTACCTGGATGGGCAAATCAGATTTCAAAAAGAAGATTTGAGAGATCATGTGGCCAGAGAAGTCATAAAGGGGGAGAGGGTGTTAGTATATGCAGGCTCTGATCATGCCAAATGGATAACCAACAGTATTAGAGCCACTCTGGGATATCCACCCTTATGTGATGATGATAATGTGGCCGAGTCAGGTGTGCCACCAGCTCTACTTGAAGGTGATCAACCTGAGTTGCCCAAGTTATTTACCCCCCTGTAAATCTTGAAATGATACATCAACAAGTTCAGTTTATGTACAGCCCTCCAAAAAAAGTTACTAATATTATTATTGAAAAGGTAGATATGCCAGAAGCTGGTGTGAAAGCTCAGCAAGATGCTCAATTATCAAAGAAGAGATTCAGAGAGCAGGTAGAGTTAAAACCTGATTTTGAGCAATAGAGCCCCACTTCTAGAAATTTCATATTAACTGCCTGGAAAGCTGTAAAAGACCAGGTTCATTTAAGGGGTAAATGGTATAATGAGCAGGAGTGGCAGAAGTATGAGGCAAGGCAAGAAGCCATAGTTCAATATAGAAGAAAGGCTAAGAGTGGAAAGCTACCTCCTGATGCTCAGGAGCCTAGCAAGTATTTCCCTAAGCCTTTTCATTATTTTGAAAGGCAAAGGATTAAGGCTGAAGTTCAAAAGAAGGCTAAGTTGAAAGACAAGAAGCCCATTGAAGATACAAAACCTACTGTGTAGGCTCAGATTAAATCAGGGAAAGGAATAATCATTAAGGAGCCTGTCCAGCCTTAGTTTAGTTTTACTAGTTTTTTTCAAGAACTATGTAATTCTTGGTTTTTAAAGAAATCTATGTAATCAGTGTTTAGAAACTTTTTGAGATAATAAACAAAACAATGTTCCATGTTCATTTAATTTGCATCCTTATTTTGTAATGTCAGTTTATTATTTGTTTTGTTTATAAGTTGCCCTGTCATATAATGTTTATATACATCATAGTATTTGTTTATTATAAGTGGTGTATATCATTGACTAAAGGGTTATGACTTCTCCAAATAGGGGGAGATTATTGGGTACATTGGAAAATGTGTACCTTATTTGGAGAAGCCTCACTTATGAAAGAGAAGGGATAGATACTACTCTATAGGGGGGGGGGGTGAATAGAGTAATCAAAAATTGCACTAGCAAAGTTGACTTTCTACTCAACTCCCTTAGAGTTAAATGCGGAATAAAGGTTATAGATATTTGAGATTAAACCTTAAAGCCTAACACAAGTGTTGTGCACAAAAAGGTAGCCAACTGTAATTATAGTTAAGGCTTGGAGACCTAAACAGCAACTAACAAACCTAGTTAAGATCTAATCACAGCCACAATGCAAGTAATTAAACAAAGCAATCCAGACGACACAAGGAATTTATAGTGGTTCCCCAAACAACTTGGGTACGTCCACTCTTCTACCAACAAGGTAGGAATCCACTCAGGTTTTTGATCAGGTACCCTGCCACCAACAAGATCTGCTTCAGGTAGATCAAGAGACCCTTTAGACTTTTGATCAGGTGTCTAAAAACCAACACAGGTTTTTGATCAGGTGCCCTGCCACCAAGGGATACTTTTGAAGGGAGTAATAACCCTTTACAGGAGGGGGAAAGGAGGTTAAGGTGTCTTCTCTATTTTACAATAGATTAGAGAAGCACAATAACTTGCACTGAGCTAGAAGGCTCTAAAAGAATCAAGGCTCCCCCTGGCTAAAAGAACGTCCAGGTGAAGTCTGTTGGATCCGGAGGCCAACCTTAGAGGGGGGGGGGTGAATAAGGTTTTATAAATTTCGCTTGAATAAACGGAATCTTGACGTAAACCACACCACAAGTGAAGATTTAAAACACAAGTATTAAATTCAATAACAATCAATTTCATACAAGTACAAGATGAATGTTTTACAGTACGATCTTCATGACGTCGAAGATCAAAGACGAAGAGAAGAAAACTTTGGGTTTTCTATACCGACCCAAAACCCGGACCGGTTGGCTCTTCACTTTCTCCCCGAAAGGTCTTAGAGCCGCTCTTCACCTCCACACCCGGAAGGGTCTTAGAGCACCGCTAGATCCCCGATCTAGACGCCCCAAATCCCGGGACGATTTTCCACGGAATCCAACCCGGATTCCGACGACCTTCTCCGGTCGATTTCTCTTACCACTTACGACAATAGAAGAAGAAAAAGATACAAAAAAAAATTACAAAATATATTCGTTAAAGTTTAGGTTCTCCCTCTTGAGAAGTTCTCTGGATGGATCTACGGCCGGTGCTTGTGATCTTCGATGGAAAGCACCCGGTCGCTAGACGTAGACGATGCGAAGCCTTGATCGCCGGAGTTCTTCGATCTCGAATGGGAGGAAGAAACCTTGCTTTTTCTTTGACGAAGACGAGTAGAACGGACGTAGGAAGACGGCCGACCTTGGTATTCCTGGAGCACTTCGTCAATAATCTCTGGAGGCTTAGGTCTTGAAGAAACGGCGCTGCTTTTTATACGTCTTGGAGAAAAAAGACTACCGCCTGCGATAACTCTATCGCCGGGCGGTAGGTTCGCGCGTAACGCCTGCCAGCTGTCTCCACGCGTCTCCCAAAACGGCAACTATGACTGCTCATTAAGGAAACTGCCGTTTCAAGAAAGCTATCGCCGGGCAGTAATGGTTACCGCGCCCAGTCAGAGCGATAGCGCCATTTCGCCAAATAATTCTACCGCCTGCGACACGACTATCGCCTGACGGTTTCAAGAGAGCTATCGCCGGGCGGTAATGGTTACCGCGCCCAGTCAGAGCGATAGCGCCATTTCGCCAAATAATTCTACCGCCTGCGATAAGACTATCGCCTGAGCGGTAGGTACCATCGTCGACGATCAACCCCTTGACGCACGTCGACCGGATACCGCCGGCGGTAGCGTCCTGTCGCCGGGCGGTAGCATTTGATTGTCGACGATCCTTCCTTAGCTGATGATTGGGCCGTCGACCATCGAACCGATATGCGTCGATCGAGATGTGTTCCGCCGGCGATAGCTCCTTACCGCCGGGCGGTAGCGTCCTTTTGAAGCTCTTCTCCTTTCCTTTCACCTGTCAGCCTGCACACTCTATCACACAACCAATCTCATCAAATACAAGCAGGGAGTTGATATTCTCAAACCTAAGGAGTGTGAAACCATGTTCCAACAAACTCCCCCTTTTGATAATATCAATCCCGTTCATGATAAACCAAAATCAAGTAGATAGAGTGCCAGAATAGATGTATGTAGCAACGTAGAACAGTATAAAGTAGAGTATCCGAGTAAAATGAACATAGAACAGTAGAATGATATTGAACAAATAAGCAATACACACCTATATCGATCCCGTTCAATCCTGTTCTATCCTACTACATACTCCCCCTATCGGTGGGACGCTCCCCCTATCTATGAGCACACACACACCTCACTACGCTCCCCCTATCATGAACACTACCTCCAATACCTTCTCCCCCTTTGATAATATCAAAAGAAAGGGCGAGGCCAACCGACCAAGGAGGATGAAAATTGTAGGCGAGAGATAACGTAATATAGACCCACAACGCACGTGAAACCAGAGAATTGTAAAACAGGGTCAAAAACAGGAGCAAACGCTAATCAGAGAGAAGAAAATGGACTATATGCACGAGACATAGCACACATCAAGTATGACATGAATGTTTGCAAGGTTTAGATAAATAGAGAGAAAAATAGGCAAACACAAATATCGTCATGAGAGGAAAAATGTGCCAGTACGTATTGTGCGAAAACGCATCGAATGTAGTTGAGGTCCAATTCTTATGCGCGGAAGATTTAAATAAGATAATGACATGTGCACGTGTAGCACCAAGAGACAAAACAATCAAAAGAGATATCATGCAGACATGTTTTATATCAAGCAAACTAACGATGCTAACACCAAAGAGATATAGTGAAAAATCACGTCACATGACATAGTGCGGCATACAGAAATTAAATCAAGGGCACAAATCATAAAGTGTAGTCCATGCACAAGATCGAAACGACTTTGTAATCCAAGGTGCTCACCCTCACAACGCTTATGAAGACTTATCAGGAGGGATGAGTAGTGCTTGGGGGGTCTGTAAGCGGGATTTGATGGCCATCATTTTATTTTGAGTTAGGCCATCAATTTTATACATAATCAAAGCAAGACAAGACCCCAAGTCAATCGAAATCTACCCACATAGGTAGATCCACTTTAACTTGTTTACATTGGACATATGCGATTCTAGTTTTGGCCCAAAAATTTAATTAGCATAGACACGCGCAATTTGATTTCATGACATTGATTGTTCAAGATATATCAGATATGTTAAATTTAGTGCCCCGATTTATAGCATGTCAGCTTATTATCTCAGGTTGAGTGCAAGATCAAGTGGTGTGTGAGTGGTGTAATCATTATCGTAAATAAATCCTCACACATACTTAGAGGCGTAGACAACGTACACCCACATTAATTTTCGCACTCAATAGCTAGACAAAAATTTAACTTCGCTCATCATGACCGGATACCAATGTGCCGTACAAGTTGACAAAAAGAATAGCAAACATTGTATATACTTGAAAATATACCACGACTCGGTCATATGAGCCCCAAACCAACTTGACAGTTTTCCCTTTTTTTTTTTTTTAATATTCTTGAAAACAATTTTAGCCACACACAGGGAACAACCAAAAACAACACGAGCATTGAAAAAAAAACGAACAGTACATAATTTTTTTTTTTTTTGATTTTGGTGTTACAACTTTGAACAGAACAAAAACGAAACCAAAAAAAATTACAAACAAAAAAAAACACATATAACAAAAAAATTAGGACGATAAATCAAGAATCTCAAGTTCGAGTCGTAGAAGTGAAAAACGAGCATCCGGAAGCGGTTTAGTAAGAATGTCCGCGAGTTGATCATCGGTCCCAATAAAGACGACACTCACATTCTCTTTCTTAATGTGGTCGCGAATAAAGTGATGTCGAACGTCTATGTGTTTGGACCGAGAGTGATGCACCGGATTATACGTTAAGTCTATCGCACTCTTGTTGTCGCACCTAAGTGTAATGTTGCGAAAAGAAAGACCAAAGTCTTCTAAAGTTTGCGACATCCAAAGTGCCTGTGCACAGCAACTTCCTAAGGCGATATACTCGGCTTCGGCGGTCGAAAGAGCCACCGAGTTTTGCTTACGACTCGACCACGAGACAAGTGCCGGGCCTAAAAAGTGACAAGTACCGCTAGTGCTCTTGCGGTCAAGAGAGCAACCGGCATAATCGGAGTCAGAATATCCATGAAGGGTAAAATCATCCGAGTGAGGGTACCACAACCCGAGGTGTTGCGTGCCAAGGAGATAACGAAAAATATGTTTTACCGCTTTAAAGTGAGACTCCCTAGGGTCAGCTTGATAACGGGCACACATACCCACCGCAAACGTGATATCGGGCCGTGACGCACTCAAGTATAACAAAGATCCAATCATGCCCCGAAACATTGTTTGATCCACAGAGATTCCACTCTCGTCTTTTCCTAATTTAAGGGACGCACTCATCGGAGTTTTGACTTGTTTTAAAGACTCAAAACCAAAACGTACAAGCATATCTTTTATATATTTGGATTGATTTATGAAAATTCCGTCTTGTCGTTGAGAGATTTGAAATCCTAAAAAATAATTGAGTTCTCCCACAAGGCTCATTTCAAATTCAGATTTCATTAAACTCACAATCTCTTCAACCAACCTCTCATTAGTCGCTCCAAAAATAATATCATCAACGTAAATTTGGAGGATAACTAGATCCGAGTTTTTGGCTTGTACAAAGAGAGTTGTGTCCGCACTACCCATCTTGAACCCATGATCTAAGAGGAACGTAGTTAGCCTATCATACCAAGCACGGGGTGCTTGTTTCAATCCATACAAGGCCTTTACTAATCTGTACACATGATGAGGGTGGGCGGCATTTAGGAAACCGGGTGGTTGCTCGACATACACTTCCTCTTTTATATAACCATTTAAAAATGCGCTCTTAACGTCCATTTGAAACAATTTTATTTTCTTATGGCTTGCGAATGCCAAAAACATTCGAATGGACTCAAGACGAGCAACCGGTGCAAAAGACTCCTCAAAATCCACACCCTCAATTTGTGAATATCCTTGTGCTACCAACCGAGCTTTATTCCTCGTGATCCTAGACTCACCATCAAGTTTATTCTTGAACACCCATTTTAAACCAATCACGGGATGGTTGTCCGGACGGTCAACTAGAATCCAAACTTTGCTACGCTCGAATTGGCTCAATTCCTCATTCATGGCAAGGAACCATGATTCATCTTGAAGAGCCTCGGACACGTTTTTGGGCTCAATATCCGATAGAAAGCATAAGTTGGAGAACGCCTCATGAAGAGCAGATCGAGTTCTAACTCCATGGGATGGTTCTCCAATAACTAGATCACGAGGATGTTGTTTCGTAAACGTTAGATCCTTAGGAGGCACATATGCGTGCGACTCACTCTCCTCGTTACTCTCAACCGGAACACTCTCCTCAACCTCTTCTTCGGACATCCTAGGCTCACTAGATGGTGGACTCTCATCAAAATGCACATGAGCCGATTCTTCAACCACTAAGGTTCTCTTGTTATAAATCCTATAGGCTCGACTTTTGCTAGAATATCCTAAGAATATGCCTAGATCGGATTTTTCATCGAATTTTCCTAAGTGATCCTTAGTGTTCAGAATATAGCATGGGCACCCAAAAACTCTAAAGTACGAGACGGAGGGTTTTCTATCAAAGTAGAGCTCGTAAGGGGTTCGCTTAAGAAGTGGGCGAAGCATGACACGGTTCATCACGTAGCTTGCCGTGTTGACCGCTTCGGCCCAAAACGATCGAGGTAAGCTGAACTCTGCGAGCATCGTACGTGCTAGCTCTTGAAGTGTGCGATTCTTTCTTTCTACCACTCCATTCTGTTGGGGCGTGCGAGGAGCGGAGAATTCGTGCTTAATCCCTAAGGTCTCACACAACTTTGAAAAATCCTCATTCTCAAACTCTCCACCGTGATCTGATCTGATACACTTAATGTTTAGTTCTTTCTCATTTTGAATACGCGTGCATAAAGTAGAGAATTCCCTAAACGTGTCAGATTTGTTGGCAAGAAATATTGTCCAACAATAACGAGAAAAGTCGTCTATGATGACGAATGTATATCGCTTTCCTCCTAGGCTACATGTGGAAATCGGTCCAAACAAGTCCATGTGCAAGAGTTCTAACGGTCTAGAGGTGGAAATCTCTGTTTTACTTTTAAACGAGTTTTTGACAAATTTTCCCTTTTGACAAGGCCCACACATAACGTTAAAACTACCGCTTAGAGACGGAATTCCTCTAACAAGTTTCTTTCTAGATAACTTAATAATTAGCTTGCTACCCGAGTGTCCTAATCTCCTATGCCAAAGGTCTAGTTCTTCATTCTTAGTTACTAGGCATTTTAGATTGGACGAAGAGAAATCATCAAAATTAACTGTGTACACATTGTGATTTCTATGGGCTACAAGCAATACATTAGAGGTTTTAGCATCAATGAGTTTGCACGTGTTCGATGATGATTCAAAAATAACATCTATACCTTTATCTCCTAGTTGACTTACAGAAATAAGGTTATGTTTTAAACCATCAACAAACAACACATTTGAAATAGAGAAAAACTTGTTACCTATTGTGCCGATTCCCATAATTCTTCCTTTACCATTATCTCCAAACGTGACCACTCCACCTCTCTTCTTTTCCAGGCTAAGGAACTTATCTTTATCACCCGTCATGTGCTTGGAGCATCCAGAGTCCAAGTACCACACGCTCTTTGTGTCCCTTGCCTGCCAACATACCTAAAAAGGAGATGAGAGTAAAGATCTGGTTACCCAAGTTGTTCCACCTATTTTGTAGGTAGTAGACTTTGGTAGCCAGACTTGCGCGTTTTGTTTAGCACCTTTCCTCCCGCAAGAGCATGAAGCATGTCCGAACTTATTACAGTTGGCACATAGAGCATAAGCTGAGGAAATGACTTTCATCATCTCACTCGATCTCTTGCTAGAGGAAGGAGATAATGTATTCAGATTTTTGATCTTATTTGTTGACTTAGGCGTGGACAGAGTGCTATAGTCCTCCAATGGTGATGATGGACTTACATAGCCGATGCCAAACTTTCCAGACCCATGACACTGTGCGCCCAATAGCATATTTAGAGATTTTTGGCCTACACCAAAATTTTGAACCGCACAGTTGAGATCATGGATCCTCGCTTTTAGAGCGGTGTTCTCAGTTACTAACATCACACATCGATTAGCAAACTGTTTCTTTCCTTCCTCAACTTTAGCAAGGGAGATATGAAGCTTCTTCTCCAAGACATTCTTCTCATTTTTGAGAGATACTAGTCTCAAGGATGTCTTGGAGTGACTTGCTTTACCCTCCTCGATGGATGCTACCAAGTGAGGACATTCAGGGCATTCCACCTTCTCTTTCCCAATTTTAATTACTTCTTTCTTCAGCTTTTCTAAACTCTTGTTTAGACGTTTATTTTCAGCTCTTAAGGAATTTTTCTTAGATGTTACTTCTTCTAACCTACCAACTACATGATCATAAATCTCAAGTAATTCAGAGTAAGTAGGAGGAGTTACCTCAGTGTCGCTTTGGACACTGGACTCAGCATCAGATTCAGATTCCTCTTGACCTTTTCCCATGAGGCACAGATTTGCTTCGTTGTCACTTCCCGAGTCGGTGCTACTCGAATCTTCCGATCCATCCTCATCCCAGGTCAGAGCCTTCAGTACTTTCTTCTTCCCTTTATACTTGTTGTCCTTTCCTTTCTCTTCCTTCTGGAGTCTTGGACAATCTCTTTTTAGATGTCCCAGCTTGTGACAATGAAAGCATTCAGGCTGATACTTTTCATCATCGCTATCGGTCTCCTTTACCGACTTGTTCCACTTCCTACCCTCTTCAACTCCCTTCTTCAGAAACCGTTTGAACTTCCCTTGTTTTCTGGGGTTCTTCATGAATTTTTTGAATTCCCTTACATAGAGACTTTCCTCTTCATCTTCTTCAGAGAAATCAGATGTTTTCCTTTCTTTTGAAGCCTTCAAAGCCAATCCCTTTTTCTTCATTTCCTTGGGATATTCCTCGGCTTGTATCTTCAGTTCCACTTCATGAGTCCTCAGGTTTCCGATAAGACTCTCAATCTCTAAGGCGCTGATTTCATGAGATTCAGCGATAGCAGTCACCTTGGGGTTGAAGCGGGGAGGTAGAGATCGCAGTATTTTCCTCACTAGATCACCATTTGGGAAGTTCTTTCCAAGAGATCTTGATGCGTTGACGATCTTGGTGAACCTTGTGTACATGCTGTCAACATCTTCATCGATCTCCATCCGGAACTGTTCATACTCGGATTCAAGCCGGAACAGCTTTGATTCTTTCACCTGCGAGGTACCCTCATGAGTAAGTTCAAGAAGTCGCCAAATATCAAAAGCAGTTTCGCAGTTACATATTCTATTAAATTCCGTCTTATCTAACGCACAGAATAGAGAGTTCATAGCCTTGGCGTTATTAGTACATCTAAGCTTGTCCGCATCGTCCCACTTATCGCGCGGTTTTTCAAGAACGACTTCTCCAACCGTGGTAGTGGGTGTGGTGTACTTAGTCTCTATCATGGCCCATACGTCCATGCTGTGCGTCATCAGAAAGATTTTCATCCTTGTCCTCCAGTGACTATAGTCACTACCCATAAAGAGTGGAGGGCGACTCACACCTTGTCCCTCAGTGAAAGCATACACTGGGTTGGCCATCTTACTTCAGGTGGTTAGGCCTATTCGAAGTAAACCTCCTCTGATACCACTTGTTGGATCCGGAGGCCAACCTTAGAGGGGGGGGGTGAATAAGGTTTTATAAATTTCGCTTGAATAAACGGAATCTTGACGTAAACCACACCACAAGTGAAGATTTAAAACACAAGTATTAAATTCAATAACAATCAATTTCATACAAGTACAAGATGAATGTTTTACAGTACGATCTTCATGACGTCGAAGATCAAAGACGAAGAGAAGAAAACTTTGGGTTTTCTATACCGACCCAAAACCCGGACCGGTTGGCTCTTCACTTTCTCCCCGAAAGGTCTTAGAGCCGCTCTTCACCTCCACACCCGGAAGGGTCTTAGAGCACCGCTAGATCCCCGATCTAGACGCCCCAAATCCCGGGACGATTTTCCACGGAATCCAACCCGGATTCCGACGACCTTCTCCGGTCGATTTCTCTTACCACTTACGACAATAGAAGAAGAAAAAGATACAAAAAGAGATTACAAAATATATTCGTTAAAGTTTAGGTTCTCCCTCTTGAGAAGTTCTCTGGATGGATCTACGGCCGGTGCTTGTGATCTTCGATGGAAAGCACCCGGTCGCTAGACGTAGACGATGCGAAGCCTTGATCGCCGGAGTTCTTCGATCTCGAACGGGAGGAAGAAACCTTGCTTTTTCTTTGACGAAGACGAGTAGAACGGACGTAGGAAGACGGCCGACCTTGGTATTCCTGGAGCACTTCGTCAATAATCTCTGGAGGCTTAGGTCTTGAAGAAACGGCGCTGCTTTTTATACGTCTTGGAGAAAAAAGACTACCGCCTGCGATAACTCTATCGCCGGGCGGTAGGTTCGCGCGTAACGCCTGCCAGCTGTCTCCACGCGTCTCCCGAAACGACAACTATGACTGCTCATTAAGGAAACTGCCGTTTCAAGAAAGCTATCGCCGGGCGGTAATGGTTACCGCGCCCAGTCAGAGCGATAGCGCCATTTCGCCAAATAATTCTACCGCCTGCGACACGACTATCGCCTGACGGTTTCAAGAGAGCTATCGCCGGGCGGTAATGGTTACCGCGCCCAGTCAGAGCGATAGCGCCATTTCGCCAAATAATTCTACCGCCTGCGATAAGACTATCGCCTGAGCGGTAGGTACCATCGTCGACGATCAACCCCTTGATGCACGTCGACCGGATACCGCCGGCGGTAGCGTCCTGTCGCCGGGCGGTAGCATTTGATTGTCGACGATCCTTCCTTAGCTGATGATTGGGCCGTCGACCATCGAACCGATATGCGTCGATCGAGATGTGTACCGCCGGCGATAGCTCCTTACCGCCGGGCGGTAGCGTCCTTTTGAAGCTCTTCTCCTTTCCTTTCACCTGTCAGCCTGCACACTCTATCACACAACCAATCTCATCAAATACAAGCAGGGAGTTGATATTCTCAAACCTAAGGAGTGTGAAACCATGTTCCAACAAAGTCTTGCTTCAGTGCAGAAACACTTCAGAATTTACTGAAGGAAAAAGCTACAAGAAGATAAAATAATATGAAATAAGATTTTCTTCTTCAGGCAGCTATCTTCTTCTTCTTCTTCTTCAAAAGGCTCTGAGTGAAGATCTTCCTGTAGGCTGGAGAACTCAGGTTGAAGAAGAGTGAAGAACTAAAGCTTCTTCTCAGTTAGATGTGAATGAGCTGAGAGCAGTTGGAGACTGTAAGCTTTTAGTTTGAATGCTGCAGTTAGCTTTTCAATGTGTGAGAACTAGTTGATTTCTTCTTCAAAGAAGTCTTTATATACCAGCAGCAGCAATGACTCTTACTTGAGTTTGAATCTTGTCTTCTACTGAACTCTGCAAGCTGGGCTGCAAAAAGCATAAAGCAAAACAAAAATACTGCAGACAGATATCCTATATTAGGATAAAGCTTTCTAAGAAGCTGCAAATACTTCTGATGAAATAATATAAGTGAAAGTCACATCAGAAAAGACTCTTTACAGCCAAGGAAGACTTTTTGAGTCTAACGGCTATAAAGGACAGCCTGGCAGAAATCATATCTCAGCTATAAGACAAACAACTTTGTCAGAAAAGATTAGCTCATGCATAAAGAATTGAACTGATATTGCATGGAAATAATATCACAATTTACTCAGATAATCTTTTATAAAATATGCCAAAGTAAACATGAAATTAGTCACATCATAGAAGATGACAAAACTATTTTAAAACATACAGCAAAACATCGAACGACCCTCGGAGTTCGTCGACCGACGCACAGAGATCGTCAACCTATCGGACAGATAGTCGAACGATCCAGATAGTCGAACTATCAAAGAAGATAGTCGAACTACCTCAGCAGATAGTTGACCTATCAGAACAGATAGTCGAGCTATCGGACAGATAGTCGAACTACCAAACAAAACAGATAGTCGACCTATCAAACAGATAGTCGACCTATCACAGAAAAATAGATAGTCGACCTATCAACAGATAGTCGACCTATCAAAGCGACACAGATAGTCGACCTATCAACAGATAGTCGAACTATCAAAGCGGACAGATAGTCGACCTATCAACAGATAGTCGAGCTATCAGATAGTTGAACTATCAGGACAGATAGTCGAACTACCAAAACAAACAGATAGTCGACCTATCAACAGATAGTCGAGCTATCAGATAGTTGAACTATCAGAACAGATAGTCGAACTACTAAAGCAAACAGATAGTCGACCTATCAACAGATAGTCGAGCTATCAGATAGTTGAACTATCAGAACAGATAGTCGAACTACCAAAGCAAACAGATAGTCGACCTATCAACAGATAGTCGAGCTATCAGCGCAGACAGAATGTCGACCAACTGATAGACGATCGTCGATCAGCCGATAGACGATAGTCGAGCGATGTTCGACTATAGTCGAACGAAAAACTACTTAACCAAATATTCATCTGGAAAAGCAATTCTACGCAACTAGAGAATCTAACCTATCAACTAACCTTTGACCATAGATAAATCTTGGGTCAAGAGACAGAAAGAGAGGACTGAACTCAAATCAAAACCTAGGGTTCCAACAATCTCCCCCTATTTGAGTTAAGTCTCTCAACAATTAAAACATACAAAACTAATTATTGAAAGTAAAATAAGATGCATAAAGAGAAACAACTAAGCAGATATCATCAATCAATCAGATAAGAAATTAATTGTCAATCAAAGAAAAATTAAGGAGCTTCAGAGTCAGGCTTCGGATCAGAAGAGCTAGAAACAAAAGTAATCTTTCTTGTGGGATCTAGAGCTTCTTTTCTTGATAACTTTAGGTCTTGTTCTCCAATAATTTTCAATTCTGTTGTTCTTGGGACCACTGCCTCAGGATGCTTTTCCATATACTTTGAAGGATCAAATATCTCAGGTCTAACCTGGAACTTGTCGAGCTCCTTCTTTCTGAATTTAGACATTGTAGTCAATCCTGCAATGTCCTTTCCTTCTGCTTTTGCTTTCTTTATTTGCGCCGCTCCAACCAGTTCAAGAAAACGAGCCATCCTAAAGTTAGGATCAAGCTATGGGCTTTCATAAATAATCTCAGAAGAAGTATCAACTGGTTCTTTATCCTGATTAACTAGATAACAAGAGGGAGCAGACTTAGCAAAGTTCTTGCTAGAATTTTCAGTTAAAATAAATTGCTTACCTTTTGGAGCATCCTTCTCAGAGAGATCTGGCTTAGAGATTGAGCTTTTGATTTCTTTAGACTGAGGAGGAGAGAAGGTTGGTCTTTGATATACTACCTCCTTAACTTGTTCTTTAACAGCATCAGGTCTTTGATGTCCAGTATGACTCTTGCCTTGGAATCCTTGCGAACTTCTCCTTTGAGCAAATTGAGATGGATTTGATCTTTCAGATTGAGAAGCAGGTTTAGAAGATAAATTTCCTGAGGATCCTGCACCGGGAGGTGGAGGAGGAGGACCTCTAGGATTCCATCTAGGGACAGGAGAGTCATAACTTTTTGACTTTTTCCTTTGCTTTTGCTGGTTCTTAGAGAATAACATCCAATGCTGGAAGTCTTTTGACTTTGGATCAATACCTTTCAGTATATAATAGGGTGTATCATTATCTGGGTTAGCAGGAGGAGGAGCAACAGCTTTTCTTTTCTTTTTAGCAATCCTTTTTCTTTTAGTTTCAGCAGATTCATCAGAATCGATTTCATCTTCAGAATTAGAGGAGATGGGCATATCATAAGGGTCAATTGCATCTTTCAAAGCTTTTTCCTTTTCCTTTAAAGCAGCTTTCTCTAGTTCTTCTTCCATGGCATCCTGTGCTAGGAGAGCATCTAAGTCCAAGCCCGGGGAATCATCCCATACAGTTGATTTTTCAATCTGGGCATCTGCAGCTGATTCTTGAATCTCAGAAACTGTCATAGTGACCAGTTCTGCTTGTACTTTTGGCTGAGCAACTTCAGAAATTTGAACCTCTAGTTCTGGTTGAGCTTCTAGATCAGGTTGGATAATATGCTCTTGAACATCTAGACTTTCTTCCAATTTATTTGTAGTATTATGAATAAAATTGTTCTAAATGACATCTAATCATGCCTTCCAGATATTCCCAAACTATCATATCAGTTATCAAGTCTAAAAAGTAAGTAAAGGGAATACCTTCAGAATCGACCACAGCATGTCCTAACTCCCACAATTCATCTAGAAAGGAGGTGATGATTCCTTCTAGGTACAGGACAACCAAGGGAGTAGAATTTCTTCTAAACAAGCTTTAACAATGAATTCAGATTTCAACAGAGCATCAGAAATCTCTTTTTCAGATAAAGAAGGAGGAGCTGAAACTTCTATGGCTTTCTCTATTACTGCAAGATGAACTGCTGGAGGGGAGGCCAAGGGCTGCTAAGAGACATCTTCATCAAGCATCTCCCCCTGCCTGATTTCAGTAGATACTGAAACCAGGCCCCTAGTAGAAGAGGGCTCAGCAGAGTTTGAGAGTTTCAGAATAGCAACAGTCAGAGAGGAGATAGAGGAAGTAAGGGGAGCAATCGCCTCGTCAATCATAATTTTGATTGAGGGGGTAATTAACTCCATAATGCTAGAAATAAATGCAGGAGTAATTTCAAAAGATGATGATGATGATGGAATTTCAGAAGATGGAAGATCAGCAGGGATGGTATATGCAAGATGAGCTGGAGAATGAACTGGAGATGCATGAGTGGATGCAGGGTGATCAATATGATCAGGAGAGGGAGAGTGAGCTGGAGTAGAAATTTCAGACACCAACAAATCAAAACTGGGATGAGAAATCCCAGCAAGATGAGTCAGGAGAGGAGATGCAGGAGGAGAGGTAGAATTTCGTACTTCAATTGAAGTTGAAGGAACTTCAACTGAAGTAGACGGCATAGCAGATGAAGAAGATGGAAGAGATGGATTTGCTGAGCCAGCTGCTAGAAGGGGAGGAGTGACGGAGACAGTCCTGGTGCTCTCAGAAGTAACTGGAGCAACCCCTGCGGGAGCGGGCTTCAGGAAGGTCCTTTTCCACTTTGCAAACAACGAAGGATCCATCTTCTTGCTGGCGTTGATGGAGGTGGCGGCTGACACTAGCAGATGGGGGAATTTCTCCTTCAGAAAAATTCCAACTACCCTTCCTAGGGTAACTTCTTTCTTGCCATTCTTTTTCCTTATCAAATCAAATAGAACGCCTGCCCAATTTATCTGCTTCTTATTAACAATTGCACACATTAGTGCAAATTGCTGCCTTGTAATATTATCGTGGGCGGAGTGCTTTCCCAGTAGCACTTTTCCAACTATTTTCGCAAGAAACTTAATCTTAAACGGGAAATTCACTTTGAGCAGCTTAGAGGGAATGCCTTCGGCATGTCCCAGCTCTGTTAACATCCTTCCGAACTCAGGAGTATCTTGCTCATACTCTTCTTCGCCATTAATCAATCCAAAAATTTCAGTCAGAATAGCGGGAGTCAATATTACCTCTTCTCCGCTAATTGTTCCAGTCATCGAGTCATCAGTTGAAGATGAAGTGAAGGCCCACTCTTTGATCTCTTGAGTGTTTATCTTTATTCTTTAGGACATGAGTTTCTCTAATCCTTGATCTTTGCACAGATTTAGGATTTCCACTATTCCTGGTTCGCAGCAGCTGAAGGCGTCAAAATCTACGCTGAAACCGACATCAAACTTCTCTACAGCAAGAAGCGCTGGAGCAATCGCCATCGAAAAATCTGGAGAAGACGAGAGAGAGACGGCGAGGACGGAGCGGTAGAAAACGCGAGACAATGAGCAAGCGGGAAGACGGAATGCGAAAAGACGCTCTCCGTCGACGATAAAAGCAACTATCTCTTAACCTAGGTCGACCATCGGCTTTATATTAAAACAGCGATCGTCGATCTATTTAAAAGATACTGGAGACGATGGTCGAACGGTCGTTCGACGATCGGTCCTGAAGCAGAGTAGTCGATCAATCGTTCGACTATTTCTATCTTCACAAACAGCAAGCTGTCGTCAACCATAGATTGACGATAGGCTCGACCTGTTCGACTATCTTCGAACGCCGGTCGATGATCTTCAAGCAGATAAGCTATCTTCAACCATAGGTCAACGATAGACTTGATCCGATCGACTATCGTCGAACGTCGTTCGACTATCTTCGAACAAGTTTCAACAAGGCAGACGTCACACTTAGTCTCGTCCATTAATCATGCCTAGTTGAACCAAAAAGAACAGATGCTTCTGTTCATCTAAGGGCTTGGTGAATATATCACCTCTCTGAAGGTCTGTGGATATGAACTCAAGGCTGATCTTGTTCTTTTCCACACAATCTCTCAGGAAATGGTGTCTAATCTCAATGTGCTTCGTTCTAGAGTGGTGCACTGGATTTTGTGCAATAGAGATAACACTTGTACTATCACACATGATTTTAGTATTCTTGTGTGAGTACCCATAATCCAAAAGTTGGTTTTGTATCCACAGGATCTATGAACAACAACTAGCAGCTGCTATATATTCAGCTTCTGCAGTTGATGTTGAGACAGAGGCCTGCTTCTTACAGAACCAAGAGACCAATCTCTCTCCCAGGAACTGGCAAGTTCCTGAGGTACTTTTCCTGTCAACTCGACAACCAGCATAGTCAGAATCAGAACATCCAATTAATTCAAATTCGGACTTAGCTGGGTACCAAAGTCCTAGATTTGGACATCCCTTCAGGTATCTCAAGATTCTCTTGAGAAGAATCAGATGAGATTCCTTGGGGTTGACCTGGAATCTAGCACAAAGGCATGTAGCAAACATTATGTCTGGCCTACTTACAGTTAAATACAATAGGGAACCAACAATGGCCCTATAATTCTTTTGATCAACAGGCTTTCCCTGATCATCAGAATCAATAACTACATTAGTAGCCATAGGTGTATGCATTGCTGAAGCATCTGCCATCCCAAACTTCTTTACCAATTCCTTGGCATATTTGGATTGGGAGATGAAGATGCCATCAGCATCTTGCTTTACTTGGAGACCAAGAAAGTAAGACAGCTCACCCATGCTACTCATCTTAAACTTAGAATGCATTAGGTCAGAAAACCTTTTGCAAAGTTTGGGATCAGTGGAGCCAAAAATAATGTCATCCACATACACTTGAACTAACAGGATTGTGTCCTTGTGGTGCTTGACGAAGAGGGTTGTTGGGTACATTGGAAAATGTGTACCTGATTTGAAGAAGCCCAACTTAGCTCAATGATATACATCAAGGTGTATTTGATGTTGTTTTAAGTTCACATGTGCAGGTGAAGATGTGTTAAAGAATGCAGAAAAATATTCTAAGTCCATGTGTCGACACCTGAAGAAACAGTGTCGACACTTCAGAATATTTGTGTCGACACTTGAAGGAAGCTATGTCGACACAGAGAAAGATAGTCGACTCACAGAGAAAGATAGTCGACCACATTTGTGTCGACACTGGGAAGTAGTGTCGACTCACAGAGAAAGATAGTCGACCACATTTGTGTCGACACTGGGAAGCAGTGTCGAGTCACAGAGAAAGATAGTCGACCACATTTGTGTCGACACTGGGAAGCAGTGTCAACTCACAGGAAGATAGTCGACCACATTTGTGTCGACACTGGGAGGCTGTGTCGACACAATGAGACAGAGTCGACACACATTGGCAGAAGTCGACAATACTTGTGTCGACACCAGAAGACTAAGTCAACACATACTGAGTTCTGAATCTACAACAACTGTGTCGACACATAGGACTTGTGTCGACACACTACAAAGTCAAGACCAAGTTATTCTCTGAAGAAGCTGTGTCGACTTAAAGGCAAACTTGTCGACATCATCAAAGACTATGTCGACACCAAAGTTACTTGTGTCGACACATACAGACAGTTGGTCTCGACACTTCCTGACAATCTGTCTCAACACATTGCTGACCAAGACTAAGGCACAGGATCTGTTTGAAGACTTGACAGCTGTGGGTTGCAGCCAATTAACTAATGTTGTCAGACTTGTCAGAAGACAGTTATAAACCGGATCAGCCGGTTACCATTAAGAAGATCTATAAATAGATAGATTCAGAGAGAAAAAAAAAGTAATGAGAAGATTGAACTTTGGCAATCAAATTGAGAAATCAAATCAAGAAGGTGTAATACACTAAAGAAGATCTTCATCAGAAGATCTAAGAAGACGATCTCAGGATCGATCTAAGAAGAGTTCTAACAAGAATTCAGAAGTATCATCAAAGGTGTTGGATAGAGAGGGATCCATCCATTTTGAAGAAGAAGAAGGAAGCCATCAGTGGTTTCTCAAGAAGCTGTTTGGAAATCAACTCAGCTAAGTTCAGATTCAAGAAGCTTTGAAGAAAGCTCAGATTCAGTTGATTTCATCAGCTGATCAAGAATTGTCTTGTCCTCTTCTCTTTCAACAAAGGCAAGACATTAAAACTTCTTTTCTAAATTTCTGTAGGATCTGTTTTACACAGATCTGAGTTGTAAGCCTGTGATATAAAGGCTGAGTGTAGGAGAGTTGATCTCTGAGTGGTAGGGCTGTTTTCCTGAGTGTAGGAGAAGGTTCTTCTCTGAGTTGTAGGCCTTGTGGCAAGGCTGAGGTAGGGCTGTTGTGCCTGAGTTGTAGGAGCCTATCCTGGTTTTGAGCTGTAGGATCTGAGGATCTGAGAATAGTGGAAGTTTGGCCGAATCTAGCATACTGCTAGATAGGTGAAGGGGGAAAGTGGATGTACCAAGACCTTGGGGAACCACTATAAAACATTGTGCAATCTGTGATGATTAAATGTCTGTGAATGCTGTGCTGAATGTTTTAATTTTTGTAATTGAATTCTGCCTAAAAATTTGAACAAGCAATTAGAACCTATTCACCCCCCCTCTAGGTGTTTAGGTTGTCTTGAAAGTAAAACTATCAAGTGGTATCAGAGGGAGGTTACTCAAAAAGGACTTAACAGTCTGAGGTAGATCTGAAAGGCAGAATCAAGATTCAAGAAGATGGGTTCTGGAGAGAATCATAAGGAGCTAGGGTCTATGAAATTACCCATATGCAAGAAGGAAATCTTTGGAATTTGGAAAGAAAGAGTCAGGTTGTTTATGGAGGCATCTGATCCAAGGATCACAGTTCAGGAAGGACCCTTCATTCTAATGAAGGTATCAGTTCTTGATGCTAATATTCAAACTCCAAAGAGTTATTCTGAAATGACCAAGGATGAAATCATTTTGGCAACCATGGATAAAAGAGCACAGAACATTATTGTAAGTGCCATAGATGATTCAACATTTCAGAATCTGATTCACTGCAAGACCTCCAAAGAAATGTGGGACACATTGATTGTCTACATGGAGGGATCAGAAGAAGTAAGACAGGACAGGAAATCTATGCTCAATCAGGAATATGAAAGTTTTAGACAAGGAAAATCTGATAGCATAACTGAGTGCTATAAGAAATTCTATAGAATTGTGAATGAGCTAATGTCCTATGGAAGAGTCTTCAGTACTTATGAACTGAATGACAAATTCTTGAGATCCTTAACAAAGGATTGGGACACAAAGATCTGTGCCATAAGAGAAGTGACTAAATTGGCAGAGATCTCTCCTCCCACCTTGTTTGGAAAGCTGCTATCCTATGAAATGCAACTTTTGGTAAGGAAGGAGGAGGAAAAGAATTCAAGAGGAGAGTATAGAGAAAAGACTGTGGCATTCAATGCAGAATCCATCAGAAAGAATAGGAGGATATCACCATCCCATCCTAAGGAAAGTGCAGAAGTCAGTTTAGAAAATTCAGATGATCAGGGTTCAGAAAGCTGTGATTCAGATGCAGACTTTGCTGCATTCACAAGGCAATTCCAGAGGTTCTTGAAGAAGAAACAGTGGAAGTCTAAGCCCTCTACTTCACAGCAAGTTGATGACTATTATCAGAAGAAAAAGTCATCAAGGAAAGAAAAGAGCAGATCAAAGCCCAGCAAAGCTATTACTTCAAAGATTGTCTGCTATTGTTGCAATAGACTTGGACATGTAGTGGCTGACTGTCCTGATAAAAGAAAGGAGTCTTCAGACAAGAATAAGACTCATAAAAAGGGCAAGAAGGAGAAATCTTTTGTTGCAAAGAAGGATAAGAGCCTAACAGATCAGTCAACTTCAGAGTCAGAATCTGAAGCAGAAGCATATATTGGACTATATGCTGTATCTGAAGAAGAGGAGTTTCTGCAGTTGCTAGACTCCATCTATGATCAAGAGGATCATCAGTGCATGGGACTAATGGCAGGATCAGAAGAGGACATATGCCAGAATCAGTCTGGTCCTAATAAGGTACAATGTCCTTCTATGAAATCTGTTTGTAGTACAAGTACAGAATCAGCTACATCTGCATCAAGTGATGTAGATGCATCTGAATCTGAAGAAGATGTCTATCAATTGATAGATAAGTATGAGGACTTGTTGCAGACCCTTAAGAAAAGCAAGAACATGGTTAAATCTCAGGCTTATGAAATTGCTGAACTAAGGGTAGCTGCAACTGAGTTAGAGAAAGTAATTGATCAAAAGTTAAATGAAATTGCCAAGCAAATATAACTATTATTCAGATGGGCACAATTAATTATACCAATGATCAAGTGAAGAGTCTGGAGGCCAGACTAAGAATTGAAAAAGATTTAGTGGCTAGTTACTCTAAGCCAAAGTCTGTCTTACCCTTGATTGATGAATTTGTGAATCAAAAGGGTAAGGCAGGATTAGGATTCAAAGGTAACTCCAGGGCTGGCCAATTCAAGAGGAAAGGCAAAACTCCTGTCAAGCCACTGAACTTTTCAGTCCCTATTAAGTTTAGAAAGGTGGAAGTGCCTTCTAACCTATATGATCATGAAAATATTCATGGTCATATTAAGTCTAATGTTCTGAAAAACAAGGGTGTAAATGCCAACAGGCCTACCTATGTTCATAAACCCAATGGTTATAAAAAATCAGTGGGTGAAGCTGCTACAGCACCTGCAATGGACAGAAATTCTTTTGTCAAGGATGTATCTAGAACTAGATACAATAGGTTTGAATGTTGGTGCTGTGGCAAGAGAGGCCATTTTGCACTAGACTGCTAGTATAACACAAGTGTTAGAAAGAACAATAGTCTACCTGTTAGAAGAAATAATTGTAGCTTTGTTAATGCTAACTTGAACCAAGGACCCAAGACTTGCTTGGGTTCTAAGGGTAAGTAAATCTGTATTGCAGGTGAATCCAAGTAACCATGCCCCTATATGGTACTTGGATAGTGGTTGTTCCAGGCACATGACTGGAACAAAGGGGCTGCTAAAGGAGTATTCATCTGTCAAAGATGGACCTAAAGTGATCTTTGGTGGATCTGAAAAAGGAGTCATCAAAGGGTTTGGTAACATTTCTTCTAACCTAATTACTATCACCCAAGTGGCTTATGTAAAAGGTTTGAAACATAACCTAATAAGCATAAGCCAGCTGAGTGATTTAGGATATGACATTTCATTTGTTAAGGATGGATGTCATATCAAAAGGTCAAGTGATCAAGAGATCATTTTGACTGGGTATAGGAAGAGAAATGTATATTGTCTTAATTTTGAATGTGAGAATAAAGCTTCTCCCATCTGTCTTGTAGCTGATGACAATGCTTCTCATTGTATTAAGTGGCACAAGAGATTGGCTCATCTTAACTACAAGACAATTAGCCAACTCTTTATCAAAGAGTTAGTGAGGAATGGTCCTCAAGTTAAGTGTATGAAGGAAGGGATATGCTCAGCTTGTCAAAAGGGCAAGCAGACAAAATCCTCCTTTCAAAGCCTTGAAAACAAGGATTCTGTGAGGTGCTTATACCTCTTGCATATGGATCTTTTTGGTCCTATGCCAGTTCATAGTCTAGGTAGGAAGGTCTACACTTTTGTGGTTGTAGATGACTATTCTAGATTTACATGGGTGTTCTTTCTGAGACAGAAATCTGAAACCCCAAGTGTCTTACTTAATTTTGTAAAGCAAATTCAGAATGAACTGAATAGTACAGTGGTCAAAATCAGAAGTGACCATGGTACTGAGTTTCAATCTGAAAGCATGACAAAGTTATGTGAAGACTTTGGGATTTTCCAAGAGTTCTCCTCACCAAGAACACCATAGCAAAATGGAATTGCTGAAAGAAAGAATAGAACATTAATTGAAGCTAGTAGAACTCTATTGAGTGACACCTCTCTACCAGAATATTTCTGGGCTGAGGAAGTAAACACTGCTTGTCATGTGATCAATAGGGCTTCTATCACCAAGAGCCACAAAAAGACTCCCTATGAGATTATGAAAGGTAGAAAACCAAATCTATCCTACTTCAGAATCTTTGGTTGCAAATGCTATATACTTAACAATGGTAAGTCATATTTGACTAAGTTTGCTGCCAAATCCCAGGATGGGATATTTGTTGGGTACATCACAAATAGTAAGGCCTATAGAATCTTCAACTTGACTACTCAAGTTATTGAAGAATCTGTGCATGTTGTGTTTGATGAAACAAGATTAATCAACTGTGAGTTGTCTTGTAGATCAAATGACTCAACAGGTATAAGCAAAGGAATGGACAAGCTCTCCATTGCTGAAGCTTCAAGGGAAGATGGAGTATTGGAAAATGAAGGATATTGTCCAGGGGGAGTACAAGACACAATAGAAGATGAAGAAAACCAAGAGGTTCAGCATAATGAAGGAGCTGGAGATGTTCAACCAGAAGGAATCTTCCTCCAGCTACAAGACATTTAAGAGACCATCCAACTGATCAGATAATAGGTGATCCAAGACAGGGAGTGCAGACTAGAAGCAGAAGTCAAAGCACAGTTCTGCATTCAAGTTTCCTGTCACAAATGGAGCCTAAGAAGTTTGAAGAAGCCATCCAAGACCTGCACTGGACTGATGCTATGCAAGAGGAACTGAATCAATTCAGAAGGTGCAATGTCTGGGAGCTTGTTCCTAAACCAAGAGGCCACAATATAATTGGGACAAAATGGATCTACAGGAACAAGTTGGATGAGAATGGAGTAATAGTGAAAATAAAGCAAGATTGGTTGCTAAAGGATACAGGCAGGAAGAAGGGATTGACTTTGATCAAACCTTTGCCCCAGTAGCAAGGCTGGAGGCAATCAGAATGTTCCTTGCTTATGCAGCCTATCAAGACTTCAAGGTATACCAGATGGATATGAAGTCAGCATTTCTAAATGGTGATCTTAAAGAAGAAGTATATGTAGAGCAGCCATCAGGTTTTGTAGATCCTCTTAAACCTGATTATGTTTATAAGCTTAGAAAAGCTTTGTATGGGTTAAAGCAAGCCCCAAGGGCTTGGTATGAAACCCTGTCTACTTTCCTTATTGAGAATAAATTCTCAAGAGGAAAAATTGACAAAACTCTATTTCTTAGGGAATCCAAAGGCAAGATCATCTTAGTTCAGATATATGTTGATGACATAATCTTTGGATCTACTGAAAACAACCTTTGTAAAAAGTTTGCCAAACTTATGCAAGGGAAGTTTGAGATGAGCAGTATGGGGGAACTGAAGTTCTTCTTGGGACTCCAAGTAAGACAGACTGATGATGGCTTGTCCATATCCCAGTCAAAGTTTACTAAAGAATTAATCAAAAAGTATATGGTATGGAGTCATCCTCCATCATGAGAACTCCTATGGGGACAAGTATGCCTATATGCAAAGATGATGCAGGTAAACCTGTTGATGAGACTTTGTATAGAGGAATAGTTGGTTCTCTACTATATCTCACAGCTAGTAGACCAGATATTATGTATGCTACATGTGTCTGTGCTAGGTACCAAGCCTGCCCTAAAGAGTCTCATTATACTGCAGTCAAAAGGATTCTGAGATATCTTAAGGGCACACCTAATCTAGGCCTTTGGTACCCTAGGAATAGAGATTTTCTACTAACAGGTTATTCAGATGCAGACTTTGCAGGCTGTAGAGAGGATAGGAAGAGTACAACAGGTACTTGTCAATTCTTGGGAGGAAGATTGATATCTTGGAGTAGTAAGAAGCAGACCAGTGTGGCTATATCTACAACTGAGTCAGAATATGTTGCTGCTGGCAGCTACTGTGCACAACTACTGTGGATACAACATCAGCTTAAAGATTATGGTATTCAAGTAAGTAGAACACCTCTTTTGTGTGATTCTAAGAGTGCAATTTCTATTGCTAATAATCCTGTTTCTCATAGTAGAACTAAGCATATAGAAATTAAATACCATTTTCTTAGAGATCATGTAGAAAGAGAAGACATCACATTGGAATTTGTTAAAACAGATTATCAAATAGCAGATGTATTCACTAAAGCCTCTGGATGAAACAAAATTCAATAAATTTAAAATTAAATTAGGCATGCTGACCATTGATTAGATTATCAACAAACTTACAAATAACATATTAGATTATCAAATGGACTTAAGTAGTGTAGACAGAAACAGAAATTGGCTAAGTAAAATAGTGTCGACACATTCAGTGATAATGTGTCGACTCAGTGAAGTAATGTCGACAAGTCAGAAATATTGTGTCGACACAGAGAATATATGTCGACACTTAAGAATTAAATTATCGACTTATCCAGGAATGTAGTGTCGACTTCACCAGAATAGTGATTCGACACTTACAAATTTTGTGTCGACACTTATCCTAAGAGTCGACACAGATTTTCTGATACTCTACTATATCTCTCAGGTACAACATATCCACACACTGTCGACACATAGTATACAGATTTGTTGTCGAGACAATAGAATTTGTGTCGACACATTCCATCTGTGTCGACATATAGACTGTTTTGCCCGCCTTTTTGATCTTCTTGGGGTCAATAGAAGGTATAAATAGGTCAGAGAACTTATACAGTCGACACGCTTACAAGGTTTTCGAGACTGAAACCCTGTGATAATACGTTTTGTAGCCTAAACTATTATCGTATTTTATATTTTATAGTGTACAAATCATGTTTATTATTAGTTTATTTTTATCCTTTTTATGTAAATTTTATTGCCACTAACTTTTTCCTGTCTTTTTGCAGGTTTCCAGAAAAATTGCCAAAATGACCTGTCACGCCCCCCTGTCACGCCCTCCCTGGGCGTGACCTAGGGCGTGTCACCCGATCCCGAGGACACCTGCTGGAGGGGACAGAAAACGGTCAAAAACCGCTGTCACGCCCCCCTGACATGCCCCCTCCCGGGCGTGTTACCAGGCGTGACCATGGGCGTGTTGCCCTCTGCCGCAAAGCTGCCGTCGCATTAAATGCCGTTCCGCCTCAGCACGCAAATAGTACTGTCACGCCCCATGTCACGCCCGTGACATGGGCATGACACCCTCCTTTTTCGAAGACTAAGGATTTCCGACCAATGATTTGGACATGACGTGCCTGTCACGCCCCCCCTACACGGGCGTGACCTAGGGCGTGACCACCGACGTACCGAAGCAATCATCCCTCCCGCCAGAATCCAGAGCCCGAGGTCAACATAGTACAGTCACGCCCCCTGACACGCCCCCCCTAGGGCGTGTCGAAGGGCGTGACCAACCTGAGAAAAAAATCTATAAATAGAGCCCCCCGTCTTCAAGCAAGCTTTGGTTGAGTGGGGGAGGTGCTGCCCCTTTGTTTCTTGATCCTTTTTCATGCTTTCTCTCTCTCTCTCTCTCCCTCTCTTTGTACTTTTTGTTTAACCCTAGCTTAATTGTAGTTTGTCTTAGCTTTTATTGTAATTTTGCTCTTGCTTAGTGCTACTTGTAGGGTTTAGAATAGGATTTTAATTTTCATGCACTTGTAATTTTATTTTCATTAGTGTAACTTGCCCTTTTTCATTAATAAAATTGTTCTTCTTTGCTTGTGTTCTTTCCTTCTTATGCTTACTACTCATCCCCCCCTCCATTCCATAATGATTAACTAATCCTCCTTGTACTCGATCTTGATGATCGAGGTTAGAGCGATTATGTTATGATGTTTTAATTAATCTTTTCTTTTTAGGTTAGGGACTTGAATTACTCTTGATTAATCACGGGTTGGGGGTATATTTTCGATATATACTCTCCGCCTTTGCTTTCATTCTGGGCTAGCCGAGAGGCCGAAAGAATGAAGTGAGCATTCAAGAGTAAAGGGAGTTGTACGCACCCCTCGAGAGAGGCAGACGTCCAAATCTCCGGATTGGAGTAAAATCCAATAGTGGGGTTCACCGCGTAAAGCGAGTTTTAGGCCTCCGATTTAGACGAGAGTCGGTCGGACCTTCCTAAACTCAGTTGGGCACGACTTCGAGAGAAGCGTGTTCAAGCTTTAGGAACCTCCACGGTCAAGGACCTTTATCCTATTAAGTTCAGATTTTTATCGCATTTTCTTAATCGTCTTTAGCTAAGGTGAATCTTGATTGAGTGCATTTCCATTTCATATTTTCTACCTTTCGTAGTAGTCTCCTATCTTGTACTCTTTAATTAACTGTAGTAGTTTCCTTTCTAGCATAGTTCTTTACTTAACAGCTTTACTTAATTGCGGTGTTTCTCTTTCTAGTATAGCGTTACTTTCTCCCTTGCACTTAGAATTTCTAAAAACCCTAGTTTTTTCTGTCGATAAGATAATAGCGTTCGTGTGAGTAAGCATAGCCAACAGTTCCCGGATTTCAATACGACACTTGTGTCCCCTTGCTACAATTCGATAGGTATACTTGCCTCATCGGGTTGCTAGTTCGGTTGCGTTTATTTTCTTTGAACACTAGCGCGCAACAAGTTTTTGGCGCCGTTGCCGGGGACCCAATTTCCGTTGATATTTTGAAAACACGAACCTATTAATTTTATCTTCTCTTTCTCATCCTCCTTCTTTAAATTTTAAAATAAATAAAATTTTTTTTTTATCACCGCTCTTAATAGAAACCAACCTCACAATTTTTCTACGCCACCTAATTCTCTCGAAAAGGGCAAAGGGCTTTAAGCGCCACTGTCTTGTCTAGTACCTTGCGAACCCTTCACGGGGTAGTTCTCGGGAAGTTCGGGAGTTAATCTATAAAAGAAAAATCTCTATTTAAAAAAAAGAAAAAAAATTCTAATCTTTTTTCTAGTTTATCCTTTTTCTCTTCCTCTTCTTCTTTTCTGTTGTTTTAGTGCATGACCCGCGGGAGTCCGTCGATTATTTTGACTTGGACCACGAAATTGAGCGTACTCTTCGGAGAAGATCGCGATTTCAAGGTCCTACTATCCAAGTGCCGGTTGAGGACTCCGAGTCATTTGCTACTTTAAGAATGGAAGAACCCAACGTAGATGAGGCCGTGCAAAGGACTATGTCCTATTATGCACGACCGAACCTCGAGGGAACAGAATCAATGTATAGTCTGCCCTGCTATAGCAAATAATAACTTCGAATTAAAGCCTAGCATAATTCAAATGGTGCAGCAATATGTGCAATTTGACGGACTTCAAGATGAAGATCCGAACGCACATATAGCTAGCTTTCTTGAAATTTGTGACACCTTCAAGATAAATGGTATCACAAATGATGCGATCAGGCTGAGACTCTTCCCCTTCTCTCTAAGAACTAAAGCTAAGCAGTGGCTTAACACACTTCCGAAAAACAGCATAACCATTGGAATGAATTAACTGAAAAATTTTTGGCGAAGTATTTTCCGCCAGCTAAAACCGCAAAACTTAGGAACGACATCTTGCCTCGGACAAATAGACTCTGAAACCCTATATGAAACCTGGGAGAGATTTAAAGAATATTTAAGACGCTGCCCACATCACGCAGCTGCCTGTATGGTTACAAGTGCATGCCGTTTTATAACGGGCTAAATCAACGCACGAAGCAAATGATAGACGCAGCTTCTGGCGGTACTTTAAATCATAAGACCACGGAAGCCGCTCTTGAGCTTTTTGAGGACATGGCCATGAACACTTATCAGTGGAATGTGCCTAGGTCCCGCCCGAACAAGCCTGCAGGTATCTATGAAGTGGACAACGTCTCCCAGCTCGCTCTGCAAGTAGAAATCCTAAGCAAGAAAATAACGGAGATGACTGCTGCCTCCGCCCTCAGGTATGGGAATCTGCAACCCCTACTCCAGAACATTTAGATTATGTTAATAATATGCCTAGAACTACTTTTAATAATTTTTCTGCTGCGAATTTTCATCCGCCTGGTTTTAATTTTCCGAATAATTATAACCCCGCTTTAAGAAATCACCCGAACTTTTCATGGAGTAATCCATCGAATACGATGCGCCCACCCCCGCAAAATGATTTTTCTGCACCACCACCACCACCACCTCTTCAAAATTACCCAAAACCTCCAAGCTTGGAGGAATTACTTTCTAAATATATCACCACAAATGACGCCACTATAAGAACTTTAACCGGAAGCGTAAAAAGTCTAGAAAATCAAGTAGGACAGCTCGCGAAAATAATTTCTGAGCGACCCGCAGGGTCTCTTCCTTCCAATACCGAACCCAACTCGAGAGGGCAAGCGAAAGCTATAACTCTTCGGAGTGGGAAGCAAGTCTCCGGTATGGTAAGTGAAGAGCCCGAGGCAAGCTCCGCTCCTGCTTTTAAAAAATCAAAGCTCCGCTCCGCTTCCACCCTCTGCTGAAGAAGTAATCACCCCCGCTTTAGAAAATAATCTCACTCCACCACCCATCTTCAAAAATAATTCAACTCCTCCATACCCCTCTGAACTTAATAGACAACGTCAAGATGATCAGTACTCCCGCTTCTTAGAAATCTTCAAACAAATCCACATTAATCTTCCCTTCCACGAGGCTATTTCGCAGATGCCGAAATACGCCAAATATCTTAAAGACCTCCTCACAAACAAGAAGAAGTTAGAGAATCTTTCGCACGTCACGCTAAACGCCGAGTGCTCCGCCGTTTAAACAAACGGTTTGCTGAAGAAAATCAGTGACCCGGGTAGTTTCTCTATCCCGTGTGTCTTCGGTGATCTCTTTGTTAAACACGCGTTAGCCGACTTAGGCGCAAGTATAAACCTGATGCCCTTTTCATTGTTCAAAAAGTTAGGGATTGGTAGCCTTAAACCCCCACGCGTATGAGTATCCAGCTAGCCGATAGATCCGTCAAGTACCCGTTAGGAATAGTGGAGGGACGTTCTAGTGAAAGTCGACAAGTTCATCATCTCCCCGGTGGACTTTGTCATTTTGGACATCGAAGAAGACGTCGAGGTTCCCCTGATCCTTGGTCCGACCCTTCCTTGCCACCTCCCGAGCCATCATTGACGTAAGCAATGGTAAGCTCTCTTTCTTCGAGTAGGCGATGACGAAGTCACATTTTCTATCATCTCTTTTATGAAATTCCTTAGCACACGATGACATGCTTTTCCGTAGACGCAAAAAGATTTTCCTATCATTTTTTCTATCACCAAAGACCACCCACCCACCCCCTTCGATTGAAAGAAACACCTTAATTAACCTTACTGAATCCTCAAACCCGTCCTGCAATCACCTTAAGGTTCCTTAAAAAAAAACAAAAAAAAAGAAAAAAAACCAACACAAAAAGCTACAAAAAACGTCTGGAAAACAAAAAAAAAC